>CM062292.1:471395839-472091922 GCA_031216915.1 Pictodentalium vernedei
CATGAATTTTTTTGTGCCACCCCACAATGCAGTTTATTTGGTAAAAACCTGTTGATAACTGCGATTTGGAGAAACTCAGCACTTTTGGGCTCCTGGAGTGCCCAATTTTGGGATGGTCAGATACCTTATTTTGGTGGCAATCTTCATGAATTTATTTGTGCCTTCCCACAATGCAGTTTATTTGGCAAAAATTGGTTGATAAATGCGATATGGAGCAACTCAGCACTTTTGGGCTCCTAAAATGCCCAATTTTGGGAGGGTGAGGTACCTAATATTGGTCGCCATCTTCATGAATCTATTTGTGCCACCACACAATGTAGTTTGTTTGGCAAAATCAGTTGATAAATGCGATTTGGAGCAACTCAGCACATTTGGTCTCCTAGGGTGCCCAATTTTGGGAGGGAAAGGTACCTAATTTGGGTGGAAATCTTCCTGAATCTATTTGTGCCAACTCACAATGCAGTTTATTTGGCGAAAATCGGTAGATAAATGTGAATTGGAGTTACTCAGCACTTTTGTGCTCCTAGAGTACCCAATTTTTGGAGGGTGAGGTACCTAATTTTGGTGGCAATCTTCATGAATCTGTTTGTGCCACCCCACAATGCAGTTTATTTTAATCGGTTGATAAATACGATTTGGAGTAACTCAGGACATTTGTGCTCCTAGAGTGCCCAATTTTGGGAGTGTGAGGTACCTGATTTTGGTAGCAGTTTTCATGAATTATTTGTGCCACCCCCCAATGCAGTGTATTTGGCAAAAATTGTTTGATAAATGCGATTTGGAGGAACTGAGTACTTTTGGGCTCCTAGAGTGCCCAATTTTGGGATGGACAGGTACCTAATTTTGGTGGCAATCTTCATTAATCTATTTGTGCCACCCCACAATGCAGTTTATTTGTCGAAAAATCAGTTGATAAATGCGATTTGGAGCAACTCAGCACTTTTTCGCTCTTAGAATGCCCAATTTTGGGAGAGTGAGGTACCTAATTTTGGTGGCAAACTTCATGAATCTATTTGTGCCACCCCACAATGTAGTTTATTTGGTGAAAATCGGTTGAAAAATGCGATTTGGAGCAACTCAACACTTTGGGCTCCTAGAATGCCTAATTTTGAGAGGGTGAGGTTCCTAAATTTGGTGCCAATCTTCATGAATCTATTTGTGCCACCCCACAATGCAGTTTATTTGGCAAAAATCTGCTGATAAATGCAATTTGGGGCAACTCAACCCCTTTTGGGCTCCTAGGGTGCCCAATTTTGGGATGGTGAGGAACCTCATTTTGGTGGCAATCTTCCTAAATCTATTTATGCCACCCCACATTGCAGTTTATTCGGCGAAAAAAGGTAGATGCATGCGATTTGGAGTTACTCAGCACTTTTGTGCTCCTAGAGTGCCCAATTGTTGGAGGGTGAGGTACCTAATTTTGGTGGCAATCTTCATGAATCTGTTTGTGCCATCCCACAATGCATTTTATTTAAATCGGTTGATAAATGCAATTTGGAGTAACTCAGGGCATTTCTCCTCCTAGAGTGCCCAATTTTGGGAGGGTGAGGTACCTGATTTTGGTAGCAGTCTTCATGAATTATTTGTGCCACCCCACAATGCAGTTTATTTGGCAAAAATCGTTTGATAAATGTGATTTGGAGGAACTCAGCAGTTTTGGACAACGAGAGTGCCCAATTTTGGGATGGACATGTACCTAATTTTTGTGGTAATCTTCATTAATCTATTTGTGCCACCCCACAATGCAGTTTATTTGGTAAAAATCGGTTGATAAATGCAATTTGGAACAGCTCAGCTCTTTTGGACTTCTAGGGTGCCCAATTCTGGGAGGGTCATGTACCCAATTTTGGTGGCAATCTTCATGAATCTATTTGTGCCACCCCACAATTCAGTTTACTTGGCGAAAATCGGTTGATAAATCCGATTTGGAGCAACTCAGCACTTTTGGGTCCTAGAATACCCAATTTTGGGAGGGTGAGGTATGTAATTTTGGTGGCCATCTTCATAAATCTATTTGTGCCACATCACAATGCAGTTTATTTGGCGAAAATCAGTTGGTAAATGCGATTTGGAGCAACTCAGCACATTTGGGCTCCTAGGATGCCCAATTTTGGGATGGAAAGGTACCTAATTTTGGTGGCAATCTTCATGAATCTGTTTATGCCACCCCACAATGCAGTTTATTTGGCAAAAATCGGTTGATAAATCCAATTTGTAGCAACTCAGCACTTTTTGGCTTCCTAGAATGCCCAATTTTGGGAGGGTGAGGTACCTAATTTTGGTGGCCATCTTCATGAATCTATCCGTGCCACCCCACAATGCAGTTTAATTAGCAAAAATCTGTTGATAAATGCAATTTGCAGGAACTCCGCACATTTTGGCTCCTAGAATGCCCAATTTTCGGAGGGTAAGATACCTAAATTTGGTGCCAATCTTCATGAATCTATTTGTGCCACTCCACAATGCAGTTTATTTGGCGCAAATCGGCTGATAAATGCAATTTGGAGCAACTCAGCACTTTTGCGCTCCTAGGGTGCCCAATTTTGGGATGGTGAGGAACCTCATTTTGGTGGCAATCTTCCTGAATCTATTTGTGCCACCCCACATTGCAGTTTATTTGGCGAAAATCAGTGGATAAATGCGAATTGGAGTTTCTCAGCACTTTTGTGCTCCTAGAGTGCCCAGTTTTTGGAGGGTGAGGTACCTAATTTTGGTAGCAATCTTCATGAATCTGTTTGTGCCACCCCACAATGCAGTTTATTTTAATCGGTTGATAAATGCGATTTGGAGTAACTCAGGACATTTGTGCTCCTAGAGTGCCCAATTTTGGGAGGGTGAGGTACCTGATTTTGGTAGCAGTCTTCATGAATTATTTGTGCCACCCCCCAATGCAGTGTAATTGGCAGAAATCGTTTGATAAATGCGATTTGGAGGAACTCAGCACTTTTGGACTCCTAGAGTGCCCAATTTTGGGGTGGACATGTACCTAATTTTGGTGGCAATCTTCATTAATCTATTTGTGCCACACCACAATGCAGTTTATTTGTTGAAAATCGGTTGATAAATGCAATTTGGAGCAACTCAGCTCTTTTGTGTTCCTAGAGTGCCCAATTTTTTGGAGGGTGAGGTACCTAATTTTGGTGGCAATCTTCATGAATCTATTTGTGCCACCCCACAATGCAGTTTATTTGGCGAAAATCGGTTGAGAAATGTGATTTGGAGCAAGTCAGCACTTTTGGGCTCCAGGAATGCCTAATTTTGGGCGGGTGAGATACCTAATTTTGGTGGCAATCTTCATCAATCTATTTGTGCCACCCCACAATTCAGTTTATTTGGCAAAAATCTGTTGATAAATGTGATTTGGAGCAACTCAGCACATTTGGGCACCTAGAGTGCCCAATTTTGGGATGGTGAGGTACCTAATTTTGGTGGCAATCATCATGAATCTTTTTGTGCCAACCAACAATGCTGTTTATTTGGTGAAAACCGGTTGATAACTGCGATTTGGAGAAACTCAGCACTTTTGGGCTCCTAGAGTGCCCAATTTTGGGATGGTCAGATACCTTATTTTGGTGGCAATCTTCATGAATTTATTTGTGCCTTCCCACAATGCAGTTTATTTGGCAAAAATTGGTTGATAAATGCGATATGGAGCAACTCAGCACTTTTGGGCTCCTAAAATGCCCAATTTTGGGAGGGTGAGGTACGTAATATTGGTCGCCATCTTCATGAATCTATTTGTGCCACCACACAATGTAGTTTGTTTGGCAAAATCAGTTGATAAATGCGATTTGGAGCAACTCAGCACATTTGGTCTCCTAGGGTGCCCAATTTTGGGAGGGAAAGGTACCTAATTTGGGTGGAAATCTTCCTGAATCTATTTGTGCCACCTCACAATGCAGTTTATTTGGCGAAAATCGGTAGATAAATGTGAATTGGAGTTACTCAGCACTTTTGTGCTCCTAGAGTGCCCAATTTTTGGAGGGTGAGGTACCTAATTTTGGTGGCAATCTTCATGAATCTGTTTGTGCCACCCCACAATGCAGTTTATTTTAATCGGTTGATAAATGCGATTTGGAGTAACTGAGGACATTTGTGCTCCTAGAGTACCCAATTTTGGGAGGGTGAGGTACCTAATTTTGGTGGCAATCTTCTTGAATCTATTTGTGCCACCCCCCAATGCAGTGTATTTGGCAAAAATCGTTTGATAAATGTGATTTGGAGGAACTCAGTACTTTTGGGCTCCTAGGGTGCCCAATTTTGGGATGGACACGTACCTAATTTTGGTGGCAATCTTCATTAATCTATTTGTGCCACCCCACAATGCAGTTTATTTGTCGAAAAATCAGTTGATAAATGCGATTTGGAGCAAGTCAGCACTTTTTCGCTCTTAGAATGCCCAATTTTGGGAGAGTGAGGTACCTAATTTCGGTGGCAAACTTCATGAATCTATTTGTGCCACCCCACAATGCAGTTTATTTGGTGAAACTCGTTTGATAAATGCGATTTGGAGGAACTCAGCAGTTTTGGACAACGAGAGTGCCCAATTTTGGGATGGACATGTACCTAATTTTGGTGGCAATCTTCATTAATCTATTTGTGCCACCCCACAATGGAGTTTATTTGGTGAAAATCGGTTGATAAATGCGATTTGGAGCAACTCAGCACTTTTGGGCTCCATGAATGCGAAATTTTGGGCGGGTGAGGTACCTAATTTTGGTGGCAATCTTCATCAATCTATTTGTGCCACCCCACAATTCAGTTCATTTTGCAAAAATCTGTTGATAAATGTGATTTAGAGCAACTCAGCACATCTGGGCACCTAGAGTGCCAATTTTGGGATGGTGAGGTACCTAATTTTGGTGGCAATCGTCATGAATCTTTTTGTGCCACCCCACAATGCTGTTTATTTGTTGAAAACCGGTTGATAACTGCGATTTGGAGAAACTCAGCACTTCTGGGCTCCTAGAGTGCCCAATTTTGGGATGGTCAGATACCTTATTTTGGTGACAATCTTCATGAATTTATTTGTGCCTTCCCACAATGCAGTTTATTTGGCAAAAATTGGTTGATAAATGCGATATGGAGCAACTCAGCACTTTTGGGCTCCTAGAATGCCCAATTTTGGGAGGATGAGGTACCTAATATTGGTCGCTATCTTCATGAATCTATTTGTGCCACCACACAATTTAGTTTGTTTGGCAAAATCAGTTGATAAATGCGATTTGGAGCAACTCAGCACATTTGGTCTCTTAGGATGGCGAATTTTGGGAGGGAAAGGTACCAAATTTTGGTGGAAATCTTCCTGAATCTATTTGTGCCACCCCACAATGCAGTTTATTTGGCAAAAATCGGTTGATAAATGTGATATGGAGCAACTCAGCACTTTTGGGCTCCTAGGCTGCCCAATTTTGGGGAGTCAGGTACCTAATTTGGTGTCATTCTTCATGAATCTATTTGTGCCACCCCACAATGCAGTTTATTTGGCAAAAATTGGTTGATAAATCCAATTTGTAGCAACTCAGCAATTTTTTCTTCCTAGAATGCCCAATTTTTTGGTGGCCATCTTCATGAGTCTATTTGTGCCACCCAACAATGCAGTTTACTTGGCAAAAATCAGTTGATAAATGCAATTTGGAGGAACTCTGCACTTTTGGGCTCCTAGAATGCCAATTTTGGGAGGGTGAGGTACCTAATTTTGGTGACCATCTTCGTGAATCAATTTGTGCCACCCCACAATGCAGTTTATTTGACGAAAATCAGTTGATAAATGTGATTTGGAGCAACTCAGCACTTTTTGGCTCCTACGGTCCCCAGTTTTGGAAGGGTGACGTACCTAATTTTGGGGGCAATCATCGTGAATCTGTTTGTGCCACCCCACAATGCAGTTTATTTGTCAAAAATCTGTTGATAAATGCAATTTGCAGGAACTCCGCACATTTTGGCTCCTAGAATGCCTAATTTTCGGAGGGTGAGATACCTAAATTTGGTGTCAATCTTCATGAATCTATTTGTGCCACCCCACAATGCAGTTTATTTGGCAAAAATCGGCAGATAAACGTGATATGGAGTAACTCAGCACTTTTGGGCTCCTAGGCTGCCCAATTTTGGGGAGTCAGGTACCTAATTTGGTGGCAATCTTCATGAATCTATTTGTGCCACCCCACAATGCAGTTTATTTGGCGAAAATCGGTTGATATATCCAATTTGTAGCAACTCAGCAATTTTTTCTTCCTACAATGCCCAATTTTTTGGTGGCCATCTTCATGAGTCTATTTGTGCCACCCAACAATGCAGTTTACTTGGCAAAAATCAGTTGATAAATGCAATTTGGAGCAACTGTGCACTTTTGGGCTCCTAGAATGCCAATTTTGGGAGGGTGAGGTACCTAGTTTTGGTGACCATCTTCGTGAATCTATTTGTGCCCCCCCACAATGCAGTTTATTTGACGAAAATCAGTTGATAAATGTGATTTGGAGCAACTCAGCACTTTTGGTCTCCTATGGTCCCCAGTTTTGGAAGGGTGAGGTACCTAATTTTGGGGGCAATCTTCATGAATCTATTTGTGCCACCCCACAATGCAGTTTATTTGGAGAAAATCGGTTGAAAAATGCGATTTGGAGCAACTCAGCACTTTTGGGCTCCTAGAGTGCCCAATTTTGGGATGGTCAGATACCTTATTTTGGTGGCAATCTACATGAATTTATTTGTGCCACCCCACAATGCAGTTTATTTGGTGAAAACTGGTTGATAACTGCGATTTTGAGAAACTCAGCACTTTTGGGCTCCTAGAGTGCCCAATTTTGGGATGGTCAGATACCTTATTTTGGTGGCAGTCTTCATGAATATATTTGTGCCTTCCCACAATGCAGTTTATTTGGCAAAAATTGGTTGATAAATGCGATATGGAGCAACTCAGCACTTTTGGGCTCCTAGAATGCCAAATTTTGGGAGGGTGAGGTACCTAATATTGGTCGCCATCTTCATGAATCTATTTGTGCCACCACACAATGTAGTTTGTTTGGGAAAATCAGTTGATAAATGCGATTTGGGGCAACTCAGCACATTTGGTCTGCTAGGGTGGCGAATTTTGGGAGGGAAAGGTACCAAATTTTGGTGGAAATCTTCCTGAATCTATTTGTGTCACCCCACAATGCAGTTTATTTGGCAAAAATCGGGTGATAAACGTGATATGGAGCAACTCAGCACTTTTGGGCTCCTAGGCTGCCCAATTTTGGGGAGTCAGGTACCTAATTTGGTGGCAATCTTCATGAATCTATTTGTGCCACCCCACAATGCAGTTTATTTGGCAAAAATCGGTTGATATATCCAATTTGTAGCAACTCAGCAATTTTTTCTTCCTAGAATGCCCAATTTTTTGGTGGCCATCTTCATGAGTCTATTTGTGCCACCCAACAATGCAGTTTACTTGGCAAAAATCAGTTGATAAATGCAATTTGGAGCAACTGTGCACTTTTGGGCTCCTAGAATGCCAATTTTGGGAGGGTGAGGTACCTAGTTTTGGTGACCATCTTCGTGAATCTATTTGTGCCACCCCACAATGCAGTTTATTTGACGAAAATCAGTTGATAAATGTGATTTGGAGCAACTCAGCACTTTTGGTCTCCTATGGTCCCCAGTTTTGGAAGGGTGAGGTACCTAATTTTGGGGGCAATCTTCAAGAATCTATGTGTGCCACCCCACAATGCAGTTTATTTGGTGAAAATCGGTTGATAAATGTGATTTGGAGCAACTTAGCTCTTTTGGGCTTCTAGGGTGCCCAATTCTGGGAAGGTCATGTACCCAATTTTGGTGGCAATCTTCATGAATCTATTTGTGCCACCCCACAATGCAGTTTATTTGGCGAAAATCAGTTTATAAATCCAATTTGGAGCAACTCAGCACATTTGGGCTCCTAGGGTGCCCAATTTTGGGATGGAAAGGTACCTAATTTTGGTGGAAATCTTCCTGAATCTATTTGTGCCACCCCACATTGCAGTTTATTTGAATGCGATTTGGAGCAACTCAGCACATTTGGGCTCCTAGGGTGCCCATTTTTGGAGGGGTCAGGTACCTAATTTTGGTGGCAACCTTCATGAATCTGTTTGTGCCACCCCTACAATGCAGTTTATTTGGCAAAAATCAGTTGATAAATCCAATTTGTAGCAACTCAGCACTTTTTGGCTTCCTAGAATGCCCAATTTTGGGAGGGTGAGGTACCTAATTTTGGTGGCCATCTTCATGAATCTATCCGTGCCTCCCCACAATGCAGTTTGATTGGCGAAAATCAGTTGATGAATGCAATTTGGAGCAACTCTGCACTTTTGGGCTCCTAGAATGCCCAATTTTGGGAGGGTGAGGTACCTAATTTTGGTGGCAATCTTCGTGAATCTATTTGTGCCACCCTACAATGCAGTTTATTTGGCAAAAATCGGTTCATAAATGCGATTTGGAGCAACTCAGCACTTTTGGGCTCCAGGAATGCCTAATTTTGGATGGGTGAGGTACCTAATTTTGGTGGCAATCTTCATGAATCTATTTGTGCGACCCCACAATGAAGTTTATTTGACAACAATCCGTTGGTAAATGCGATTTGGAGGAACTCAGCACTTTTTGGCTCCTAGAATGCCCAATTTTCGGAGGGTGAGGTACCTAATTTTGTTGGCAATCTTCATGAATCTGTTTGTGCCACCCCACAATGCAGTTTATTTAAATCGGTTGATAAATGCAATTTGGAGTAACTCAGGACATTTGTGCTCCTAGTGTGCCTAATTTTGGGAGGGTGAGGTACCAGATTTTGGTAGCAGTCTTCACGAATCTATTTGTGCCACCCCACAATGCAGTTTATTTGGCAAAAATCGTTTGATAAATGTGATTTGGAGGAACTCAGCACTTTTGGGCTCCTAGAGTGCCCAATTTTGGGATGGATAGGTACCTAATTTTGGTGGCAATCTTCATTAATGTATTTGTGCCACCCCACAATGCAGTTTATTTGGTGAAAATCGGTTGATAAATGCAATTTGGAGCAACTCAGCTCTTTTGTGCTCCTAGAGTGCCCAATTTTTTGTAGGGTGAGGTACCTAATTTTGGTGGCAATCTTCTTGAATCTATTTGTGCCACCCCACAATGCAGTTTGTTTGGCAAAAGTCGGTTGATAAATGCAATTTGGAGCAACTCAGCACTTTTGGGCTCCAGGAATGCCTAATTTTGGATGGGTGAGGTACCTAATTTTGGTGGCAATCTTCATCAATCTATATGTGCCACCCCACAATTCAGTTTATTTGGCAAAAATCTGTTGATAAATGTGATTTAGAGCAACTCAGCACATTTGGGCACCTAGAGTGCCCAATTTTGGGGTGGTCAGGTACCCAATTTTGGTGGGAATCGTCATGAATCTTTTTGTGCCAACCCACAATGCAGTTTATTTGGTGAAAACCTGTTGATAACTGCGATTTGGAGAAACTCAGCACTTTTGGGCTCCTAGAGTGCCCAATTTTGGGATGGTCAGATACCTTATTTTGGTGGCAATCTTCATGAATTTATTTGTGGCTTCCCACAGTGCAGTTTATTTAGCAAAAATTGGTTGATGAATGCGATATGGAGAAACTCAGCAATTTTGGGCTCCTAAAATGCCCAATTTTGGGAGGGTGAGGTACCTAATATTGGTCGCCATTTTCATGAATCTATTTGTGCCACCACACGATGTAGTTTGTTTGGCAAAATCGATTGATAAATGCGATTTGGAGCAACTCAGCACATTTGCTCTCCTAGGGTGTCCAATTTTGGGAGGGAAAGGTACCTAATTTCGGTGGAAATCTTCCTGAATCTATTTGTGCCACCCCACAATGCAGTTTATTTGGCAAAAATCGGTTGATAAATGTGATATGGAGCAACTCAGCACTTTTGGGCTCCTAGGCTGCCCAATTTTTGGGGAGCAGGTACCTAATTTTGGTGGCAATCTTCATGAGTCTATTTGTGCCACCCAACAATGCAGTTTACTTGGCAAAAATCAGTTGATAAATGCAATTTGGAGCAACTCTGCACTTTTGGGCTCCTAGAATGCCAATTTTGGGAGGGTGAGGTACCTAATTTTGGTGACCATCTTCATGAATATATTTTTGCCACCCCACAATGCTGTTTATTTGGCGAAAATTGGTTGATAAATGCGATTTGGAGCAACTCAGCACTTTTTCGCTCCTAGAATGCCCAATTTTGGAGAGTGAGGTACCTAATTTTGGTGGCAATCTTCATGAATCTATGTGTGCCACCCCACAATGCAGTTTATTTGGTGAAAATTGGTTGATAAATGTGATTTGGAGCAACTTAGCTCTTTTGGGCTTCTAGGGTGCCCAATTCTGGGAAGGTCATGTACCCAATTTTGGTGGCAATCTTCATGAATCTATTTGTGCCACCCCACAATGCAGTTTATTTGGCAAAAATCAGTTTATAAATCCAATTTGGAGCAACTCAGCACATTTGGGCTCCTAGGGTGCCCAATTTTGGGATGGAAAGGTACCTAATTTTGGTGGAAATCTTCCTGAATCTAATTGTGCCACCCCACAATGCAGTTTATTTGAATGCGATTTGGAGCTACTCAGCACTTTTGGGCTCCTAGGGTGCCCATTTTTGGAAGGAGTCAGGTACCTAATTTTGGTGGCAATCTTCATGAATCTGTTTGTGCCACCCCTGCAATGCAGTTTATTTGGCAAAAATCGGTTGATAAATCCAATTTGTAGCAACTCAGCACTTTTCTGGCTTCCTAGAATGCCCAATTTTGGGAGGGTGAGGTACCTAATTTTGGTGGTCATCTTCATGAATCTATTCGTGCGACCCCACAATGCAGTTTAATTGGCGAAAATCAGTTGATGACTGCAATTTGGAGCAACTCTGCACTTTTGGGCTCCTAGAATGCCGAATTTTGGGAGGGTTAGGTACCTAATTTTGGTGACCATCTTCGTGAATTTATTTGTGCCACCCCACAATGCACTTTATTTGACGAAAATCAGTTGATAAATGTGATTTGGAGCAACTCAGCACTTTTGGGCTCCTACAGTCCCCTGTTTTGGGAAGGTGAGGTACCTAATTTTGGTGGCAATCTTCATGAATCTATTTGTGCCACCCCACAATGCAGTTTATTTGGCAACAATCCGTTGATAAATGCGATTTGGAGGAAGTCAGCACATTTTGGCTCCTAGAATGCCCAATTTTCGGAGGGTGAGGTACCTAATTTTGTTGGCAATCTTCATGAATCAATTTGTGCCACCCCACAATGCAGTTTATTTGGCAAAAATCGGTTGGAAAATGCGATTTGGAGCAACTCAACACTTTTGGGCTCCTAGAATGCCTAATTTTGGGAGGGTGAGGTACCTAATTTTGGTGGCAATCTTCATCAATCTATTTGTGCCACCCCACAATTCAGTTTATTTGGCAAAAATCTGTTGATAAATGTGATTTAGAGCAACTCAGCACATTTCGGCACCTAGAGTGCCCAATTTTGGGATGGTCAGGTACCTAATTTTGGTGGCAATCATGAATCTTTTTGTGCCTCCCCACAATGCAGTTTATTTGGTGAAAACCGGTTGATAACTGCGATTTGGAGAAACTCAGCACTTTTGGGCTCCTAGAGTGTCCAATTCTGGGAAGGTCATGTACCCAATTTTGGTGGCAATCTTCATGAATCTATTTGTGCCACCCACAACGCAGTTTATTTGGCAAAAATCAGTTTATAAATCCGATTTGGAGCAACTCAGCACATTTGGGCTCCTGGGGTGCCCAATTTTGGGATGGAAAGGTACCTAATTTTGGTGGAAATCTTCCTGAATCTATTTGTGCCACCCCACAATGCAGTTTATTTGAATGCGATTTGGAGCAAGTCAGCACCTTTGGGCTCCTAGGATGCCCATTTTTTTTTGGGGGGGGGGGGTCAGGTACCTAATTTTGGTGGCAATCTTCATGAATCTGTTTGTGCCACCCCTACAATGCAGTTTATTTGGCGAAAATCGGTTGATAAATCCAATTTGTAGCAACTCAGCACTTTTTGGCTTCCTAGAATGCCCTATTTTGGGAGGGTGAGGTACCTAATTTTGGTGGCCATCTTCATGAATCTATTCGTGCCACCCCGCAATGCAGTTTAATTGGCGAAAATCAGTTGATGAATGCAATTTGGAGCAACTCTGCACTTTTTGGCTCCTAGAATGCCCCATTTTGGGAGGGTGAGGTACCTAATTTTGGTGACCATCTTCGTGAATCTATTTGTTCCACCCCAAAATGCTGTTTATTTGGCGAAAATCGGTTGATAAATGCAATTTGGAGCAACTCAACATGTTTGGGCTCCTAGAATGCCCAATTTTTGGAGGGTGGGATACCTAATTTTGCTGACAATCTTCATGAATCTATTTGTGCCACCCCACAATGCACTTTATTTGACGAAAATCAGTTGATAAATGTGATTTGGAGCAACTCAGCACTTTTGGGCTCCTACAGTCTCCAGTTTTGGGAAGGTGAGGTACCTAATTTTGGTGGCAATCTTCATGAATCTATTTGTGCCACCCCACAATGCAGTTTATTTGGCAACAATCCGTTGATAAATGCGATTTGGAGGAACTCAGCACATTTTGGCTCCTAGAATGCCTAATTTTGGGAGGGTGAGATACCTAATTTTGGTGGCAATCTTCATTAATCTATTTGTGCCACCCCACAATGCAGTTTCTTTGGCAAAAATCGGCTGATAAATGCAATTTGGAGCAACTCAGCACTTTTGGTCTCCTAGGGTGCCCAATTTTGGGATGGTTAGGAACCTCATTTTGGTGGCAATCTTCCTGAATCTATTTGTGCCACTGCACAATGCAGTTTATTTGGCGAAAATCGGTTGATAAATGCAATTTGGAGTTACTGAGCACTTTTATGCTCCTAGAGTGCCAAATTTTTGAAGGGTGAGGTACCTAATTTTGGTGGCAATCTTCATCAATCTGTTTGTGCCACCCCACAATGCAGTTATTTAAATCGGTTGATAAATGCGATTTGGAGTAACTCCGCACATTTGTGCTCCTAGTGTGCCTAATTTTGGGAGGGTGAGGTACCATATTTTGGTAGCAGTCTTCATGAATCTATTTGTGCCAACCCACAATGCAGTTTATTTGGCAAAAATCGTTTGATAAATGTGATTTGGAGGAACTCAGCACTTTTGGGCTCCTAGAGTGCCCAATTTTGGGATGGACAGGTACCTAATTTTGGTGGCAATCTTCATTAATCTATTTGTGCCACCCCACAATGCAGTTTATTTGGTGAAAATCGGTTGATAAATGCAATTTGGAGCAATTCAGCTCTTTTGTGCTCCTAGAGTGCCCAATTTTTTGTAGGGTGAGGTCCCTAATTTTGGTGGCAATCTTCTTGAATCTATTTGTGCCACCCCACAATGCAGTTTATTTGGCAAAAATCGGTTGATAAATGCGATTTGGAGCAACTCAGCTCTTTTGTGCTCCTAGAGTGCCCAATTTTTTGTAGGGTGAGGTACCTAATTTTGGTGGCAATCTTCTTGAATCTATTTGCGCCACCCCACAATGCAGTTTATTTGGCAAAAATCGGTTGATAAATGCGATTTGGAGCAACTCAGCTCTTTTTGGCTCCAGGAATGCCTAATTTTGGGTGGGTGAGGTACCTAATATTGGTGGCAATCTTCATCAATCTATCTGTGCCACCCCACAATTCAGTTTATTTGGCAAAAATCAGTTGATAAATGTGATTTAGAGCAACTCAGCACATTTGGGCACCTAGAGTGCCCAATATTTTTATACTGTACCAATGACCCAGACATAGCTGGTGCTAACTCTTAAAATATAGGGCCAAACACAAATTTTGCCCCCCAATCCCCAAAATTTGCATCTAAAACTAAAGAAAACATGTCCTGAGAGGCCCTCCACACTTCGCCCCTACTGCGCATGCGCAGTGTCAAGGACGTTCCGAAATTGGCGCCATTTATCATTCTAAGTTTGGCCCTTCATCAGTTAACATCTGACTGATCTTTGTGCTTTTAAATCTCAGTTTAAATGATGCCAGACACATAAATATTAGTGAGATGGTGATTCTAAGGAGGATAGAAAAGGAGGAGAGGAAAAGAATGTGTGACAGAATATTATCAGGGCTGTAACTTAAAATTTTTTAATGAAATTATGTTAAGTTACCTATTTTCAAGGCAGCAGCCATTTTGTTGTCATTCTGATTATTTAGTTACACTGTTTTTTCAAGTGTTTTTCCTCTCTCCCTGTCCTTTAAGTTCCCCCTTGCTATTCTCCCATGCTTTTGGCATAATTTCTGTAATTATTATTACTAAAATTTCTTGGGAGTTTTAGCTGAATAACAGAATGAATTCTGTTCTTTCCCCATGTTTACGTCTTCACCTACGGGTGGTTAGGCGTTGTGTTCTGCATCTACCATCTGATGTTCTGCAGTTTCTTCCCTGGAAGTCTCTGTTTTGCATCAGATGGTGTATTTTTGGTAACTGATTTCGGGCCTGGGTGCCTGGAGTCTTATTTTAGTGTTTTTACACTCATTGTTTACATTTACAACAGCCCTCTGTGTGAGGGGGGGGATTTCTTAATAATAATATCTTTATGTTATTTTAATCATAACTAGATACATTATTATTGTTTGTAAGTGTTGAATAAATTGTTTAAAATATTTTTAAAATTTTTGTCCACACTTAGGCTTGGGATCCATTGGGGCTCAACGTTACTTTTCAGAAACTTGGGCTGTTCTGAAAAAATATATTTTTATACTGTACCAATGACCCAGACATAGCTGGTGCTAACTCTTAAAATATAGGGCCAAACACAAATTTTGCCCCCCAATCCCCAAAATTTGCATCTAAAACTAAAGAAAACATGTCCTGAGAGGCCCTCCACACTTCGCCCCCACTGCGCATGCGCAGTGTCAAGGACGTTCCGAAATTGGCGCCATTTATCATTCTAAGTTTGGCCCTTCATCAGTTAACATCTGACTGATCTTTGTGCTTTTAAATCTCAGTTTAAATGATGCCAGACACATAAATATTAGTGAAATGGTGATTCTAAGGAGGATAGAAAAGGAGGAGAGGAAAAGAATGTGTGACAGAATATTATCAGGGCTGTAACTTAAAATTTTTTAATGAAATTATGTTAAGTTACCTATTTTCAAGGCAGCAGCCATTTTGTTGTCATTCTGATTATTTAGTTACACTGTTTTTTCAAGTGTTTTTCCTCTCTCCCTGTCCTTTAAGTTCCCCCTTGCTATTCTCCCATGCTTTTGGCATAATTTCTGTAATTATTATTACTAAAATTTCTTGGGAGTTTAGCTGAATAACAGAATGTATTCTGTTCTTTCCCCATGTTTACGTCTTCACCTACGGGTGGTTAGGCGTTGTGTTCTGCATCTACCATCTGATGTTCTGCAGTTTCTTCCCTGGAAGTCTCTGTTTTGCATCAGATGGTGTATTTTTGGTAACTGATTTCGGGCCTGGGTGCCTGGAGTCTTATTTTAGTGTTTTTACACTCATTGTTTACATTTACAACAGCCCTCTGTGTGAGGGGGGGATTTCTAAATAATAATATCTTTATGTTATTTCAATCATAACTAGATACATTATTATTGTTCGTAAGTGTTGAATAAATTGTTTAAAATATTTTTAAAATTTTTGTCCACACTTAGGCTTGGGATCCATTGGGGCTCAACGTTACTTTTCAGAAACTTGGGCTGTTCTGAAAAAATATTTTTTCAAAATATTTTGATTTCAATTATTTTTTCTATATTAATGGATCATATTATTATTATGTATTTTGATTGCCAGGGGTTAGTGCGAGTACCAGGACTTGTTTTCTTTTCACATTGAAAGGATATTGATCAATTGTATTAAGAGGAAGTCTTCCTCTGACTTTATATTCATTCTATATGTGGTCAGTGTACTCGCATTAACTCCGGTTCTGTATCGTATGATTTCGATGACAATATGGGAAGCGTATGTCACGGTATGTTGTTGGGGATTTGGACACTCCGGTCCTTTCCCCGCAGGGTCACTCTACTTTATCAATTTCTATTTCAGACGATCAAGATTAGGGTGATGTATCTGTGATGTCTTCCAACAGTGTGCCTCCGTCGTCACAATTAATGAAGGGCTAGCGGAAAAGTGCTCATGTAATACGCCAATTGCCTAAGAGGACCCTAGTAGGTTCGACGGCCTTTGACGTCCGCTAGCTCGCCCGGTGTAGCGTCCATTCACCGAATGGTTCGGCAGCCGGGTTCGTCCGTTGCGGTCTAGAAGGAATTTTGGGGTGATGCGAGCACTATAAAATTAACTTAATGCACACCCAGTGACGGCGGATCGGAGGGAGAACGGAGGAAGCCTTTTAGTCCGGTTCATAGCTCGTTCCGGTCCATCCGGACGGCAAGCGAGAGAGGCCCCTCTCTCGTTCAACAACATCTGGCCCCAGATGTTGTGGTACAAATGTGTCGTTAGCGGAGCATACGTCCGTCGCTCGGGACGCTCCGTTGTATAGGCAGTCCGCTGAGACTGCTAAGGCTTCCTCTTCTCGTCAGCGCACACGACCGCACCTTGGCTGCGTGACCGCCGATATATTACCAGCTTCGCCGATCAAGGATTCTTCGGCGACCAGGTCACACCATCCGGCAGCCAGGGATTCGAGACCGATGGACTCCGGACGTTCGCATAGGAAAAGTATGCGGGAGCCATCTGATGCGGAGCTGCCCTCGGCGAAGCAGCGATAGACTGCGCCTCCGCAGGTCTCGACGCCGGACATTCTTGTGCACATAGCACAGCTTATCGCAGCATCCCAGCAGCCGACAGAAACGGTGTCGGATCGAGAATTATCCGACAGCGCTGGGTCGGTAGCCGGGGACTCGAGGCCTGCAGACTCCGGACGTTCGCATAGGAAGTATGCGGGAGTCAACGTACACGGAGCTTCCAGCGGCAATGCATCGTAAGTCCGCTACTGCACAGGCCTCGGGAACGGACGTGCTTTCCTTAATAGCACAGTTTATCGCAGCATCCCAGCATCAACTGAATCTGTCGCATATATTTTATCCGACGATGCTGGGTCGGGACGCTCCGCGGAAGCGGGTACGGACGTCCGAAAGTTTCATCCGGTCCGACGGGATACCGAAAGGGATTCGGTGGATTTCAAGCTTTCCCTTTCGGAACAACATATGCTGCGATGCCGGATAAGAAACTGATAGCGTCGGTGGACTTAGAAATTTTTGGTTCGGTTCAGGGACATCGTCCCTCAGTTCCGACATAGTCCAATAATGTCACACAAACTTTCGAATTATTGAACGACGCTATATATATTATTATTTTATGCTTGCTATCCAAGCATTTCTGGTTTCTTGTTCGAAGAGTTATGGAGATGTCTTTCAAAAGTGTGCCTCTGTCGTCATAGTTAATGAAGAGTTAGCGGCAATAAGTGCTCATGGAATATGTCTATCGCTTACGGAGTGACATTCGCTAGCTCACCCGGTGTAGCGTACATTCATCGAATGGTTCGGCTGCCGGGTTCGTCCGTTGCGGTCTAGGAAGGAGATTTGGGTGATGCGAGCACTTTAATTACTTTAGTACTCACCCAGTGACGGCAGATTGAGGACAGATCGGAGGAAGCCAACAACATAGGGGACCGCATGTTGTGGTTCAGATATTTTACATTCGGAACATATGTCCGTTGCTCGGGACGCTCCGTTATATTGACAGTCCGAGAGACTGTCTTTAATGCTTCCTCATCCTCACAGCAGGGCACACGACCGCACATTGGCTACGTGACCTCGAGTATCCGATCAGTTTCGGCATTCAGTGATTCCACAGCGAATAGGTCGCGCCATCCGCTAGCCAAGGGACACGAGGCCTATACACTCCGTTCGCTCGCATATTGGAAGTATGCACGGGGTAACGATCTCGGAGCTTCCTGCGGCAATGCATCGTAAAACCGCTGCTCCTCAGGCCTCAGTGACGGACGTGCTATCCGAGTTAGCACAGTTGTTTCGCAGCATCCCAGCAATTGACGGTTTCTCGGTCGAATCAGGAATTATCCGACGGCGCTGGGTCGGTGCGGTCCGCGGTTGCATCAAGCTACGGACGACCGAACGCTTTATAGGGTCCGACAGGATGGCGAAAGGGATTCGAAAGATTTCGAGTTTTCCCTTTAGTAGTATCGGAAGATGCCTTTCATATCTTCTGGCATTCCTTCCAGTGATTATTTTTCGGACTTCATTGCTGCGATCTTGGATAAGAGACTTATAGCGTCATTGGACTCGGATTTTTCGATCGGTACAGGGACTTTGTCCCTGACTTACCGATGCAGTCCAATATTGTCATTACAACATGTGTTTTATTTTTCGACGCTATATATTTATATATATATACAAGCCTGCTACTAAGCATGATAGTTTAGTTTCTTGTCCGCGTGGCTCATTTCTGCCATTTTATCTTTTTTACATATAGTTTATTTTGGCAGAGCAGGGCATACCGAGAGTTCATTTGCATCTAGACGGTGTGATTAAAGACTGCATATATTCTTTTTCACCGTTTATGTCTTTTCCAATTTCAATGTTGGGAACGACATTATGTATAGTAGACTTAACTTAGACGCTTTATTATACGTAATCCGCCTTACTGAGGCGTTATCATTACGTCTTCAAGAAAAGATTTACGGGATATTATTCTCAATGTAATTTCTTTTGAGGGCAGTAGTTTGTTCACGTATAACTCCGCCCTTCAGTGGCTGATTGGAGTTGGTTAGACGTGATGCAGCCCTAGCTACATCCACGCGTGGATAGTAGGTTAAGAACTCTCTCAGAGTCGCTTCGTTCTCGGAGGAGCTTCTCTTCGACGGCAACTTTCCGGCAATCCATGAATTGCTTGATTTATACATTCTCTTGTCTATCTAGTGTTACAAGAGATTCAGACTGGGGCAAACATTCGGTGGTTGACTCAGAGAGTGCCGCCGCAGTTGCCGGACCCGAGTGTGGCTGTTATGACGGTTGCCAGTCAAACAGATTGGGATATATACTGATCCCTACGGATTCGAAGTGCCAGGGTCTTTGGGTTCCGCAGTCTTTTAGCTATCAGTTAACTTCCGCGGAATAATGTTTTTTAGGCTTGCTTTATGTCATTGCATGAACATTATTCAGAAACGCATGCCCAAATTCCTGTCCTTTAATTCGACAGTAGTGGCGTATCTCCGGAACCAGGGAGGCACTCTTTCGTTTCCGTTATTCAATTTAATGGAAAGAATCCGTCTGTTGGTTATAGTACACCAAGTTCAGTTTTGGTCCGTCATATTCTGGGTCGTCTGATTGTTTTATCGCACTCCCGTTCTCTTACGGGTCGCTTGTTGCTGTCAGAATGGACTCTCAACAAACAAGTATTCAATCAGATTTGCTATCTATGGGAGCGCCCAATGATGTTTTATTTATGACACAGCTGGCTAATCAATTGCAGACGTATGTGTTGGCTTGTCCAGATCTCTGAGCTAATACTGTTAACGCTCTATTGATCTATAGGACGGAATGATAGGATACGCGTATCCTCCGGCGCTGTTGTTTTTAGCAGGTATTGCTAAGATAAACAACCACAATACATTTCTGTTGATAGCATCTCTATCTTCACAGAGATCATGAGTAATTTACTCTCTTGTCTACTGTGGATCTTAACGTGAAATCTTCCTCTATGTGAGGATCTTTTTTCACTGGGTAAATCGTGTCATCTTTATCACAACCAGCAAGGTCGCAACCTTCATGTATTCCGTTGTGTGGTCCGTATTGCATTGTAAGCACTGTACTGGACGAGCTTTGGACGCGATTTCTTACTATAGTAGATCCTCTTCTTCGCTATTCTATGCGACTAAAGTGGAGGCTCTTCCGTCGTGGTGTAGGGATCATTATGTTCATATGGTTGATCCCTCCATAATACTCATTGCTATTTTTTAGTATACTTGTTTCACAAGATCTACTGCAGCCTGTTGTTATTTAGGTTATAGGTTTATGTTACCTCATACCTATGCACTCTACGATAGTTTACAATTGAGTCTTTTGTCTCTTTATCTAAGTCAGTTAGTAACTTTTTGATAAATAGACTTAGAATCTTTAGATTAAATTCCTATACGGATTTTAACTTCAGGTTCTTATTTAGCTAAGTAATCATTTGAGCCTCTGGAAACAGTAGTTTTCAAATTCTGACCTTTTAGACAGTAATTCTGTTGGTTTCTCTTTTACTGTAGAGTCAGTGAGTTTCATGCACTATCGATGGATGATTTTCACTTTCATAGTTTCGGAATCAATACTTCCGTTACTATTTAGGTTGGATTGTTGCATAAGAGTTAGGCTCCTATTATCCGGAACCTATTATTTTAAGGTCCTTCCGTCTTCGTATGGGCATAGGCCTTTACTCTTTCCGGGTACAGTTTATGTATTTATAAACAGATATCTGTTTATTACAAGGGCGTAAGCTTCTTCTGTCTTTGATGTCTAGTAGAAGGACGTTACGCTCCATTTTATTGTTAATGGATTCTATTAACTAGCGTACTGCTTATGGTATATCATTGGCTTAGCAGTTGTGCTTAAGATTTCGGCTCATGAAGTAAGAGTTCTTCTACTTCTTGGGCTTACATTAATAGTGTTGCTATTATAGATTTTTGAAGGCTGCTCATTGCGCTCAGCCATCCATTCATGAATTTTATCTCAGAAATATCGAGTCCATTTCTGGAGGCCTCTATTGTTAGGTCTATTATCTACTGCTCAGAATGTCATTCACTTAACAGTTGCTACTATAGCTAGGTAGGCTGTCTGTTTCGGCAGTGTCTCCGTTCGGCTGCCCTCTTCGCTCTGGGCTATTTGACCCAGGGCAAGAAAAAGGGGGGGGGGAGGGTGTTCCCTTGGGTCACCTGTTTTTACTATGAAAACAAGGGGATACCTCCTCCGGAGTTAGTAATTCTGAGCTGTTATTGGGATGGTTGTTTAGTGAGAAGTTTAAGTTTATAAAATTCATTCAAGTCTTAGTTTTTAAAGTATAGCTTTTGAATATTGCATATGTCAACGGACATGATTATGCAATTCTCACACACTTTTAGGAGTATAAGAGTCTCTATTCTCTAGACTTACTTTATTATTGGCTTACTTTAAAAATTATTAGTATAAGGATTATTGGATATTAATAGAGTACATGGATATATGAAGCTCAATTTTTGGAAGGTGTTGTATCTTTCTAATTTATCATAAATAAGAAAGATACATGTAAGGCCTATTACTTCTTTTCCCTACAGGGGATGACTCTATTTTATTTTATTGAGCGTATTCCATTTTGCTCTATGTCCTTGGCCCTCCAGCCTTTTTACTATTCAGCTATGTCTGGGTCATTGGTACAGTATAAAAATGTTAAAAAATTTATAGTAATTTATATATTTTTTATACTTACCAATGACCCAGACGGGGATGGCCCTCCCAGGAGTTGGGAACTCTTGCCTCCCCGCTGAGTACATAGCGCTTACCAGGCACTGGTTATTAGAATGATAAATGGCGCCAATTTCGGAACGTCCTTGACACTGCGCATGCGCAGTGGGGGCGAAGTGTGGAGGGCCTCTCAGGACATGTTTTCTTTAGTTTTAGATGCAAATTTTGGGGATTGGGGGGCAAAATTTGTGTTTGGCCCTATATTTTAAGAGTTAGCACCAGCTATGTCTGGGTCATTGGTAAGTATAAAAAATATATAAATTACTATAAATTTTTTAACTTTTTCAAAATATTTTGATTTCAATTATTTTTTCTATATTAATGGATCATATTATTATTATGTATTTTGATTGCCAGGGGTTAGTGCGAGTACCAGGACTTGTTTTCTTTTCGCATTGAAAGGATATTGATCAATTGTTTTAAGAGGAAGTCTTCCTCTGACCTTATTATCATTCTATATGTGGTCAGTGTACTCGCATTAACTCCTGTTCTGTATCGTATGATTTCGATGACAATATGGGAAGCGTATGTCACGGTATGTTGTTGGGGATTTGGACACTCCGGTCCTTTCCCCGCAGGGTCACTCTACTTTATCAATTTCTATTTCAGACGATCAAGATTAGGGTGATGTATCTGTGATGTCTTCCAACAGTGTGCCTCCGTCGTCACAATTAATGAAGGGCTAGCGGAAAAGTGCTCATGTAATACGCCAATTGCCTAAGAGGACCCTAGTAGGTTCGACGGCCTTTGACGTCCGCTAGCTCGCCCGGTGTAGCGTCCATTCACCGAATGGTTCGGCAGCCGGGTTCGTCCGTTGCGGTCTAGAAGGAATTTTGGGGTGATGCGAGCACTATAAAATTAACTTAATGCACACCCAGTGACGGCGGATCGGAGGGAGAACGGAGGAAGCCTTTTAGTCCGGTTCATAGCTCGTTCCGGTCCATCCGGACGGCAAGCGAGAGAGGCCCCTCTCTCGTTCAACAACATCTGGCCCCAGATGTTGTGGTACAAATGTGTCGTTAGCGGAGCATTCGTCCGTCGCTCGGGACGCTCCGTTGTATAGGCAGTCCGCTGTGACTGCTAAGGCTTCCTCTTCTCGTCAGCGCACACAACCGCACCTTGGCTGCGTGACCGCCGATATATTACTAGCTTCGCCGATCAAGGATTCTTCGGCGACCAGGTCACACCATCCGGCAGCCAGGGATTCGAGACCGATGGACTCCGGACGTTCGCATAGGAAAAGTATGCGGGAGCCATCTGATGCGGAGCTGCCCTCGGCGAAGCAGCGATAGACTGCGCCTCCGCAGGTCTCGACGCCGGACATTCTTGTGCACATAGCACAGCTTATCGCAGCATCCCAGCAGCCGACAGAAACGGTGTCGGATCGAGAATTATCCGACAGCACTGGGTCGGTAGCCGGGGACTCGAGGCCTGCAGACTCCGGACGTTCGCATAGGAAGTGTGCGGGAGTCAACGTACACGGAGCTTCCAGCGGCAATGCATCGTAAGTCCGCTACTGCACAGGCCTCGGGAACGGACGTGCTTTCCTTAATAGCACAGTTTATCGCAGCATCCCAGCATCAACTGAATCTGTCGCATATATTTTATCCGACGATGCTGGGTCGGGACGCTCCGCGGAAGCGGGTACGGACGTCCGAAAGTTTCATCCGGTCCGACGGGATACCGAAAGGGATTCGGTGGATTTCAAGCTTTCCCTTTCGGATCAACATATGCTGCGATGCCGGATAAGAAACTGATAGCGTCGGTGGACTTAGAAATTTTTGGTTCGGTTCAGGGACATCGTCCCTCAGTTCCGACATAGTCCAATAATGTCACACAAACTTTCGAATTATTGAACGACGCTATATATATTATTATTTTATGCTTGCTATCCAAGCATTTCTGGTTTCTTGTTCGAAGAGTTATGGAGATGTCTTTCAAAAGTGTGCCTTTGTCGTCATAGTTAATGAAGAGTTAGCGGCAATAAGTGCTCATGGAATATGTCTATCGCTTACGGAGTGACATTCGCTAGCTCACCCGGTGTAGCGTACATTCATCGAATGGTTCGGCTGCCGGGTTCGTCCGTTGCGGTCTAGGAAGGAGATTTGGGTGATGCGAGCACTTTAATTACTTTAGTACTCACCCAGTGACGGCAGATTGAGGACAGATCGGAGGAAGCCAACAACATTGGGGACCGCATGTTGTGGTTCAGATATTTACATTCGGAGCATATGTCCGTTGCTCGGGACGCTCCGTTATATTGACAGTCCGAGAGACTGTCTTTAATGCTTCCTCATCCTCACAGCAGGACACACGACCGCACATTGGCTACGTGACCTCGAGTATCCGATCAGTTTCGGCATTCAGTGATTCCACAGCGAATAGGTCGCGCCATCCGGTAGCCAAGGGACACGAGGCCTATACACTCCGTTCGCTCGCATATTGGAAGTATGCACGGGGTAACGATCTCGGAGCTTCCTGCGGCAATGCATCGTAAGACCGCTGCTCCTCAGGCCTCAGTGACGGACGTGCTATCCGAGTTAGCACAGTTGTTTCGCAGCATCCCAGCAATTGACGGTTTCTCGGTCGAATCAGGAATTATCCGACGGCGCTGGGTCGGTGCGGTCCGCGGTTGCATCAAGCTACGGACGACCGAACGCTTTATAGGGTCCGACAGGATGGCGAAAGGGATTCGAAAGATTTCGAGTTTTCCCTTTAGTAGTATCGGAAGATGCCTTTCATATCTTCTGCCATTTCTTCCAGTGATTATTTTTCGGACTTCATTGCTGCGATCTTGGATAAGAGACTTATAGCGTCATTGGACTCGGATTTTTCGATCGGTACAGGGACTTTGTCCCTGACTTACCGACGCAGTCCAATATTGTCATTACAACATGTGTTTTATTTTTCGACGCTATATATTTATATATATATACAAGCCTGCTACTAAGCATGATAGTTTAGTTTCTTGTCCGCGTGGCTCATTTCTGCCATTTTATCTTTTTTACATATAGTTTATTTTGGCAGAGCAGGGCATACCGAGAGTTCATATGCGTCTAGACGGTGTGATTAAAGACTGCATATATTCTTTTTCGCCGTTTATGTCTTTTCCAATTTCAATGTTGGGAACGACATTATGTATAGTAGACTTAACTTAGACGCTTTATTATACGTAATCCGCCTTACTGAGGCGTTATCATTACGTCTTCAAGAAAAGATTTACGGGATATTATTCTCAATGTAATTTCTTTTGAGGGCAGTAGTTTGTTCACGTATAACTCCGCCCTTCAGTGGCTGATTGGAGTTGGTTAGACGTGATGCAGCCCTAGCTACATCCACGCGTGGATAGTAGGTTAAGAACTCTCTCAGAGTCGCTTCGTTCTCGGAGGAGCTTCTCTTCGACGGCAACTTTCCGGCAATCCATGAATTGCTTGATTTATACATTCTCTTGTCTATCTAGTGTTACAAGAGATTCAGACTGGGGCAAACATTCGGTGGTTGACTCAGAGAGTGCCGCCGTAGTTGCCGGACCCGAGTGTGGCTGTTATGACGGTTGCCAGTCAAACAGATTGGGATATATACTGATCTCTACGGATTCGAAGTGCCAGGCGTATCTCCGGAACCAGGGAGGCACTCTTTCGTTTCCGTTATTCAATTTAATGGAAAGAATCCGTCTGTTGGTTATAGTACACCAAGTTCAGTTTTGTTCCGTCATATTCTGGGTCGTCTGATTGTTTTATCACACTCCCGTTCTCTTACGGGTCGCTTGTTGCTGTCAGAATGGGCTCTCAACAAACAAGTATTCAATCAGATTTGCTATCTATGGGAGCGCCCAATGATGTTTTATTTATGACACAGCTTGCTAATCAATTGCAGACGTATGTGTTGGCTTGTCCAGATCTCTGAGCTAATACTGTTAACGCTCTATTGATCTATAGGACGGAATGATAGGATACGCGTATCCTCCGGCGCTGTTGTTTTAGCAGGTATTGCTAAGATAAACAACCACAATACATTTCTGTTGATAGCATCTCTATCTTCACAGAGATCATGAGTAATTTACTCTCTTGTCTACTGTGGATCTTAACGTGAAATCTTCCTCTATGTGAGGATCTTTTTTCACTGGGTAAATCGTGTCATCTTTATCACAACCAGCAAGGTCGCAACCTTCATGTATTCCGTTGTGTGGTCCGTATTGCATTGTAAGCACTGTACTGGACGAGCTTTGGACGCGATTTCTTACTATAGGAGATCCTCTTCTTCGCTATTCTATGCGACTAAAGTGGAGGCTCTTCCGTCGTGGTGTAGGGATCATTATGTTCATATGGTTGATCCCTCCATACTACTCATTGCTATTTTTTAGTATACTTGTTTCACAAGATCTACTGCAGCCTGTTGTTATTTAGGTTATAGGTTTATGTTATCTCATACCTATGCACTCTACGATAGTTTACAATTGAGTCTTTTGTCTCTTTATCTAAGTCAGTTAGTAACTTTTTGATAAATAGACTTAGAATCTTTAGATTAAATTCCTATACGGATTTTAACTTCAGGTTCTTATTTAGCTAAGTAATCATTTGAGCTTCTGGAAACAGTAGTTTTCAAATTCTGACCTTTTAGACAGTAATTCTGTTGGTTCTCTTTTACTGTAGAGTCAGTGAGTTTCATGCACTATCGATGGATGATTTTCACTTTCATAGTTTCGGAATCAATACTTCCGTTACTATTTAGGTTGGATTGTTGCATAAGAGTTAGGCTCCTATTATCCGGAACCTATTATTTTAAGGTCCTTCCGTCTTCGTATGGGCATAGGCCTTTACTCTTTCCGGGTACAGTTTATGTATTTATAAACAGATATCTGTTTATTACAAGGGCGTAAGCTTCTTCTGTCTTTGATGTCTAGTAGAAGGACGTTACGCTCCATTTTATTGTTAATGGATTCTATTAACTAGCGTACTGCTTATGGTATATCATTGGCTTAGCAGTTGTGCTTAAGATTTCGGCTCATGAAGTAAGAGTTCTTCTACTTCTTGGGCTTACATTAATAGTGTTGCTATTATAGATTTTTGAAGGCTGCTCATTGCGCTTAGCCATCCATTCATGAATTTTATCTCAGAAATATCGAGTCCATTTCTGGAGGCCTCTATTGTTAGGTCTATTATCTACTGCTCAGAATGTCATTCACTTAACAGTTGCTACTATAGCTAGGTAGGCTGTCTGTTTCGGCAGTGTCTTCGTTCGGCTGCCCTCTTCGCTCTGGGCTATTTGACCCAGGGCAAGAAAAAGGGGGGGGGGGAGGGTGTTCCCTTGGGTCACCTGTTTTTACTATGAAAACAAGGGGATACCTCCTCCGGAGTTAGTAATTCTGAGCTGTTATTGGGATGGTTGTTTAGTGAGAAGTTTAAGTTTATAAAATTCATTCAAGTCTTAGTTTTTAAAGTATAGCTTTTGAATATTGCATATGTCAACGGACATGATTATGCAATTCTCACACACTTTTAGGAGTATAAGAGTCTCTATTCTCTAGACTTACTTTATTATTGGCTTACTTTAAAAATTATTAGTATAAGGATTATTGGATATTAATAGAGTACATGGATGTATGAAGCTCAATTTTTGGAAGGTGTTGTATCTTTCTAATTTATCATAAATAAGAAAGATACATGTAAGGCCTATTACTTCTTTTCCCTACAGGGGATGACTCTATTTTATTTTATTGAGCGTATTCCATTTTGCTCTATGTCCTTGGCCCTCCAGCCTTTTTACTATTCAGCTATGTCTGGGTCATTGGTACAGTATAAAAATGTTAAAAAATTTATAGCAATTTATATATTTTTTATACTTACCAATGACCCAGACGGGGATGGCCCTCCCAGGAGTTGGGAACTCTTGCCTCCCCGCTGAGTACATAGCGCTTACCAGGCACTGGTTATTAGAATGATAAATGGCGCCAATTTCGGAACGTCCTTGACACTGCGCATGCGCAGTAGGGGCGAAGTGTGGAGGGCCTCTCAGGACATGTTTTCTTTAGTTTTAGATGCAAATTTTGGGGATTGGGGGGCAAAATTTGTGTTTGGCCCTATATTTTAAGAGTTAGCACCAGCTATGTCTGGGTCATTGGTAAGTATAAAAAATATATAAATTACTATAAATTTTTTAACTTTGGGGTGGTCAGGTACCTAATTTTGGTGGCAATCATCATGAATCTTTTTTGTGCCACCCCACATTGCAGTTTATTTGGTGAAAACCTGTTGATAACTGTGATTTGGAGAAACTCAGCACTTTTGGGCTCCTAGAGTGCCCAATTTTGGGATGGTCAGATACCTTATTTTGGTGGCAATCTTCATGAATTTATTTGTGCCTTCCCACAGTGCTGTTTATTTAGCAAAAATTGGTTAATAAATGCGATATGGAGCAACTCAGCAGTTTTGGGCTCCTAAAATGCCCAATTTTGGGAGGGTGAGGTACCTAATATTGGTCGCCATCTTCATGAATCTATTTGTGCCACCACACAATGTAGTTTGTTTGGCAAAATCGGTTGATAAATGCGATTTGGAGCAATTCAGCACATTTGGTCTCCTAGGGTGCCCAATTTTGGGAGGGAAAGGTACCTAATTTGGGTGGAAATCTTCCTGAATCTATTTGTGCCACCCCACAATGCAGTTTATTTGGCAAAAATCGGTTGATAAATGTGATATGGAGCAACTCAGCACTTTTGGGCTCCTAGGCTGCTCAATTTTTTGGGAGTCAGGTACCTAATTTTGGTGGCCATCTTCATGAATCTATTTGTGCCACCCAACAATGCAGTTTACTTGGCAAAAATCAGTTGATAAATGCAATTTGGAGCAACTTTGCACTTTTGGTCTCCTAGAATGCCAATTTTGGGAGGGTGAGGTACCTAATTTTGGTGACTATCTTCATGAATATATTTTTGCCACCCCACAATGCTGTTTATTTGGTGAAAATTGGTTGATAAATGCGATTTGGAGCAACTCAGCACTTTTTCGCTCCTAGAATGCCCAATTTTGGGAGAGTGAGGTACCTAATTTTGGTGGCAATCTTCATGAATCTATGTGTGCCACCCCACAATGCAGTTTATTTGGTGAAAATCGGTTGATAAATGTGATTTGGAGCAACTTGGCTCTTTTGGGCTTCTAGGGTGCCCAATTCTGGGAAGGTCATGTAACCAATTTTGGTGGCAATCTTCATGAATCTATTTGTGCCACCCCACAATGCAGTTTATTTGGCGAAAATCAGTTTATAAATCCGATTTGGAGCAACTCAGCACTTTTGGTCTCCTAGGGTGCCCAATTTTGGAATGGAAAGGTACCTAATTTTGGTGGAAATCTTCCTGAATCTATTTGTGCCACCCCACAATGCAGTTTATTTGAATGCGTTTTGGAGCAACTCAGCACTTTTGGGCTCCTTGGGTGCCCATTTTTTGGGGGGTCAGGTACCTAATTTTGGTGGCAATCTTCATGAATCTGTTTGTGCCACCCCTACAATGCAGTTTATTTGGCTAAAATCGGTTGATAAATCCAATTTGTAGCAACTCAGCACTTTTTGGCTTCCTAGAATGCCCAATTTTGGGAGGGTGAGGTACCTAATTTTGGTGGCCATCTTCATGAATCTATTCGTGCCACCCCTCAATGCAGTTTAATTGGCGAAAATTAGTTGATGAATGCAATTTGGAGCAACTCTGCACTTTTGGGCTCCTAAAATGCCCAATTTTGGGAAGTTGAGGTACATAATTTTGGTGACCATCTTCGTGAATTTATTTGTGCCACCCCACAATGCTGTTTATTTGGCGATAATCGGTTGATAAATGCAATTTGGAGCAACTCAGCATGTTTGGGCTCCTAGAATGCCCAATTTTGGGAGGGTGGGATACCTAATTTTGCTGACAATCTTCATGAATCTGTTTGTGCCACCCCACAATGCACTTTATTTGACGAAAATCAGTTGATAAATGTGATTTGGAGCAACTCAGCACTTTTGGGCTCCTACAGTCGCTAGTTTTGGGAAGGTGAGGTACCTAATTTTGGTGGCAATCTTCATGAATCTATTTGTGCCACCCCACAATGCAGTTTATTTGGCAACAATCCGTTGATAAATGCGATTTGGAGGAAGTCAGCACATTTTGGCTCCTAGAATGCCCAATTTTTGGAGGGCGAGGTACCTAATTTTGTTGGCAATCTTCATGGATCTATTTGTGCCACCCCACAATGCAGTTTATTTGGCAAAAATCGGTTGGAAAATGCGATTTGGAGCAACTCAACACTTTTGGGCTCCCAGAATGCCTAATTTTGGGAGGGTGAGGTACCTAATTTTGGTGGCAATCTTCATCAATCTATTTGTGCCACCTCAGAATTCAGTTTATTTGGCAAAAATCTGTTGATAAATGTGATTTAGAGCAACTCAGCACATTTCGGCACCTAGAGTGCCCAATTTTGTGATGGTCAGGTACCTAATTTTGGTGGCAATCATGAATCTTTTTGTGCCACCCCACAATGCAGTTTATTTGGTGAAAACCGGTTGATAACTGCGATTTGGAGAAACTCAGCACTTTTGGGCTCCTAGAGTGCCCAATTTTGGGATGGTCAGATATCTTATTTTGGTGGCAATCTTCATGAATTTATTTGTGCCTTCCCACAGTGCAGTTTATTTGGCAAAATTGGTTGATAAATGCGATATGGAGCAACTCAGCACTTTTGGGCTCCTAAAATGCCCAATTTTGGGAGGATGAGGTAGCTAATATTGGTCGCCATCTTCATGAATCTATTTGTGCCACCCCACAATGCAGTTTATTTGGCAAAAATCAGTTAAAAAATGCGATTTGGAGCAACCCAACACTTTGCGGCTGCTAGAATGCCTAATTTTGGGAGGGTGAGGTACCTAATTTTGGTGACAATCTTCATTAATCTATTTGTGCCACCCCACAATGCAGTTTCTTCGGCAAAAATCGGCTGATAAATGCAAATTGGTGCAAGTCAGCACTTTTTGTCCCCTAGGGTGCCCAATTTTGGGATGGTTAGGAACCTTATTTTGGTGGCAATCTTCTTGAATCTATTTGTGCCACTGCACAATGCAGTTTATTTGGCAAAAATCGGTCGATAAATGCAATTTGGAGTTACTCAGCACTTTTATGCTCCTAGAGTGCCAAATTTTTTAAGGGTGATGTACCTAATTTTGGTGGCAATCTTCATGAATCTGTTTGTGCCACCCCACAATGCAGTTTATTTAAATCGGTTGATAAATGCGATTTGGAGTAACTCAGGACATTTGTGCTCCTAGTGTGCCTGATTTTGGGAGGGTGAGGTACCAGTTTTTGGTAGCAGTCTTCATGAATCTATTTGTGCCACCCCACAATGGAGTTTATTTGGCAAAAATCGTTTGATAAATGTGATTTGGAGGAACTCAGCACTTTTGGGCTCCTAGAGTGCCCAATTTTGGGATGGACATGTACCTAATTTTGGTGGCAATCTTGATTAATCTATTTGTGCCACCCCACAATGCAGTTCATTTGGTGAAAATCGGTTGATAAATGCAATTTGGAGCAACTCAGCATGTTTGGGCTCCTAGAATGCCCAATTTTTGGAGGGTGGGATACCTAATTTTGCTGACAATCTTCATGAATCTATTTGTGCCACCCCACAATGCACTTTATTTGACGAAAATCAGTTGATAAATGTGATTTGGAGCAACTCAGCTCTTTTGTGCTCCTAGAGTGCCCAATTTTTTGTAGGGTGAGGTACCTAATTTTGGTGGCAATCTTCTTGAATCTATTTGTGCCACCCCATAATGCAGTTTATTTGGCAAAAATCGGTTGATAAATGCGATTTGGAGCAACTCGGCACTTTTGGGCTCCAGGAATGCCTAATTTTGGATGGGTGAGGTACCTAATTTTGGTGGCAATCTTCATCAATCTATTTGTGCCACCCCAGAATTCAGTTTATTTGGCAAAAATCTGTTGATAAATGTGATTTAGAGCAACTCAGCACATTTGGGCACCTAGAGTGCCCAATTTTGGTTTGGTCAGGTACCTAATTTTGGTGGCAATCATCATGAATTTTTTCGTGCCACCCCACAATGCAGTTTATTTGGTAAAAATCTGTTGATAACTGCCATTTGGAGAAACTCAGCACTTTTGGGCTCCTGGAGTGCCCAATTTTGGGATGGTCAGATACCTTATTGTGGTGGCAATCTTCATGAATTTATTTGTGCCTTCCCACAATGCAGTTTATTTGGCAAAAATTGGTTGATAAATGCGATATGGAGCAACTCAGCACTTTTGGGCTCCTAAAATGCCCAATTTTGGGAGGGTGAGGTACCTAATATTGGTCGCCATCTTCATGAATCTATTTGTGCCACCACACAATGTAGTTTGTTTGGCAAAATCAGTTGATAAATGCGATTTGGAGCAACTCAGCACATTTGGTCTCCTAGGGTGCCCAATTTTGGGAGGGAAAGGTACCTAATTTGGGTGGAAATCTTCCTGAATCTATTTGTGCCACCTCACAATGCAGTTTATTTGGCGAAAATCGGTAGATAAATGTGAATTGGAGTTACTCAGCACTTTTGTGCTCCTAGAGTGCCCAATTTTTGGAGGGTGAGGTGCCTAATTTTGGTGGCAATCTTCATGAATCTGTTTGTGCCACCCCTACAATGCAGTTTATTTGGCTAAAATCGGTTGATAAATCCAATTTGTAGCAACTCAGCACTTTTTGGCTTCCTAGAATGCCCAATTTTGGGAGGGTGAGGTACCTAATTTTGGTGGCCATCTTCATGAATCTATTCGTGCCACCCCTCAATGCAGTTTAATTGGCGAAAATTAGTTGATGAATGCAATTTGGAGCAACTCTGCACTTTTGGGCTCCTAAAATGCCCAATTTTGGGAAGTTGAGGTACATAATTTTGGTGACCATCTTCGTGAATTTATTTGTGCCACCCCACAATGCTGTTTATTTGGCGATAATCGGTTGATAAATGCAATTTGGAGCAACTCAGCATGTTTGGGCTCCTAGAATGCCCAATTTTGGGAGGGTGGGATACCTAATTTTGCTGACAATCTTCATGAATCTGTTTGTGCCACCCCACAATGCACTTTATTTGACGAAAATCAGTTGATAAATGTGATTTGGAGCAACTCAGCACTTTTGGGCTCCTACAGTCGCTAGTTTTGGGAAGGTGAGGTACCTAATTTTGGTGGCAATCTTCATGAATCTATTTGTGCCACCCCACAATGCAGTTTATTTGGCAACAATCCGTTGATAAATGCGATTTGGAGGAAGTCAGCACATTTTGGCTCCTAGAATGCCCAATTTTTGGAGGGCGAGGTACCTAATTTTGTTGGCAATCTTCATGGATCTATTTGTGCCACCCCACAATGCAGTTTATTTGGCAAAAATCGGTTGGAAAATGCGATTTGGAGCAACTCAACACTTTTGGGCTCCCAGAATGCCTAATTTTGGGAGGGTGAGGTACCTAATTTTGGTGGCAATCTTCATCAATCTATTTGTGCCACCTCAGAATTCAGTTTATTTGGCAAAAATCTGTTGATAAATGTGATTTAGAGCAACTCAGCACATTTCGGCACCTAGAGTGCCCAATTTTGTGATGGTCAGGTACCTAATTTTGGTGGCAATCATGAATCTTTTTGTGCCACCCCACAATGCAGTTTATTTGGTGAAAACCGGTTGATAACTGCGATTTGGAGAAACTCAGCACTTTTGGGCTCCTAGAGTGCCCAATTTTGGGATGGTCAGATATCTTATTTTGGTGGCAATCTTCATGAATTTATTTGTGCCTTCCCACAGTGCAGTTTATTTGGCAAAATTGGTTGATAAATGCGATATGGAGCAACTCAGCACTTTTGGGCTCCTAAAATGCCCAATTTTGGGAGGATGAGGTAGCTAATATTGGTCGCCATCTTCATGAATCTATTTGTGCCACCCCACAATGCAGTTTATTTGGCAAAAATCAGTTAAAAAATGCGATTTGGAGCAACCCAACACTTTGCGGCTGCTAGAATGCCTAATTTTGGGAGGGTGAGGTACCTAATTTTGGTGACAATCTTCATTAATCTATTTGTGCCACCCCACAATGCAGTTTCTTCGGCAAAAATCGGCTGATAAATGCAAATTGGTGCAAGTCAGCACTTTTTGTCCCCTAGGGTGCCCAATTTTGGGATGGTTAGGAACCTTATTTTGGTGGCAATCTTCTTGAATCTATTTGTGCCACTGCACAATGCAGTTTATTTGGCAAAAATCGGTCGATAAATGCAATTTGGAGTTACTCAGCACTTTTATGCTCCTAGAGTGCCAAATTTTTTAAGGGTGATGTACGTAATTTTGGTGGCAATCTTCATGAATCTGTTTGTGCCACCCCACAATGCAGTTTATTTAAATCGGTTGATAAATGCGATTTGGAGTAACTCAGGACATTTGTGCTCCTAGTGTGCCTGATTTTGGGAGGGTGAGGTACCAGTTTTTGGTAGCAGTCTTCATGAATCTATTTGTGCCACCCCACAATGCAGTTTATTTGGCAAAAATCGTTTGATAAATGTGATTTGGAGGAACTCAGCACTTTTGTGCTCCTAGAGTGCCCAATTTTGGGATGGACATGTACCTAATTTTGGTGGCAATCTTGATTAATCTATTTGTGCCACCCCACAATGCAGTTTATTTGGTGAAAATCGGTTGATAAATGCAATTTGGAGCAACTCAGCATGTTTGGGCTCCTAGAATGCCCAATTTTTGGAGGGTGGGATACCTAATTTTGCTGACAATCTTCATGAATCTATTTGTGCCACCCCACAATGCACTTTATTTGACGAAAATCAGTTGATAAATGTGATTTGGAGCAACTCAGCTCTTTTGTGCTCCTAGAGTGCCCAATTTTTTGTAGGGTGAGGTACCTAATTTTGGTGGCAATCTTCTTAAATCTATTTGTGCTACCCCATAATGCAGTTTATTTGGCAAAAATTGGTTGATAAATGCAATTTGGAGCAACTCGGCACTTTTGGGCTCCAGGAATGCCTAATTTTGGATGGGTGAGGTACCTAATTTTGGTGGCAATCTTCATCAGTCTATTTGTGCAACCCCACAATTCAGTTTATTTTGCAAAAATCTGTTGATAAATGTGATTTAGAGCAACTCAGCACATTTGGGCACCTAGAGTGCCCAATTTTGGGGTGGTCAGGTACCTAATTTTGGTGGGAATCGTCATGAATCTTTTTGTGCCAACCCACAATGCAGTTTATTTGGTGAAAACGTGTTGATAACTGCGATTTGGAGAAACTCAGCACTTTTGGGCTCCTAGAGTGCCCAATTTTGGGATGGTCAGATACCTTATTTTGGTGGCAATCTTCATGAATTTATTTGTGCCTTCCCACTGCAGTTTATTTAGCAAAAATTGGTTGATGAATGCGATATGGAGAAACTCAGCAATTTTGGGCTCCTAAAATGCCCAATTTTGGGAGGGTGAGGTACCTAATATTGGTCGCCATTTTCATGAATCTATTTGTGCCACCACACAATGTAGTTTGTTTGGCAAAATCGGTTGATAAATGCGATTTGGAGCAACTCAGCACATTTGCTCTCCTAGGGTGTCCAATTTTGGGAGGGAAAGGTACCTAATTTTGGTGGAAATCTTCCTGAATCTATTTGTGCCACCCCACAATGCAGTTTATTTGGCAAAAATCGGTTGATAAATGTGATATGGAGCAACTCAGCACTTTTGGGCTCCTAGGCTGCCCAATTTTTGGGGAGCAGGTACCTAATTTTGGTGGCAATCTTCATGAGTCTATTTGTGCCACCCAACAATGCAGTTTACTTGGCAAAAATCAGTTGATAAATGCAATTTGGAGCAACTCTGCACTTTTGGGCTCCTAGAATGCCAATTTTGGGAGGGTGAGGTACCTAATTTTGGTGACCATCTTCATGAATATATTTTTGCCACCCCACAATGCTGTTTATTTGGCGAAAATTGGTTGATAAATGCAATTTGGAGCAACTCAGCACTTTTTCGCTCCTAGAATGCCCAATTTTGGGAGAGTGAGGTACCTAATTTTGGTGGCAATCTTCATGAATCTATTTGTGCCAACCCACAATGCAGTTTATTTGGCAAAAATCGTTTGATAAATGTGATTTGGAGGAACTCAGCACTTTTGGGCTCCTAGAGTGCCCAATTTTGGGATGGACAGGTACCTAATTTTGGTGGCAATCTTCATTAATCTATTTGTGCCACCCCACAATGCAGTTTATTTGGTGAAAATCGGTTGATAAATGCAATTTGGAGCAATTCAGCTCTTTTGTGCTCCTAGAGTGCCCAATTTTTTGTCGGGTGAGGTCCCTAATTTTGGTGGCAATCTTCTTGAATCTATTTGTGCCACCCCACAATGCAGTTTATTTGGCAAAAATCGGTTGATAGATGCGATTTGGAGCAACTCAGCTCTTTTTGGCTCCAGGAATGCCTAATTTTGGGTGGGTGAGGTACCTAATATTGGTGGCAATCTTCATCAATCTATCTGTGCCACCCCACAATTCAGTTTATTTGGCAAAAATCAGTTGATAAATGTGATTTAGAGCAACTCAGCACATTTGGGCACCTAGAGTGCCCAATTTTGGGGTGGTCAGGTACCTAATTTTGGTGGCAATCATCATGAATCTTTTTTGTGCCACCCCACAATGCAGTTTATTTGGTGAAAACCTGTTGATAACTGTGATTTGGAGAAACTCAGCACTTTTGGGCTCCTAGAGTGCCCAATTTTGGGATGGTCAGATACCTTATTTTGGTGGCAATCTTCATGAATTTATTTGTGCCTTCCCACAGTGCTGTTTATTTAGCAAAAATTGGTTAATAAATGCGATATGGAGCAACTCAGCAGTTTTGGGCTCCTAAAATGCCCAATTTTGGGAGGGTGAGGTACCTAATATTGGTCGCCATCTTCATGAATCTATTTGTGCCACCACACAATGTAGTTTGTTTGGCAAAATCGGTTGATAAATGCGATTTGGAGCAACTCAGCACATTTGGTCTCCTAGGGTGCCCAATTTTGGGAGGGAAAGGTACCTAATTTGGGTGGAAATCTTCCTGAATCTATTTGTGCCACCCCACAATGCAGTTTATTTGGCAAAAATCGGTTGATAAATGTGATATGGAGCAACTCAGCACTTTTGGGCTCCTAGGCTGCTCAATTTTTTGGGAGTCAGGTACCTAATTTTGGTGACCATCTTCATGAATATATTTTTGCCACCCCACAATGCTGTTTATTTGGCGAAAATTGGTTGATAAATGCGATTTGGAGCAACTCAGCACTTTTTCGCTCCTAGAATGCCCAATTTTGGGAGAGTGAGGTACATAATTTTGGTGGCAATCTTCATGAATCGATGTGTGCCACCCCACAATGCAGTTTATTTGGTGAAAATCGGTTGATAAATGTGATTTGGAGCAACTTAGCTCTTTTGGGCTTCTAGGGTGCCCAATTCTGGGAAGGTCATGTACCCAATTTTGGTGACCATCTTCGTGAATCTATTTGTGCCACCCCAAAATGCTGTTTATTTGGCGAAAATCGGTTGATAAATGCAATTTGGAGCAACTCAGCATGTTTGGGCTCCTAGAATGCCCAATTTTTGGAGGGTGGGATACCTAATTTTGGTGGCAATCTTCATGAATCTATGTGTGCCACCCCACAATGCAGTTTATTTGGTGAAAATCCGTTGATAAATGTGATTTGGAGCAACTTGGCTCTTTTGGGCTTCTAGGGTGCCCAATTCTGGGAAGGTCATGTACCCAATTTTGGTGGCAATCTTCATGAATCTATTTGTGCCACCCCACAATGCAGTTTATTTGGCGAAAATCAGTTTATAAATCCGATTTGGAGCAACTCAGCACTTTTGGTCTCCTAGGGTGCCCAATTTTGGGATGGAAAGGTACCTAATTTTGGTGGAAATCTTCCTGAATCTATTTGTGCCACCCCACAATGCAGTTTATTTGAATGCGTTTTGGAGCAACTCAGCACTTTTGGGCTCCTTGGGTGCCCGTTTTTTGGGGGGTCAGGTACCTAATTTTGGTGGCAATCTTCATGAATCTGTTTGTGCCACCCCTACAATGCAGTTTATTTGGCGAAAATCGGTTGATAAATCCAATTTGTAGCAACTCAGCACTTTTTGGCTTCCTAGAATGCCCAATTTTGGGAGGGTGAGGTACCTAATTTTGGTGGCCATCTTCATGAATCTATTCGTGCCACCCCTCAATGCAGTTTAATTGGCGAAAATTAGTTGATGAATGCAATTTGGAGCAACTCTGCACTTTTGGGCTCCTAGAATGCCCAATTTTGGGAAGGTGAGGTACATAATTTTGGTGACCATCTTCGTGAATTTATTTGTGCCACCCCACAATGCTGTTTATTTGGCGATAATCGGTTGATAAATGCAATTTGGAGTAACTCAGCATGTTTGGGCTCCTAGAATGCCCAATTTTGGGAGGGTGGGATACCTAATTTTGCTGACAATCTTCATGAATCTGTTTGTGCCACCCCACAATGCACTTTATTTGACGAAAATCAGTTGATAAATGTGATTTGGAGCAACTCAGCAGTTTTGGGCTCCTACAGTCCCCAGTTTTGGGAAGGTGAGGTACCTAATTTTGGTGGCAATCTTCATGAATCTATTTGTGCCACCCCACAATGCAGTTTATTTGGCAACAATCCTTTGATAAATGCGATTTGGAGGAAGTCAGCACATTTTGGCTCCTAGAATGCCCAATTTTTGGAGGGTGAGGTACCTAATTTTGTTGGCAATCTTCATGAATCTATTTGTGCCACCCCACAATGCAGTTTTTTTGGCAAAAATCGGTTGGAAAATGCGATTTGGAGCAACTCAACACTTTTGGGCTCCCAGAATGCCTAATTTTGGGAGGGTGAGGTACCTAATTTTGGTGGCAATCTTCATCAATCTATTTGTGCCACCCCAGAATTCAGTTTATTTGGCAAAAATCTGTTGATAAATGTGATTTAGAGCAACTCAGCACATTTTGGCACCTAGAGTGCCCAATTTTGGGATGGTCAGGTACCTAATTTTGGTGGCAATCATGAATCTTTTTGTGCCACCCCACAATGCAGTTTATTTGGTGAAAATCGGTTGATAACTGCGATTTGGAGAAACTCAGCACTTTTGGGCTCCTAGAGTGCCCAATTTTGGGATGGTCAGATATCTTATTTTGGTGGCAATCTTCATGAATTTATTTGTGCCTTCCCACAGTGCAGTTTATTTGGCAAAATTGGTTGATAAATGCGATATGGAGCAACTCAGCACTTTTGGGCTCCTAAAATGCCCAATTTTGGGAGGATGAGGTACCTAATATTGGTCGCCATCTTCATGAATCTATTTGTGCCACCCCACAATGCAGTTTATTTGGCAAAAATCAGTTGAAAAATGTGATTTGGAGCAACCCAACACTTTTTGGCTGCTAGAATGCCTAATTTTGGGAGGGTGAGGTACCTAATTTTGGTGGCAATCTTCATTAATCTATTTGTGCCACCCCACAATGCAGTTTCTTTGGCAAAAATCGGCTGATAAATGCAAATTGGTGCAAGTGAGCACTTTTTGTCCCCTAGGGTGCCCAATTTTGGGATGGTTAGGAACCTCATTTTGGTGGCAATCTTCCTGAATCTATTTGTGCCACTGCACAATGCAGTTTATTTGGCAAAAATCGGTCGATAAATGCAATTTGGAGTTACTCAGCACTTTTATGCTCCTGGAGTGCCAAATTTTTTAAGGGTGATGTACCTAATTTTGGTGGCAATCTTCATGAATCTGTTTGTGCCACCCCACAATGCAGTTTATTTAAATTGGTTGATAAATGCGATTTGGAGTAACTCAGGACATTTGTGCTCCTAGTGTGCCTAATTTTGGGAGGGTGAGGTACCAGATTTTGGTAGCAGTCTTCATGAATCTATTTGTGCCACCCCACAATGGAGTTTATTTGGCAAAAATCGTTTGATAAATGTGATTTGGAGGAACTCAGCACTTTTGGGCTCCTAGAGTGCCCAATTTTGGGATGGACATGTACCTAATTTTGGTGGCAATCTTGATTAATCTATTTGTGCCACCCCACAATGCAGTTCATTTGGTGAAAATCGGTTGATAAATGCAATTTGGAGCAACTCAGCATGTTTGGGCTCCTAGAATGCCCAATTTTTGGAGGGTGGGATACCTAATTTTGCTGACAATCTTCATGAATCTATTTGTGCCACCCCACAATGCACTTTATTTGACGAAAATCAGTTGATAAATGTGATTTGGAGCAACTCAGCTCTTTTGTGCTCCTAGAGTGCCCAATTTTTTGTAGGGTGAGGTACCTAATTTTGGTGGCAATCTTCTTGAATCTATTTGTGCCACCCCATAATGCAGTTTATTTGGCAAAAATCGGTTGATAAATGCGATTTGGAGCAACTCGGCACTTTTGGGCTCCAGGAATGCCTAATTTTGGATGGGTGAGGTACCTAATTTTGGTGGCAATCTTCATCAATCTATTTGTGCCACCCCAGAATTCAGTTTATTTGGCAAAAATCTGTTGATAAATGTGATTTAGAGCAACTCAGCACATTTGGGCACCTAGAGTGCCCAATTTTGGTTTGGTCAGGTACCTAATTTTGGTGGCAATCATCATGAATTTTTTCGTGCCACCCCACAATGCAGTTTATTTGGTAAAAACCTGTTGATAACTGCCATTTGGAGAAACTCAGCACTTTTGGGCTCCTGGAGTGCCCAATTTTGGGATGGTCAGATACCTTATTGTGGTGGCAATCTTCATGAATTTATTTGTGCCTTCCCACAATGCAGTTTATTTGGCAAAAATTGGTTGATAAATGCGATATGGAGCAACTCAGCACTTTTGGGCTCCTAAAATGCCCAATTTTGGGAGGGTGAGGTACGTAATATTGGTCGCCATCTTCATGAATCTATTTGTGCCACCACACAATGTAGTTTGTTTGGCAAAATCAGTTGATAAATGCGATTTGGAGCAACTCAGCACATTTGGTCTCCTAGGGTGCCCAATTTTGGGAGGGAAAGGTACCTAATTTGGGTGGAAATCTTCCTGAATCTATTTGTGCCACCTCACAATGCAGTTTATTTGGCGAAAATCGGTAGATAAATGTGAATTGGAGTTACTCAGCACTTTTGTGCTCCTAGAGTGCCCAATTTTTGGAGGGTGAGGTGCCTAATTTTGGTGGCAATCTTCATGAATCTGTTTGTGCCACCCCACAATGCAGTTTATTTTAATCGGTTGATAAATGCGATTTGGAGTAACTCAGGACATTTGTGCTCCTAGAGTGCCCAATTTTGGGAGGGTGAGGTACCTGATTTTGGTAGCAGTCTTCATGAATTATTTGTGCCACCCCCCAATGCAGTGTATTTGGCAAAAATTGTTTGATAAATGCGATTTGGAGGAACTGAGTACTTTTGCGCTCCTAGAGTGCCCAATTTTGGGATGGACAGGTACCTAATTTTGGTGGCAATCTTCATTAATCTATTTGTGCCACCCCACAATGCAGTTTATTTGTCGAAAAATCATTTGATAAATGCGATTTGGAGCAACTCAGCACTTTTTCGCTCTTAGAATGCCCAATTTTGGGAGAGTGAGGTACCTAATTTCGGCGGCAAACTTCATGAATCTATTTGTGCCACCCCACAATGTAGTTTATTTGGTGAAAATCGGTTGAAAAATGCGATTTGGAGCAACTCAACACTTTGGGCTCCTAGAATGCCTAATTTTGAGAGGGTGAGGTTCCTAAATTTGGTGCTAATCTTCATGAATCTATTTGTGCCACCCCACAATGCAGTTTATTTGGCAAAAATCTGCTGATAAATGCAATTTGGGGCAACTCAACCCCTTTTGGGCTCCTAGGGTGCCCAATTTTGGGATGGTGAGGAACCTCATTTTGGTGGCAATCTTCCTAAATCTATTTATGCCACCCCACATTGCAGTTTATTTGGCGAAAAAAGGTAGATACATGCGATTTGGAGTTACTCAGCACTTTTGTGCTCCTAGAGTGCCCAATTGTTGGAGGGTGAGGTACCTAATTTTGGTGGCAATCTTCATGAATCTGTTTGTGCCATCCCACAATGCATTTTATTTAAATCGGTTGATAAATGCAATTTGGAGTAACTCAGGGCATTTCTCCTCCTAGAGTGCCCAATTTTGGGAGGGTGAGGTACCTGATTTTGGTAGCAGTCTTCATGAATTATTTGTGCCACCCCACAATGCAGTTTATTTGGCAAAAATCGTTTGATAAATGTGATTTGGAGGAACTCAGCAGTTTTGGACAACGAGAGTGCCCAATTTTGGGATGGACATGTACCTAATTTTTGTGGTAATCTTCATTAATCTATTTGTGCCACCCCACAATGCAGTTTATTTGGTGAAAATCGGTTGATAAATGCAATTTGGAACAGCTCAGCTCTTTTGGACTTCTAGGGTGCCCAATTCTGGGAGGGTCATGTACCCAATTTTGGTGGTAATCTTCATGAATCTATTTGTGACACCCCACAATTCAGTTTACTTGGCGAAAATCGGTTGATAAATCCGATTTGGAGCAACTCAGCACTTTTGGGTCCTAGAATACCCAATTTTGGGAGGGTGAGGTATGTAATTTTGGTGGCCATCTTCATAAATCTATTTGTGCCACCTCACAATGCAGTTTATTTGGCGAAAATCAGTTGGTAAATGCGATTTGGAGCAACTCAGCACATTTGGGCTCCTAAGATGCCCAATTTTGGGATGGAAAGGTACCTAATTTTGGTGGCAATCTTCATGAATCTGTTTATGCCACCCCACAATGCAGTTTATTTGGCGAAAATCGGTTGATAAATCCAATTTGTAGCAACTCAGCACTTTTTGGCTTCCTAGAATGCCCAATTTTGGGAGGGTGAGGTACCTAATTTTGGTGGCCATCTTCATGAATCTATTCGTGCCACCCCACAATGCAGTTTAATTAGCGAAAATCTGTTGATAAATGCAATTTGCAGGAACTCCGCGCATTTTGGCTCCTAGAATGCCCAATTTTCGGAGGGTAAGATACCTAAATTTGGTGCCAATCTTCATGAATCTATTTGTGCCACCCCACAATGCAGTTTATTTGGCAAAAACCGTTGAAAAATGCAATTTGGAGCAACTCAACACTTTTGGGCTCCTAGAATGCCTAATTTTGAGAGGGTGCCGTACCTAAATTTGGTGCCAATCTTCATGAATCTATTTGTGCACTCCACAATGCAGTTTATTTGGCGAAAATCGGCTGATAAATGCAATTTGGAGCAACTCAGCACTTTTGCGCTCCTAGGGTGCCCAATTTTGGGATGGTGAGGAACCTCATTTTGGTGGCAATCTTCCTGAATCTATTTGTGCCACCCCACATTGCAGTTTATTTGGCGAAAATCAGTGGATAAATGCGAATTGGAGTTACTCAGCACTTTTGTGCTCCTAGAGTGCCCAGTTTTTGGAGGGTGAGGTACCTAATTTTGGTGGCAATCTTCATGAATCTGTTTGTGCCACCCCACAATGCAGTTTATTTTAATCGGTTGATAAATGCGATTTGGAGTAACTCAGGACATTTGTGCTCCTAGAGTGCCCAATTTTGGGAGGGTGAGGTACCTGATTTTGGTAGCAGTCTTCATGAATTATTTGTGCCACCCCCCAATGCAGTGTAATTGGCAAAAATCGTTTGATAAATGCGATTTGGAGGAACTCAGCACTTTTGGGCGCCTAGAGTGCCCACTTTTGGGATGGACAGGTACGTAATTTTGGTGGCAATCTTCATTAATCTATTTGTGCCACCCCACAATGCAGTTTATTTGGCGAAAAATCGGTTGATAAATGCGATTTGGAGCAACTCAGCACTTTTTCGCTCTTAGAATGCCCAATTTTGGGAGAGTGAGGTACCTAATGTCGGTGGCAAATTTCATGAATCTATTTGTGCCACCCCACAATGCAGTTTATTTGGTGAAAATCGGTTGAAAAATGCGATTTGGAGCAACTCAACACTTTTGGGCTCCTAGAATGCCTAATTTTGAGAGGGTGAGGTTCCTAAATTTGGTGCTAATCTTCATGAATCTATTTGTGCCACCCCACAATGCAGTTTATTTGGCAAAAATCTGCTGATAAATGCAATTTGGGGCAACTCAACCCCTTTTGGGCTCCTAGGGTGCCCAATTTTGGGATGGTGAGGAACCTCATTTTGGTGGCAATCTCCTAAATCTATTTATGCCACCCCACATTGCAGTTTATTTGGCGAAAAAAGGTAGATACATGCGATTTGGAGTTACTCAGCACTTTTGTGCTCCTAGAGTGCCCAATTGTTGGAGGGTGAGGTACCTAATTTTGGTGGCAATCTTCATGAATCTGTTTGTGCCATCCCACAATGCATTTTATTTAAATCGGTTGATAAATGCAATTTGGAGTAACTCAGGGCATTTCTCCTCCTAGAGTGCCCAATTTTGGGAGGGTGAGGTACCTGATTTTGGTAGCAGTCTTCATGAATTATTTGTGCCACCCCACAATGCAGTTTATTTGGCAAAAATCGTTTGATAAATGTGATTTGGAGGAACTCAGCAGTTTTGGACAACGAGAGTGCCCAATTTTGGGATGGACATGTACCTAATTTTTGTGGTAATCTTCATTAATCTATTTGTGCCACCCCACAATGCAGTTTATTTGGTGAAAATCGGTTGATAAATGCAATTTGGAACAGCTCAGCTCTTTTGGACTTCTAGGGTGCCCAATTCTGGGAGGGTCATGTACCCAGTTTTGGTGGTAATCTTCATGAATCTATTTGTGACACCCCACAATTCAGTTTACTTGGCGAAAATCGGTTGATAAATCCGATTTGGAGCAACTCAGCACTTTTGGGTCCTAGAATACCCAATTTTGGGAGGGTGAGGTATGTAATTTTGGTGGCCATCTTCATAAATCTATTTGTGCCACCTCACAATGCAGTTTATTTGGCGAAAATCAGTTGGTAAATGCGATTTGGAGCAACTCAGCACATTTGGGCTCCTAAGATGCCCAATTTTGGGATGGAAAGGTACCTAATTTTGGTGGCAATCTTCATGAATCTGTTTATGCCACCCCACAATGCAGTTTATTTGGCGAAAATCGGTTGATAAATCCAATTTGTAGCAACTCAGCACTTTTTGGCTTCCTAGAATGCCCAATTTTGGGAGGGTGAGGTACCTAATTTTGGTGGCCATCTTCATGAATCTATTCGTGCCACCCCACAATGCAGTTTAATTAGCGAAAATCTGTTGATAAATGCAATTTGCAGGAACTCCGCGCATTTTGGCTCCTAGAATGCCCAATTTTCGGAGGGTAAGATACCTAAATTTGGTGCCAATCTTCATGAATCTATTTGTGCCACCCCACAATGCAGTTTATTTGGCAAAAACCGTTGAAAAATGCAATTTGGAGCAACTCAACACTTTTGGGCTCCTAGAATGCCTAATTTTGAGAGGGTGCCGTACCTAAATTTGGTGCCAATCTTCATGAATCTATTTGTGCACTCCACAATGCAGTTTATTTGGCGAAAATCGGCTGATAAATGCAATTTGGAGCAACTCAGCACTTTTGCGCTCCTAGGGTGCCCAATTTTGGGATGGTGAGGAACCTCATTTTGGTGGCAATCTTCCTGAATCTATTTGTGCCACCCCACATTGCAGTTTATTTGGCGAAAATCAGTGGATAAATGCGAATTGGAGTTACTCAGCACTTTTGTGCTCCTAGAGTGCCCAGTTTTTGGAGGGTGAGGTACCTAATTTTGGTGGCAATCTTCATGAATCTGTTTGTGCCACCCCACAATGCAGTTTATTTTAATCGGTTGATAAATGCGATTTGGAGTAACTCAGGACATTTGTGCTCCTAGAGTGCCCAATTTTGGGAGGGTGAGGTACCTGATTTTGGTAGCAGTCTTCATGAATTATTTGTGCCACCCCCCAATGCAGTGTAATTGGCAAAAATCGTTTGATAAATGCGATTTGGAGGAACTCAGCACTTTTGGGCGCCTAGAGTGCCCACTTTTGGGATGGACAGGTACGTAATTTTGGTGGCAATCTTCATTAATCTATTTGTGCCACCCCACAATGCAGTTTATTTGGCGAAAAATCGGTTGATAAATGCGATTTGGAGCAACTCAGCACTTTTTCGCTCTTAGAATGCCCAATTTTGGGAGAGTGAGGTACCTAATGTCGGTGGCAAATTTCATGAATCTATTTGTGCCACCCCACAATGCAGTTTATTTGGTGAAAATCGGTTGAAAAATGCGATTTGGAGCAACTCAAAACTTTTGGGCTCCTAGAATGCCTAATTTTGAGAGGGGGAGGTTCCTAAATTAGGTGCCAATCTTCATGAATCTATTTGTGCCACCACACAATGCAGTTTATTTGGCAAAAATCAGCAGATAAATGCAATTTGGGGCAACTCAACCCTTTTTGGGCTCCTAGGGTGCCCAATTTTGGGATGGTGAGGAACCTCATTTTGTTGGCAATCTTCCTGAATCTATTTATGCCACCCCACATTGCAGTTTATTTGGCGAAAATCGGTAGATACATGCGATTTGGAGTTACTCAGCACTTTTGTGCTCCTAGAGTGCCCAATTGTTGGAGGGTGAGGTACCTAATTTTGGTGGCAATCTTCATGAATCTGTTTGTGCCACCCCACAATGCAGTTTATTTTAATCGGTTGATAAATGGAATTTGGAGTAACTCAGGACATTTGTGCTCCTAGAGTGCCCAATTTTGGGAGGGTGAGGTACCTGGTTTTGGTAGCAGTCTTCATGAATTATTTGTGCCACCCCACAATGCAGTTTATTTGGCAAAAATCATTTGATAAATGAGATTTGGAGGAACTCAGCAGTTTTGGACAACGAGAGTGCCCAATTTTGGGATGGACATGTACCTAATTTTGGTGGCAATCTTCATTAATCTATTTGTGCCACCCCACAATGCAGTTTATTTGGTGAAAATCGGTTGATAAATTCGATTTGGAGCAACTCAGCACTTTTGGGCTCCAGGAATGCCAAATTTTGGGCGGGTGAGGTACCTAATTTTGGTGGCAATCTTCATCAATCTATTTGTGCCACCCCACAATTCAGTTCATTTTGCAAAAATCTGTTGATAAATGTGATTTAGAGCAACTCAGCACATCTGGGCACCTAGAGTGCCCAATTTTGGGATGGTCAGGTACCTAATTTTGGTGGCAATCGTCATAAATCTTTTTGTGCCACCCCACAATGCTGTTTATTTGTTGAAAACCGGTTGATAACTGCGATTTGGAGAAACTCAGCACTTTTGGGCTCCTAGAGTGCCCAATTTTGGGATGGTCAGATACCTTATTTTGGTGACAATCTTCATGAATTTATTTGTGCCTTCCCACAATGCAGTTTATTTGGCAAAAATTGGTTGATAAATGCGATATGGAGCAACTCAGCACTTTTGGGCTCCTAGAATGCCCAATTTTGGGAGGATGAGGTACCTAATATTGGTCGCTATCTTCATGAATCTATTTGTGCCACCACACAATTATGTTTGTTTGGCAAAATCAGTTGATAAATGCGATTTGGAGCAACTCAGCACATTTGGTCCCCTAGGGTGGCGAATTTTGGGAGGGAAAGGTACCAAATTTTGGTGGAAATCTTCCTGAATCTATTTGTGCCACCCCACAATGCAGTTTATTTGGCAAAAATCTGTTGATAAACGTGATATGGAGCAACTCAGCACTTTTGGGCTCCTAGGCTGCCCAATTTTGGGGAGTCAGGTACCTAATTTGGTGTCATTTTTCATGAATCTATTTGTGCCACCCCACAATGCAGTTTATTTGGCAAAAATTGGTTGATAAATCCAATTTGTAGCAACTCAGCAATTTTTTCTTCCTAGAATGCCCAATTTTTTGGTGGCCATCTTCATGAGTCTATTTGTGCCACCCAACAATGCAGTTTACTTGGCAAAAATCAGGTGATAAATGCAATTTGGAGCAACTCTGCACTTTTGGGCTCCTAGAATGCCAATTTTGGGAGGGTGAGGTACCTAATTTTGGTGTCCATCTTATTGAATCAATTTGTGCCACCCCACAATGCAGTTTATTTGACGAAAATCATTTGGGCTCCTACGGTCCCCAGTTTTGGAAGGGTGAGGTACCTAATTTTGGGGGCAATCATCGTGAATCTGTTTGTACCACCCCACAATGCAGTTTATTTGTCAAAAATCTGTTGATAAATGCAATTTGCAGGAACTCCGCACATTTTGGCTCCTAGAATGCCTAATTTTCGGAGGGTGTGATACCTAAATTTGGTGCCAATCTTCATGAATCTATTTGTGCCACCCCACAATGCAGTTTATTTGGCAAAAAACGGTTGAAAAATGCAATTTGGAGCAACTCAACACTTTTGGGCTCCTAGAATGCCTAATTTTGAGAGGGTGAGGTACCTAAATTTGGTGCCAATCTTCATGAATCTATTCGTGCCACCCCACAATGCAGTTTATTTGGCAAAAATCGGCTGATAAATGCAATTTGAAGCAACTCAGCACTTTTGGTCTCCTAGGGTGGCCAATCTTGGGATGGTGAGGAACCTCATTTTGGTGGCAATGTTCCTGAATCTATTTGTGGCACCCCACATTGCAGTTTATTTGGCGAAAATCGGTAGATAAATGCGAATTGGAGTTACTCAGCACTTTTGTGCTCCTAGAGTGCCCAATATTTTTATACTGTACCAATGACCCAGACTTAGCTGGTGCTAACTCTAACAAAACCAGGGCCAAACACAAATTTTGCCCCCCAATCCCCAAAATTTGCATCCAAAACAAAAAGAAGTCATGTCCTAAAGGACCTCCATACTACGCCTCCACTGCGCATGCGCAGTGTGACGAACGTCCGGAAATTGGCGCCAATTATCATTCTCTGTTTGGCCCTTCATCAGTCAACATCTCACTGATCTTTGTGCTTGTAAATCTCAGTTTAAAGGATGCCAGACACGTAATTTTTGGAGAAAATGTGATTCTAAGGAGGATAGAAGGAGGAGAGGAACAAGAAGTGACAAAAAATAATCAGGGCTGTACTTAAAATTTTTTGATGAAATTATGTTAAGTTGCCTATTTTCGAGGCATGGGCCTCTTGTTGTCATTCTTGCTAAATGTTGCACTGCTTATTCAGTGTTTCCCCTCCCCTAGCCTTCTAAAGTCCCCCCTTGCAATTCTCCCATGCTTTTGGCATATTTTTGAGAAAGTTCATTTCTAAAATTTCCTGGGAGAGTTGCTTGGATACAGAATGTTTTCTGTTATTTTCCCCATAGTTACGTTTTCACCCATGGGTGTATAAACGTTGTGTTCTGCATCTTCCATCTCATGTTCTGCAGATTCTCCCCTGGGAGTCTCTGTTTTGCATCAGATAGAGTGTAATTTTGATGACTGATTCCGGGCCAGTTTTTTCAGTGCCTGGAGTCATGTTTTCTGGTGTTTTACACTGTTTGTTTACATTGGCAACAGCCTTTTTTGAGGGGGGCTGTTTGCCTTTGCTGTAGTTTATCTCACTATAAGATACATTTATATTATCTGTAAGTGTCTCATTAATTATTTAATATAAATTTAAAATTTTTGACCAAAATTTGCCATCGGATCCATCGGGGCTCAACGTTACTTTTCAGCAACTTGGGCTTCGCTGAAAAAATATTTTTTCAAAATTATTTTGATTTGCAATTGTTTTTTCATTTATTAATGGATCATGTTATTATGTATCTTTGTGTCAGGGGTTTGTGCGAGTAACTAGGACTTGTTGTTGACTTTTCAGAATGAAAGGAGTTTGTTCAAATTGTAATGGGAAGAAATCTTCCTCTGACTTTCATGATCATTGTATTAATTGTAGTCAGTGTTCTCGCACTAATCCCTGTCCTATTTGTCAATATTGGGATGATAAACATTGGAAACGTGTGTCACGGTATGTTGTTTCTGGAGAAAGGGCTATGCCGGCTCTTTCTCCGCAAGGTCACTCTACTCTCTCAGTTTCTATTTCAGAGGAACAAGAACAGGGTGATGTTTCCATGTTATCTTCTTCAAGTGTGCGTCCGTCGTCACAAATGAATTCAGAGCTAGCGGCAAAAGTGCTCATGGAGATTAGACAAATGTCGTCCGCTAGCTCGCCCGGTGTAGCATCCATTCACCGAATGGTTCGGCAACCGGGTTCGTCCGATGCGGTCCAGGAGGAAATTTTGGGTGATGCGAGCACTATAAACATACTAGGTGCTCACCCAGTGACCGCGGATAGTAAGCGAGAACGGAGGAAGCCTTTGAGTCCGGTTCCTAGCTCGTCCAGGTCCAGCCGGGCCGCGAGCGAGAGAGGCCCCTCTCTCATACAACAACATCTGGGACCAGATGTTGTGGTACAAAATGTGTCGCAAGCGGAGCATACGTCCGTCGCTCGGGACGCTCCGTTGTATAGGCAGTCCGCGGAGACTGCTAAGGCTTCCTCTTCTCGTCAGCGCACACGACCGCACCTTGGCTGCGTGACCGCCGATATATTGCCAGCTTCACCGATCAAGGATTCTTCAGCGACCAGGTCACACCATCCGGCAGCCAGGGATTCGAGACCGATGGACTCCGGACGTTCGCGTAGAAAAAGTATGCGGGAGCCATCTGATGCGGAGCTGCCCTCGGCGAAGCAGTGAAAGACTGCGCCTCCGCAGGTCTCGACGCCGGACATTCTTGTGCAGATAGCACAGCTTATCGCAGCATCCCAGCAGCCGACAGAAACGGTGTCGGATCGAGAATTATCCGACGGCGCTGGGTCGGTACGCTCCGCCGAAGCATCGGGGGCGGACGACCGGGAACATCATGAGGTCCGACCGGATGGTGAAAGGGATACGGATGATTTGGAGCTATCCCTTTCGGAACAACATAAAGCTGCCGTGGACTTCATCCGGCACTTTCTCCCTCAAGTTGTTCCGTCGGGCCAGACTGCTGCGGTTCCGGACAAGAGGATTATAGCGTCATTGGACTCTGAATTTTTTGAGCGGTTCAGGGACATCGCCCCCGAGTTTCCGTCGCAGTCCAATAATGTTGCAAGAACATTTGAATTATTGAACGACGCTATATTTAAACTTGCTTCCAAGACGGGGAAAGCAGGTTTCTTGTCCGCTAATACTCTCAACCTGCCTTTCATTAATGCAAGGAATAAATTCGATACGGCAGGACAGGGTATTCCGAGAGTTCCTCTGCGTATGGACGACGAGGCGGAAGACTTAGAGCTATCATTACCGTCATCGGCTTCTAATCCAACCGCGGTGTTGGAAACAGCTATTGCGTCTAACAGAGCCAATTTAGATGCCTTATCTTACGCAGATCACCTTACTAAGGCGTTATCACTGCGCCTTCAAGGGAAAGAGTTTCAGGATATACAATCCTCTTTAAGACTTCTTTCAAGGGCAGTAGCTTATTCCATGTGTAACTCCGCCCTTTCAGTGGCAAATCTGGAGTTGGTTAGACGTGACGCAGCCCTAGCTACATCCACACTCGTGGATACTAAGGTGAAGAACTCTCTTAGAGTCGCTTCGGTCTCCGGAGAACTTCTCTTTGACGGCAAGCTTTCTGCTATTTATGATAAAATTACAAAGAAAGCTTCGGATTCTCTGTTGTTCAAATCTGCTTGTAAGAAGTCGGATACAGCAGACAAGAATAACACAGGCACTTCTGGGTCTAATGCGCCCAAGAGAGGTAACTATAGAGGTTCCGGTGCATCCTCTTGGTCTTATTCGAGAGACCGTCAGGGTAGCGACTCTCGTTCGGGACGTCCTTCGGGCCGGGACAATCGGTCGGACGCCTCGAGGTCGACGGGGCGAGGTGCGGGTCGTGGAGGACATGGTTTCTCCTACCGCAGGCCTCGCAGGTCCAGGAGGTGATGGCTTAAACCTCTATCGCGTTCCGGTTGGCGGAAGGTTGTCGAGCTTTTCACAAGAATGGGCGTCGATTACGGACGACCCTTGGGTGAGAGGAGTGACTTCGGAAGGTCTAAAGATATCCTTCAAACGAAAGCCTCCATTAACTCGAAGTCCAAAGTGGACTCATCTTCCGTCAAATCCGCAGAAAAGAGACGCTCTGTTATCAGAGGTGCAGTCTCTTTTAATGAAGAACGCGGTAGAGGTCGTAGAAAACCAGGAAACTCCGGGATTCTACAGCCATCTGTTTCTGGTTCCGAAACCAGACGGCTCGTTCCGTCCAGTCATAGATTTGAGCTGGATAAACAAGCTGATCGTCGCTCCGAAATTTTATATGGAGACGATTCGATAGGTCAGAGCGAGTATTCGGGTGAATGATTATGCAACAAGCATAGATCTCAAAGATGCGTACTTTCACGTCATGGTACATCCGACATTCCGAAAGTATCTACGCTTCGCAGTCCTAGGAGTGGTGTATCAATTCCGGGCGATGTGCTTCGGAGTGAATCTAGCACCCTGGGCTTTCACTCGGGTAATGAACTTGGTAATGATCTATTTCCGAGCTCATTCATCTGCGGTAACGTCGGCCTACCTGGACGACATTCTTCAGAGGTACGGCAACGAGTTAACGCTTCAGAACGATGTTCAGAATCTTCTTCTATTGCTCCGACGACTCGGTTTTATAGTAAACGAGGAGAAGTCGGATCTGGTGCCGTCCAAGTCATTCACTCATCTGGGAATGAGCTTCGAGACGCACAACAATCTCGTTCGTCTGCCGTTAACCAGAGCGAAATTAGTCAGTTGTTACGCTCGCTATTGTCTGCACGCAGACAAAGTCACAGCGAGAGAATTTATGAGACTGATAGGTCTGTGTGGAGCCGCTGCGGATCTCATTCCGATGGGGCGGTTACGCACACGTCCTCTTCAAATTTTCTTGACTCAGAATTGGAGTGTGAAAATTCATTCGCTCGACGTAGACGTTCTCTTGTCAGATCAAGTGAAACAAGAGATTCAGACTTGGGCAAACATTCAGTGGTTAACTCAGGGAGTTCCGCTGCAGTTGCCGGATCCGAGTTTTACCATTATGACGGATGCCAGTCAAACAGGTTGGGGTGCATCATTAATCCCAACGGATTCGAGATGCCAGGGTCTTTGGGATCCGCAATTCCTGTGCAAGCACATAAACATCAAGGAAATGATGTAATTTGGCTTGCGTTATGTCACTGGATGGACATTATTCACAAATGCTCATGTCCAAATCGTATCCGACAATACGACAGTAGTGGCGTATATACGGAATCAGGGAGGCACTCATTCAGTTCCGTTGTTCAATCTAACGGAAAGAATCCTTCTGTTTGCGCTAGAACATCACGTTCTTCTTTCGGTCCGTCACATACCGGGTCGTCTGAATGTGCTAGCAGACTCCCTTTCACGAAAGGGTCACTTGTTGCCGTCGGAATGGACTCTCAACAAACAAGTATTCAATCAGATTTGCTACCAATGGGAACGGCCAATGATAGATTTATTTGCGACACATCTCAACAATCAGTTGCAGACGTATGTGTCTCCGTGTCCGGATCCAAGAGCATTTGCAGTAGACGCTCTGTCGATCCCTTGGGACGGAATGATAGGATATGCGTATCCTCCAGCGCCGTTAATTCAACAAGTATTGCTAAAGATAAAACAATCTCAGTGCAAGATTCTGTTGGTAGCATCTCTGTCGCCACAGAGACCGTGGATAAATCTACTCAGGTGTCTGTTGTGGGACCTACCGCGAAAGCTTCCTCCACGGGAGGATCTTCTTTCGCAGGGGAAATCGCGCCAACTCCATCACAACCCGCAAGGTCTCAACCTTCACGTTTTTCCGTTGTGCGGTCCTTCTTGCATGGCAAGCACTTTACAGGACGAGCAGTGGACGCGATTTCTAACTGTAGGAGGACCTCCTCTTCGCTAAACTTTGCGGCTAAGTGGAAGGTTTTTCGTCGTTGGTGTAGGGATCATTCTGTAGATATATTCGATCCCTCTATACCAGACATTGCAAACTTTCTAGTATACTTGTTTGACGAAATCAAACTGCAGCCTGTTACTATAAAGGGTTATAGGTCTATGTTATCTGATACCTATGCACATCATGATAGTTTACAAATTGGATCTAATGTCTCTTTATCTAAGTTGGTTAGAAACTTTTCGATAAATAGACCCAGAACTCTTAGATTAATTCCTAAATGGAATTTAGCTTGGGTTCTTCTTAAATTGAAGGAAAAGCCATTTGAACCTCTTGGGACAGTAGATTTCAAATTCTTATCTTATAAGACAGCTTTTCTCTTAGCTTTCTCTTCTGCTAGAAAAGTCAGTGAGCTTCATGCACTGTCGGTGGATGATTCTCACTATCGTAGTGTCGGGAACACTATCACCTTCACTACTAATGTGGGTTTTTTAGCTAAGAATCAGGCTCCTAATAAATATCCGGAACCTATTGTTATTAAGGCTCTTCCGTCTTCAGACGGGCATAGGCCTTTACTCTGTCCTGTTAGAGCATTACGTATCTATAAACAGAGATCTCAGTTTATCAGAAAGGGACGGAAACATTTCTTTCTGTCTTTGATGCCTAATAGAAAGGACATTTCGGTCCATTCTATTGCTAGATGGATTCAATTAACTATCCATACTGCTTATGAGAGTTTATCTTCTTCTCAGCAGTCTGTGCTTAAGATTTCCGCTCATGAAGTAAGAGCTTTTTCTACTTCCTGGGCTTATGCTAATAGTGTTGCTATTACAGATTTAATGAAGGCTGCTTATTGGTCTCAGCCATCCACATTTACAAATTTTTATCTCAGAAATATTGAGTCCATTTCTGGAGACCTGCATTGTTTAGGTCCGTTATCTGTTGCTCAGAATGTCGTCCACTAAACAGTTGCAACTATAGTTATGCAGGCTTTCTGTTCCGGCAGTGACTCCGTCTGGCTGCCCTCTTCGCTCTGGGCTATTTGACCCAGGGCAAGGGGAAGGGGGGGGGGGGGGGGGGGGGGGTGTTCCCTTAGGTCACCTGCTTTATAGTGAAAAGCAAGGGAATGCCTCCTCCAAGTCAGTATTTCTGAGTCTCTTCCGGGATGGTTTTAAAGTGTAATATTAATGTTAAAATTCATTCATGTCTTATTTTTAAAGTGTAGCTCGGTGTGAAGCATTTGTATATGTCAAGTGTCAAACGGGCTTTAATATACAATACTCGGACACTTTTAAATGACTATAAAGAGTCTCAATTCTCTGGACTACTTTATTTATTGGCTTACTTTAAAAATAATTAGTATAAGGGTTATACTGGATGTTAATAGAGAACATGAATGTTATTGTGCTCAATTATTAAGGGTGGTGTATCTTTCTAATTTAATATTAAATAAGAAAGATACATGTAAAGCCTAATACTCCTTTTCTCCTTAAGGGGTTACCTCTTTACTATATAGTTGAGCTTATTGGATTTTCCTCTATGTCCTAGGCCCTCCAGCCTGTTTACTATTCAGCTAAGTCTGGGTCATTGGTACAGTATAAAAATGTTAAAAAATTTATAGTAATTTATATATTTTTTATACTTACCAATGACCCAGACGGGGATGGCCCTCCCTGGAGTTGGGAACTCTTGCCTCCCCGCTGAGTACATAGCGCTGACCAGGCACTGCCAGTAAGAATGATAATTGGTGCCAATTTCGGGACGTTCGTCACACTGCGCATGTGCAGTGGAGGCGTAGTATGGAGGTTCTTTAGGACATGATTTCTTTTTGTTTTGGATGCAAATTTTGGGGATTGGGGGGCAAAATTTGTGTTTGGCCCTGGTTTTGTTAGAGTTAGCACCAGCTAAGTCTGGGTCATTGGTAAGTATAAAAAATATATAAATTACTATAAATTTTTTAACTTTTGGAGGGTGAGGTACCTAATTTTGGTGGCAATCTTCATGAATCTGTTTGTGCCACCCCACAATGCAGTTTATTTTAATCGGTTGAAAAATGCGATTTGGAGCAACTCAACACTTTTGGGCTCCTAGAATGCCTAATTTTGGGAGGGTGAGGTACCTAATTTTGGTGGCAATCTTCATTAATCTATTTGTGCCACCCCACAATGCAGTTTCTTTGGCAAAAATCGGCTGATAAATGCAATTTGGAGCAACTCAGCACTTTTGGTCTCCTTGGGTGCCCAATTTTGGGATGGTTAGGAACCTCATTTTGGTGGCAATCATCCTGAATCTATTTGTGCCACCCCACAATGCAGTTTATTTGGCGAAAATCGGTCGATCCAATTTGTAGCATCTCAGCACTTTTTGGCTTCCTAGAATGCCCAATTTTGGGAGGGTGAGGTACCTAATTTTGGTGGCCATCTTCATGAATCTATCCGTGCCACCCCACAATGCAGTTTAATTGGCGAAAATCAGTTGATGAATGCAATTTGGAGCAATTCTGCACTTTTGGGCTCCTACAGTGCCCAATTTTGGGATGGACAGGTACCTTATTTTGGTGGCAATCTTCATTAATCTATTTGTGCCACCCCACAATGCAGTTTATTTGGCGAAAAATCGGTTGATAAATGCAATTTGGAGCAATTCTGCACTTTTGGGCTCCTACAGTGCCCAATTTTGGGGTGGTCAGGTACCTAATTTCAGTGGCAAACTTCATGAATCTATTTGTGCCACCCCACAATGCAGTTTATTTGGTGAAAACCTGTTGATAACTGCGATTTGGAGAAACTCAGCACTTTTGGGCTCCTAGAGTGCCCAATTTTGGGATGGTCAGATACCTTATTTTGGTGGCAATCTTCATGAATTTATTTGTGCCTTCCCACAATGCAGTTTATTTCGCAAAAATTGGTTGATAAATGCGATATGGAGCAACTCAGCAATTTTGGGCTCCTAAAATGCCCAATTTTGGGAGGGTGAGGTACTTAATATTGGTCGCCATCTTCATGAATCTATTTGTGCCACCACACAATGTAGTTTGTTTGGCAAAATCGGTTGATAAATGCGATTTGGAGCAACTCAGCACATTTGGTCTCCTAGGGTGCCCAATTTTGGGAGGGAAAGGTACCTAATTTTGGTGGAAATCTTCCTGAATCTATTTGTGCCACCCCACAATGCAGTTTATTTGGCAAAAATTGGTTGATAAATGTGATATGGAGCAACTCAGCACTTTTGGGCTCCTAGGCTGCCCAATTTTTGGGGAGTCAGGTACCTACTTTTGGAGGCAATCTTCATGAGTCTATTTGTGCCACCCAACAATGCTGTTTACTTGGCAAAAATCAGTTGATAAATGCAATTTGGAGCAACTCTGCACTTTTGGGCTCCTAGAATGCCAATTTTGGGAGGGTGAAGTACCTAATTTTGGTGACCATCTTCATGAATATATTTTTGCCACCCCACAATGCTGTTTATTTGGCGAAAATTGGTTGATAAATGCGATTTGGAGCAACTCAGCAGTTTTTCGCTCCTAGAATGCCCAATTTTGGGAGAGTGAGGTACCTAATTTTGGTTGCAATCTTCATGAATCTATGTGTGCCACCCCACAATGCAGTTTATTTGGTGAAAATCGATTGATAAATGTGATTTGGAGCAACTTGGCTCTTTTGGGCTTCTAGGGTGCCCAATTCTGGGAAGGTCATGTACCCAATTTTGGTGGCAATCTTCATGAATCTATTTGTGCCACCCCACAATGCAGTTTATTTGGCGAAAATCAGTTTATAAATCCGATTTGGAGCAACTCAGCACATTTGGGCTCCTAGGGTGCCCAATTTTGGGATGGAAAGGTACCTAATTTTGGTGGAAATTTTCCTGAATCTAATTGTGCCACCCCACAATGCAGTTTATTTGAATGCGATTTGGAGCAACTCAGCACTTTTGGGCTCCTAGGGTGCCCATTTTTGGCAGGGTCAGGTACCTAATTTTGGGGGCAATCTTCATGAATCTGTTTGTGCCACCCCTACAATGCAGTTTATTTGGCGAAAATCAGTTGATAAATCCAATTTGGAGCAACTCTGCACTTTTGGGCTCCTAGAATGCCCAATTTTAGGAGGGTGAGGTACCTAATTTTGGTGACCATCTTCGTGAATTTATTTGTGCCACCCCACAATGCACTTTATTTGACGAAAATCAGTTGATAAATGTGATTTGGAGCAACTCAGCACTTTTGGGCTCCTACAGTCTCCAGTTTTGGGAAGGTGAGGTACCTAATTTTGGTGGCAATCTTCATGAATCTATTTGTGCCACTCCACAATGCAGTTTATTTGGCAACAATCCGTTGATAAATGCGATTTGGAGGAAGTCAGCACATTTTGGCTCCTAGAATGCCCAATTTTCGGAGGGTGAGGTACCTAATTTTGTTGGCAATCTTCATGAATCTATTTGTGCCACCCCACAATGCAGTTTATTTGGCAAAAATCGGTTGGAAAATGCGATTTGGAGCAACTCAACACTTTTGGGCTCCTAGAATGCCTAATTTTGGGAGGGTGAGGTACCTAATTTTGGTGGCAATCTTCATCAATCTATTTGTGCCACCCCACAATTCAATTTATTTGGCAAAAATCTGTTGATAAATGTGATGTAGAGCAACTGAGCACATTTGGGCACCTAGAGTGCCCAATTTTGGGATGGTCAGGTACCTAATTTTGGTGGCAATCATGAATCTTTTTGTGCCACCCCACAATGCAGTTTATTTGGTGAAAACCGGTTGATAACTGCGATTTGGAGTGCCCAGTTTTGGGATGGTCAGATATCTTATTTTGGTGGCAATCTTCATGAATTTATTTGTGCCTTCCCACAGTGCAGTTTATTTGGCAAAAATTGGTTGATAAATGCGATATGGAGTAACTCAGCACTTTTGGGCTCCTAAAATGCCCAATTTTGAGAGGATGAGGTACCTAATATTGGTCGCCATCTTTATGAATCTATTTGTGCCACCACACAATGTAGTTTATTTGGCAAAATCGGTTGATAAATGCGATTTGGAGCAACTCAGCACATTTGGTCTCCTAGGGTGCCCAATTTTGGGAGGGAAAGGTGTCTAATTTTGGTGGAAATCTTCCTGAATCTATTTGTGCCACCCCACAATGCAGTTTATTTGGCAAAAATCGATTGATAAATGTGATATGGAGCAACTCAGCACTTTTGGGCTCCTAGGCTGCTCAATTCTTTGGGAGTCAGGTGCCTAATTTTGGTGGCAATCTTCATGAATCTATTTGTGCCACCCCACAATGCAGTTTATTTCGCAAAAATCGGTTGATAAATCCAATTTGTAGCAACTCAGCACTTTTGGCTTTCTAGAATGCCCAATTTTGGGAGGGTGAGGTGCTTAATTTTGGTGGCCATCTTCATGAGTCTATTTGTGCCACCCAACAATGCTGTTTACTTGGCAAAAATCAGTTGATAAATGCAATTTGGAGCAACTTTGCTCTTTTGGGCTCCTAGAATGCCAATTTTGGGAGGGTGAGGTACCTAATTTTGGTGACCATCTTCATGAATATATTTTTGCCACCCCACAATGCTGTTTATTTGGTTAAAATTGGTTGATAAATGCAATTTGGAGCAACTCAGCACTTTTTCGCTCCTAGAATGCCCAATTTTGGGAGAGTGAGGTACCTAATTTTGGTGGCAATCTTCATGAATCTATGTGTGCCACCCCACAATGCAGTTTATTTGGTGAAAATCGGTTGATAAATGTGATTTGGAGCAACTTTGCTCTTTTGGGCTTCTAGGGTGCCCAATTCTGGGAAGGTCATGTACCCAATTTTGGTGGCAATCTTCATGAATCTATTTGTGCCACCCCACAATGCAGTTTATTTGGCAGAAATCAGTTTATAAATCCGATTTGGAGCTACTCAGCACATTTGGGCTCCTAGGGTGCCCAATTTTGGGATGGAAAGGTACCTAATTTTGGTGGAAATCTTCCTGAATATATTTGGGCCAACCCCACAATGCAGTTTATTTGAATGCAATTTGGAGCAACTCAGCACTTTTGGGCTCCTTTTTGGGGGGTCAGGTACCTAATTTTGGTGGCAATCTTCATGAATCTGTTTGTGCCACCCCTACAATGCAGTTTATTTGGCGATAATTGGTTGATAAATCCAATTTGTAGCAACTCTGCACTTTTGGGCTCCTAGAATGCCCAATTTTGGGAGGGTGGGATACCTAATTTTGCTGACAATCTTCATGAATCTATTTGTGCCACCCCACAATGCACTTTATTTGATGAAAATCAGTTGATAAATGTGATTTGGAGCAACTCAGCACTTTTGGGCTCCAACAGTCCCCAGTTTTGGGAAGGTGAGGTACCTAATTTTGGTGGCAATCTTCATGAATCTATTTGTGCCACCCCACAATGCAGTTTATTTGGCAACAATCCGTTGATAAATGCGATTTGGAGGAACTCAGCACATTTTGGCTCCTAGAATGCCCAATTTTCGGAGGGTAAGGTACCTAATTTTGTTGGCAATCTTCATGAATCTATTTGTGCCACCCCACAATGCAGTTTATTTGGCAAAAATCGGTTGGAAAATGCGATTTGGAGCAACTCAACACTTTTGGGCTCCTAGAATGCCTAATTTTGGGAGGGTGAGGTACCTAATTTTGGTGGCAATCTTCATCAATCTATTTGTGCCACCCCACAATTCAATTTATTTGGCAAAAATCTGTTGATAAATGTGATTTAGAGCAACTCAGCACATTTCGGCACCTAGAGTGCCCAATTTTGGGATGTTCAGGTACCTAATTTTGGTGGCAATCGTCATGAATCTTTTTGTGCCACCCCACAATGCAGTTTATTTGGTGAAAACCGGTTGATAACTGCGATTTGGAGAAACTCAGCACTTTTGGGCTCCTAGAGTGCCCAATTTTGGGATGGTCAGATACCTTATTTTGGTGGCAATCTTCATGAATTTATTTGTGCCTTCCACAGTGCAGTTTATTTGGCGAAAATTGGTTGATAAATGCGATATGGAGCAACTCAGCACTTTTGGGCTCCTAAAATGCCCAATTTTGGGAGGGTGAGGTACCTAATATTGGTCGCCATCTTCATGAATCTATTTGTGCCACCCCACAATGTAGTTTATTTGGCAAAAATCAATTGAAAAATGCGATTTGGAGCAACTCAACACTTTTGGGCTCCTAGAATGCCTAAATCTGGGAGGGTGAGGTACCTAATTTTGGTGGCAATCTTCATTAATCTATTTGTGCCACCCCACAATGCAGTTTATTTGGTGAAAATCGGTTGATAAATGCAATTTGGAGCAACTCAGCTCTTTTGTGCTCCTAGAGTGCCCAATGTTTTGTAGGGTGAGGTACCTAATTTTGGTGGCAATCTTCTTGAATCTATTTGTGCCACCCCCCAATGCAGTTTATTTGGCAAAAGTCGGTTGATAAATGCAATTTGGAGCAACTCAGCACTTTTGGGCTCCAGGAATGCCTAATTTTGGATGGGTGAGGTACCTTATTTTGGTGGCAATCTTCATCAATCTATTTGTGCCACCCCACAATTCAGTTTATTTGGCAAAAATCTGTTGATAAATGTGATTTAGAGCAACTCAGCACATTTGGGCACCTAGAGTGCCCAATTTTGGGGTGGTCAGGTACCTAATTTTGGTGGCAATTGTCATGAATCTTTTTGTGCCACCCCACAATGCAGTTTATTTGGTGAAAACCTGTTGATAACTGCGATTTGGAGAAACTCAGCACTGTTAGGCTCCTAGAGTGCCCAATTTTGGGATGGTCAGATACCTTATTTCGGTAGCAATCTTCATGAATTTATTTGTGCCTTCCCACAGTGCAGTTTATTTAGCAAAAATTGTTTGATAAATGCGATATGGAGCAACTCAGCAATTTTGGGCTTCTAAAATGCCCAATTTTGGGAGGGTGAGGTACGTAATATTGGTCGCCATCTTCATGAATCTATTTGTGCCACCACACAATGTAGTTTGTTTGGCAAAATCGGTTGATAAATGCGATTTGGAGCAACTCAGCACATTTGGTCTCCTAGGGTGCCCAATTTTGGGAGGGAAAGGTACCTAATTTTGGTGGAAATCTTCCTGAATCTATTTGTGCCACCCCACAATGCAGTTTATTTGGCAAAAATCGGTTGATAAATGTGAGATGGAGCAACTCAGCACTTTTGGGCTCCTAGGCTGCCCAATTTTTGGGGAGTCAGGTACCTAATTTTGGTGGCAATCTTCATGAGTCTATTTGTGCCACCCAACAATGCAGTTTACTTGGCAAAAATCAGTTGATAAATGCAATTTGGAGCAACTCTGCACTTTTGGGCTCCTAGAATGCCAATTTTGGGAGGGTGAGGTACCTAATTTTGGTGACCGTCTTCATGAATATATTTTTGCCACCCCACAATGCTGTTTATTTGGCGAAAATTGGTTGATAAATGCGATTTGGAGCAACTCAGCACTTTTGGGCTCCTAGGCTGCCCAATTTTTGGGAGAGTGAGGTACCTAATTTTGGTGGCAATCTTCATGAATCTATTTGTGCCACCCCACAATGCAGTTTATTTGGCAAAAATCGGTTGGAAAATGCGATTTGGAGCAACTCAACACTTTTGGGCTCCTAGAATGCCTAATTTTGGGAGGGTGAGGTACCTAATTTTGGTGGCAATCTTCATCAATCTATTTGTGCCACCCCACAATTCAATTTATTTGGCAAAAATCTGTTGATAAATGTGATGTAGAGCAACTGAGCACATTTGGGCACCTAGAGTGCCCAATTTTGGGATGGTCAGGTACCTAATTTTGGTGGCAATCATGAATCTTTTTGTGCCACCCCACAATGCCGTTTATTTGGTGAAAACCGGTTGATAACTGCGATTTGGAGTGCCCAGTTTTGGGATGGTCAGATATCTTATTTTGGTGGCAATCTTCATGAATTTATTTGTGCCTTCCCACAGTGCAGTTTATTTGGCAAAAATTGGTTGATAAATGCGATATGGAGTAACTCAGCACTTTTGGGCTCCTAAAATGCCCAATTTTGAGAGGATGAGGTACCTAATATTGGTCGCCATCTTTATGAATCTATTTGTGCCACCACACAATGTAGTTTATTTGGCAAAATCGGTTGATAAATGCGATTTGGAGCAACTCAGCACATTTGGTCTCCTAGGGTGCCCAATTTTGGGAGGGAAAGGTGTCTAATTTTGGTGGAAATCTTCCTGAATCTATTTGTGCCACCCCACAATGCAGTTTATTTGGCAAAAATCGATTGATAAATGTGATATGGAGCAACTCAGCACTTTTGGGCTCCTAGGCTGCTCAATTCTTTGGGAGTCAGGTGCCTAATTTTGGTGGCAATCTTCATGAATCTATTTGTGCCACCCCACAATGCAGTTTATTTCGCAAAAATCGGTTGATAAATCCAATTTGTAGCAACTCAGCACTTTTGGCTTTCTAGAATGCCCAATTTTGGGAGGGTGAGGTGCTTAATTTTGGTGGCCATCTTCATGAGTCTATTTGTGCCACCCAACAATGCTGTTTACTTGGCAAAAATCAGTTGATAAATGCAATTTGGAGCAACTTTGCTCTTTTGGGCTCCTAGAATGCCAATTTTGGGAGGGTGAGGTACCTAATTTTGGTGACCATCTTCATGAATATATTTTTGCCACCCCACAATGCTGTTTATTTGGTTAAAATTGGTTGATAAATGCAATTTGGAGCAACTCAGCACTTTTTCGCTCCTAGAATGCCCAATTTTGGGAGAGTGAGGTACCTAATTTTGGTGGCAATCTTCATGAATCTATGTGTGCCACCCCACAATGCAGTTTATTTGGTGAAAATCGGTTGATAAATGTGATTTGGAGCAACTTTGCTCTTTTGGGCTTCTAGGGTGCCCAATTCTGGGAAGGTCATGTACCCAATTTTGGTGGCAATCTTCATGAATCTATTTGTGCCACCCCACAATGCAGTTTATTTGGCAGAAATCAGTTTATAAATCCGATTTGGAGCTACTCAGCACATTTGGGCTCCTAGGGTGCCCAATTTTGGGATGGAAAGGTACCTAATTTTGGTGGAAATCTTCCTGAATATATTTGGGCCAACCCCACAATGCAGTTTATTTGAATGCAATTTGGAGCAACTCAGCACTTTTGGGCTCCTTTTTGGGGGGTCAGGTACCTAATTTTGGTGGCAATCTTCATGAATCTGTTTGTGCCACCCCTACAATGCAGTTTATTTGGCGATAATTGGTTGATAAATCCAATTTGTAGCAACTCTGCACTTTTGGGCTCCTAGAATGCCCAATTTTGGGAGGGTGGGATACCTAATTTTGCTGACAATCTTCATGAATCTATTTGTGCCACCCCACAATGCACTTTATTTGATGAAAATCAGTTGATAAATGTGATTTGGAGCAACTCAGCACTTTTGGGCTCCAACAGTCCCCAGTTTTGGGAAGGTGAGGTACCTAATTTTGGTGGCAATCTTCATGAATCTATTTGTGCCACCCCACAATGCAGTTTATTTGGCAACAATCCGTTGATAAATGCGATTTGGAGGAACTCAGCACATTTTGGCTCCTAGAATGCCCAATTTTCGGAGGGTAAGGTACCTAATTTTGTTGGCAATCTTCATGAATCTATTTGTGCCACCCCACAATGCAGTTTATTTGGCAAAAATCGGTTGGAAAATGCGATTTGGAGCAACTCAACACTTTTGGGCTCCTAGAATGCCTAATTTTGGGAGGGTGAGGTACCTAATTTTGGTGGCAATCTTCATCAATCTATTTGTGCCACCCCACAATTCAATTTATTTGGCAAAAATCTGTTGATAAATGTGATTTAGAGCAAGTCAGCACATTTCGGCACCTAGAGTGCCCAATTTTGGGATGTTCAGGTACCTAATTTTGGTGGCAATCGTCATGAATCTTTTTGTGCCACCCCACAATGCAGTTTATTTGGTGAAAACCGGTTGATAACTGCGATTTGGAGAAACTCAGCACTTTTGGGCTCCTAGAGTGCCCAATTTTGGGATGGTCAGATACCTTATTTTGGTGGCAATCTTCATGAATTTATTTGTGCCTTCCCACAGTGCAGTTTATTTGGCGAAAATTGGTTGATAAATGCGATATGGAGCAACTCAGCACTTTTGGGCTCCTAAAATGCCCAATTTTGGGAGGGTGAGGTACCTAATATTGGTCGCCATCTTCATGAATCTATTTGTGCCACCCCACAATGTAGTTTATTTGGCAAAAATCAATTGAAAAATGCGATTTGGAGCAACTCAACACTTTTGGGCTCCTAGAATGCCTAAATCTGGGAGGGTGAGGTACCTAATTTTGGTGGCAATCTTCATTAATCTATTTGTGCCACCCCACAATGCAGTTTATTTGGTGAAAATCGGTTGATAAATGCAATTTGGAGCAACTCAGCTCTTTTGTGCTCCTAGAGTGCCCAATGTTTTGTAGGGTGAGGTACCTAATTTTGGTGGCAATCTTCTTGAATCTATTTGTGCCACCCCCCAATGCAGTTTATTTGGCAAAAGTCGGTTGATAAATGCAATTTGGAGCAACTCAGCACTTTTGGGCTCCAGGAATGCCTAATTTTGGATGGGTGAGGTACCTTATTTTGGTGGCAATCTTCATCAATCTATTTGTGCCACCCCACAATTCAGTTTATTTGGCAAAAATCTGTTGATAAATGTGATTTAGAGCAACTCAGCACATTTGGGCACCTAGAGTGCCCAATTTTGGGGTGGTCAGGTACCTAATTTTGGTGGCAATTGTCATGAATCTTTTTGTGCCACCCCACAATGCAGTTTATTTGGTGAAAACCTGTTGATAACTGCGATTTGGAGAAACTCAGCACTGTTAGGCTCCTAGAGTGCCCAATTTTGGGATGGTCAGATACCTTATTTCGGTAGCAATCTTCATGAATTTATTTGTGCCTTCCCACAGTGCAGTTTATTTAGCAAAAATTGTTTGATAAATGCGATATGGAGCAACTCAGCAATTTTGGGCTTCTAAAATGCCCAATTTTGGGAGGGTGAGGTACGTAATATTGGTCGCCATCTTCATGAATCTATTTGTGCCACCACACAATGTAGTTTGTTTGGCAAAATCGGTTGATAAATGCGATTTGGAGCAACTCAGCACATTTGGTCTCCTAGGGTGCCCAATTTTGGGAGGGAAAGGTACCTAATTTTGGTGGAAATCTTCCTGAATCTATTTGTGCCACCCCACAATGCAGTTTATTTGGCAAAAATCGGTTGATAAATGTGAGATGGAGCAACTCAGCACTTTTGGGCTCCTAGGCTGCCCAATTTTTGGGGAGTCAGGTACCTAATTTTGGTGGCAATCTTCATGAGTCTATTTGTGCCACCCAACAATGCAGTTTACTTGGCAAAAATCAGTTGATAAATGCAATTTGGAGCAACTCTGCACTTTTGGGCTCCTAGAATGCCAATTTTGGGAGGGTGAGGTACCTAATTTTGGTGACCGTCTTCATGAATATATTTTTGCCACCCCACAATGCTGTTTATTTGGCGAAAATTGGTTGATAAATGCGATTTGGAGCAACTCAGCACTTTTGGGCTCCTAGGCTGCCCAATTTTTGGGAGAGTGAGGTACCTAATTTTGGTGGCAATCTTCATGAATCTATGTGTGCCACCCCACAATGCAGTTTATTTGGTGAAAATTGGTTGATAAATGTGAGTTGGAGCAACTTAGCTCTTTTGGGCTTCTAGGGTGCCCAATTCTGGGAAGGTCATGTACCCAATTTTGGTGGCAATCTTCATGAATCTATTTGTGCCACCCCACAATGCAGTTTATTTGGCGAAAATCAGTTTATAAATCCGATTTGGAGCAACTCAGCACATTTGGGCTCCTAGGGTGCCCAATTTTGGGATGGAAAGGTACCTAATTTTGGTGGAAATCTTCCTGAATCTAATTGTGCCATCCCACAATGCAGTTTATTTGAATGCGATTTGGAGCTACTCAGCACTTTTGGGCTCCTAGGGTGCCCATTTTTGGCGGGGTCAGGTACCTAATTTTGGTGGCAATCTTCATGAATCTGTTTGTGCCACCCCTACAATGCAGTTTATTTGGCAAAAATCGGTTGATAAATCCAATTTATAGCAACTCAGCACTTTTTTGGCTTCCTAGAATGCCCAATTTTGGGAGGGTGAGGTACCTAATTTTGGTGGTCATCTTCATGAATCTATTCGTGCGACCCCACAATGCAGTTTAATTGGTGAAAATCAGTTGATGACTGCAATTTGGAGCAACTCTGCAGTTTAGGGCTCCTAGAATGCCCAATTTAGGGAGGGTGAGGTACCTAATTTTGGTGACCATCTTCGTGAAATTATTTGTGCCACCCCACAATGCACTTTATTTGACGAAAATCAGTTGATAAATGTGATTTGGAGCAACTCAGCACTTTTGGGCTCCTACAGTCCCCAGTTTTGGGAAGGTGAGGTACCTAATTTTGGTGGCAATCTTCATGAATCTATTTGTGCCACCCCACAATGCAGTTAATTTAGCAAAAATCGGTTGGAAAATGCGATTTGGAGCAACTCAACACTTTTGGGCTCCTAGAATGCCTAATTTTGGGAGGGTGAGTTACCTAATTTTCGTGGCAATCTTCATCAATCTATTTTTGCCACCCCACAATTCAGTTTATTTGGCAAAAATCTGTTGATAAATGTGATTTAGAGCAACTCAGCACATTTCGGCACATAGAGTGCCCAATTTTGGGATGGTCAGGTACCTAATTTTGGTGGCAATCATGAATCTTTTTGTGCCACCCCACAAGGCAGTTTATTTGGTGAAAACTGGTTGATAACTCCGATTTGGAGAAACTCAGCACTTTTGGGCTCCTAGAGTGCCCAATTCTGGGAAGGTCATGTACCCAATTTTGGCGGCAATCTTCATGAATCTATTTGTGCCACCCCACAATGCAGTTTATTTGGCAAAAATCAGTTCATAAATCCGATTTGGAGCAACTCAGCACATTTGGGCTCCTAGGGTGCCCAATTTTGGGATGGAAAGGTACTTAATTTTGGTGGAAATCTTCCTGAATCTATTTGTGCCACCACACAATGCAGTTTATTTGAATGCGATTTGGAGCAACTCAGCACTTTAGGGCTCCTAGGGTGCCCATTTTTGGGGGGGGATCAGGTACCTAATTTTGGTGGCAATCTTCATGAATCTGTTTGTGCCACCCCTACAATGCAGTTTATTTGGCGAAAATCGGTTGATAAATCCAATTTGTAGCAACTCAGCACTTTTTGGTTTCCTAGAATGCCCTATTTTGGGAGGATGAGGTACCTAATTTTGGTGGCCATCTTCATGAATCTATTCGTGCCACCCCACAATGCAGTTTAATTGGCAAAAATCAGTTGATGAATGCAATTTGGAGCAACTCTGCACTTTTCGGCTCCTAGAATGCCCCATTTTGGGAGGGTGAGGTGCCTAATTTTGGTGACCATCTTCGTGAATCTATTTGTGCCACCCCAAAATGCTGTTTATTTGGTGAAAATCGGTTGATAAATGTGAGTTGGAGCAACTTAGCTCTTTTGGGCTTCTAGGGTGCCCAATTCTGGGAAGGTCATGTACCCAATTTTGGTGGCAATCTTCATGAATCTATTTGTGCCACCCCACAATGCAGTTTATTTGGCGAAAATCAGTTTATAAATCCGATTTGGAGCAACTCAGCACATTTGGGCTCCTAGGGTGCCCAATTTTGGGATGGAAAGGTACCTAATTTTGGTGGAAATCTTCCTGAATCTAATTGTGCCATCCCACAATGCAGTTTATTTGAATGCGATTTGGAGCTACTCAGCACTTTTGGGCTCCTAGGGTGCCCATTTTTGGCGGGGTCAGGTACCTAATTTTGGTGGCAATCTTCATGAATCTGTTTGTGCCACCCCTACAATGCAGTTTATTTGGCAAAAATCGGTTGATAAATCCAATTTGTAGCAACTCAGCACTTTTTTGGCTTCCTAGAATGCCCAATTTTGGGAGGGTGAGGTACCTAATTTTGGTGGTCATCTTCATGAATCTATTCGTGCGACCCCACAATGCAGTTTAATTGGTGAAAATCAGTTGATGACTGCAATTTGGAGCAACTCTGCAGTTTAGGGCTCCTAGAATGCCCAATTTAGGGAGGGTGAGGTACCTAATTTTGGTGACCATCTTCGTGAAATTATTTCTGCCCCCCCACAATGCACTTTATTTGACGAAAATCAGTTGATAAATGTGATTTGGAGCAACTCAGCACTTTTGGGCTCCTACAGTCCCCAGTTTTGGGAAGGTGAGGTACCTAATTTTGGTGGCAATCTTCATGAATCTATTTGTGCCACCCCACAATGCAGTTAATTTAGCAAAAATCGGTTGGAAAATGCGATTTGGAGCAACTCAACACTTTTGGGCTCCTAGACTAGATGCCTAATTTTCGGAGGGTGAGTTACCTAATTTTCGTGGCAATCTTCATCAATCTATTTGTGCCACCCCACAATTCAGTTTATTTGGCAAAAATCTGTTGATAAATGTGATTTAGAGCAACTCAGCACATTTCGGCACATAGAGTGCCCAATTTTGGGATGGTCAGGTACCTAATTTTGGTGGCAATCATGAATCTTTTTGTGCCACCCCACAAGGCAGTTTATTTGGTGAAAACTGGTTGATAACTCCGATTTGGAGAAACTCAGCACTTTTGGGCTCCTAGAGTGCCCAATTCTGGGAAGGTCTTGTACCCAATTTTGGCGGCAATCTTCATGAATCTATTTGTGCCACCCCACAATGCAGTTTATTTGGCAAAAATCAGTTCATAAATCCGATTTGGAGCAACTCAGCACATTTGGGCTCCTAGGGTGCCCAATTTTGGGATGGAAAGGTACTTAATTTTGGTGGAAATCTTCCTGAATCTATTTGTGCCACCACACAATGCAGTTTATTTGAATGCGATTTGGAGCAACTCAGCACTTTAGGGCTCCTAGGGTGCCCATTTTTGGGGGGGGATCAGGTACCTAATTTTGGTGGCAATCTTCATGAATCTGTTTGTGCCACCCCTACAATGCAGTTTATTTGGCGAAAATCGGTTGATAAATCCAATTTGTAGCAACTCAGCACTTTTTGGTTTCCTAGAATGCCCTATTTTGGGAGGGTGAGGTACCTAATTTTGGTGGCCATCTTCAGGAATCTATTCGTGCCACCCCACAATGCAGTTTAATTGGCAAAAATCAGTTGATGAATGCAATTTGGAGCAACTCTGCACTTTTTGGCTCCTAGAATGCCCCATTTTGGGAGGGTGAGGTGCCTAATTTTGGTGACCATCTTCGTGAATCTATTTGTGCCACCCCAAAATGCTGTTTATTTGGTGAAAATCGGTTGATAAATGTGAGTTGGAGCAACTTAGCTCTTTTGGGCTTCTAGGGTGCCCAATTCTGGGAAGGTCATGTACCCAATTTTGGTGGCAATCTTCATGAATCTATTTGTGCCACCCCACAATGCAGTTTATTTGGCAAAAATCAGTTTATAAATCCGATTTGGAGCAACTCACCACATTTGGGCTCCTAGGGTGCCCAATTTTGGGATGGAAAGGTACCTAATTTTGGTGGAAATCTTCCTGAATCTAATTGTGCCATCCCACAATGCAGTTTATTTGAATGCGATTTGGAGCTACTCAGCACTTTTGGGCTCCTAGGGTGCCCATTTTTGGCGGGGTCAGGTACCTAATTTTGGTGGCAATCTTCATGAATCTGTTTGTGCCACCCCTACAATGCAGTTTATTTGGCAAAAATCGGTTGATAAATCCAATTTGTAGCAACTCAGCACTTTTTTGGCTTCCTAGAATGCCCAATTTTGGGAGGGTGAGGTACCTAATTTTGGTGGTCATCTTCATGAATCTATTCGTGCGACCCCACAATGCAGTTTAATTGGTGAAAATCAGTTGATGACTGCAATTTGGAGCAACTCTGCAGTTTAGGGCTCCTAGAATGCCCAATTTAGGGAGGGTGAGGTACCTAATTTTGGTGACCATCTTCGTGAAATTATTTGTGCCACCCCACAATGCACTTTATTTGACGAAAATCAGTTGATAAATGTGATTTGGAGCAACTCAGCACTTTTGGGCTCCTACAGTCCCCAGTTTTGGGAAGGTGAGGTACCTAATTTTGGTGGCAATCTTCATGAATCTATTTGTGCCACCCCACAATGCAGTTAATTTAGCAAAAATCGGTTGGAAAATGCGATTTGGAGCAACTCAACACTTTTGGGCTCCTAGAATGCCTAATTTTGGGAGGGTGAGTTACCTAATTTTCGTGGCAATCTTCATCAATCTATTCGTGCCACCCGACGATTCAGTTTATTTGGCAAAAATCTGTTGATAAATGTGATTTAGAGCAACTCAGCACATTTCGGCACATAGAGTGCCCAATTTTGGGATGGTCAGGTACCTAATTTTGGTGGCAATCATGAATCTTTTTGTGCCACCCCACAAGGCAGTTTATTTGGTGAAAACTGGTTGATAACTCCGATTTGGAGAAACTCAGCACTTTTGGGCTCCTAGAGTGCCCAATTCTGGGAAGGTCATGTACCCAATTTTGGCGGCAATCTTCATGAATCTATTTGTGCCACCCCACAATGCAGTTTATTTGGCAAAAATCAGTTCATAAATCCGATTTGGAGCAACTCAGCACATTTGGGCTCCTAGGGTGCCCAATTTTGGGATGGAAAAGTACTTAATTTTGGTGGAAATCTTCCTGAATCTATTTGTGCCACCACACAATGCAGTTTATTTGAATGCGATTTGGAGCAACTCAGCACTTTAGGGCTCCTAGGGTGCCCATTTTTGGGGGGGGATCAGGTACCTAATTTTGGTGGCAATCTTCATGAATCTGTTTGTGCCACCCCTACAATGCAGTTTATTTGGCGAAAATCGGTTGATAAATCCAATTTGTAGCAACTCAGCACTTTTTGGTTTCCTAGAATGCCCTATTTTGGGAGGGTGAGGTGCCTAATTTTGGTGGCCATCTTCATGAATCTATTCGTGCCACCCCACAATGCAGTTTAATTGGCAAAAATCAGTTGATGAATGCAATTTGGAGCAACTCTGCACTTTTTGGCTCCTAGAATGCCCCATTTTGGGAGGGTGAGGTGCCTAATTTTGGTGACCATCTTCGTGAATCTATTTGTGCCACCCCAAAATGCTGTTTATTTGGCGAAAATCGGTTGATAAATGCAATTTGGAGCAACTCAGCATGTTTGGGCTCCTAGAATGCCCAATTTTTGGAGGGTGGGATAACTAATTTTGCTGACAATCTTCATGAATCTATTTGTGCCACCCCACAATGCACTTTATTTGACGAAAATCAGTTCATAAATGTGATTTGGAGCAACTCAGCACTTTTGGGCTCCTACAGTCACCAGTTTTGGGAAGGTGAGGTTCCTAATTTTGGTGGCAATCTTCATGAATCTATTTGTGCCACCCCACAATGCAGTTTATTTGGCAACAATCCGTTGATAAATGCGATTTGGAGGAACTCAGCACATTTTGGCTCCTAGAATGCCTAATTTTGGGAGGGTGAGATACCTAATTTTGGTGGCAATCTTCATTAATCTATTTGTGCCACCCCACAATGCAGTTTCTTTGGCAAAAATCGGCTGATAAATGCAATTTGGAGCAACTCAGCACTTTTGGTTTCCTAGGGTGCCCAATTTTGGGATGGTTAGGAACCTCATTTTGGTGGCAATCTTCCTGAATCTATTTTTGCCACTGCACAATGCAGTTTATTTGGGGAAAATCGGTTGATAAATGCAATTTGGAGTTACTCAGCACTTTTATGCTCCTAGAGTGCCAAATTCTTGAAGGGTGAGGTACCTAATTTTGGTGGCAATCTTCATGAATCTGTTTGTGCCACCCCACAATGCAGTTATTTAAATCGGTTGATAAATGCGATTTGGAGTAACTCCGGACATTTGTGCTCCTAGTGTGCCTAATTTTGGGAGGGTGAGGTACCATATTTTGGTAGCAGTCTTCATGAATCTATTTGTGCCAACCCACAATGCAGTTTATTTGGCAAAACTCGTTTGATAAATGTGATTTGGAGGAACTCAGCACTTTTGGGCTCCTAGAGTGCCCAATTTTGGGATGGACAGGTACCTAATTTTGGTGGCAATCTTCATTAATCTATTTGTGCCACCCCACAATGCAGTTTATTTGGTGAAAATCGGTTGATAAATGCAATTTGGCGCAATTCAGCTCTTTTGTGCTCCTAGAGTGCCCAATTTTTTGTAGGGTGAGGTACCTAATTTTGGTGGCAATCTTCTTGAATCTATTTGTGCCACCCCACAATGCAGTTTATTTGGCAAAAATCGGTTGATAAATGCGATTTGGAGCAACTCAGCTCTTTTTGGCTCCAGAAATGCCTAATTTTGGGTGGGTGAGGTACCTAATATTGGTGGCAATCTTCATCAATCTATCTGTGCCACCCCACAATTCAGTTTATTTGGCAAAAATCAGTTGATAAATGTGATTTAGAGTAACTCAGCACATTTGGGCACCTAGAGTGCCCAATTTTGGGGTGGTCAGGTAACTAATTTTGGTGGCAATCATCATGAATCTTTTTTGTGCCACCCCACAATGCAGTTTATTTGGTGAAAACCTGTTGATAACTGCAATTTGGAGAAACTCAGCACTTTTGGGCTCCTAGAGTGCCCAATTTTGGGATGGTCAGATACCTTATTTTGGTGGCAATCTTCATGAATTTATTTGTGCCTTCCCACAGTGCAGTTTATTTAGCAAAAATTGGTTGATAAATGCGATATGGAGCAACTCAGCAATTTTGGGCTCCTAAAATGCCCAATTTTGGGAGGGTGAGGTACCTAATATTGGTCGCCATCTTCATGAATCTATTTGTGCCACCACACAATGTAGTTTGTTTGGCAAAATCGGTAGATAAATGCATTTTGGAGCAACTCAGCACATTTGGTCTCCTAGGGTGCCCAATTTTGGGAGGGAAAGGTACCTAATTTTGGTGGAAATCTTCCTGAATCTATTTGTGCCACCCCACAATGCAGTTTATTTGGCAAAAATCGGTTGATAAATGTGATATGGAGCAACTCAGCACTTTTGGGCTCCTAGGCTGCCCAATTTTTGGGGAGTCAGGTACCTAATTTTGGTGGCCATCTTCATGAATCTATTTGTGCCACCCCACAATGCAGTTTATTTGGCAAAAATCGGTTGATGAATCCAATTTGTAGCAACTCAGCACTTTTGGCTTTCTAGAATGCCCAATTTTGGGAGGGTGAGGTACTTAATTTTGGTGGCCATCTTCATGAGTCTATTTGTGCCACCCAACAATGCAGTTTACTTGCCAAAATCAGTTGATAAATGCAATTTGGAGCAACTTTGCACTTTTGGGCTCCTAGAATGCCAATTTTGGGAGGGTGAGGTACCTAATTTTGGTGACCATCTTCATGAATATATTTTTGCCACCCCACAATGCTGTTTATTTGGTGAAAATTGGTTGATAAATGCGATTTGGTGCAACTCAGCACTTTTTCGCTCCTAGAATGCCCAATTTTGGGAGAGTGAGGTACGTAATTTTGGTGGCAATCTTCATGAATCTATGTGTGCCACCCCACAATGCAGTTTATTTGGTGAAAATCGGTTGATAAATGTGATTTGGAGCAACTTAGCTCCTTTGGGCTTCTAGGGTGCCCAATTCTGGGAAGGTCATGTACCCAATTTTGGTGGCAATCTTCATGAATCTATTTGTGCCACCCCACAATGCAGTTTATTTGGCGAAAATCAGTTTATAAATCCGATTTGGAGCAACTCAGCACATTTGGTCTCCTAGGGTGCCCAATTTTGGGATGGAAAGGTACCTAATTTTGGTGGAAATCTTCCTGAATCTATTTGTGCCACCCCACAATACAGTTTATTTGAATGCGATTTGGAGCAACTCAGCACTTTTGGGCTCCTAGGGTGCCTATTTTTGGGGGGGTCAGGTACCTAATTTTGGTGGCAATCTTCATGAATCTGTTTGTGCCACCCCTACAATGCAGTTTATTTGGTGAAAATCGGTTGATAAATCCAATTTGTAGCAACTCAGCACTTTTTCGCTTCCTAGAATGCCCAATTTTGGGAGGGTGAGGTACCTAATTTTGGTGGCCATCTTCATGAATCTATTCGTGCCACCCCTCAATGCAGTTTAATTGGCGAAAATTAGTTGATGAATGCAATTTGGAGCAACTCTGCACTTTTGGGCTCCTAGAATGCCCAATTTTGGAAGGTGAGGTACATAATTTTGGTGACCATCTTCGTGAATTTATTTGTGCCACCCCACAATGCTGTTTATTTGGCGAAAATCGGTTGATAAATGCAATTTGAAGCAACTCAGCATGTTTGGGCTCCTAGAATGCCCAATTTTGGGAGGGTGGGATACCTAATTTTGCTGACAATCTTCATGAATCTGTTTGTGCCACCCCACAATGCACTTTCTTTGACGAAAATCAGTTGATAAATGTGATTTGGAGCAACTCAGCACTTTTGGGCTCCTACAGTCCCCAGTTTTGGGAAGGTGAGGTACCTAATTTTGGTGGCAATCTTCATTAATCTATTTGTGCCACCCCTCAATGAAGTTTCTTTGGCAAAAATCGGCTGATAAATGCAAATTGGTGCAAGTCAGCACTTTTTGTCCCCTAGGGTGCCCAATTTTGGGATGGTTAGGAACCTCATTTTGGTGGCAATCTTCCTGAATCTATTTGTGCCACTGCACAATGCAGTTTATTTGGCAAAAATCGGTCGATAAATGCAATTTGGAGTTACCTAATTTTGGTGGCAATCTTCATTAATCTATTTGTGCCACCCCTCAATGAAGTTTCTTTGGCAAAAATCGGCTGATAAATGCAAATTGGTGCAAGTCAGCACTTTTTGTCCCCTAGGGTGCCCAATTTTGGGATGGTTAGGAACCTCATTTTGGTGGCAATCTTCCTGAATCTATTTGTGCCACTGCACAATGCAGTTTATTTGGCAAAAATCGGTCGATAAATGCAATTTGGAGTTACCTAATTTTGGTGGCAATCTTCATGAATCTGTTTGTGCCACCCCACAATGCAGTTTATTTAAATCGGTTGATAAATGCGATTTGGAGTAACTCAGGACATTTATGCTCCTAGTGTGCCTAATTTTGGGAGGGTGAGGTACCAGATTTTGGTAGCAGTCTTCATGAATCTATTTGTGCCACCCCACAATGCAGTTTATTTGGCAAAAATCGTTTGATGAATGTGATTTGGAGGAACTCAGCACTTTTGGGCTCCTAGAGTGCCCAATTTTGGGATGGACATGTACCTAATTTTGGTGGCAATCTTGATTAATCTATTTGTGCCACCCCACAATGCAGTTTATTTGGTGAAAATCGGTTGATAAATGCAATTTGGAGCAACTCCGCTCTTTTGTGCTCCTAGAGTGCCCAATTTTTTGTAGGGTGAGGTACCTAATTTTGGTGGCAATCTTCTTGAATCTATTTGTGCCACCCCACAATGCAGTTTATTTGGCAAAAATCGGTTGATAAATGCGATTTGGAGCAACTCGGCACTTTTGGGCTCCAGGAATGCCTAATTTTGGATGGGTGAGGTACCTAATTTTGGTGGCAATCTTCATCAATCTATTTGTGCCACCCCACAATTCAGTTTATTTGGCAAAAATCTGTTGATAAATGTGATTTAGAGCAACTCAGCACATTTGGGCACCTAGAGTGCCCAATTTTGGGGTGGTCAGGTACCTAATTTTGGTGGCAATCATCATGAATCTTTTTGTGCCACCCCACAATGCAGTTTATTTGGTGAAAACCTGTTGATAACTGCGATTTGGAGAAACTCAGCACTTTTGGGCTCCTAGAGTGCCCAATTTTGGGATGGTCAGATACCTTATTTTGGTGGCAATCTTCATGAATTTATTTGTGCCTTCCCACAGTGCAGTTTATTTAGCAAAAATTGGTTGATAAATGCGATATGGAGCAACTCAGCAATTTTGGGCTCCTAAAATGCCCAATTTTGGGAGGGTGAGGTACCTAATATTGGTCGCCATCTTCATGAATCTATTTGTGCCACCACACAATGTAGTTTGTTTGTCAAAATCGGTTGATAAATGCGATTTGGACCAACTCAGCACATTTGGTCTCCTAGGGTGCCCAATTTTGGGAGGGAAAGGTACCTAATTTTGGTGGAAATCTTCCTGAATCTATTTGTGCCACCCCACAATGCAGTTTACTTGGCAAAAATCGGTTGATAAATGTGATATGGAGCAACTGAGCACTTTTGGGCTCCTAGGCTGCCCAATTTTTGGGGAGTCAGGTACCTAATTTTGGTGGCAATCTTCATGAATCTATTTGTGCCACCCCACAATGCAGTTTATTTGGCAAAAATTGGTTGATAAATCCAATTTGTAACAACTAAGCACTTTTGGCTTTCTAGAATGCCCAATTTTGGGAGGGTGAGGTACTTAATTTTGGTGGCCATCTTCATGAGTCTATTTGTGCCACCCAACAATGCAGTTTACTTGGCAAAAATCAGTTGATAAATGCAATTTGGAGCAACTCTGCACTTTTGGGCTCCTAGAATGTCAATTTTGGGAGGGTGAGGTACCTAATTTTGGTGACCATCTTCATGAATATATTTTTGCCACCCCACAATGCTGTTTATTTGGCGAAAATTGGTTGATAAATGCGATTTGGAGCAACTCAGCACTTTTTCGCTCCTAGAATGCCCAATTTTGGGAGAGTGAGGTACCTATTTTTGGTGGCAATCTTCATGAATCTATGTGTGCCACCCCACAATGCAGTTTATTTGGTGAAAATCGATTGATAAATGTGATTTGGAGCAACTTAGCTCTTTTGGGTTCTAGGGTGCCCAGTTCTGGGAAGGTCATGTATCCAATTTTGGTGGCAATCTTCATGAATCTATTTGTGCCACCCCACAATGCAGTTTATTTTGCAAAAATCAGTTAATATATGTGATTTGGAGCAACTCAGCACATTTGGGCTCCTAGGGTGCCCAATTTTGGGATGGAAAGGTACCTAATTTTGGTGGAAACTTCCTGAATCTATTTGTGCCACCCCACAATGCAGTTTATTTTGGGGGGGGGGGGGGGGGGGGGGTCAGGTACCTAATTTTGGTGGCAATCTTCATGAATCTGTTTGTGCCACCCCTACAATGCAGTTTATTTGGCGAAAATCGGTAGATAAATCCAATTTGTAGCAACTCAGCACTTTTTGGCTTCCTAAAATGCCCAATTTTGGGAGGGTGAGGTACCTAATTTTGGTGGCCCTCTTCATGAATGTATTCGTGCCACCCCACAATGCCGTTTAATTGGCAAAAATCAGTTGATGAATGCAATTTGGAGCAACTCAGCATGTTTGGGCTCCTAGAATGCCCAATTTTTGGTGGGTGGGATACCTAATTTTGCTGACAATCTTCATGAATCTATTTGTGCCACCCCACAATGCACTTTATTTGATGAAAATCAGATGATAAATGTGATTTGGAGCAACTCAGCACTTTTGGGCTCCTACAGTCCCCAGTTTTGGGAAGGTGAGGTACTTAATTTTGGTGGCAATCTTCATGAATCTATTTGTGCCACCCCACAATGCAGTTTAATTGGCGAAAATCAGTTGATGATTGCAATTTGGAGCAACTCTGCACTTTTTGGCTCCTAGAATGCCTAATTTTGGGAGGGTGAGATACCTAATTTTGGTGGCAATCTTCATTAATCTATTTGTGCCACCCCACAATGCAGTTTCTTTTGCAAAAATCGGCTGATAAATGCAATTTGGAGCAACTCAGCACTTTTGGTCTCCTAGGGTGCCCAATTTTGGGATGGTTAGGAACCTCATTTTGGTGGCAATCTTCCTGAATCTATTTGTGCCACTGCACAATGCAGTTTATTTGGTGAAAACCTGTTGATAACTGCGATTTGGAGAAACTCTGCACTTTTGGGCTCCTAGAGTGCCCAATTTTGGGATGGTCAGATACCTTATTTTGGTGGCAATCTTCATGAATTTATTTGTGCCTTCCCACAGTGCAGTTTATTTAGCAAAAATTGGTTAATAAATGCGATATGGAGCAACTCAGCAGTTTTGGGCTCCTAAAATGCCCAATTTTGGGAGGGTGAGGTATCTAATATTGGTTGCCATCTTTATGAATCTATTTGTGCCACCACACAATGTAGTTTGTTTGGCAAAATCGGTTGATAAATGTGATTTGGAGCAACTCAGCACATTTGGTCTCCTAGGGTGCCCAATTTTGGGAGGGAAAGGTACCTAATTTTGGTGGAAATCTTCCTGAATCTATTTGTGCCACCCCACAATGCAGTTTATTTGCCAAAAATTGGTTGATAAATGTGATATGGAGCAACTCAGCACTTCTGGCTTTCTAGAATGCCCAATTTTGGGAGGGTGAGGTACTTAATTTTGGTGGCCATCTTCATGAGTCTATTTGTGCCACCCAACAATGCAGTTTACTTGGCAAAAATCAGTTGATAAATGCAATTTGGAGCAACTTTGCACTTTTGGGCTCCTAGAATGCCAATTTTGGGAGGGTGAGGTACCTAATTTTGGTGACCATCTTCATGAATATATTTTTGCCACCCCACAATGCTGTTTATTTGACGAAAATTGGTTGATAAATGCGATTTGGAGCAACTCAGCACGTTTTCGCTCCTAGAATGCCCAATTTTGGGAGAGTGAGGTACCTAATTTTGGTGGCAACCTTCATGAATCTATGTGTGCCACCCAACAATGCAGTTTATTTGGTGAAAATCAGTTGATAAATGTGATTTGGAGCAACTTAGCTCTTTTGGGCTTCTATGGTGCCCAATTCTGGGAAGGTCATGTATCCAATTTTGGTGGCAATCTTCATGAATCTATTTGTGCCACCCCACAATGCAGTTTATTTGGCAAAAATAAGTTTATAAATCCGATATGGCGCAACTCAGCACTTTTGGGCTCCTAGGGTGCCCAATTTTGGGATGGAAAGGTACCTAATTTTGGTGGAAATTTTCCTGAATCTATTTGTGCCACCCCACTATGCAGTTTATTTGAATGCGATTTGGAGCAACTCAGCACTTTTGGGCTCCTAGGGTGCCCATTTTTTTTTTATGGGGGGGGGTCAGGTACCTAATTTTGGTGGCAATCTTCATGAATCTGTTTGTTCCACCCCTACAATGCAGTTTATTTGGCGAAAATCGGTTGATAAATCCAATTTATAGCAACTCAGCACTTTTTGGCTTCCTAGAATGCCCTATTTTGGGAGGGTGAGGTACCTAATTTTGGTGGTCATCTTCATGAATCTATTCGTGCCACCCCACAATGCAGTTTAATTGGTGAAAATCAATTGATGAATGCAATTTGGAGCAACTCTGCACTTTTTGGCTCCTAGAATGCCCCATTTTGGGAGGGTGAGGTACCTAATTTTGGTGACCATCTTCGTGAATCTATTTGTGCCACCCCAAAATGCTGTTTATTTGGCGAAAATCGGTTGATAAATGCAATTTGGAGCAACTCAGCATGTTTGGGCTCCTAGAATGCCCAATTTTTGGAGGGTGGGATACCTAATTTTGCTGACAATCTTCATGAATCTATTTGTGCCACCCCACAATGCACTTTATTTGACGAAAATCAGTTGATAAATGTGATTTGGAGCAACTCAGCACATTTGGGCTCCTACAGTCCCCAGTTTTGGGAAGGTGAGCTACCTAATTTTGGTGGCAATCTTCATGAATCTATTTGTGCCACCCCACAATGCAGTTTATTTGGCAACAATCTGTTGATAAATGAGATTTGGAGGAACTCAGCACATTTTGGCTCCTAGAATGCCTAATTTTGGGAGGGTGAGATACCTAATTTTGGTGGCAATCTCCATTAATCTATTTGTGCCACCCCACAATGCAGTTTCTTTGGCAAAAATCGGCTGATAAATGCAATTTGGAGCAACTCAGCACTTTTGGTCTCCTAGGGTGCCCAATTTTGGGATGGTTAGGAACCTCATTTTGGTGGCAATCTTCCTGAATCTATTTGTGCCACTGCACAATGCAGTTTATTTGGCGAAAATCGGTTGATAAATGCAATTTGGAGTTACTGAGCACTTTTATGCTCCTAGAGTGCCAAATTTTTGAAGGGTGAGGTACCTAATTTTGTTGGCAATCTTCATGAATCTGTTTGTGCCACCCCACAATGCAGTTATTTAAATCGGTTGATAAATGCGATTTGGAGTAACTCCGGACATTTGTGCTCCTAGTGTGCCTAATTTTGGGAGGGTGAGGTACCAGATTTTGGTAGCAGTCTTCATGAATCTATTTCTGCCAACCCACAATGCAGTTTATTTGGCAAAAATTGTTTGATAAATGTGATTTGGAGGAACTCAGCACTTTTGGGCTCCTAGAGTGCCCAATTTTGGGATGGACAGGTACCTAATTTTGGTGGCAATCTTCATTAATCTATTTGTGCCACCCCACAATGCAGTTTATTTGGTGAAAATCGGTTGATAAATGCAATTTGGAGCAATTCAGCTCTTTTGTGCTCCTAGAGTGCCCAATTTTTTGTAGGGTGAGGTACCTAATTTTGGTGGCAATCTTGTTGAATCTGTTTGTGCCACCCCACAATGCAGTTTATTTGGCAAAAATCGGTTTATAAATGCGATTTGGAGCAACTCAGCTCTTTTTGGCTCCAGGAATGCCTAATTTTGGGTGGGTGAGGTACCTAATTTTGGTGGCAATCTTCATCAATCTATCTGTGCCACCCCACAATTCAGTTTATTTGGCCCAAATCTGTTGATAAATGTGATTTAGAGCAACTCAGCACATTTGGGCACCTAGAGTGCCCAATTTTGTGGTGGTCAGGTACCTAATTTTGGTGGCAGTCATCATGAATCTTTTTTGTGCCACCCCACAATGCAGTTTATTTGGTGAAAACCTGTTGATAACTGCGATTTGGAGAAACTCAGCACTTTTGGGCTCCTAGAGTGCCCAATTTTGGGATGGTCAGATACCTTATTTTGGTGGCAATCTTCATGAATTTATTTGTGCCTTCCCACAGTGCAGTTTATTTAGCAAAAATTGGTTAATAAATGCGATATGGAGCAACTCAGCAGTTTTGGGCTCCTAAAATGCCCAATTTTGGGAGGGTGAGGTACCTAATATTGGTCGCCATCTTTATGAATCTATTTGTGCCACCACACAATGTAGTTTGTTTGGCAAAATCGGTTGATAAATGCGATTTGGAGCAACTCAGCACATTTGGTCTCCTAGGGTGCCCAATTTTGGGAGGGAAAGGTACCTAATTTGGGTGGAAATCTTCCTGAATCTATTTGTGCCACCCCACAATGCAGTTTATTTGGCAAAAATCGGTTGATAAATGTGATATGGAGCAACTCAGCACTTTTGGGCTCCTAGGCTGCTCAATTTTTTGGGAGTCAGGTACTTAATTTTGGTGGCCATCTTCATGAATCTATTTGTGCCACCCCACAATGCAGTTTATTTGGCAAAAATTGGTTGATGAATCCAATTTGTAGCAACTCAGCACTTTTGGCTTTCTAGAATGCCCAATTTTGGGAGGGTGAGGTACTTAATTTTGGTGGCCATCCTCATGAGTCTATTTGTGCCACCCAACAATGCAGTTTACTTGGCAAAAATTAGTTGATAAATGCAATTTGGAGCTACTTTGCACTTTTGGGCTCCTAGAATGCCAATTTTGGGAGGGTGAGGTACCTAATTTTGGTGACCATCTTCATGAATATATTTTTGCCACCCCACAATGCTGTTTATTTGGTGAAAATTGGTTGATAAATGCGATTTGGAGCAACTCAGCACTTTTTCGCTCCTAGAATGCCCAATTTTGGGAGAGTGAGGTACCTAATTTTGGTGGCAATCTTCATGAATCTATGTGTGCCACCCCACAATGCAGTTTATTTGGTGAAAATCGGTTGATAAATGTGATTTGGAGCAACTTAGCTCTTTTGGGCTTCTAGGGTGCCCAATTCTGGGAAGGTCATGTATCCAATTTTGGTGGCAATCTTCATGAATCTATTTGTGCCACCCCACAATGCAGTTTATTTGGCGAAAATCAGTTTATAAATCCGATTTGGAGCGACTCAGCACATTTGGTCTCCTAGGGTGCCCAATTTTGGGATGGAAAGGTACCTAATTTTGGTGGAAATCTTCCTGAATCTATTTGTGCCACCCCACAATGCAGTTTATTTGAATGAGATATGGAGCAACTCAGCACTTTTGGGCTCCTAGGGTGCCCATTTTTGGGGGGGGTCAGGTACCTAATTTTGGTGGCAATCTTCATGAATCTGTTTGTGCCACCCCTACAATGCAGTTTATTTGGCAAAAATCGGTTGATAAATCCAATTTGTAGCAACTCAGCACTTTTTGGCTTCCTAGAATGCCCAATTTTGGGAGGGTGAGGTACCTAATTTTGGTGGCCATCTTCATGAATCTATTCGTGCCACCCCTCAATGCAGTTTAATTGGCGAAAATTAGTTGATGAATGCAATTTGGAGCAACTCTGCACTTTTGGGCTCCTAGAATGCCCAATTTTGGGAAGGTGAGGTACATAATTTTGGTGACCATCTTCGTGAATTTATTTGTGCCACCCCACAATGCTGTTTATTTGGCGAAAATCGGTTGATAAATGCAATTTGGAGCAACTCAGCATTTTTGGGCTCCTAGAATGCCCAATTTTGGGAGGGTGGGATACCTAATTTTGCTGACAATCTTCATGAATCTATTTTGCCACCCCACAATGCTCTTTATTTGATGAAAATCAGTTGATAAATGTGATTTGGAGCAACTCAGCACTTTTGGGCTCCAACAGTCCCCAGATTTGGGAAGGTGAGGTACCTAATTTTGGTGGCAATCTTCATGAATCTATTTGTGCCACCCCACAATGCAGTTTATTTGGCAACAATCCGTTGATAAATGCGATTTGGAGGAAGTCAGCACATTTTGGCTCCTAGAATGCCCAATTTTCGGAGGGTGAGGTACCTAATTTTGTTGGCAATCTTCATGAATCTATTTGTGCCACCCCACAATGCAGTTTATTTGGCAAAAATCGGTTGGAAAATGTGATTTGGAGCAACTCAACACTTTTGGGCTCCTAGAATGCCTAATTTTGGGAGGGTGAGGTACCTAATTTTGGTGGCAATCTTCATCAATCTATTTGTGCCACCCCACAATTCAGTTTATTTGGCAAAAATCTGTTGATAAATGTGATTTAGAGCAACTCAGCACATTTCGGCACCTAGAGTGCCCAATTTTGGGATGGTCAGGTACCTAATTTTGGTGGCAATCATGAATCTTTTTGTGCCACCCCACAGTGCAGTTTATTTGGTGAAAACCGGTTGATAACTGCGATTTGGAGAAACTCAGCACTTTTGGGCTCCTAGAGTGCCCAATTTTGGGATGGTCAGATATCTTATTTTGGTGGCAATCTTCATGAATTTATTTGTGCCTTCCCACAATGCAGTTTATTTGGTGAAAACCGGTTGATAACTGCGATTTGGAGAAACTCAGCACTTTTGGGCTCCTAGAGTGCCCAATTTTGGGATGGTCAGATACCTTATTTTGGTGGCAATCTTCATGAATTTATTTGTGCCTTCCCACAGTGCAGTTTATTTAACAAAAATTGGTTAATAAATGCGATATGGAGCAACTCAGTAGTTTTGGGCTCCTAAAATGCCCAATTTTGGGAGGGTGAGGTACCTAATATTGGTCGCCATCTTTATGAATCTATTTGTGCCACCACACAATGTAGTTTGTTTGGCAAAATCAGTTGATAAATGCGATTTGGAGCAACTCAGCACATTTGGTCTCCTAGGGTGCCCAATTTTGGGAGGGAAAGGTACCTAATTTTGGTGTGGAAATCTTCCTGAATCTATTTGTGCCACCCCACAATGCAGTTTATTTGGCAAAAATCGGTTGATAAATGTGATATGGAGCAACTCAGCACTTTTGGGCTCCTAGGCTGCTCAGTTTTTTGGGAGTCAGGTACCTAATTTTGGTGGCAATCTTCATGAATCTATTTGTGCCACCCCACAATGCAGTTTATTTGGCACCAATCCGTTGATAAATGCGATTTGGAGGAACTCAGCACATTTTGGCTCCTAGAATGCCCAATTTTCGGAGGGTGAGGTACCTAATTTTGTTGGCAATCTTCATGAATCTATTTGTGCCACCCCACAATGCAGTTTATTTGGCAAAAATCAGTTGGAAAATGCGATTTGGAGCAACTCAACACTTTTGGGCTCCTAGAATGCCTAATTTTGGGAGGGTGAGGTACCTAATTTTGGTGGCAATCTTCATTAATCTATTTGTGCCACCTCACAATGCAGTTTCTTTGGCGAAAATCAGCTGATAAATGCAATTTGGAGCAACTCAGCACTTTTGGTCTCCTAGGGTGCCCAATTTTGGGATGGTGAGGAACCTCATTTTGGTGGCAATCTTCCTGAATCTATTTGTTCCACCGCACAATGCAGTTTATTTGGCAAAAATCGGTTGATAAATGCAATTTGGAGTTACTCAGCACTTTTATGCTCCTAGAGTGCCAAATTTTTGAAGGGTGAGGTACCTAATTTTGGTGGCAATCTTCATGAATCTGTTTGTGCCACCCCACAATGCAGTTTATTTAAATCAGTTGATAAATGCGATTTGGAGTAACTCAGGACATTTGTGCTCCTAGTGTGCCTAATTTTGGGATGGTGAGGAACCTCATTTTGGTGGCAATCTTCCAGAATCTATTTGTTCCACCGCACAATGCAGTTTATTTGGTGAAAATCGGTTGATAAATGCAATTTGGAATTACTCAGCACTTTTATGCTCCTAGAGTGCCAAATTTTTGAAGGGTGAGGTACCAGATTTTGGTAGCAGTCTTCATTAATCTATTTGTGCCACCCCGCAATGCAGTTTATTTGGCAAAAATCGTTTGATAAATGTGATTTGGAGGAACTCAGCACTTCTGGGCTCCTAGAGTGCCCAATTTTGGGATGGACAGGTTTCCTAATTTTGGTGGCAATCTTCATTAATCTATTTGTACCACCCCACAATGCAGTTTATTTGGTGAAAATTGGCTGATAAATGCAATTTGGAGCAACTCAGCACTTCTGGGCTCCTATGGTGCCCAATTTTGGGATGGTGAGGAACCTCATTTTGGTGGCAATCTTCTTGAATCTATTTGTGCCACCCCACAATGCAGTTTAATTGGTGAAAATCAGTTGATAAATGCAATTTGGAGCAACTCTGCACCTTTGGGCTCCTGGAATGCCCAATTTTTGAAGGGTGAGGTACCTAATTTTGGTGACCATCTTCGTGAATCTATTTGTGCCACCCCGCAATGCTGTTTATTTGGCGAAAATCGGTTGATGAATGCAATTTGTAGCAACTCAGCATTTGGTGGCAATCTTCATGAATCTATTTGTGCCACCCCACAATGCAGTTTATTTAGCGAAAACCGGTTGATAAATGTGATTTGGAGCAACTCAGCACTTTTGGGCTCCTAGAATGCCCAGTTTTGGGAGGATGAGGCAACTGATTTTCATGGCCATCTTCATGAATCTGTTTGTGCCACCCCAGAATGCAGTTTATTTGGCGAAAATCGGTTGATAAATGCCATTTGGGGTGCAACTCAGCACTTTTGGGCTCCTAGGGTGCCCAATTTTGGGAGGGTGCGGTACCTAATTTTGGTGGCAATCTTCATGAATCTATTTGTTCCACCCCACAATGCAGTTTATTTGGTGAAAATCGATTGATAAATGCGATTTGGAGCAACTAAGCACTTTTGGGCTCGTAGGGTGCCCTGTTTTGGGCGGGTGAGGTACCTAATTTTGATGGCAATCTTCATGAATCTATTTGTGCCACCCCACAATGCAGTTTATTTTAGTATAAAAATATGATAAATTTAATGTGATTTATATTTTTTAAACTTACCAATGGCCCAGGCCTGGATGACCCTTCCATGAGTGGGCACTCATACCTCCCTGCTGAGTTATAACATTAGTAGGCACAACCAGGAAGAATGATGTTGGAGCCAGTTCCGGTCTCTTCCTGGGTACTGTGCATGTGCAATTACTAAAAGTTTGGAGGGCCAGATAGGACTTTTAATTTAATTTTCGGTATTGTATGCAAATTTGGGGGGAGGGGGGGTTCAAAATTTGTGTTTGGCCCTTAATTATACCCCCGCTTCGAAGAAGTGGGGGCTATATAGGAATCGCCCTGCACGTCCGTCCGTCCATACGTGCGTCCGTCCGTCCATCCGTACGTCTTTCTGTCCGGACAAATTCTTGTGTGCGCAACTCCTCCTACATAAATGAACCGATTTTGATGAAACCTTCATCTCTACTAAGTGAACATGAGCATATTCCAAACTTTTTGATCTGCGACAATTTTAACCAGGTTATCTCTCTTGAACTTTGATTTAATATGGGTTTCTATATGAAATTCTTGTGTGCGCAACTCCTCCTACATTTATCAATCAATTTGGACAAAACTTTTCAGACATCATCACTACTAAGTGAACATGTGCATATTCCAAGATTTTTGATCTGCGACAATTTTAACCAGGTTATCTCCCTTTGACTTAGATTTATTGTGTCTTTCCATCTGAACAAATTCTTGTGTGTGCAACTCCTCCTACATTAATGAACCGATTTTGATGAAACCTTTCAAACATCATCTCTACTAAGTGAACATGTGCATATTCCAAACTTTTTAATCTGCGACAATTTTAACCAGGTTATCTCTCTTGAACTTTGATTTAATATGGGTTTCTGCATGAAATTCTTGTGTGCGCAACTCCTCCTACATTTATCAATCCATTTGGACAAAAGTTTACAGACATCATCACTACTAAGTGAACATGCGCATATTCCAAAATTTTTGAGCTGTGGCAATTTTAACTAGGTTATCTCCCTTTAACTTAGATTTATTATGGGTTTCTACATGAAATTCTTGTGCGTGCAACTCCTCCTACATTTATCAATCAATTTGGACGAAACCTTTCAAACATTATCACAACTAAGTGAACATACGCATATTCCCAAATTTTTGATCTGCGACAATTTGTCACGGTCATGATTAGCCATTGTGCATAAGTATGTGACCTTAAACACCAATAAATAAATAAATAAATAATTTTGTGATCATAGTACTCTGTATCTTTTTTGACAAATCTCAAACAAGGTATAGTTGGTTAAATATTTGTCCTGCAAGCGCAAAATAGAAGATATCCAGGGGAATAAAATGGTGATGAGGCAGATTTTCTATGCCTGGGAAACAATAATATAGTTGTAATAGTCTTAACCCTTTACCTAATATGAAAAGCAGACGACACTTGCCAAATAAATTCTTGAATAACTATTTTTTTTCATTTTTTGTCTCAAAAACGATGAGCTCGTTCCAATGAGGGGTCATAACCTATGTTTTTGAGACAAAAAATGAAAAAAAATAGTTATTCAAGAATTTATTTGGCAAGTGTCGTCTGCTTTTCATGTTAGGTAAAGGGTTAAAAGAATCGAAAGAGTAGGGTTGCTAATGGGGGAATTAACCGAGTGAATGAAGCTGACCGAATCATTGGAGAGATTCATTGTCGAGTCATTGTGTTCACTACTTCTGTATATGTATTCCATAGCTTTTTTTCTCAATTTTTTTGTCTCATAAACATAGGTTATGAATCCTCGTTGGAACGAGCTCGTTCCAATGAGGGGTCATAACCTATGTTTTTGAGACAAAAAATGAAAAAAATAATGAAAATTAATTGCCGATTTTTTAGAATAGCGCTGGCCAGTTTTGGCCGTTAACGTTGGGTGATATACTCCTACGTCCGCCCATTCCACAACATAAATGCTTGCAAAATTAAGGTTGAATCTTTTTACTATTTGTAAATAATTTTCTCCACTGAATTGAAAGTCATATACATTTGTCCCTATATCCCAATAAATTCTTTTGATTGGTCAGAATGCGTTGGACAAATAGCCATGGCAAAGGATGCACCCAACATCAAAGGTATATGAGAGCGTGCAATATCCAGGGCATAAGTGCATGCGAAACATTGGGGGTATATGGTTTAAATGAAAGCTTTCTGCTTTGCTCGCCTCGAAATAAAAATCAAACCAAAAAACCCCAAAATAGTCACAAATATCATCAGATTTCCGACAATTCAAGCATAAAAATAAAATAAGAGCAAATATCGTCCCCTGAGTTCCAATGTGTTCTATGTGCCAGTAGGCACATAGAACACATTGGAATTCAGGGGACGATAGGTCAACAAAATACTGTTTACCTGTGTCCTTAACAACCCAAGGGATGTAACTCTATCTGTTGTCTTCTGCGAATATAAAAACAAAATGAAAGTGTCAGTGACACTGTAGCTTAACTTGTCTGTGTGTTGTGTTTGATGAAAAGGATAATGTTCAATGTTTATGAAAGGAAATAAGACAAGAATTGTGATAATTGGGAATATGTTAATTTCTGTTCCCTGTTTGCTATGTTTTTAATAAAAATAATATGAGGTGTAGACTGTACTAAAGAACTGAGGGGTGAGTTAATGTGGCTTTCACAGTTAATGTATGTGGCCCTCACAGTTAACGTATGTCAACAAAAGTTACCAAGTCACAGTGAAATTATTCCAAAACGAGTCATCCTATCACTTCATAAATATGGCCTCGAGACTGTGCTAAAGATTTTCGAGTTTCAGGTCTGTGTAGCCATCACGGTTGCCTGATTGCAACTAAAAGGGGATGTCATCATCTCGACATTATACTGAGACATTCCACAAAGTTACAATGAAATCCCTTCACAAATACGACCTGTAGTTTGTACCAAAGTTTTTCGGGTTTTGGGCTCGGGCTGCCATCATGGTTGAATGATCGCAACCAAAAGGGGACATTCTCATCTGGGCATTACCTGGAGTTATCCTACGAAGTTACAATGAAATCCCTTCGTAAATATGACCTGTAGATTATGCTAAAGGTTTTCGGACTTTGGGCCCCTGTAGCCGTCATAGTTGGCCAATCATGACCAAAAGGGGATGTCATCATCTCGGCATTATATGGAGACAGCCTAACAAGTTACAATGAAATCCTTTCATAAATACCACCTATAGACTATGCTAAATGTTTTCAAGTTTTGGGCTCGGGCAGCCATCACAGCTGAATGCTAGTGACCAAAAGGAGACGTTCTCATCTAGACTCATACGGAGTCATCATACCAAGTTACAATGAAATCCTTCCATATTAAATATGACCTGCAGACTGTGCTAAAAGTTTTTGGGTTTTAGGCTTGGGCCGCCATCACGGTTGACAGATCATGACCAGAAAGGGACATTCTCATCTAGACATTATACAGAAGCATCCTACCAAATTACAATGAAATCCCTTCACAAATACGACCTGTCAACTGTGCTAATGGTTTTGGGGTTTTGGGCTCGGGCAGCCATACTGGTTGACCGGTCGCAAAAAAAAGGCGACGTTCTCCTCTAGACATGACCCCAAACCTGTATATGAAATTTCCTGATGATCAGACAAGAACTACGGGGTGTAGCCTGTGCTAAAGGAAAATGTGAACAGACTCACAGACTAACAGACTTACGCATGTGTGATGGCAATAGTTTATCTTGACTTTGTCAAGTTAAGCTAATAATTATCACAAATTAGGTCCAAGTGATTGTGGAGCTGAGAAATGCATCCACAAATTTATATTTTTATACTAATAACCAATGGCCCAGACTATCTGGTGCAAACTCGGTATTATCAAGGGCCAAACACAAATTTTGAACCCTCCAATTCCCAAAATTTGCAAACAAAACCGAAAATTAAAAATCCTATCTGGCCCTCCATACCTTTACAATCTGCATATGTGCAGTAGTCACGAAGAGACCAGAATTGGCACAAACATCATTCTTTGTTTGGCCCTAAAGTCAGTAAAAATGATTTGACATCTGTGCTTTAAAATTTCCTTTTTTGAAGATGCCAGACACAAATTAATACAAGAATTGGTGGATCCAAGGCTGTTGATGGATGATGGAAGTGAACAATGGTGGTTTCAAACATTCAGGGCTGTAACTTTATAATAATTATAAAAATTATTCCATGTTTCCCATATTTTTATACTGTACCAATGACCCAGACTTAGCTGGTGCTAACCCAAAAATATCTAGGGCCAAACACAAATTTTGCCCCCCCCCCCCCAATCCCCCAAATTTGCATGCAAAACCGATAATTAGAAGTCCTAAATGGCCCTCCATACATTTTACCCTCCACGCATGCGCAGATGCCAGGAAGTCACCGAATCTGGCACCAATAAAATCATTCTTTCTTTGGCCCTTGTCAGATAACAACAAACTGATATTTGTGCTTTTTAATCTCAATTAATAATAATGCCAGACACAAATCAATGGTTAAATTGGTGGATCCAAGGACAGAACTGGATGAAGGAAGGAAGAAACAGTGGTTTGAAAGTTCAGGGCTGTAATTTTATAATATTTATTAAAATTAGTTCATGTTCCCTAATTTCGGGACATGAGCCTGACGTTATCACTGATTGATTATGATCTATCCACTGTTTATTTAGTATTCCTTCCCTGCCTTCCCTTGATCCCCCCAGTTAAGCTCCCAAGCTTTTTGGCTTGTTTTAATAAAAAAAAATTTATAAATTTTATTGGGAGTTTAACGTTTTATGCAGAAGATTATTCTGTACATCTCCAAGGTTACGTCCTCATCCTTAGGGTGTTTGGGCGTTTTGGTCATGCATCTTACATCCAGTGTATCGTTTTTTCTTCTGAGGAAGATCTTGCTTTACATCGGATAGTCTTGTTTCTGTTACTGACTTCGGGCCGTGTTGCCTGGGGTCTTGATTCCGGTGTTTTGTTTACATTACATTACTCTAGGTAGTTTCCTATTTTTATTTAGGAACAACAGTTGTAAGTAACATTAAATATTCTGATAGTGTGGTAGTTAATTTTACACAGTTTTTATAATTTTGTCCACACTTAGGCTTTTTGGGGCTCATCGTTCCCTTTGGGAACCTGGGCTCTTATATAAAGAAAATTTTTTTCAAAAATTTTTATTTTATTTTTGAAAGAGTTTTTCTTTTGTATATATTTATCTCATTGATTATATTTAATGTTATCTTATATTATATGTAGATTTGGTGGTGGTACAATAACATATATTAATAGTTTTAGGTAATTATTTTTATCTATTAGTATGGCAAATAGAGGAAATATTTCCTTTATTTACTTGGTCGTTGTAATGAGTTTACTTGATGTACTACCACTAATTCTACTCCATGTATCAGATTTGAAAATCTGAATGATGGGCATCATGGTTTGTGTTAGGAGAGTGGAGACTATCAGTCCTATTGCAGGGAGGGGACTCGGTGGTCCTCTCATCAATAGGTCACTATAGTTTTTTAGTTTCCATTTAGAGAAGGAACAGGAACATGATGTGGCTTCGTGACGCCGTCAAGGAGTGTGCTGTCGTCATCGCAAATCAATCAAGAGCTAGCGGCAAAAGTGCTCAGGTATTAGACAAGGCCTAGACCCTTAGTAGGATTGATGACCTTGTCACTAGCTAGCTCGACTGGCAGATCTAACTTGTATGTGAGGGACGTGATACCAGGTATGTCCGTTGCGGTCGAGAAGAGGAAAAAGGGTATAGCAAGCACTATAAACATATGAACATGCTCACCCTGTGACGACGGGAAAGAGGAAGCACAGGAAGGAGGACGTAGACAAGTTTGGATCGTGAGCAAGAGGGAGCCCCTCTCTCTCTTATTACAGCATCTCGGGTCAGATGTTGGTAGGAACTTGTGGCAGTCAGACAAGTTCTGAGGTATGCTCGTCCAGGTCTTCCGTGTTTGCGAGCAAGAGAGAGGCCCCCTCTCTCTTTTTAGAATATCTGTGGTCAGATGTTGTTGGTAGGAACTTGTCAGTCAGACAAGTTCTGCGGTATGCTCATCCAGGTCTTCCGTGACTGCGAGCAAGAGAGAGGTCCCTCTCTTTTATAACATCTGGAGCCAGAGATTGTTGGTACGAACTTGTGTCAGTTGGAACTTACGTCCTCCATGTTTGAAAAGCACACGACCGCGCAGGTCCATTGTCGCTATTTAGCTCGAACGGTGAAGTAGTCACTCAGGTCCCTGAGAACTATGATGCCAGGTGTATACGATCCGGGCTAGAAAGAGAGATCGTATAGGGTGGAGCGAACAATATGATATGCAATTATGCTCACCCAACGACAACGGAAGGAGGAAACCGGCAAGGGTCCCCGTGGGAACCCCGGGAAGTAAGCAGCACTTGTTTACTGTGGTAAACCAGTTCCGCTTTACTAGTAAAATAGGACCCAGTCACCAATGCTTGGGGTGAAAGTCCTCTAAAATGGGCAACATGTAGATCAACGATTAACTAAACTTGACTTCATCTCCATGTTGTGTCACGATTAGCCATGGTGCATAAATATGTGACGTTAACCACCAACAAACAAACAACAAACCGGCAAGGTCTGAGGTACGCTCATCCAGGTCCTCCAGGACCACGAGCAAGAGAGAGACCGCTCTCTCTTACAGCATCATCTGGGGCCAGATGTTGTTGGTAGGAACTTGAGTCAGTCAGAGTATACGTCCATGCCTCCTCTCCGGGACATCTTGTCTAATAGGCAGCCGGGACCGGCTAGTCTTATGGTTTCCTCCACATAATGGACAAAGTGATCTTTATATTGTACAGGGCTATAAAACCCGATGAGTGGTGTCAGTTCCCTGTCACCGGTTAAACGGTTAGGATTGGATACTTGGACTGTGACTCTGGATGTGTCGCATATGCATTGTATTTAGAGCTAGTGGAAAAGTGCTCAATGATTTTAAAAAAGACAAGGGCTAAGTTTCACAGAGACTTACATCCCTTGTCTAAAAACAGCTAGCTCAACCGGCAGATCTCACTTGTATGTGGGTGATGTGATGCCAGGTATGTCCGTGGCGGTCGAGAGAGAATAAGGGTGTAGCGAGCACTGTTGCTCGAATCCATGCTCATCTAGTGTTGATGGAAGGAAGAAGACAGCAAGTTCTACTGGATCGCGAGCAAGAGGGAGCCCCTCTCTCTCTTTCAGCAACATCTGGAGCTGGGTGTTGTTGGCAGGAACTTGCGTCTGGTATGCTTAGTTCAATTCTTAGTCGGGATGGCTACAGTTTTGCTTCTTTAGCGTCTACCAAACACTCCCGATCGCACCTTGGCTAAGTGACTCAGGATTTCCAGTCTGCATCATCAAAAGATCCATTTTTAGTGAAGAAAGTCGCAGCATCTTAATAACTATATTGGACTCCCTGTCCTACGAGCAGCTGGCGAAGAGGCTATTCATGACCGCTGCTCCTCAGGCTCTGTAACGGACTTGCTGTCGCAGTTGCGCAGCTAATCACAGTATTCCTGCTAAGGCAGAAGCACTCAACGTCAGTCTCAAATCTTGAGCTGTTGCATAGTGCTTATTTGGTCCAGTCACCTGCCTGTTTAGATGCTAGTGACTGTGATTCTAACTGTTTTGAACGTATGACGGAAAGGATAACTTTTCCTTCCGGAACAACTCTTGGATGATATAGATACCATACATTATCATTTCTTTGAAGTTGTGAATGCTGTGAGCAATTCAGTGGCGGCGCCAGAAATTTTTTTGTGGGGGGGGCAACTAGGGGGGCAGACTCCCATGAAAGGGGGCAAATACGTAAAGGATCATATCATTACTTTGTTATGAGGTAGTCCAAACTTGGACCCAAAGTCCGTAATATACTTTTTTGGTTTGGTACGTCCTGTGGATGTACCAAACCAAAAAATTATATTACGGACTTTGGGTCCAAGTTTCGACTAAATGTAATGGTAATTAGCGGTCCTCCTTTCAAAAAATCCTGGATCCGCGTCTCTGGTGGGTCTGTGCGTGAGAGAGAGAGAGAGAGAGAGAGAGAGAGAGAGAGAGAGAGAGAGAGAGAGAGAGAGAGAACTGGCGGTAACGTAACTGTGAGCACATTTTCTCTGTTTTAGACCAACGTTGCGCGGACCGCGAGTGATTTGAGAGACGTTGCGCGGACATTTCCATGTCCCCACAATTACGGTGGGTTTCATCGGTCTGTCGCGGACTGTAGCGGACACATTTTCTATTGTTTTTAATGTTAACACACAGTTTCAACAGCACATTTTATCATGTCATTGCTTGTTTGGCCAGGGATGCTTCGTAACTTTTGTAGAACGAAGATTGTTATATCACATGAAATGTCCTCACAACGCTCTCTCAGTCTCTCATTTTGTCCAACTGACGGAACTTTCAGATTCTAAAGTTGTATTGTTGACAATTTCGAAGGCGTGTTTTGGAAGTAATTTGGACATTTGACTATTCCACAAAGCGCTTACAAATAAAAATATATCACTGTAATCAGGCATTTACATGTGCGGAGAATTTTATTTCGTTTATGGTTGTTGGTTTTAGCTAAATAAATTAAATACTTGCTCAGTGTAGCGTTGGAGTTGATCTTATCACCTAATTTCGAACCACGCTGCCAGGGTTCAAGAAACTAATGTTGATGCACGTTTCTACCTATTTCTCCGACAAACCAAGCGATACGAGTATTCCCACTACCAAAATTGCCTTATTCAATGCTTTTTTGTTACTTTTTATCAGATAATAAAAGCACGATTCCGCAGAGTGCAATCCCAACTTATCAGCTTATCTGTCCAAACTTACGAAGTTCGTTTTCGTTAGTCCAAACATGGCCTGGAAGTCTGTAATATAATTTTTGGTTTTGGTACGTCCTTGGAAGGACGAACCAAACCCCCCAAAAATTATATTACAGACTTTCAGGCCATGTTTGGACTAGTTTTCGTAAAAGCCCACATCATCACAGTACAGTCGCCATGGACTGGTCGTAATACATGCGTGGGGTAAAGCTGAAGAATAGGGGACTATTCCTTTTATGCAAAAACATCGCATTTTTCTCACCTTTTTTCTACATTTTCCTATTACTAGTCGGGGGCGCGGTGGCTCAGTTGATAGAGGTGCAGGCTGCAAGCCGAGAGGTCCTCGGTTCGAATCCCACCTGCGGCAACCGCGTTGTGTCCTTGGGCAAGACACTTCACCCGAATGCCTACATGGGGGCACGATGACGCTGTGTACTGAGGCGTACTGCACGTCGATGGTGCGCATGTCTTCAACCACTCTAACCCTGCCTGTGCTGCGGTGCAGAGTTCAGAGTTACGATGTTGGAGAGCTGACAGCTGCTCGTCGTTGCTCGGTGGTTCTCTCCGGGTACTCCGGCTTCCTCCACCCGTCAAACTGTCACGGTCACGATTAGCCATTGTGCATAAGTATGTGACCTTAAACACCAATAAATAAATAAATATTACTAGTCATGTTTTTGATAAAATGACCGAAAGATATTCACTTTTGACTGAGATTAGAGATAATTGAAACCCTTTTAATGTTACGGTGCCAGAGAGTCTTCTGCATTCTCGTCATTTTGAAGTGTGCGTTTACATAAATTTTGTTTTCTCTTTAGCTGGCAATTGTAGGTCTATGGTCAGTGTAGTGAGGGTTAGGGTTAACTTACCGGTAAGCTAACCATAGCCCTCGCTACAGTACGTGGAGAGTGGATTGTAACTAAATCACCCGCAGAGTGAAATTATCACCCAAACTATAACTTTCAAGTTTTGTTTTTATGGACAGAAAACACAAGCAATGTTTCAGCCAATGGACCTCCGGGTTTAACCCGGAGGTTCATTGGTTGATACTTTGCCTGTACTTGTTATGCTTTGCAACAAATTTGCAATTATTGCTTGGGTGAAATCTCCACTCTGCGGGTGATTTAGTGATAATGCACTCTCCACGTACTGTACACTGACCCTAGACCATGTCGGGAACAGAACAAACAAGCGTACCAAATACAACCAATACACAGAGCAGACGCCGAAAAACACAAAAAAAACATTGAGGAAAGATGAATGTGAACGTCACAAATCGCACAGGTAAAAACAATTGTTGAGCAGTTATAATTGCCAGTAAAAGTGAATATCTTTCGGTCATTTTATCGAAAACATGACTAGTAATAGGAAAATTGTGTAAGTAAATTAAGGTTGTGGAAAATCCAAATTACCGAGCTGTTAACTGGTAGAGTGCTGAATTATTTTTGGTCATCAAAATTTGTTCACGTATGTTTGCCTTGTTACAATTTATGGGAGAGTGCCAATAGGCACTCTCCCATAAATTGTAACAAGGCAAATCCTAACAGACTAAATAATTTCACTTCAAAGGTGGTATGAACAATATCCACAAAATATGAAGCCTTTAAGTGCTGGTACTGACACTTCAGAGTAAAGCCCAAATATGGGCTTCCAGCACTCTACCAGTTAATAGCATATAATTAGAAAGGACGAAAAGATATGATTAAACTTGTACCTAAGCAATCTACGCAATATGGGCTATTACAGTTTACATTAACATCATACGATCTTAATTTTTTTATCAACTCCTTTCTAAATGTGCCTCTAAGTGGGATATTGCGCTGTCTTTCATCCAGTCTATTCCAAATTTTCGGGTAAGCGAATGTTGAGAGGACATCTAGAGATCTTGTTCGAGATCTTTCTTCAAGAAGCATGCCAGATTGTCTGGTGGATCTTCCACTTCTATTTTCCACAGCACTGAACAAATTATCAAAAGACACAGAGAGATTATTATTTCTCCAGTCAAATAGAAGCAGAGACGTATGGAGCATAAAAAGATTGCTTACCTTTAAAGTTTTTTTCTTTTTGAAACAAAGGATCTGTGTGAGAGTTATATCGTTATAGAGTGTTTTTGCATTAAAAACAACTTATTTATACCTATCGAGTTACCTCAAACATGGACCCCATAAATCAAATGACTGTGTACTAAAGTATAATACAACGTTTTCATTGCAGCATGTGGCAATATAGTTTTTACTTTAAGAACATAGTTTGCACGAGCTATTTTTGCACACAAATTAGAAATGTGAGCCTTATATGAGAGATGCTCATCAATATGTATGCCTAGAAATTTTAATGACGATTCGTTTTGGTCAGAAGTAACTCGATCTATTTTCTTATTGTTTATGGAACTGCTCTCTTATTGCTGGGGTTTATAATGACAAATTTGGTTTTAGCAGTATTGAGGGGGAGGTAATTAGCCGAACACCACCGAGAAATCTTTTCTAGTTCAAGATTAATATAATTTACAAAAATGAATGTGGTCCGAGTGGTTGGAGAAAAAGCACTGGTATTTTCTTCCTCTTGGCATCTTTTTTAGGTCTTCCGTCTTAAAATGCTAGTTTACAACCCCATGTTATAGGTTTTCACCATTATCACTGGTTCCTACCCAGCACCCTTTGACATAAGTTTACTCGACTAACTGGAGAAGGCTTCTTAGTTTCCCAAATTCCCAGTGTCAAGCCAAGTGTCTAGTTGAATGTAAATTACGCATGACGTTTACTGAGAATTCCCACAAACCTGAATATAATAGATCTCAATCCTTAAGTGCATGATCATAAGGAATTCACCACTGAAAAGCAATCAGCGTCGACACTCGACAGTGTCGTAATATAATAGGTCTCAAGCCTTGAGTGCATGATGATAAGGAATTTGCCACAGAAAAGCAGTCGGTGTCAACAGTGTCGTATACGACACTGTCGACGCCGATTGCTTTTCTAAGGCGAACTGTGTGTTTTTTTTTTTTTCAAAAAAAATATTTATCTGTTGCATTGTTTGATTCGAAGGTGTACTAAGCTATATTGCAAGCATCAGGAAACATGGCCAAACTGTATATTGCCGAAATACTGCAAAACTTTCAAACACCGCATAATATGGGCGCAATTATTTTAATTGGGCACAACATTCACCATCGTTAGTTGGGAAGAATTTAAAGGCCTGCGTTTGAGATTCATATCTGTAATCATTAGTATTCTAACAGTTCTAACCATGACAAAGGATTGTTGATGTTAGGGGTCTTCAGTGTTTACATAGCACCAATTTCACATTACCAGGCTTAAGCGATGTGATCTGTGTAGATCAAATTGACACTAAATGTTATTGCATGGCAAAGAAAGTTAACATTGCGATGTTCCCAAATTTCACTGAGGAATAGCTAAGTGTTGTTCTGGTTTTTTTTTTTAGCTCACCTGACTGAAAGAGCCTCATACAGCTGGAAGGGATTGGATGGGGGAAAATCCACCACAATTCTTAAAAAATCTCATGAACCAGTGGGTACAATGATTTGAAATTTGGTATGGAGCTTCCTTTTGAGGTGTAGAATCAAGTTTCTTCATACTAACTTTGTGGAACAATATTTGCCTTTGTTATGAGAGGGGCAAAATGTTTGTCCTCACTCAAAATTTCTGTTTTCTGAACCAATGTTCCGATTTGAACCAAATTTGATATATGGTAGTAATTATTGAGTCACAAGTACTTGATTCATGCAAAATTTGAAAAAAACACATTTTCCTGTGTCACTCAGGAGCTAAAAATAGAAATATTTACAAATGCCCATATTTCCCAAACCACACAAAACAGAGAACTGTTATTTTTGAATGGTGAAGAAAATTGCCATTGGTTGTGTCAGGGCGTTGTATAAAAGGCCTAAAAAAATGCTGAGTCAGCATATTTGTAAAAATTTAAAAAAAAATTTTTCTCCACATCCACTGATCAGAATCATTATACAAACTAAGTTTGGGGGGGTATTTTGGAATCACCCTGTCCATCCATCTGTCCATCCGTCCATCTGTCCATTCTTGTAAGTGCAACTCTGCCTAAACCGTTTGAAGAATTTTCATGAAACTTTACACAATGGAAGAACTCCATATGCAGATGTGCATGAAGCAATATATTTCCATTCTGACATTTCCAAGGGGAGATAATCTAACTTATACATTTCAGGTGCGGGGGGTATCACTTTGTGAGCTTGCTCACAGTACCTCTAGTTTTATATTTGGTATATGACATCCATAGGGGTTGTGTGGGGGTGAGGCTCAGATACAAGTGGGTTAAAATGAACCCTCACCCCCCCTCCCCCAGTTTATATTTTTGCTCAATACAGGAACCAAATTATCAACTTAGGGCAATATGGGGAACAATCTTTAAAAACCTTAGAACTTCTTCAGATCCACCAGTCAGAATATGTTTTTAATTTTGTGGTATACACATCTATAGGGGGGTGAGATTTAAGTTTGTTCAAATCCACTGCCTGGGTTAATATTTGGGCTCCCTATGATAGCCCAAATTTTAACTTTTTTAATGCAAGATGAGGAAATTTCTTCAAAGATCTTTTTCTTCAAATCCACTAGTCAGAATACTTTTGTATTTGATATAAAACATTTCGGGGGTGTTGGGGGGGGGGGGGTGGGAGGGTTGTCACATTCTAATTTGTTAGATTTAGGCTTCCTATGTGAACCCAAATTTTAACTCAGTGCAATATGAGGGAATTTCTTCAAAAGTCTTCTTTAGAACCATTTCATAAAATGTTTTGATATTTGGTATATAGCATCTTTGGGGATTGGGGGGGTTTGTTCAAATAGAGTCCCTGAGTTAATATTTGGGCTTTTTATGAGAGCCTGAATTGTAACTTAATGCATTATGAGGAAATTTCTTTAAAAATCATCTCCAAATCCACCAGTCAGAATGCTTTTGTATTTGGCATACAACATCTCTAGAAGGGTGAGATTGAGATTCAAGTTTGTTTAAATTGGGTCTCTGGGTTAATATTTGGACCCCCTATGGTAGGCCAAATTTCAACTTGGTGCAGAATGAGGAAATTTATTAAAAATCTTCAGATCTCCCCAGTCAGACTGCTTCCACAAACAGCATCCTTGTGGTGGAAGAGAAGAGCTCTGACTCAAGTTTGTTCAAGTTAAGTTCCAAGGTTGATATTTGGACTCCCAAGTTTTGCATTACTGGAAATCGGGGCATTATGTTGGTGGTAGCATCCCAGTACTAGAAACAAAATCATCTGGGATGGACAGTGGAGTCATAAAGAATTAAACAACTCCATTCCCCGGTTGTGTTAACTAACTATAGATGCTAATTAAATCCTTCTTTAAACAACTATTGTCTGGTGAATGAATGCCTCAGGCTTCATCGGGCATCTTTTAATTCATCTGGTTAGCAGACAAACATGGAAATGGAAACAGAAAGTTGTGCTAAAAATAGTTTGGCATTCAATCAAGTGATATTTTTGTGTAAACACAAGTTTGACAAATAATATTAAATGTTTGTGTGGATATATTTTTTGTTTTGAAACCTATTTATCCAGTTAAATATTTTATGTATGGATAACAACAAAAATAAGATATTACCAAACACTGGCTTAGGTATCCATTTCTAAAAATGGCATCCCTGGATAAGGAAATTGAAAAATTGTCCTGCATTTTCGACTTTGTCTACATGTACCAATATTGAATGAGAAGATTGTCAGTATTACATTTCCCTGTACAGTAAATGTATTGAGCATTTTCAATTCCATCACCTTGCTGGACTGAAAAGAATGTAGCCATTTCTGCAATTCCTAGATCCACGAAAACAATATTTTGCTCAAGTTCATAATTTGCCTTTTACAGTTACAAAATGTTATATTGCTGATTTTTAGCTCAACTTTGGCGAAGCAAAATTTGAGCTTATGCCATGGCCAGTCGTCCGTCTGTCTGTGAACAGTTCAATACGGCTCGGGCTAGAGGCCGTATTTATGAACCGATATTTACGAAACTTCTTGGGTACCTTTGTTATGACTGTGGGACGAAAACGAGTGTATTTTTGTACAGACTTAGGTGAAATCAGGTTTTTGCACAGAACTTCCATTTGAAAGCGCTGATTTGAATAATTTTTTGTATGAATGTTTAGTACCATGGGATACATCACATATAATACAGGTTTTTTTTCTCGTACGTAAATTATGCAATTTAGACTAACTTTGATGTATTTAGTGTTACTTTCAGGACTGTAAGTGCAAATGCCAATACGGCCCGTGCTAGAGGCCGTATTTATAAACTGATCTTTACGAAACGTCTTGGGTACCTTTGGTATCACCGTGGGACGAGAACGAGTGTTTTTGGGTGCGGTCCGAAATTCAAGATGGCCGATGGCAGCCATTTTGTTCAAACTTAGGTGCAATCAGATTTTTGCACAGAACTTCCATATGAAAGTGCTGATTTGAAAAATTTTGTGTGTGAATGTTTAGTACCATGGGATACATCACATATAATACAGGTTTTTTTCTCGTGCAGAAATTATGCAAATTAGATGAACTTTGATTTTTTTCTGTGCTACTTACACACAGTAAGTACACATGTCAATATGGCTCGGGCTAGAGGCTGTATTTATCAACCAATCTTCACCAAACTTCTTGGGTACCTCTGTTATCACCATGGGACGAGAACAAGTGTTTCTGAGTGCGGTCCCAAAAATTCAAGATGGCTGCCAGTAGCCATTTTGTACCGAAATTCGGTCTAATCAGTTTTTTGTACATAACTTCTATACGGCTCAGGCTAGAGGCCGTATTTATGAACCGAAACTTTACGAAACTTCTTGGGTACCTTTGTTATCACTGTGGGATGAGAACGAGTGTTTTGGGGTGTGGTCTGAAATTCAAGATGGCCACCACAGCCATTTTGTACCAAAATTAGTGCAGTCTTTTGTACAGAACTTCTGTATGAAAGTTCTGATTTTGAATAAATTTTTTATGAATGTTTAGTAAAATGGAATACATCACATACAGTGAGAGTTTTTTTTCTCGTGCAGAAATTATGCAAATTAGATGAATTTTGATTTATTTAGTGCTACTTATACACTAAGTGCGCATGTCAATACGGCGCGGGCTAGAGGCTGTATTTATTTAACCGATCTTCACGAAACTTCTTGGGTACTTTTGTTATCACCTTGGGACGAAAACAAGTGTTTCTGAGTGCGGTCCAAAATTCAAGATGGCTGCCAGTGGCCATTTTGAAATTAGGTCCAATCAGTTTTTTGTCACAACTTCTATACAGCTTGTATTTATGAACTGATCTTCATGAAACTTCTTGGGTACCTTTGTTTTCACCTTGGGACAGAAATGAGTGTGTTTTGGGGTGCCTTTGTTATCACTGTGCTATGAGAACAAATATTTTGGGGTTCAGTCAGACCCACTCTGGGACTCAAAGATTTTTTTCTAGTTTAGTATCTGACTGTCACCCACCTTTACAATAGTTTACCTATACATTTGTTACAGGCTACGGTCAGTATTTATGTACAGACCGTTACAATACTTTATATGTACCTTTGTTATCAGGTCATACCTAGATCTTTGTCATTGCTGTGTCACATACTATACATGTACATGTCTTGACAAGTTGAGCTACAGTGTCATTGACACTTTCATTCCCCCTGGTTTGGAAATGAAAGCCTAATTTTTCATGCATTTTTATTTGGGGTGTTTGTAACACATTGGGGATGAAATGGTAAAATATGCCTTCTCCGAGTCAGGTATTCGAAATCATTTATTTGAAACCCTGTCAATCGAATTACCACTCTACATGTATTTGTTATTTTTGGAATTCATTACTTTTGCCATTGAAAGCATGTCTGTTATGAAAATCGCCCAAAAGGAAAAACTAAATATATTCCATTTCCTTGCTCTCTAGTCATTAATTTGATATATAAATTAGTATAATATGACTCTGTTTAATTCTTGTATCAGTATTTTGGGCATAGTTGAAAATTTCAAAATAAAGTTTTGTTGGATGACCACTTAATAAATACCTACAATTACAAAAATCTCCAGAATGTATATTTTTAATTGTTCAATAATACCACAGGTCCACCCGTCTTTTTCAACTGTTGACAGATTGATCCTTTCTTAGAATTTCTCTCCTTCCACATTTTGCAGGTGGGAAATATTTCTGATAAAAAAAATTTTGTTCGGTATGTCACAGGTTGCTCTACCTCAATGCTCTCCCTTTCCCCTCTTCCATCTTCCTCCAAGCATGAACATTCCATCAGTTGACAAACATTGGTTTTAGTGTTGAAAGGATTGGCTATTTTGGGAAGTCGACTGGTTGACAGGACTAATCGACAAAAGTTAATTGGTTGGACATTTCTTTTGGAACACTAGATTTTAGTGAGAATTTCTGATATGTGATTTTGACAATAATTTACATTCCTTCATGATGAACATGATTATTAATAATGGTAGTCGTGAAGGAATGTAAAACTATAGACAAAATCAGGTATCACAAGACTTAATTCTCACTAAAATGTAGTCTCCCAATAGAAAAGTTATGTTTTAAAGATAAAAATATGGTATCTTACCTTTGCGCCAGTGTGTATATACATGTAGTAGGAACCAGGGGCAGTGCTATTGAGGCGGGGGGGGGGGGGGGGGGGGGGGGGGGGGGGAGTCTCTCAATATCCAAATATTTGTTAAAAAATCAAGATAGTTGGAAGTTATTCTGACAGAAATTCCAGCAGTTGGAAATTTGAAGCATTGTTGTATATGTAGCAGAGGCTTTTTCAGAATGTTATATTATATTTCCATGAAAATTCCAACTTCCGACACCCACAGAAGAACTCTTATCAAACAATGCAAGTTTTTAGCTTAACTTAACAAAGTCAAGATAAGCTAGTACCATTATGTATACGGAAGTATGTCAGTCTGCCATTCTGGAAGTCTGTTCACATTTTCTTTAACACAGGCAATACCCAGTAGTTCTTGGTCGATTGTCACAAAATTTTATACACATGTATGCATGTTCGAGATCATGTCTAGAAGAGAACAATCCCTTTTGGTCAACCATAATGTTAGGGACCTGCAAATTGCCAATTGAATCAAATATCAAATTGCAATGTGAAAATGAATCAAATTTCATCAATAGACATTTTTTTTTCTAAAATAATAACCCCGATTATTAAAAGTCACAGAGTTATGTAGAGTGCCTTTTTTACCTTATCACTTTCCACACTATGAATTTCTAAACTTATAACTTTCCAAGTTCAAGTTTGTCAAGTTGAGCTGCAGTGTCACTAACACTCATTTATTTTCTGGATGGGCATTTTGTCTGATGGATATTTTGTCCATGGGTATTTGTGGATGGGTATTTTGTCCATTGGCATTTTGTCTGCACATCCGTTTAAACTGTTTGGAAATATTCTCAGAATGCCCTAAAATCTACTGGTAAAATTTCTTGCTGCTGGGGAAAGGGGGGGTGCAGGGGGGGGGGAGGGGGGGGGCGGCGTTGAGGGCTACCCCTTTAGGTATCCATCCAGTCAATTTACCATTTCGACATTAATTGGTTTCAGATGCAGCAAACATGAAAACAAGAGTATTCTTTCTCAATCATTCTGTGATGCTACATTTTGACCAAATTGACCAAATTAATGTGGTGTTTTGACTAAATTGATGTTTTGGCTAAATTGATGAGACATTATCGCCCAAAAATGTTTTATCTTTCGATCAGTAGAACCAAAAAGTCTCTTCACATTTTCTTTAGCACAGGCTACACTGTGTAGTTCTTGTCCGACCATCACAAAATTTCATATGCAAGTTTGGCTGCAAGGGTCCAAAACCCAAAAACCTTTAGATTCCTTTAGCACCGCTACAGGTTGTTTTTATGAAGGGATTTCACCGTAACTTGGTAGGATAACTCTATCTGGATGAGACTGCCCTATTTTGATAACGATCGGTCAGCCATGACTCCAGACAGGCACATACCTAGATTGCTTTAGGAAAATCTTCAAGTCATATTTATGAAGGGATTTCATTGTAACTTGGTACGATGAGATGTTTTGGAATGATTTTACTGTAACTTGATAACTTTGGTCGAAAAATGTCAGGGTTCGTTTTGGCTGGCTGCAGGGTCTGTGTATGGGACCCTTTCCCAATGGGAATTTGTCATTATTTTTCCCAATTCAAAGGAAATATTTCCCAATCTCGGTCCTCATTCAAATAAAAATTTAATTCTTTTTTTTAACTCTTCAAGGCCTTTTGTTAGCTCACCAGCTGAGCTAATCTAATCGCTCTCCGTCCGTCGTCTGTCAACACCATGTTTTGGGCTTCTCCAAAACCACTGGCCCAATTCAAGTGAAAGTTTGTGTTAGTGATGGTGATGGTTTCATTTTTGTTCAACTCAATGTGCCCAGCCCCATGGGGAGGGGTTGGAGAAAATGCTCCAAAATTTTTAAAAATCTTTTTCTCATGAATCAGCAGGTACAATGACCTGATATTTGGTATGAAGCTTCCTTTTGAGGTGAGAGTTCAAGTTTTTGTTTAAAAGGAAGTTTGTAGAGCAATATTTGCCTTTGTAATGGGAGGAGAAAGATTTTTGGCTCTGCCCAATATTTTTATTTTTTGAATATGTGGTCCGATTTGGACAACATTTGGTTTGTGATATTATTGGGTCATGAGTGCTTGATTCATAAAAAAAAGTTTCCTGTGTCCCCGTGGGAACCCCAGGAACTAAAAATAGAAATATTTCCAAACAGCAATATTTACCAAATACCACAGAACAGAGAACTGTTATTTGTTATGGAGCATCCTCAGGACCAAGAGAACTGAATGGTATGAAAATTGCCATCGGTTGTCACAGAATGTTCTGTAGAGGGTGTCAAAAATGCTGAGTCAGCATATTTGCCAAAATGTAATGTTTCTTCAGAACCAGTGATCAGACAGAATCTTTTGACATTTTGGTTTACAGCATCTATAGGGGAGGTCAGATATAAATTTGTTAAAATGAAACCCCCTCGGTTCATATTTGGGCTCAATACAGGAACCCAAATTTTAATTTAGGGCAATATGGGGAATAATCTTTTAAAATCGTCTTCAGACCCAGCAGTTAGAATGCTTTGATATTTGGTATGTAACATCTCTGGAGAGATTCAAGTCTATTCAAATCGAGTCTCTTGAGTTCATATTTGGGCTCTTGATTGTAGCCAAAAATTTCAACTTGGTGCAGTATGATGAAATTTCTTTAAAAAATCTTTTTCTTCAGATCCACCAGTTCGAATCTTTTCATATTTTGAATATAAAATCTCTTGTGAGGTCAGATTTAGGTTTGTTCAAATCCCCCTCCCCCCCACCCTCCGTATCCCCCCCCCCCCCCCCCCCAGAATTATAATTTAGTGCAAGATGAGGAAATTTCTTTAAAAATCTTTTTCAGATACACCAGTCAACATCCTTTCATATTTGGTATACAACATCTCTAATTCACAATTCAGAACTCCAGGTTGTATATCAAGGAGCTCCACTTTGTACATGTACATTATGATTAACTGACGAGAAGGCATGATGCTTGGACTATTTTAGTCACTACTGAGGGGCTCAAGGATTGACAACGGATCCTATGGTTCTGTTCAAGGTGAGCACTTCAGGCCCACGGAACCTCATTAGCTCGCCTGACTGAAAGTCTGGGTGAGCTATTGTGATCATTCACCATCCATCATCCGTCATCTGTGAACATGGTGTTTGCATCTTCTCCAAAACCGTTGAACCAATTTATGTAAAATTTGAGATGCTTGTTTATTATGACTTTGCATTTTGATTTTGTTGAAATCAAGTTGCCCTGCCCCTCGGTAAGGCCACACCCAAAAAGTGTGCCTAAATCTTAAAAAATCTTCTTTTCATGAACCAGCAGTAGGAGATACTTGATATTTGGTGTGCAGCTTCCTTTTGAGGTGTAGAATCAGATTTGTTCAAGAGAAGTTTGTGGGACTATATTTTAACGTTATGGGAGGGGAAAGAATTTTTACCCTGCCCAGAATTTCTATTTTCCAAACAGAGAGGCTGATTTGAACCAAATTTGAAATGAGGGCTTATTGGGTCATAAGTACTTAATTTATGCCCCCCAAAATTTTCCCGTCAGCCAATGGGAATTGCAGGAGCTAAAAACTGAGAAAATTTAAAGCACCCATATCTCCAAAACTAGATGCCATCTAGAATTCTTATTTGGTGTGAAGCTTCCTTAGGACCAACAGAATGAAATGGTTGCAAGTATATGTTGATAACTGGAATCTCCCTTTCGATTTATTTCCAAATTAATGAACACAGTATGTTGTTGGTTATGGTTATTGTACAAGAATATAAAAAAAATCTGACAAGTACTCATGTATACTCATATTGTGTGCTTCTTGTAATTAATAATGGGCGTATCATGTGCTCATGGTGCAGCTGTTTATTATCCGGGGATATTGTCGTGATCTCCGTCCGTCTGTACGTCCGTCCGTCCATCCGTCCGTCCGTACGTCACACCCTGAAAGGCTCCTAGGGTATTCAATTTGAAACGTTTAAACTATGCTAATGTGTTCAGGTAACATCTCTAGATGTGCATGAAGGTTTCGGAATTTTGATTTTGCCCTCGGTGGTTCCAGTGGAACCACTTTTATCGTTAGAAATCAGTTTTCATCGAAAGGCTCCTAGGGTATTTAATTCGAAACATTTAAACTATGCTAATGTGTTCAGGTATCATCTCTAGATGTGCATGAAGGTTTCGGTATTTTGATTTTGCCACCGGTGGTTCCAGCAGAACCACTTTTATCGTTAGAAAATCAGTTTTCATCAAAAGGCTCCTAGAGTATTCAATTCGAAACGTTAAAACTAAGCTAATGTGTTCAGGTAGCATCTCTAGATGTGCATGAAGGTTTCGGAATTTTGCTTTTGCCCCCGGTGGTTCCAGTGGAACCACTTTTATCGTTAGAAAATCAGTTTTCAAGGAAAGGCTCCTAGGATATTCAATTCGAAACGTTTAAACTATGCTAATGTGTTCAGGTAACATCTCTAAATGTGCATGAAGGTTTTGGAATTTTGATTTTGCCCCCTGTGGTTCCAGTGGAACCACTTTTGTTGTTAGAAAATCAGTTTTCATCGAAAGGCTCCTAGGGTATTTAATTCGAAACGTTTAAACTATGCTAATGTGTTCAGGTAACATCTCTAGATGTGTATGAAGGTTTCGGAATTTTGATTTTGCCCCCGGTGGTTCCAGTGGGACCACTTTTATCTTTGGAAAATCAGTTTTCATCAAAAGTCTTCTAGGATACATGTATTTAATTTGAATTGTATAAACTATGCTAATGTGTTCATGTAGCATCACTAGATGTGTATGAAGGTTTCGGAATTTGATTTTGCCCCAGGTAGTTCCAATGGAACCACTTTTATTGTTAGAAAATCAGTTTTTATCAAAAGGCTCTTAGGATATTTAATTCGAAACGTTTAAACTATGCTAATGTGTTCAGGTAACATTTCTAGATTAGCATGAAGGTTTTGGAATTTTGATTTTGCCCCAGGTGGTTCCAGTGGAACCACTTTTATCATTAGAAAATCAGTTTTCATCGAAAGGCCCCTTGGGTATTAATCGAAACGTTAAGACTATGCTAAGGTGTTGCTAAGGAAATGCGGGGATACACCATTGTGTGCTTTGCACACAAATAACTCGATCTAGTTATCATTGTTGGCTTTGCCCTGTAATTAAATTTCCGCTTGGCCAACTGAAACCCAACTTGGCATGTGGGTTAGTCATGATGAGAGGAAGGACTTATTGATTTTGAGGTCATTGTGCCAAAGGTTAAGGCCACAGGGACCTGGAACTTAAACATTTACCTTAGTTGGCTTTTCAAATTGAAATTTTACTTGCGCAATTGATACTTAACTTGGCTTATGGATTGAGCATGATGAAAGGAAGAACCCTATTTATTTTGGGGTTATTGTGTCAAAGGAAAAGGTCACAGTGACCTTGAATTTTATGTTTTCTCAGCCAGAGTTGGTTTAATCTCCAAAATTAAAATGTTGTTTGCCTAATTGAAACCAAGCTTGGGTTGTGGATCGGGCATATGTGAGTAAGAACCCTATGTATTGTTCAGGTCATTATGCCAAATGCCAAGATTATAGATACCTTGAAATTGAAATTTTATTCGGAGCTGGTTTTGGCTCTGTTTATTATTAAAACATATGCATTTGCTGTCAAAACCCAACTTTGGGCGATATGGGGAATAATCTTCAAAAACCTTTTTCAGAACCATCAGTCAGAATCTTCTGATGCATGGCATACAATTACATCATTGTTATGAGAGTTATATTCAAGATTGCTTTTTTTGTGTGCCCCGTGGGAAACCCAGGAGCTAAAAATAGAAATATTAAGCATCAGTATTTCCCAAACCAAACGGAACAGAGAACTTTTATTTGGTATGAAGCCTTCTTCCGACCAGTAGAATTGAATGGTCAAAAAAATGCCATCAGTTTTGTCAGGGTCTTCTGTGGGTGTGGGGGAGGCATAAAAAAAATGACGAGTCAGCATATTTGCAAAAATAAATTATTTTTTTTCTCCAAAACGAGAAGTTAGAATCTTTTGACATTTGGTGTACAACATCCATAATGTGGGGGCAGGGGGGAGGGGGGGGGCTTTCCTATGAAAGCCCAAATTTTAACTTAATGTAATATGGGGGGGATAATTATAAAATCATCACCTTCAGATCAGCCAGTCAGAATGCTTTCATATTTAGTGTACAACATCTGGAAGGTGGTGGTGGTGGTGGTGGTGGTGGGGGGGGGGGGGGGGGGTCAAGTTTGAGCTCCCCTATAACAGCTGGAATTGGCCTTGTAGCTGAAGAATCCGAAATTTAAGTACCCTTTATAATTGTGTAACAAAGATTGCTCCTCCAAGATTGTATCAAGTGGCACCACTTTTAGCTTAACTTGACAAAGTCAAGATAAGCTATTGCCATCATGCGTGCGGAAGTCTGTTAGTCTGTGAGCCTGTGAGTCTCTTCACATTTTTTAGCACGGGCTACACCCCGAAATTTCAGGTTTGGGGTCATGTCTAGATGAGAACGTCCCCTTTTGGTTGTGATCAGTCAACCAGTATGGCTGCCCAAAACCCGAAAACCATTAGCACAGTCTACAGGTCATATTTATGAAGGGATTTCATTGTAACTTGGTAGTATGCCTCTGTATAATGCCTAGATAAGAACGTCCCCTTTTGGGCATGATCTGTCAACCGCGATGGCTGCCCAAGCCCGAAACAAAAACTTTTAGTACAGTCTGCAGGTCACATTTAATATGGAGGGATTTCATTGTAACTTGGTAGGATGACTCCTTATGATGTCTAGATGAGAATTTCCCCATTTGGGTGTGATCTGCCAACTGTGACGACTGCCCGAGCCCAAAACCCCAAAACCTTTAGCACAGTCTACAGGTCATATTTATTGAGGAATTTCATTGTAACTTGGTGGGTTGACTTCATATAATGTCTAGATGAGAAAGTCCCCGTTTGGACGTGATTGGTCAACTGTGACGGCTACAGGGGCCCGAAGCCCAAAAACCTTTAGCACAATCTACAGGTCATATTTGTGAAGGGATTTCATTGTAACTTTGTAGGATGACTCCAAATAATGTCTAGATGAGAACGTCCCATCCCATTTTGATCGTGATCATTCAGCCTTGATGGGTGCCCGAGCCCAAAATCTTTAGCAAAGGCAAAAGGTCATATTTTTGGAAGGATTTCGTTGTAACCTGTTAGATTGACTCCATCTAATGCCTAGATGATGACATCCCCTTTTGGTCGTGATTGGTCAACTGTGATGGCTACAGGTGCCTGAAGCCCAAAAACCATGAGCACAGTCTACAGGTCATATTTATGAAGGGATTTCATTGTAACTTCGTAGAATCACTCCAGATGATGCTCAGATGAGATTGTCCCCTTTGGTTGCGATCATTCAACCATGATGGCTGCCCGAGCCCGAAGCCTGAATACCTTTAGCACAGTCTACAGGTCATATTTATGAAGGGATTTCATTGTAACTTGTAGGTTGACTTCATGTAATGTCTAGATGAGGAAGTCCCCCTTTGGCCATGATTCGGCAACTGTGACGGCTACAGGGGCCCGAAGCACGAAAACCTTTAGAACAGTCTACATGTGATAATTATGAAGGGATTTCATTGTAGCTTGGTACGATGATTCCTAATAATGTCTAGATGAGAACATCCCCTTTTGGTCACGATCATTTAGCCTTTATGGCTGCCCGAGCCCAAAGACCTTTAACATAGTCTATAGGTCGTATTTATGGAAATATTTCATTGTAACTTGTTAGGTTGACTCCATATGATGCCTAGATGATGACGTCCCCTTTTGGTCGTGATTGGTCAACGGTGATGGCTACAGGTGCCCGAAGCCAGAAAATCTTGAGCACAGCCTACAGGTCACATTTATGAAGGGATTTCATTGTAACTTCGTAGGATCCCTCCAGATGATGCCCAGATGAGAATGTCCCCTTTTGGTTGCGCTCATTCAACCATTATGGCTGCCAGAGCCCGAAGCCCGAATACCTTTAGCACAGTCTACAGGTCATATTTATGAAGGGATTTCATTTTAACTTGGTTAGTTTGGCTTCATATAATGTCTAGATGAGAACATCCCCTTTTTGACACGATTGGGCAACTGTGACAGCTACAGGGTCCGAAGCCCGAAAAACTTGAGAACAGTCTACAGGTCATAATTATGAAGGGATTTCATTGTAGCTTGGTAGGATGACTCCAAATAATGTGTAGATGAGAACGTCCCCTTTTGGTTTAGATCATTCAGCCTTGAGGGCTGCCCGAGCCCCAAAACCTTTAGCATAGTCTATAGGTCATATTTATGGAAGGATTTCATTGTAACTTGTTAGGCTGACTCTAGATGATGCCATCCCCTTTTGGTCGTGATTGGTCAACTGTTATGGCTTCAGGGGCCCAAAGCTCGAAAACCTTCAGCACAGTCTACAGGTCATATTTATGAAGGGATTTCATTGTAATTTCGTAGGATCACTCCAGATGATGCCCAGATGAGAATGTCCCCTTTTGGTTGCGATCATTCAACCATAATGGCTGCCTGAGCCCAAAAACCTTTAGCACAGTCTACAGGTCTATAGGTCTTATTTATGAAGGGATTTCATTGTAACATGGTAGGTTGACTTCATATAATGTCTAAATGAGAACGTCCCCTTTGGACGCAATTGGGAAACTGACTGCTACAGGGGCCCGAAGCCCGAAAACCTTTAGCACAGTCTACAGGCCATATTTATGAAGGGATTTCAATGTAACTTGATAGGATGACTCGTTTTGGAATAATTTCACTGTAACTTGGTAACTTTCGTTGATATACATTAACTGTGAGGGCCACATACATTAGCTGTGAGGTCATATTAACCCACCCCTCAGCTCTTTAGTACAGTGTACACCTCATATTATTTTTATCAAAAACATAGCATACAGGGAATAGAAATGATCATATTCCCAATTATCACAATTCTTGTCTTATTTCATAATCCTTTTATAAACATTGAACATTATCCTTTTCATCAAACACAACACACAAGTTAAGCTACAGTGTCATTAACACTTTCATTTATGTTGTGGTCAACTGAAGAAAAGGTATACATGAAATGCTTGGATTACATATATGTTTTTTCATTACTTCTGGTGGGCTCTAGGATTGACAGTGGATCATCCTATGGAGACTGATTGCTGAATATAGTTTCATTCTTGGACTCAATTTATATCAGTTACTGTTCAAGGTGAACGTTTCAGTCCATATGTGTCCTTGTTAAAATCTTCTCATGAACCAGTGGGTATAATGACTTGATATTTGGTATGGAGCTTCCTTTTGAGGTATAGAATCAAATTTGTTCAAAGTTTGTAGGGCATTATTTGCCTTGGTAATGGTAGGGGCAAGAATTTTGGCACCGCCCAAAATTTCTATTTTCCGAAATGATGGTCCAATTTGAACTAAATTTGGTATGTGATATTATTGGGTCATAAGTACTTGACTCGTGTAAAAAAAAATTCCCATGTCCTCATGGGAACCCCCAGCAACTAAAAATAGAAATTTCAAACAACCATATTACCCTAACCACACAGAACTGAGAACTGTTTAGTATGAAGCATCCTTAGGACCAGTAGAATTGAATGCTAAAATTGCCATTGGTAGTGTTAAGATGTTATGTAGGAATGGGGTGTGTGTGTGTGTGGGGGGGGGGGGGGGTGGAGGTTAGGAGAAGGGCATAAAAAAACAGCATATTTGTGAACATTTTTAAAAATTCTTTCTCCAGAACCAGTGGGCAGAATTTTTTTATATTTAGTATACATCCATATGGGAAACAGGGTTTGTGTGTGGGGGGGGGGGGGGGGGGGGGGGGGTGGGGGGAGGTATGAAGAGTATTAAAAATCATCTTTAGAATATTTTTATGTTGCAATACATTATTGTTGTTTTGAAGGTCAGATTCAAGATTGTCCAAACTAAGTCCTTCGGTTAATATTTGGGCTTCCCATGGAAGCCCAAATTTTAACTTAGTGCAATATGAGGGATAATTTTTTTAAATCATCTTCAGATCCACTAGTCCGAATCTTTTGATATTTGTTGTACAGCATCTCTGGGTGGGTCAGATTCAAGTTTAAGATCAGGTCCCTAGGTTAAGGCGAGCTCTACGTTTTACATTATGATTAACTGGAGAAATGGTATGTTTGGACTATTTTAGTCACTACTGAGGGGCTCAAGGATTGAAAATGGATCCTATGGAGATTGATTGCTTAATGAAGATTCATTCTTGGACACTGTTTATATCGGGTTCTGTTGAAGGCAAGCGCTTCAGGCCTCATGGGGTTTCTTGCTTGTTGAGGCATGGCAACAATTATTCTTTCATCAATTTGTTGTCAGAAACTGTTGGTCAAAATTGAACAAAATATGATATTTATGTTCCTTGTCAATTCATACAAATTAGTCGAAGGTGGTGGTGGGGGGGGGGGGGGGGTAGTGGGTACATGTGCAGGCTGTAAGCTGAGAGGTCCTCAGTTAGAATTCCACCTGCGGCAACCACATTGTGTCCTTGGGCAAGACACTTCACCCCCATTGCCCACTTGGGGGCAAGGTGGCATTGTGGATTAAGGAACACTGCACGTTGATGGTGCACTTGTCCTTAATCAATGATAACCCTGCCTGTTTGGAGTTAGTATGTTGGGAGTTGACAGTTGCTTGCCATTACTAGGTGGTTCTCTCCTGGTACTCTGGCTTCCTCCACCCGTAACACTTTTGTGGTCATGATTAGCCCTTGTGCAGAGATATGTGTCCTTAAACACCAAGAAATAAATAAATACAAATTTGCCATGCCCGTGTTTGCCTTAAAAAGGTTGCATAATTGTGTTAACACTTAGAGCTTTATTAAAACGTTAAAAAATCTAATTTTTGGAGATCCTCAATTAGAATCTTTTGATATTTGGTATACAGCATCCCTTAGGATGCTAGAAAGGAGTCTGTTCAAAAAGCAAATTAAGGGCTGTACCAAAATCAAATTATTTCAGTGGCCAGTGACCCAAAAAGATGACCTTCAACCTGAAAATACTATGAAGAAAAGTTCCAAGTGTGATCTTGTAACTATTTTTTCCTGAAGGGAGAATGTACCCAGAGTGTTGGAAAGACATTTTCATTTTCTGGACTGTGGTGTGTGCAGCCACAGAAGAAAAACGGGACTTCTGAGCAAGTATTTGGTAATGGAATATAAATTTTGTGGTAATATATTCTTCATATATAATGTGAGATTCCTGGTAGGAAAGGAACATGTTGTGCTTAAGATTTTGGCCCCAAAATATGAATTGATGTCATCTGATGTCCAGAGCACATTAGATGAAGCCTCACTATGTTATATTCCCCACCACCTTTATTCGATTGGATTATTTCTGAGCTGTATACAACACAGGTTTTTTGGGCACTTGTCAATTCCACATGCCACCGTCTCCAAATACTGAAGAACTTGTCAGACTATGTGTCGAAATGCAACAAAACCCCTAAAATATTTCACTCTTGCTTCTTTGTATTTCCAGGATAAGTAACCAACATTTACACCCATTGTCCTCCGTGGGAACACCGGGAAGTGAAGCAGTGCTTGTTTACTGTGGTAAACAGACTGTTACACTGGTAAAATAGGACCCAGTCACTAATGTTTGGGCTGTGAGTCCTCTAAAATAGACATGAGGTATAAACGGTTGACCGACCTTGACTTTATCTCCCTGTTGTGGTCATAATTAGCCATTGTGCAGAAGTATGTGACCTTAAAAACCAATAAATAAATACATAAATTACACCCAGTTTTGTATGTTTTTCCCGAGTCCATGATGGTGAACCTGGTAAGTGAAGCAGTACTTGCTTACTATGGAAAATAAATTCGGTTTGGCTTGTCAATTACAACCTGGTAACCAATTCTTTCAGTAAAAGTCTGCAAAATGGGAATTCTGGGTATAAACAATTGGCAAAATTTCACGTTACATCTTTGTTGCAGTCGCAATCGGCCATATCTTCACCAAAGTGTCATAGACCCCCACCCCCAACCCTGCCCCCCCCCCAAAAAAAAACAAAAAAACAACAACATTATTTTCTAGTCTGAACAACTGAGTTTTGCCTTACCACTGACTGAGTGAGTTCAGTAAACAGTTCCCCAAAAAGCAATCCAATACTGATCTTTTAATGAACATATACTGTGCACATTTTTGGCAATGACAGAAGAATGGTTAATCTTCCAAGCAAACCAGTGGGATAACGTGAGTTCTGGCATTATCGATTTGTTAGCTTACCTTGACAAAGTCAAGCTGAGCTAATCTTATTGCTCTCTATTCGCCGTGTGTCAACACCATGTTTTGGCCTTCTCCAAAACCACTGGGCCAATTCTAGTTTAAGTTTGTGTGAGTATTGGTCTCGAAGGGGCATTGCATTTTGTTCGACTCAACATGCCCAGCCACATGGGGGAGGGAAGTTGTAGAGGAAAATGCTCAAAAATGTTTTTAAAATCATCTTCTTATGAACCAGTGGATGCAATGTCTTGATATTTGTTGTTTAGCTTTCTTTTGACGTATAGAATCAAGTTTGTTCAAACGTAGTTCGTAAAGCAGTATTTGACTTTGTAATGGGAGGGGTAAGATTTTGGCCCCGCCCAAAATTTCTTTTTTCTGAACTGATGGTCCAATTTGAACCAAATTTGGTATGTGGTATTATTGGGTCATAAGTACTTGGCTCATGCAAAGAAAAAAAAAATTCACATGTCCCCATGGGAACCCCAGAAGTTAAAAATAGAAATATTCATGGAACAGAGACCTGTTAGTGGAGTTGAAGCATCCACAGTGCTAGTAGAATTGAATGGTAAGAAAAAATTGACAACGGTCATGTTAAAGTGTTCTGTGGAGGGTATAAAAAAAATCCAGTCATATTTGCAAAATTTAAAAAAAAAATCTTTTCTCCAGAACAAATGGTTAGAATCTTTTGATATTTGGTATACAGCATCCACAAGGGGTCAGATACAAGTTAGTTAAAATGAAACCCATTGGGTCTTATTTGGACTCAGTACAGCAGCCTGAATTTTTAACTTTTTGCAATATGGGGAATATTCTTTAAAATCTTTTTCACACAAGTTAGAATCTTTTAATGTTTGGTATACATCATTGTTATGAGCTTCAGATTCAAGATTGTCCAAACCAAGTCTAAAGGTTAATATTTGGGCTTCCTGTCATGGAAGCCCAGATTTGAACTTGGTGCAATATGGGGGACTTTCTTTAAAAATTTTCTTCTTCAGATTCATCAGTCAGAATGCTTTAATATTTGGTTTTCAACATCTCTAGGGAGGTCAGATTCAACTTTCTTCAAATCGGGTGCCTGAGTTATTATTTGGGCTTCCCGTGGGAGCCGGAATTGGACATGTAGCTGAAGTATTTTTTTTTTAATTCAGAACCATCTACAGGTATGTGACTAAGATTAATCCACATAGGTTGTATCAAGGGGCTTCATAGGGGAACTCCACATTTTATGTTTTGATCAACCGATCAAAGGGCATGATGCTTGGACTATTTTTGTCACTCCTGATGGGCTCCAGGATCGACAATGTATCCTATGGAGATGGATTGTTTAATGTGGATTAATTTTTGGACTCTCTTTATATTGTGTTCTGTTCAAGGTGTGTGCTTCAGGCCCTGTGGGGCCTCTTGTTATCTCTCTTGACTCTCAATCTGGTGATCTATACATGTATTGATTACCGTTTGTCGTCTGTGAACATGGTGTTTGCGACTTCTCGAAAACCGCTGAACCGATTTACAAGAAATTTGAGATAATTGTTTGTTATAACATCACATTTTGATTTTGTTCAAATCAAGTTGCCCCACCCCTCGGTAGTGCCAAGCCAAAAAAGTGTGCCTAAATCTCAAAAAATCTTTTTCTCATGAACCAGCAGTAGCAGAGACTTGATATTTGGTGTGCAGCATCCTTTTGATGTGTAGACTCTAGAAAAGTTTGAGGGGCAATATTTGCCTTCATTATGGGAGGGTCAAGAATTTTTGCCCCACCCAAAATTTCTGTTTTTCCAAATCTAGGAGCTGATTTGAACCAAATTTGATATTAGGGTTTATTGGGTCATAAGTACTTAATTTATGCCCCAAAATATTTTCCTTCACGCCATGGGAACTGCAGGAACTAAAAAAATAAAAATTTTAAAACACCTTTTTCTCCAAAACTACGTGACACTGAAAATTCTTATGTGGTGTGATGCTTCCCTAGACCAAGAGAATGGAATGGTCCAAAAAAATTTCTATCGGTTTTATCATAGGGTACTTTTTCGAGACTTAGCATTTTTAAATACTGTGCCAGTGTGGGTAATGGGAAAAACATTTAAGACTCTTCGTCTCCCAAACCCCTGCACCAAAAGCTTTCATATTTCACATATAACATCTTTGGAAGATTGTTTTGCATGTGTATTGAAATCAATTCCCTGGGTCCATATTTGGGCTCTCTATGGAAGCCCAAATGTTTAAATTAGTGCAGTATAAGGAATGTTCTTTAAAAATCTTCTTCAGATTCAGCAGTCGGAATGTTTTGATATTTGGTATGCAGTATCCTTAGGGGATGAGATTCAAGTGTGTTCAAACCTAGTTCCTGGGTTCTTATTTGGGCTCCCTGTCAGTGTGGGAACCCAAATTATAACTTTGTTCAAATTGAGGAATTTTCTTTAAAAATCTTCTTCACATCCACCATCAGAATCTTTTGATATTTGGTATACAGTATCCTTTTGCAGGTGAGATATAAATTTGTTAAAGCCAAGTCCCAGAGTTAATATTTGGGCTGTGGGAGCCCGAATTATAACTTTGTTCAATATGAGGAATATTCTTCAAAAATCTTCTTCACATTCACCAATGTGAATCTTTTGATATTTGGTATACTGTCCTTAAGGAGGAGAGATATAAGTTTGTGAAAGTCAAGTCTGTAGGTTCATATTTGGGCTTCCTGTGGGAGCCCAAATTGTGCCAAAATTTCTATTTTCTGAACTGAGTGGCCAATTTGAACCAAATTTGATATGAGGGCTTATTGGGTCATAAATACCTAATTTATACCCCCCAAAATGTTCCCCTCGCCCCATGGGAACCACACAACATAACAATAGAAAAAAATACCCATATCTCCAAAACTATATGGCATTGAGAATTTTTATTTTATTTGAAGCTTCCTTAGGAACAGCAGAAGGGAATGGTCAAAAAAAATTGCCATCGGTTTTATCATAGGGTACTTTTCCAGGACTTTGAAAAAATGCTTAGTCATCATTTTTTAACACTGCAAGTAATGGGAAAAAACATTAAAGAATCTTATTTCCCCATACCACTGCTCCGAAATCTTTCATATTTCACATACAACATCTTTGGAAGATTCATTCACATGTTTGTTGAAATCAAATCCCAGGGTCCATATTTGGGCTCTCTATGGGAGCTCAAATGTTCAGATTTGTGCAATATGAGGAGTATTCTTAACTGGTATAGTGCTAAATTATTTTTGGCAATCAAATCTTGTACACATGTCTTTGCCTTGCTACAATTTATGAGAGAGTGCCTATGGGCACTCTCTCATAAATTGTAGTAAGGCAAACCCTTATAGACTAAATAATATCCTTTCAAAGATAATACAAAGCATGTGCACTGAATATGAGCCTTCAAGCTGTGGTGCCTGCACTTCAGAATAAAGCCCAAATATGGGCTTCCAGCACTCTACCAGTTAAAAACTCTTCTTCCTATCCCCCCATCAAAATATTTTGATATTTAGTATACAGCATCCTGGGGTGGTGGGGGGGGGGATTCAGGTTTATTCAAGCCAAGTCCCTGGGTTCCAATTTGGGCTATATTTGGATCCAGATTTGTAACTTAAATCACATGAGGAATATTCTTTAAAAACATTTTCTTCAGCTCCAGTAGTCAGAATCTTGATATTTGGTATACAGCAGCCTTTCGGAGGTGAGATTGGTCTACTGTTAGTGGGGTTGGTAAAAGTAGTGCGTAATGCTAGGCCAAGCAGTATGGAGAGGGGGTAGGGTAATGTATTGTTGTCTAGTGCGATAGTATATGGTATACAGTCTGAACACCACTTGGTTTACTGTTAGTATTTGGTATTAGTAATCCACTGGAGGCAGTTTACCAACGGGTTGGTATATGTAGTGTGTAATGCTATGGTAGTAGGCAGTATTGCGAGGTAAGGTTAGAACTGGTAGTATGTGATGTGCAGACTGTACAATGCAGGGATGTTGTTAGTTCTTACTACAAGAACACCACCCAGTGGTTTGTACTACGCAATGGGTTGTTAGGAATGCTGGGTCATTCGATTATGTGGTGTATGCTTGGTTTCTGGTATAGCAGTACAGTATCGATGGTCTTGTTGACTTAATAAAACTTAGTCGAGGGTAGAGATAGTGACCTGAGATAGCTAGCATGCATGTAGAGGTGATACAAATCAGAAGTAAAGGTTCTGTGCTGCAAGGGTGGTAGAAGACGATAGTATCGGATTACTGCTGTAGAAGCTAATGATAGAACAGATGATGGTTACTATGGAGAGGACAGTAGTAGTGGCCTTTGGGGTATGAAGGTGAAGAATGGTCTAGAAGCTGTAGAGTATCTATGACAGTATCGGACAGTTATCATGCAAAAGGTATCCTAGAAGGTTATCCTTTTTTGGAAAACGTCTGGCCTTCGGCACCCCTTTTTAGCTCACCTGACTGCAAGTCAGTGGGGCCTATTGCCATCACTTGGCGTCCATCGTCAGTTGTCCGTTAGCTTTTACAAACTTTACTTATTCATCACCACTTGGCCAAATTCAAACTAACTTGCATTGCACAGATCATCTATTGAGTATACCCTTTCTATTTTGTTAAAATGAAGCAGCTCTCTTATTCGGGCTCTGTATAATGCCCCAAAAGCTTAAAAATCTTCTTACGAATCACAAGAGGAAATGCCTTGATATTTGGTATGGGACATCCTTTGGTGTTGAAGATTAAGTTTGTTCAAGGGAAGTTGGTAGGTCAATATTTGGGCTCTCTGTGGGGGTATATAGAGCCCAAAATTTCTATTTCAATAACCGGTGGGCCAATTTCAACCAATTTTTCCATGTAATATAAGAGTGTCCTAGGTAATTGAGTGATGCCCCCCCCCCCACCCCAAAAAAGGGATTTCACAGCCCTGTGGCAACCTCAGGGACTAAAAACAGAAAAAAATTCAAAAGCTCATATTTCCCAAACCACACGGAACAGAGAACTTATTTGGTATGAATCATCATAAGGACCAGCAGAATGGAATGGTTGAAAAGCATTGCATTATGTCAACAAGAGAGAGGAGAGACTCCCGCCACCTGTCAAATGTTCTCTTATATTATTTTAACTGTTCACTGCTTAACCCTCTCAAGACTTCCATAAGTGGCCAAGGAAATATTTATCTTATTCCTGCATGAATACCTTTAATTTTACCCTCTCAACACTGAAATATGTTTTCCAAATATCTTATTTTATGTTGAACCCTATCAATGTTCTGCATATATATGTTTTTCTGGTTTCTTGGAAACATTTATCTGATTCCTGTGGGAATATCTTTTAACTTAACCATCTCAAGACTTCAATGTGGGTTCCAAAGATTTTGTTATTTTTTTATTAGTTTTTAACTACACATTAACAATAACAATCAGGGTCATATCATGTCAGTGATCGTTTTACGGGTGGAGGAAGCCGGAGTACCCAGAGAGAACCATGGAGCAACGACGAGGAGCTGTCAGCTCAACAACATCGTAACTCTGAACTCTGCGCCACGCCACAGGCTGGGTTAGATTGGTTAAAGACATGCGCACCTTTGACGTGCAGTACGCCTTAGTACACAGCATCATCGTGCCCCCATGTAGGCAATCGGGGGTAAAGTACCTTGCCCAAGGACACAACGCGGGAGCGCGAATCAGTTGCTGAAATGGTCACTCATCCAAATATTTACCGCGTTCGACGTTGCTTAACTTCGCCTCCCCCCACCCCCGAAAAAAATAAAAAAAAATATTGATGCCTTGATCAAACCCTTTCAATTCTGTGCACATATGTTTTTTCTGGTTCCTTGGAAAAAATGGTCTGATTCCTGTATGAATATCTTTAATTAACCCTCTTATGACTTCAGAGTGTTTTAGAAAGATTGTATTTGATGTTGAACCCTTTCAATGCAGCGAACATATGTTTTTTTCTGGTTTCTTTGTCATTTATCTGATTCCTGTATGCATATCTTTAATTTAACCCTCCCAAGACTGCAATGTGGGTTCCAAAGATTTTATTGATGCCATGATCAAACCCTTTTAATGCAGTGCACATATGTTTTTTCTGGTTTCTTGTAAAATGTTTAACTGATTCCAGCATGAGTATCATTAATTTAACCCTCTCAAGACTTCAGTGTGGTTTCCAAAGATTGTATTCCATGTAATACTGTTAATGAAAACCTTTTTCTGATTTCTTTAAAAATATTTCACCTCCCAAAATAAGCCTCCATAAATTCTCTTTCTGTTTTGTGTATTTTTGATGCTTTAACCATTTTCACACAGACTTGAATTTACCAGTGGCAGTAAAATTCTGTTTCTTTAGTTTGAAATTTGTCTTTTTCTTTAAAACCACTGGGCCAAATTCATTCATTTGTGGCACAGGTCATCTTTGGAGTAAACCTTTGTTCAAATGAAGCTGCTACCATCTTCAGTCTGGCGGAATTAACTGTTCTGATACCCCCCCCCCCCCTCAAATTACTATATCCTTTGGGGTGGAGTTAATGCTCCATAAGCCTAAAATGCTTTTAAAATTTTCTTTTGATAAGCCACTTGCAATAATGCCTATATTTCTTGTTTGGAACTTACTTTAGTGATGCAGATTCACTTTTTTTTCGAAGAAAATCAGTAAGTCAAAATTTGGGCAACACTCAAAATTACTATTTTCAGATCCAGTAGGAACATGTGCACCACGTTTGTCATGTTGCATATAAGTGTGCCATAAGTATTCGGTTCGGTGGTTGATTGTTAATACTTCACAAAACAGATCTTGCTGGGAAGCTTTGTTTGGACCAGCAGAGAAATCAATGGTCAAAAAAGGCTGTCTTTGATTGTGTCATAGCGAAATAAAAAAATTGCTCTTGCTCCTGATCACTTACTGATACACTTATCTCTGTTGTCGGGAGCGCGGTGGCAAAGTGGTAGACTGTTTGACTTCTATGCTAGAGGTCACGAGTTCGATCCCCGTCCGGGACGACCCGCGTTGTGTCCTTGGGCAAGGCCCTTTAACCTGGTTGCCTACTAGTACTTGGGGAACGATGGCGCAGTATATTAGGGCGTGCTGCACGTCGATGGTGCACATGTCTTCAACCGCTGTAACCCTGCTTGAGCGGAGATTGAACATAGTTAGAATGTTGAAGAGCTGACAGTTGCTCGGTGGTTCTCTCTGGGTACTCCGGCTTCCTCCACCCGTAAAACTGTCACGGTCGCGACTAGCCATTGTGCATAAGTAAAGGTGAGTGTTTTAAGCTCACTTGAGCCTCTGGTTTATTGCACGTGGGGCATGAGAAAATCACAGTATTTTCTTGACCGTCCATCACCTTCATAGCTACCACTTCATTGCTGCTCGACTTTGCATTACCTACTACCTATGCCAACCCTATCATAATACGAAACATTTGATGAACTAGTGGTACCAAGCTCGATTACCTACATGGGGGCACGATGACGCTGTGTACTAAGGCGCACTGCACGTCGAAGGTGCGCATGTCTTCAACCAATCTAACCCTGCCTGTGCAGAGTTCAGACTTACGATGTTGGAGAGCTGACAGCTGCTCGTCGTTGCTCGGTGGTTCTCTCCGGGTACTCCGGCTTCCTCCACCCGTAAAACTGTCGCCGACATGATATGACCGTGGCTGTTAATGTGTCGTTAAACCCTGATAAAAAAAAAGAAAAAATGTAACAAGGGCTAACAGGAGACCTTCAAGGGTATATACAGCCCACGATAAATTACCGTTCTGAACTACCATGCATTTGACCCACTCCCACAATACCACTTGACCTGTCATAACGTTCTACCTATACCAATCATATAATAAAACAGTGCGATTGATTGGATAATAGTACCAGGGGTTACAATGGACCCTACAGGAGTGTATCGACCATACTATACTAGCGTTCTAAACTACCAGGCACTACCACTTCCCACAACACTGCTTGACCCAGCATTACGTACTATTTATACCAGTTATAAGATAATATAACGCATTAGGTGACCTACATTGGTATTTTGCCGTCCATACTATATTGCCACCATTATAACCCCCCCCCCCCCCCCAGGCATTAACCCACCCCACAATACCGCTTGATCTAGCACTTGTTACTCTTTTCCCGAACGAAGAATGTCCACTGAGTTCGGATGAACCATTGTTCTAGGAATGATTTATTTACGAATCGAGGAAAATGCAAGGCAGACACTCTTATTTTTACCATGATAACCAAAGTTTACTGATGGGAGTGGATTACCACACAATCACTAATCGGAACAAAATCGGGTTTCTAAATAGATGGATAGACCTTTTTAACTCGGCTGGATAATCCGTTCCTTTAACACCCCATCACCCCACCTTGGTATGACTGGCTTCTCCCTATGGAACCATCGCTCCTTACCGTTTTGTGACAAGGTCATGCTCTTCCCTCAATCGAAGAGTTGGTTTTATAACTTTATTTTTTCTCAACATTGTTGGTGGATTGACACAATCTTTTGGCGGAATTGGCAATGTTGGTTTCTTGTTCTCCGCCTGGAGTCTAAACCTCGGCAACCCCGCCTAGTAATCTGGAGTCCAACGTCTATATCTCTGGGCCATTGTACACGAACTGTGGATTTGGTGTAGTATTTTAGCTGAAGTTCCTGACTATTACTTGGTACAACTTTCCTTACTGCACTGTAACGGCAGCTACATGAAAATATGGAACGCGTTTATTACCGTGCCACGAAAGTCACGCGGTTGACCTCAGACGAACAGGGACGTGGCTAGAGGTTTCCGATTGGAGGGGTGTAGGATAGTGAATTCCAAAAGGTCCCTCCCCCTAGTTGGAAAATCACTACCGAAAAAAAATTAGAAAATGAAGCCATGGGAGGGGGCACAAAATTGATTCTAGTAACTGAAATAAGAACACATTTATGATAGAATTATCCGGCTATTATTATTTGGTAGTAACCTGTCAATTCGATTGAGGGTCTTACCAAATGGGAACTAATAGTGGCATTCACATTCAACTGTTTGGTTTTATGACATGATCGCGATTTTACGAAAAACGTATTTGTCTTGACGCACGCCATATATGGTTGCTTACGAGAGGCTCAGACTCTGTCCACGCTGGCCCCTGTTCGACTCCGCTCAACCGATGCACTCATGGGTTTTTTTGGCTATACAACACCACACCTAAAGATATTTATAGGTCAAGATTCTAAGTTCGAACAAGTAACTTGGAATTAGTAATGGGATTCACATCAAACTAGGTACAAGTTGGATTTGTGATATTACGGTGATTTTACAAGGGCCGCATTTGCCATGAGACGTCGACCTCTTTTCAACTTGGCACGATTGACACACACAAATGGGCTATCGATATACTGCACCTAACCTAAACACACAATGTGAGTAAATATTCCAAGTCCGAGCCAGGAACTAGTAGTGGGATTCACCTTGAACAAGAAGCTAATAATGGGTTTCCCGCCGCCGCTGTGGAACGACTGCAGCAGAAAGACGAACGTCAAGAAAAACTGCCCAAGAGCCACCAGTCCATTGGAACATGAAGTTAAACATTCAAATGTGTTTGTGCCCATGGCCTTGTATTTTTCGACTACGGGGTGCGTAGTCGACATCCAAGGCAAAGACAGTAAAATGGGAAGGTCGCGGTTAGAGCTCTTCTCTTCTTGATTTAATGATCAAATAAAAGTAGCGAATAAAAGTGACGAAGTTGCCAAGTCGGTGCTATTTTTGAGGAGCGACCGTGCAATACCCTTCGACATTCAGGGCCTTGGGCGAGTTTACCAGAGGGGATTGCAAGGTTTGCGAGTTGACCGTAGGTTGAAAGATGTTTTATTTGGGGTTCACTCACTTATTTTCTCTATCCCTTTACCACGTTGCCCCGTGTTGTTTGATGACGGTCCAGTTTCCCTCCATCAAATAATCACAAAGAGAGAAGTAGATTTCCGACCAAGCTAGGGAACTATTGACTTGTGCTTCTGAGACATCGAACGTTTAGACGTGAGCAGGTCTGATCGGAATCGAAACGGCCTGGAACGAACCGAAACGGATGGTTGGATGGATGGAGTTCGGAACATGAAAAATGAAACAATTTTTACCTGCGTATATGTCGATGAGACAGTTGCGGCCCAAGACTGTCTGAGGACCCCGGACATACTTAAGCAAGGGGCCCCGTATATGCCGTCTGGGGTTTGGACAGTGGCAGACCATGGGGTGTTTACGAGGAACAGACCGCCTCCCCAATCTCACCCGGCCCCCAATTCAAACCACATTCATCAATATTCACCTATCAATCACGTTACAAGCGCGTTGCCGCAAAATCATTGATACACTATACGGGACTGGGAACGTTCAACATGATTCGTTCGGGATTGAAGCACAAATACTGCTCGGAAGTCAATATGGGCTATTGTCATGATTTGGAAAACCGATCATGTATGTTTAAATGGTTTGTCCGTCTCTCCATCTGTCCTAGCATCCATGCAAACTTATTTTGTTATCCGTATGATAACTTGAGTAATGAACGGGTTTTCACACTTGGTATGTAAATCATTTATAAGGTACACTGGGTTAAAATGCAGGCATGCAGATATTTGGTGACAGTCACCGACACCAAATAAGGCGTTTGGAGCCTGGGTAACTTGTGGCTGTATCTCTTGATATTTGTAAATTTATGACCTATTTGAGAATCTGTTCCTCGAGAGAACGATACAAGCATAAGCACGGCTGTCCACACCGCAAGTTCCATGTCTTTCCGGAACAGAAAAGTACCACCAGTCGGAAGTAAATGTTTCCCCAGAATCACTCTTTATTCACCCCCCCCCCCCAAAAAAAAAAAATCCGGAGAAGCCCCCTCCCCATATCCCAATCTTAGGAATGAGACACCCTCGCTGAGACTCACCCCCACTCGGGACATACCTATAGCATGTCACGTCGTTTCCAAGGATATTGTCCAGGCTCTCTGTTTGAGAATCCTAGCTCATGATCCGGGAAACTCCTCCGGAAATGTTTTTAAGAAAAAATCGAGGCCCTGAGAGCGAATCTGATAACTTTTGGGAGTCAAATTCAAAACTAGCACATGCTGCGTGGCTTGTAAGTGAAGCTAGGCGCACATGTTTGCGGTTACGGCAACGAATCTAGGATCCGATACTTTATTTCCACTGGATGCGTTTGTTGGAGAGGAAATTAATATAGGAACGCATTGACAGCGGTACATGCTTGCGGAAGCGTTCGAAATTGAACTGCCGCTGCGAATCCCATTAGCATCGGACTAAAAATTTCGGTATTGGCTTTCGAACGATGAAACCCGCAGATCAAAAAAAATGGTCCCATATTTGGCCGCCATCTTTCTTCTTCCTCTTTTTCTTTTCGTATTTCGAATTTCTTTTTTTCTTTTTTTTTTTTTGTTGTCTTATCGCTTTTAGCCGTTAAGCATATCTCATTCCAAACTGAGAAAAATGTTAAGTTGACTGTTTTGTTGGGACAGTTGCGTTGTGTCCTTGGGCAAGTTGATTGCCCTTGTAGGGGCAGACACAGTGACGTTGTGTACTCAGGCGAACATCGATTGTGCACTTCTGCTCAACCAGTGCTAACCCTGCTTGTGTGGAATTAGTACGTTGGGAGTTTGGTAGTTGCGTGCCGTTGCTCGGTGGTTCCTTCCGGGAACTTCGGCCTCCTCTACACATATAACTGCCCAAAATGAGGTGATCCGGGCTATCGAAAGTGTCATTAAAAACCTAATAAATAACTAATAATAAATAGCTATTTTTAGTGCTGTATATTTTTTTTTTCCAAGTGCTGTATATTTGAGATACAAGATGAGGCAAACTGTTGAAATGTGAAAGTATTTTAGTGTCTTTATTTTCATCATGTGTAACTCTTGTTTCTTTTCTTTGAGCATATATGACCCATGTCCATTTCACCGACGTTTCTCACTTAATCTGGATCACTTTTACGTATCCGTGTGAAGCCCGTAGAGCCCCCACCCCCCATTACTCCCATGAGTGGCCATTTGGTTTGTTATATTAGTAATTATTGCCACCTTGCAGGGAATTTCAAGTCCAATAACGTGATTCTTCCAGTCCGGCAGAACTCCATAACGCCCAACTGCGGCGTACTGGATGTAATAAGAGGATGTTGCCGTGTGGCACGGTTTATTAACTCTACCCCCCCCCCCCTCCCCCGAATGATTAATAACCGTCTGGCGTAATAACGTTCTTTAATTCCGCCTCGGGCTGTTAGTCACCCCCCCCCCCCCCCCCCCCCATAATATAATCATGCCATTGTTATATTATTTACCCACCTAGAATGGTTAAGTGTCTTTTGGCCAATTAATGGTGTCGGTTCCACCTCAATCTGATCGCTAATACATGGTACAGCTGGCCTCTGACTGCTATTCCTTCCTGTCGGACAAGAAACAAACCGTAATAACTCCCAAAATCACGTCTTTGTCATATAACAAAGGTCCGTTTCGGTCCCATTTCGGTTCCATTTCGGTCGATTTTTGTCCGTTTTTGTGATTAGTCTTACCCCTTTTTCTGATGCCCCCAACCCCTAGATTTTCAAAATTTCGAAATTTTTGCTGATCACTTGGCCGATTGCAGCAAACCTTGAAGACATGGGGGAGTATACAGGGTGGGACTGCATGTTTTCTATTCTTTCCACCTTCCTTGGGAAAGTCAATTGATAAAATTAGTAGAGCATATGTCAACCTGTGATTTGAACTTTGCTAGCCGTTACATATATCGGGAAGAGCACGGGTGTAACTCTACTCCAGCCTACAAGGTTTGCTCAATATTTAATTTGTTTCATTTTGTGTCCTATTTTATTTCCTTTTTGGGATTGTTTTGCGAGTTTTTCTGGGATATCCAGTCTATGGTTGTTGCTTGTTTTACGGTATGTGATGGATACATAAAATCCGAAATTGCATTGAAACTGCGTGGCGCAGGGGTGGGGTGAGGGGGGGGGGCAAGAATTTTTTATGTGTTTTGTGTGTGTTTGTGTTTTGGTGGAGTGGTCAAAATGAAATGTTCAGACTCACCAGTACAACTAACATGTAAAGACAAATCCTACATACCAAGTTTGTCGACATGTCGAAACAAAAGCAAATCAGAAAATCTTCGACCATTTGTTTTGGGTTTTTTTTTTTTTGCTGAGGGTGGGGGGGGGGGGGATTACCTCGCTGTTCACCCACCATACCCTATCTTGGAGGGACATTCTGGCCTAACGGAAGTCTGGGAGATTTCCAGATAGTCCAGTGCCCCATTCAGAAGAAATTCTCAGATAACATTACAGACGACGTTTCGTTCGGAGATCTTACCAGTCTAGTGTATCGGACCTTTGCCATTACTTGGCCACACGCGGGTCTGGCGACCTCAAATTTGTTGGTCGATATGAACTCCAGTTTCATTTTGACCAGGTGTTAGATAGCCAATAGTTGAGGATTAGGGAGAGGGGGGTGTTAGTGGCCTGCCTATGAGGGATAGTCGGCCTAGTCTTGAGATCAGCCGGCTCATGGTCGAAGACTCTGAGTGTGAACTAGCCTATTGCTGACTGTTGGTCATCCTGTTTTGAGGGTAGGACCGCATAGGGTTAGGAACTGACCGACCCAGTACTAAGGGTGGGCCGATCCATATTGGGTGTGGGTCACCCATAGTTGAGGGCTCCTCAGACCAATTGTGCATGATAGCTCAGAATTAGTCGACACATTTTCATCCGAAAGGGCTTAAAATCATATAGATGCCACTAATTTTAGATTGAATCATCGCGGTTCTTCTTTTCTAAAAACCTTTCCCGGCTTGACAATTTGCGCCCGGTAAGTGTCTTCATGCATTGGAAGTGGACCTTTTTACCGAAAGATTTGGGGGGGGGGGGGGGGGGTGTCAGACCGCCCCTGCCATATTGTTTGTGAGTTTGTGGGTGGGCGTCGGGACTTAAGTATACACTTATAGTGTGTACGGTAATCAAATACTGTTGTCTCGGTAATTATTAACAAATGTCCCCGCAGTGCTTCTCTCAGATGTCCCCACAGTGTTTCTCTCACTGTTTACCGAAAAATTCCCCGTGCTGGTTGGGAGGGGCCAGACCACCCCTGCTATCTTGTTTATTTCCTTGTTGGTGAGTATCGGAACTAAAGTAAACACGTATAGTGTGTAAGGTGACCAAATACTATTGCCTCGGTAATTATTAACAAATGTCCCCACAGCGCATCTCTCAGATGTCCCCACAGCGCTTCTCTCAGATGTCCTCGCAACGTTTCTCTCACTTTTCTCTCACTTTTCTAAAAGTGGTTAAATACAACTTCTTTTGGTTAGATAAGGTTAATTATGATCAAATTTAACCTAATCCGGTGTTAATTCATTGAAAAAGCTCACAACAATTTTTGGTCCCCACAGTGCAGGTCTGAGGCTGATGTCCCCACAGTTACGGTAAAACCGTCCAGAGAGAGAGAGAGAGAGAGAGAGAGAGAGACTCATAATGCCCGTCTGTCATAATGCGAAATCCATGAATTTTTTTAGACAAGGGATATGGATAGACATGCCTTTGTTGGCTCATAACTTAATTATAACTATAAGTATCTGCATCCGAGTCTTTAAATCTCTACTGCCTGGATGTGTTCATCAGCTAGCCTGAGGCTTTGGGCTAAGTGTGTATGGGAATAAAAAAAGAGAGGGGTGTGTGTATGTGTGAGAGAGTGACTGAATGTGTTTGTGTGTGAGGGTGGATGGAAATGCATGCGAGATGGTTGGGGGGGGGGGGGCAAAACCTTTGTTTGGGGGGGGGGGGGGTAAATGCCCCCATACCCCCCCCCCCCCCCCTGTAGCGCCACCACTGGAGCAATTATGAGAAACCGCTAGCGCAGTTGGACACTGACTTCATCCAGGTAAAGAGCAGGTTAATAAGATCTCTTTCTGGTTAAGTCTACATGGGTGTCACAGGTCTTTGATTCTGTAGACGACACCATATTTAACTTCCTGCGGGAAAAAGTAATTCGGTTTCTTATCTTCTTCCTCTGTATTTTTAGCTCACCTGACTTTCAGTCAGGAGAGCTATAGTGATCACTCACCGTCCGTCGTCATCTGTCGTTCTTGGTCAGTGAACATGGTGTTTGTGACTTCTCCTCCGAAAATGCTGAACCAATTTAATTGATATTTGAGATATTAGTTTGTTATGACATCGCAATTTGATTTTGTTCAAATGAAGTTGCCTCGCCCCTTGGTAGGGCCACACCCAAAAAGTGTGCTGAAATCTTAAAAAATCTTCTTCACATGAACCAGCAGTAGCAGAGACTTGATATTTGGTGTGCAGCTTCCTTTTGAGGTGTAGTCGTTATGGGAGGGGCAAAATTTTTGGCCCTGCCCAAAATTTCTATTTTCCGAACCGAGAGGCTGATTTGAACCAAATTTTATGTGAGGGCTTATTGGGTCATAAGTACCTAATTTATGTGATTTTTTTCCCGTAGCCCCGTGGGAACCACAGGAGCTAAAAATAGAAAAAATTCAAACGCCCATATCTCCAAAACTGCACGGCACAGAGAATTTTTATTTGGTGTGAAGCTTCCTTAGGGCTAACAGAAAGGATTGGTAAAAAAAAATTGCCATTGGTTTTATCATAGGGTACAGTTTCGGGACTTTGAGACAGCACTTTTTAACACTCACGGTAGACAATGGGAAAAACATTAAAAAATCTTCTCCAGCTCCAGCTCCAGCAGGCAGAATCTTTTGATATTTTGTATGATACATTGTGGGGTAGATCTGATTCAAGTTAGTTCAAATCGGCCCCCTGGATTCATATTTGGGCTCACTACAGAAGCCCGAATTTGAACTTAGTGCATTTCAGGCAAATTTCTTCAAAAAGCTTCTTCTCCAGATCCAGCAGGCAGAATCTTTTGATATGTGGTATGCAACATTGTGAAGTGGATCTGATTCAAGTTTGTTCAAATTGGCCCCCTGGGCTCAGTATAGGAGCTCAAATTTTAACTTCGTGCATTTCAGGCAAATTTCTTCCAAAATCTTCTTCTCCAGATCCAGCAGGCAGAATCTTTTGATATTGGGTATGCAGCATGCTTAGGGGGGTGAGATTCAAGTTTGTTCAAGCCAAGTCCCTGGGTTCATATTTGGGCTCACTGTGGTAGCCCGAATTATAACTTAGTTCAAAATGAGAAATTTTCTTTAAAATTCTTCTTCAGATCCAGCAGTCGGAATGTTTTGATATTTGGTATGCAGCATCCTTGGGGGATGAGATTCAAGTTTGTTCAAGCCATGTCCCTAGGTCCATATTTGGGCTCGCTGTGGGAGCCTGAATGATAACTTAGTTCAAAATGAGGAATTTTCTTTAAAAATCTTCTTATTCAGATCCAGCAGTCAGAATGTTTTGATATTTGGTGTGTAGCATCCTGAAGGGGGGGGGGGGGGGGGGGGGTATTCAAGTTTGTTAAAGCCAAGTCTCTGGGTCCATATTTGGGCTCCCTATGGGAGCCTGAAATATAACTTGGTCAATATGAGGAATTTTTCTTTAAAAATCTTCTTCAGATTCAGCAGTCAGAATGTTTTGATATTTGGCATGCAGCAACCTTAGGGGGGTGAGATTCAAGTTTGTTCAAGCCATGTCCCTAGGCCCATATTTGGGCTCACTGTGGAAGGTTGAATTGTAACTTAGTTCGAAATGAGGAATTTTCTTAAAAATCATCTTCTTCAGATGCAGCAGTTGGAATGTTTTGATATGTGGTTTGTAGCATCCTTGGGGGGGGGGGGGGGGGGGGGGGTATTCAAGTTTGTTAAAGCCAAGTCCCTGGGTCCATATTTGGGCTCCCTATGGGATCCTGAAATATAACTTGGTCAATATGAGGAATTTTTCTTTAAAAATCTTCTTCAGATTCAGCAGTCAGAATGTTTTGATATTTGGCATGCAGCAACCTTAGGGGGGTGAAATTAAAGTTTGTTCAAGCCAAGTCCCTTGGTTCATATTTGGGCTCACTATGGGAGCCTGAATGACAACTTAGTTCAAAATGAGGAATTTTCTTTAAAAATCTTCAGATCCAGCAGATGAATGCTTTGATACTTTTTATGCAGCATCCTTAAGGGGGTAAGATTCAAGTTTTTTCAAGCCATGTCCCTAGGTCCATATTTGGGCTCACTGTGGGAGCTTGAATTGTAACTTGGTTCAAAATGAGGAATTTTCTTTAAAAATCTTCTTATTCAGATCCAGCAGATGGAATGTTTTGATATTTGGTGTGCTGCATCCTTAGGGGGGTGAGATTCAAGTTTGGTAAAGCAAAGTCGCTGGATTCATATATGGGCTCCCTGTGGGAGCCCAAATTATAACTTAGTTCAATATGAGGAATATTCTTTGAAACTCAGTTTTTTTTAAATCCACTGGTCAGAATCTTTGGATATTTGGTATAAGCTTTTCTTAGGAGTAGCAGATGCAACTTGTTGAAATCAATTCTCTGGGTTGATATTTAGGCTACCCTGTCAGGTGAGCGCCCTCAGGCCCCCTGGGGCCTCTTGTTAATCTTTTGTGATGGTTCACATACTTTCAAAAACAATAGGGGAAGATGACGAGAGTTCCTCAGCGTTGATTGGGCAGGCTAAGATCAATTGAGAAGATAATTTCTTAGTCAGAGCGAATTTAGTCTCCTGGTCTTATGTACTTTAATTTTAAGTACTGTGACGCATCATCTACATGGAAGGAATTTTGTGGTCGATTGTACCTTTGAAAATTCTTTCCAGACCGAGTATTTATTTCTCGGTCTTAACTAATGTTAAGAGGGAGTTATTCTGATGCAACGAAGCCTTCTGTCTTCATCTTTGCATTTGACTAGGTGGAAAACTTGCCACAGGTCGCTTTAGTTTTCCAACTCTAGTTTTTATGATAAGAATCAATTCTCATTTCTTTAACCCTTTACCTAACATGAAAAGCAGACGACACTTGCAAAAAATTCTTGAATAACTATTTTTTTTCATTTTTTGTCTCAAAAACATAGGTTATGACCCCTCATTGGAACGAGCTCGATGAGCTCGTTCCAATGAGGGGTCATAACCTATGTTTTTGAGACAAAAAATGAAAAAATAATTAAAATTAATAGGCGATTTTTGAGAATAGCGCTGGCCGGTTTTGGCCGTTACGTTGGGTAAAGGGTTAAGCTGGGGTCTTATGTACCATCACCAGCAGAAAGAGTATGAGAGGTTGTCCTAGACTCAAATCATCTATAGGACTCATAGCAAGGTATAGCTATCCAAGACTGTTTGATGGTAAGCTTTCATTATTGTAGGATTAAACTACAAGAAAGCATCTATTCTCGACTCATTAAGTTGGGGTCTAATCGACCATAGCCAACAGAAGAGTGGGAGAGTTTGTCCTAGACTCAATTTGCTTATAAGACTCATAGCGAAGGTATAGGTATCTCTCCTATATATAATTCTTTAGGTTTGTCTACACAGCCACTTGGATAGGGGTTTCTCAACAGACTGAGTTACTGATCAGGCTCCCCTGAGCTGGTGGTTCGAGGCTCTTATAGAACTCAGTCTGGCCGATTTTGACTGGAAGGGGATAATTAGGTTTTCTATGATTATCTTTCAGTCGATGAGCGAACATTCGGCAATTGTAGCGAGTATAGTTCTTTAGATCACTTGTTGTGTGAACTAGATGTCTCATGGCATTTATGATAGGATTCATGTATCCCACTATTCATTTGCCTGGTTCATCTGTTTCACATTGCAAATTAACCAGCTGTTTGGCTCGCTTTTATCTGTTATCTGACGTGTTAACAGCTATAGTTTTATGCACCGGATGGAGTTGTGTGGAGCGGCTTGCAATATTATTTCAATCGGTCGCTTACACAAATGTCTACTCCAGTTATTAACTGGAGTTGTAGACATTTTTCCCTCTTGACCTGTTTTGTTTTAGAGAATCTTTTAACATAAGTTTGGGCATATATTACGGTTTTCTCAAATTATTTCGGACGTGAGTTCATATATTGCGTTACAGTCCTGAGTCCGAGGGTCTCTCTATGCACATCAGAGTTTATCAGAGAAGAAGTAACGCTTCTGTTGTCATTATTTTTCAATAGAAGGGATGTTTATGTTCATTCTGTTGTTAAATAAGTCCGTTAGCTATTCGTACTGCTTGGGTTATTTATCTTCCAATAGCAGTCAATGCTTAAGATTTCAGCGCATAAGTAAGCGCTGGCTATATCTTGCACTTATTACTGTAGGATACATTGATTATTATTCTGGTAGTGTAGCTAAAAATTTTGGCTCTATCAGGATGTCCTTGGGCTCTTAATGTTCCCTTTGGGAACTTAGACATTTTCTCAAAAAAAGATTTTTCCAAAATGTTTTTTTTTATAAATTTGTTTAATTTAATTTTGATTGCTATTATTCATGTATCTTTATCATATATTTATACCACTCACTCGAAAATATTCTCCACTTTTTTCAAGTCACCTGTTTCTCGTCCTGAAGCCAGATGGATCGTGCATAGATAGGCTCAGACAATGGCAGTGTCTGGGTACTCTCACTACTCTGGGAAGGCTACATTCTGTGGATTTCTGACATTTCAGTTTAGTTGCGTTTGCAGCTTTCCTCAAGTTGCGTGTGGGTATCAAACCTCGAAAAATGGCCAAACACAATAAAAGTTCTGTATATTTAGGTAAATATTATATTGGCCTTCCTGATTCTTCATGTATTATAGCTTATTTCGGGCATTCATTGAGTTTCATTCAATTTCACTGCCATTCAGTTATGATTCCGAACATAAGAATGAGTTTTATTGAATTTTATTTGGCCTCATGAACAAACCGAAAACCGAACCGAACCGAGGTTTTACTCCACCTGAAAAACCAAAACTGAAACCGAACAAGAAATTTAAAAACCTACAGCTCTAATTTATTATCTCTTGGGACTACTGTCTCTTTGGGAATTTAGGGCTGTTAAAATAGCGGCTCTTCATTCCCTATCTTGCGCGATGATAGTTGTAAGTTTCCATTCAGTGAGCCTTCAAAGTCGCAACTTACACTGATATATCTTCATGGAGTTGAAGATTTATAAGCTACGGCTAACATTGTAAGTCTCCTTAGTGAGCTTCTTAGGCCGCAGTTATCAGCCTTTTTATTGGCTTCATGTATAGGAAGACCATTAGCTGCTTCAGCTAGACTGAGTTTGTTGTCTTGTCAGACATCATGCCGTATGTTAGAGGAGGTTTTCCTACCGGTATGAGGTGATAAGCTCTATTGTTGACACATATTTATCTAGTGTGATTAATGAGCATTTCTTCAAATGCCTATACTTAACTCTTTCTCATGAACATATTTCCTGATATCAGACCGAACGTAAGGAGTTCATCTAGATTTTTATGATCAGGTGTCGGAACATTGTTTTCATCTCCCTTTTCATTTCTGTCCAGTCTATTACTGTGGATTATACTTCCACCTTAGAGACTGGATATTACGTCAATATGATGTATGTTTGTTAATCACATCCATCTAAGTCCTTAGTGGCATTATGGAGTCAGTCAGATATGAGGGAGCCCTGCTGTTCCTATATTATTTTATGATTAACACAAGAGTGATTCAAGTAATATGGGAGAGGGGGGTTCGATAGGAATTACTCATTGACCCCCCCCCCCCCCCCCCCTCCTACCAATGTGTTAAGAGGCAATTACAGGGCAGGACGTAGTTTTCTTCCCGTAAGCCTCGTGCATTCAAGTATATGCATGCTTTTTATGGCTCTTCGATTGGCGGGTGGGTCATGTTCTAACGGCGGCCTCATGGGCACATCCACTATTTAGTTGGTTTGTTTCCTATGTTTGTTCATTTATAGTCATATACAAGCATATGATTCCTTATCAATAAAATTGCTAGCCTTCGTATACATGTGTGGATGACATGTTGGTTATCTGGGCTACATTCTCCAATGTGGCAGTTAGTCCACTCTAAAAAGTTTCGCTCCGAGCGGTCTGGCCTTTTCTTATGACGTATGAGTTTATTACTCTGTTAACTGCATATAACTTTGTATTGTTCATTCAGTTTCCTGATTACACTTGTATCACATGGTCATACCATGGATTGGGCACGGTGGCTCAGTTGGTAGAGGTGCAGGCTGCAAGCCGAGAGGTCCTCGGTTTGAATCCCACCTGCGGCAACCTCGTTGTGTCCTTGGGCAAGACACTTCACCCCCCCATTGCCCATGTGGGGGCATGGTGACGTGTACTAAGGCATTCTGCACGTCGATGGTGCACCTGTCGTCAACCAATGCTAACCCTGCTTGTGTGGAGTTGGTATGTTGGGGGGCTGACAGTTGCTCGCCATTGCTCGGTGGTTCTCTCCGGGTACTCCGGCTTCCTCCACCCGTAAAACTGTCATGGTCATGGTTAGCCATTGTGCAGAAATATGTGACCTTAAACACCAATAAATAAATAAATAAATAATCAAACCATGGATACAGACTGTATTCAGATGAGTACATGCAGGACTTCATTGCTCGCATGCATAATATGTGTATTCATTAGGCAGATGCATTATTGTACAGATTATATAAATTCTTGCTCTGCTTATAGAGCTCATGAGAATTTTGGGGCTATTTGGATCAGTTATGGAACTTCCAATAGGTCGTCTATGCATACGTTCTCAATTTTTGGCATCATTATTCAGAGTAGCGTATTGTTTCTCCAAACAGTCATTGGTTGTTACAGACCTAGGAAACAATGTATTATTTCGGGGACGGTCCGTAACGGGTCTGTTAATCATAGCTCATTCCATGTTCTAAATCCAGGTTTCTATGATGATAAAGTACACATTCTCGTATATTCCTACAGTTCAATTGGAGTGTTATTACTGGAATTAATTGTACACCTGAATGGGGTCGCCTGTTGGTTGTCTTAGAAGCATGTTTGCTCTTCAGATACTTTCCATTGGGATTCTATTGGACAAGTGTATGGTTGTACACATTACATCACCGGTTTTCAACCTATCTACGTATTCCGACTCTGGTATATGTTAGAAGCGTGCGCTGTTAATTACCAGGATTGCCACAATAGCCTTAGCTTCTGAAGTGGCATTAAGCACCAATAATTAATAATAATTAATAACTGGGTGCCTGTTGGGCGAATATATATTGATTATTTGGTACCACTTTTCACTGATTCCAGAGTGCTCCCTTCTTTGTCTTGAAGAATATTCCTTCAAAAAAAGGGGGGTATTTTTATTCGTCTCCTCCGGCTTAATAATTGTGTAACTATGAGTGAAGCTGTTTTGTCTGTAGATTATTACTGATCCTAGATACAGCTTGTTTATTATTTATATATGGCGTATGTTTGTGGGGGGGTAGTCTCTCATTCTCAATACGCCATCCTAATTTTAGGGGCTTAGTCCGGACTAGCCTTGGCTTGTTACACCCTATTAGCATAATCTTTCATGCAAAGATTACAGAATTACTTGGATATGGCTCCTTATTTATGATATGTCTTCTCTATTATTGTATAGAGAGACATACATGTTATTCCTTTCAAATTTATTTTACTTTCACCTTGGAATGCAGACTTAGGAGCTATATTTGGTCTGCTAATTCTTAAGTCCTTGGCTCTCCTCCTTTTTACAATTCAGCTAAGTCTGGGCCATTTGTTGTAGTATAAAAATATGATAAATTTAAAGTTATTTGTATATTTTTATACTTACCAATGGCCCAGACAGGGATGGCCCTCCCATGAGTGGGCTCTAATACCTCCCCGCTGAGTTATTATTTAGTATGCTCATCCACAAAGAATGATGTTTGCACCAATTCCGGTTTCTTCCTGACTACTGTGCATGCACAGATGGTAAAAGTATGGAGGGCCAGATAGGACGTTTAATTTTCGGTTTTGTGTGCCAATTTTGGGGATTGGTGGGTTCAAAATTTGTATTTGGCCCTTGATAATATTGAGTTTGCACCAGCTAGTCTGGGCCATTGGTAAGTATAAAAAATATACAAATTACTTAAAATTTATCATTTCCACTATGTTTCTATTGTGTTTCAAACGGGACAGAAACTGCGTCTTGGTGTTTAATAACCGACATACATGTATTAAATCTCCATATACCATACATGTTGGCAGAGATAACTTATAATATATAAAATATTAGTAAAACAAGCTATTGATTAAAAATAGAATAAGCTTTCATTTTTGAAATTCACTTCAAAAAAATTTCCACAATCCTGTATTAGTATTTCCATTAGTTCCTTGAATCCTGCACCCTATGTAACAACGGTTTATTCCCATTAGATCAATTCCCTTTAGACCAATTCCCACAAGGCCAATTCCCAAAAGACCAATTCCCCTCAGACCAACTGGTGTGTTCTACTTTAAAAATAATTCTATATCAGTAATTTGATATATTTATAAATATTTATAAAGGTATTTAATGTTATTGATATTCAAGCCTGAAAATAAGCAGAATGAGGTCCCCAGAGGATGAATTTGCTGTGCTATCCCATACAGTGGGCCAGTTTATCCTCTGGATACCTCTTTCTGTTTATGTTTGAGACCTTGATTCAGGTTCAGGTTGAGGTCCCCAGAGGGTAAATTTAGTGATGCTACCCTGCTGTGCAGGGTAGCATCACAAAATCCACCCTCTGGGGACCTCATTTTTCAGATGATAGTCAGCTTATTTTCTGGCTTGTTGATATTTTATAGATGTTGGGCAGATTTTTATAAATAAATATTTTCCTAATTATCCTTAATCAACCCTTAATCAATAACAGTATGTAGTTGGTCTAAGGAGAATTGGTCTTTTGGGAATTGGCCTAAAGGGAATTTGTCTAAAGGGAATTGGTCTAGTGGGAAGACACCGTAACAACATTTAACCAACTTACCCTTCACAGTTTAACAGCATTAGTCAGTGTATATTTTCATGTACTGTGTGATATGGCAGTTATAATTTTTTTTATAATCAGAAAGTGTAACTAACCCTGTGCTTTGCACAGGGTTAGTCACACTTTCTGATTATAAAAAATTTCATATTTCATGGATTGACTAACCCTGTGCACTGTACAGACTTAGTGTAAATCTCACCTAAATCAACTCTTTGCCCAACATAATGGCCAAAATCAACCAGTACGACCGGTATTCAAACTCAGGATTCTCATTGTTTGTTTTCTTTATAAATTCCAAAAATGAAAATATTCTATTTTCAATAATAGCTTGTTGGTGTCTTCCCACTAGACCAATTCCCTTTAGACCAATTCCATTTAGTTAATGATTAAGGGTTGATTAAGGATAATTAATAAAACATTTATTTATTGATAAGCACTTTATTTGATAAAAAAATAATAAAAAGAATCACAGCGTTTGAAAGTGTGTGATTACTATAACAATTGTTATGAAAAATCTGCCCAACATCTATAAAATATCAACAAGCCAGAAAATAAGCTGACTATCATCTGAAAAATGAGGTTCCCAGAGGGTGAATTTGGTGATTCTACCCTGCACAGCAGGGTAGCATCACTAAATTTACCCTCTGTGAACCCATCCTGAATCAAGGTCTCAAACATAAACAGAAAGAGGTACCCAGATGATAAACTGGCCCACTGTATAGGATAGCCTCAGAAAATTCACCCTCTGGGGACCTCATTCTGCAAATGACAGACTGCTTATTTTCAGGCTTGAATATCAATAACATTAAATACATTTATAAATATTTATATATATATCAAATTATTTGACGGCAATTTGACGAAGTTATATTAAATATTTGATGAAGTGTATATCAAATTATTGATATAGAATTATTTTAAAAGTAGAACCCATGAGTTGGTCTAAGGGGAATTGGTCTTTTGGGAATTGGCTTTGTGGGAAATGGTCTAGTGGGAATGAACCAGCTTGTTGTAAGTGTAACACCTTGAAGACCTATTTTTGTAATTTATTCACAAGCTTTTGGCTTACAAAGCCTTCATCAGGTGACAGATGAACAACAATGATATAAAAAAAACCAGTTCTGTAAAAGTTTAGTGACATACATAAACAATGACGTGGAGCATACACAAGCATCTAAATGAAAAACGGCAAGCCCACAGGACGCTAGATAGAACACAGTGAAGTATAAATATTCCCAAACTGGAGGCTGGAGGTGGGGGTGGGATAAAGCGGGCAAATAATTTCGACCGGATTGCTACCCCAGTCCTGTTCCGATCGAAATACTAGTATACTAGGGGTGAGATTAAAAATAGAAAAGCTGAATTCAGCATTAGCCCAAAGTAAGAAATGTTATTTCTACAAACTTGTACGAAAATGGTCTTAAAAACCTTTCTCGTGCACATCTAACGAAATAAATAGTGGAAGGGTGGGGGGAAGGGGAAGGGGGGGTTAAATACAGTGGAAACTGGCCGACATGAATCCTGAATAACTGTAATCCCTAATAAGACAGTACAACAAGTACGAATAAAATATCCGCAACTGGAAGTGGAGGGTGGGGGCAGGGGGAGGGGGAGGGGCAGAGTAGCGAGAAAGTGGGCAAATAACTTCGACCAGACCCCAACTGCAAATTCATACACCCCCCCCCCCCCCCCCCCCCCCCCCCCCATACACACACACAAAAAAAAGAAGTTTTATTTCCATAAAGTTGTATGAAAAAGGTGTGAATAGACCATTCTCATGCATGTCCATAGAAATAAAATGAATATATTAAAAACTAGGTGGGTAGGGAGTAGGCAACCAGAGGCGTGGGGGGAGGGGCTAAACACAGTGGAAACTGAGAGCCAGGCCGACATGAATCCTGAAACCCAGTTAATACCTAATAGACTGTAGACCAAGTATGAATGAAATATCCCCAACTGGAGCCGGAGGGGTGGGGCAGGGTGGAGATGCGAGAAAGCATTATCTAATTGTTGTTCATCTGTCACCAAAATAGGTCTTCAAGGTGTTACACTTACTAATATTTTATACGTTAATGAGACCTATACGGCTATCTTAATTATATATATATATGTATATATTATATCTCACGTGACTTCCTTGCATTCTGATTGGCTGAAAGATGATACCCTATTTCATGTAGTTTGCATCCACAGAACTGACCAGGCACTACACGTTTTCTATTTTTAGCACACTACTATATCAGTTTTCTTTTCATACAGGGCAAATAAAACTGATCAGGCTAAATTTAAAAATCGATTCACAGAGGCACAACATCCACAAAACGATCCGGAAAGAAATCTTTGTGGAAAAATGTATCGCTTTTCCATTGTTGAAGTCACATTTTTCGAGGCGTTCATTTTCTTCCTTGAGAAGATGATCCATATCTCGTTTCGAAGAGAATGATCCATACCTGGGTCCAACTTTCATGAGAACGCGTCCGGATATGAAAAGTTGTTTGTTTCGCTGCTCATATTATTTTGCTATTTAATTGTATGTTTTGGGCAGTAAACGAATAAATATTGGAATTCAATTGAATCTTCGGAGTTTGTATCCCGTGCTGACCCATTCGGTAATGTATATGTGTGACAAATGTGTGGAAATTATCAAACTGCGTTATCAAATTTCGAAAATTTTAGTTTTCATTCGCGAGTTGCGCGATTCTAGGATACACAGTTCCGTTTGGGGGAAATGTTTTGTTTACCCTTGCCGACCGATTCAAAATCTGTCTTCTGCTCATATCAATAATCCAAGTTAGCCCTGTTTTGGAAGAATAAAATGTTTTTTAAAAACTACATGGTATTTTTATTTTTTTGGTAACAGATTAACAAATTGGACAGATGTTTTCTTGATGGGTGTTCGATATAATATAAGGATTAGTGTATGTCTTGTCGTTGACTACGCCCATATAGTGCCCAGTGAGGTGGTGTAGTTCCCTCCGCTTCGCGGCGGGAACTACACCACCTCACTGGGCACTATATGGGCGTAGTCAACTCCAAGCCATGCACTATTCCTTAAATATTTTATATTTGTTCACTTTTTATTTTTAATTTTTATAGCAACAGAAAGAAATATTCTTCAGTTGTTAGAAGAAATTAAAGCAAGTGTGAGAAACTAAACCCAGCTCATACAATTATTGCTGAGCAATGGTGGCAATTCCAGACAGGAGTCAACAGCTTTACCAGAGTATGTGTCTTTCCAAATGAAGACATTTGATGAGTTGAACATGTTGGAAAATAAATTGGAGGATGAAGGTGAAAGACAACTGGTAAGTAGTAGTAGAGTTATATTTAAGAATTGAATGCAGTTTTTATAATCTTTATTGGAGTATGAATGTGTGGGAATGGGTACAAATTATGTATGAATTCCGTAACTGTTTAAACTACTTTTTACCAAACAACAAAGCAGAAAGACGAAATAAAACATGTACGGACAAACAAGGCGAAAAACCACCCTCACACAAAAGACAAAGTGCACAACTCTGGTTTGAGCGCTGGTTTTCGGCATTGACCCAAATTTGTCAAATTGCCGTCTTTCGCAACAAAACTTGGAATGTTCAAAACAATTTATTTAACATATCAGTAAACTATAATCACTGATCACTGCAAGAGGTGCTAAAAGTTATAAACCCGCCCAAACACCACCCGAATTACATTCTGTCAACTGCACTCTATCGTAAATGCGGGTCAAAGTTCGACCAAATGTATTCACTGAAAATGAATTACATTTGGTCATGACGTTTCAGGCCTGGCATTTTCAGGAGAGCGATTTATTCGCTCGCCTACTGCTCTCCTTAAAAAAATTAAGGAGGGCGAAAAGTAGCCCTCCTAGCCTTAGAAAATAATGATTACCACAACAGCCTGTTCCTAAACCCACAGGTTTTCAGATCTCTGCTATGTTAGTGGTCTCTGTAATATAGCCACACTGCCCCTCCCACACCTCCAGGCCTTACTAAGGCCCGGAGTTGTGGGAGGGGCAGTTTAGCCGTCTCACAGAGACAACCTGGTTAGCTGCACAAAATAAAATGTACAAAGCCCACTTGGCAAAATTCATTAATAGTGCAACTTCATTTTGCCACTTTTAGCTTTCGTAAGGTTAGGAGAGCTAATTGCTCCCCTAGGCCATGTGAGGAGAGCGATTTTTAGCCCTCCTGCATTTTTAAGAATGCCAGGCCTGACGTTTTCATCCAGTTGACCAATGGGAATTGAGTATTTGGACCCAAAACGTATAACTACATTAACAATGTATTTATAGAGAAATAACAGCCTTATCCTATTATATTTTATTACCAAGCCTTTCTTTGTGTTTTTATGATCATATTATGAGGAAGTTATTCTCATATGTTGAAGAGTCACAGACAATTCATAGATTTTTCTTGATGTCTTAAAAGCTTATCTAATTTGGACACACCTGTAAATGGTATGAAATTGGCGTAATCTCAAGGCCTGTACCGGTACATATATCTGTTAAGATTTTTGAAAAATAAAATAAATTTAATATTTGTTTGGAAAATTCTATCTAACAATCATATACATGGCTTGAAAACCACGAGAAACCATACGTATCACATAATGTGTTCTGATTCTGTATCATATAGATGACTCCGACATATTAACTCTCCCGGAATGCCAGGGAAAATCCGGGAATTTCAGTGTAGTTCTTGTAGGGAATCAGTTCTGGACCACAAATACCGGAAAACAACAGTCAAATATTTCGTTCCCATTGTAACTTATAAAAAACGTTCGGAGTCAAATCACATGCATTTCAAACTCGGGTAAAAACTCACGAAGCAGTAAAATAGGGATTTAAGTTAAATTTATTTAAGAAAAGGGTATTTTATGATATATATTTCAACTGTGTTCATGTTCTGGTTTTTTAGCTCCCCTGAGCGAAGCTCAAGGGGAGCTTTACTAATCACTTTCTGTCCGTCGTCCGTCGTCGTCCGTCCGGCGTTAACTTTACATTATCGACTTCTCCTCCTAAACCACTAGCCCAATTTTATTCAAATGTTGGCTAAATGTTTATTACCTAATGCCTATTAAGATTTGTTCAAATGAAGTTGCCCCTCCTCCTGGGTGGTGCCACGCCCACAAGGGGCACCAAAATCTCTGTAAATCTTCTTCTCATGAACCAGCAGTAGCAGAGACTTGATATATGGTATGCACCTTCCTTTTGAGGTGTAGACTCAGATTTGTTCATGAGAAGTTTGAGGGATAATATTTGGCGTTGTTATGGGAGGGGCAAAAATTTTGGCCCCGCCCCTAATTTCTATATTTTTATACTGTACCAATGACCCAGACTTAGCTGGTGCTAACTCCAACAAAACCAGGGCCAAACACAAATTTTGCCCCCCAATCCCCAAAATTTGCATCCAAAACAAAAAGAAATCATGTCCTAAAGGACCTCCATACTACGCCTCTACTGCGCATGCGCAGTGACGCAGTCGTCCCGAAATTGGCGCCAATTATCATTCTCTGTTTGTCCCTTCATCAGTCAACATCTCACTGATCTTTGTGCTTGTAAATCTCAGTTTAAAGGATGCCAGACACGTAATTTGTGGAGAAAATGTGATTCTAAGGAGGATAGAAGGAGGAGAGGAAAAAGAAGTGGCAAAAAATAATCAGGGCTGTACTTAAAATTTTTTGATGAAATTATGTTAAGTTGCCTATTTTCGAGGCATGGGCCTCTTGTTGTCATTCTTGCTAATTGTTGCACTGCTTATTCAGTGTTTCCTCTCCCCTAGCCTTCTAAAGTCCCCCCTGGCAATTCTCCCATGCTTTTGGCATATTTTTGAGAAATTTCATTTCTAAAATTTCCTGGGAGAGTTGCTTGGTTACAGAATGTTTTCTGTTATTTTCCCCATAGTTACGTTTTCACCCATGGGTGTATAACGTTTGTGTTCTGCATCTTCCATCTGATGTTCTACAGATTCTCCCCTGGGAGTCTCTGTTTTGCATCAGATAGAGTGTAATTGATGACTGATTCCGGGCCAGTTTTTTCAGTGCCTGGAGTCATGTTTTCTAGTGTGTTTACACTGTTTGTTTTCATTGGCAACAGCCTTTTTTGAGGAGGGCTGTTTGCCTTTGTGGTAGTTTATCTCATTATAAGATACATTTATATTATTCGGAAGTGTCTCATTAATTATTTTATATAAATTTAAAATTTTTGACCACACTTTGCCATCGGATCCATCGGGGCTCAATGTTACTTTTCAGCAACTTGGGCTTCTCTGAAAAAATATTTTTTCAAAATTATTTTGTTTTGCAATTGTTTTTTCATTTATTAATGGATCATGTTATTATGTATCTTTGTGTCAGGGGTTTTTGCGAGTAACTAGGACTTATTGTTGTTCTTTCACAATGAAGGGACATTGTTCAAATTGTAATAGGAAGAAATCTTCCTCTGACTTTCATGATCAATGTATTAATTGTAGTCAGTGTTCTCGCATTAATCCCTGTCCTATATGTGAACATTGGGATGAGAAACATTGGAAACGTGTGTCACGATATGTTGTTTCTGGAGAAAGAGCGATGCCGGCTCTTTCTCCACAAGGTCACTCTATTCTCTCAGTTTCTATTTCAGAGGAACCAGAACAGGGTGATGTTTCCATGTTATCTTCTTCAAGTGTGCGTCCGTCGTCACAAATGAATTCAGAGCTAGCGGCAAAAGTGCTCATGGAGATTAGACAAATGTCGTCCGCTAGCTCGCCCGGTGTAGCGTCCATTCACCGAATGGTTCGGCAGCCAGGTTCGTCCGATGCGGTCCAAGAGGAAATTTTGGGTGATGCGAGCACTATAAACATAATAGATGCACACCCAGTGACGGCGGATAGTAAGCGAGAACGGAGGAAGCCTTTTAGTCCGGTTCCTAGCTCGTCCAGGTCCAGCCGGGCCGCGAGCGAGAGAGGTCCCTCTCTCGTACAACAATATCTGGGACCAGATGTTGTGGTACAAAATGTGTCTTTAGCAGAGCATACGTCCGTCGCTCGGGACGCTCCGTTGTATAAGCAGTCCGCAGAGACTGTTAAGGCTTCCTCTTCTCGTCAGCGCACACGACCGCACCTTGGCTGCGTGACCGCCGATATTTTACCAGCTTTGCCGATGAAGGATTCTTCGGCGACCAGGTCACACCATCCGGCAGCCAGGGATTCGAGACCGATGGACTCCGGACGTTCGCATAGGAAAAGTATGCGGGAGCCATCTGATGCGGAGCTGCCCTCGGCGAAGCAGCGAAAGACTGCGCCTCCGCAGGTCTCGACGTCGGACATTCTTGTGCAGATAGCACAGCTTATCGCAGCATCCCAGCAGCCGACAGAAACGGTGTCGGATCGAGAATTATCCGACGGCGCTGGGTCGGTACGCTCCGCCGAAGCATCGGGGGCGGACGACCGGGAACATCGGGAGGTCCGACCGGATGGTGAAAGGGATACGGATGACTTGGAGCTATCCCTTTCGGAACAACATAAAGCTGCCGTGGACTTCATCCGGCACTTTCTCCCTCAAGTTGTTCCGTCGGGCCAGACTGCTGCGCTTCCGGACAAGAGAATTATAGCGTCATTGGACTCTGAATTTTTTGAGCGGTTCAGGGACATCGCTCCCGAGTTTCCGTCGCAGTCCAATAATGTTGCAAGAACATTTGAATTATTGAACGACGCTATATTTAAACTTGCTTCCAGGACGGGGAAAGCAGGTTTCTTGTCCGCTAATACTCTCAACCTGCCTTTCATTAATGCAAGGAATAAATTCGATACGGCAGGACAGGGTATACCGAGAGTTCCTCTGCGTATGGACGACGAGGCGGAAGACTTAGAGCTATCATTACCGTCGTCAGCTTCTATTCCAACTGCGGTGTTGGAAACAGCTATTGCGTCTAACAGAGCCAATTTAGATGCCTTATCTTACGCAGATCACCTTACTAAGGCGTTATCACTGCGCCTTCAAGGGGAAGAGTTTCAGGATATACAATCCTCTTTAAGACTTCTTTCAAGGGCAGTAGCTTATTCCACGTGTAACTCCGCCCTTTCAGTGGCAAATTTGGAGTTGGTTAGACATGACGCAGCCCTAGCTACATCCACACTAGTGGATTCTAAGGTGAAGAACTCTCTTAGAGTCGCTTCGGTCTCAGGAGAACTTCTCTTTGACGGCAAGCTTTCCGCTATTTATGATAAAATTAAAAAGAAAGCTAATGATTCTCTGTTGTTCAGATCGGCTCCTAAAAAGTCGGATACAGCAGACACGAATAAGACACGCACTTCTGGGTCTAATGCGCCCAAGAGAGGTTCTTATAGAGGTTCCGGTGCGTCCTCTTGGTCTTATTCGAGAGACCGTCAGGATAGCGACTCTCGTTCGGGACGTCCTTCAGGCCGGGACAATCGGTCGGACGCCCCGAGGTCGACGAGGCGAGGTGCGGGTCGTGGAAGACGTTTCTCCTACCGCAGGCCTCGCAGGTCCAGGAGGTGATGGCTTAAACCTCTATCGCATTCCGGTTGGCGGAAGGTTGTCGAGTTTTTCACAAGAGTGGGCGTCGATTACGGACGACCCTTGGGTGAGAGGAGTGACTTCGGAAGGTCTAAAGATATCCTTCAAACGAAAGCCTCCATTAACTCGAAGTCCAAAGTGGACTCATCTTCCGTCAAATCCACAGAAAAGAGACGCTCTGTTATCAGAGGTGCAGTCTCTTTTAATGAAGAACGCGGTAGAGGTCGTAGAAAACCAGGAATCTCTGGGATTCTACAGCCATCTGTTTTTGGTTCCGAAACCAGACGGCTCGTTCCGTCCAGTCATAGATTTGAGCTGGATAAACAAGCTGATCGTCGCTCCGAAGTTTTATATGGAGACGATTCGATCGGTCAGAGCGAGTATTCGGGTGAACGATTATGCAACGAGCATAGATCTCAAAGATGCGTACTTTCACGTCATGGTACATCCGACATTCCGAAAGTATCTACGCTTCGCAGTCCTAGGAGTGGTGTATCAATTCCGGGCGATGTGCTTCGGATTGAATCTAGCACCCTGGGCTTTCACTCGGGTAATGAACTCGGTAATGATCTACTTCCGAGCTCATTCGTCTGCGGTAACGTCGGCCTACCTGGACGACATTCTTCAGAGGTACGGCAACGAGTTAATGCTTCAGAACGATGTTCAGAATCTTCTTCTATTGCTCCGACGTCTCGGTTTTATAGTAAACGAGGAGAAGTCGGATCTGGTGCCGTCCAAGTCATTCACTCATCTGGGAATGAGCTTCGAGACGCACAACAATCTCGTTCGTCTGCCGTTAACCAGAGCGAAATTAGTCAGTTGTTACGCTCGCTATTGTCTGCACGCAGACAAAGTCACGGTGAGAGAATTTATGAGACTGATAGGTCTGTGCGGAGCCGCCGCGGATCTCATTCCGATGGGGTGGCTACGCACACGTCCTCTTCAAATTTTCCTGACTCAGAATTGGAGTGTGAAAATTCATTCGCTCGATGTAGACGTTCTCTTGTCAGATCATGTGAAACAAGAGATTCAGACTTGGGCAAACATTCAGTGGTTAACTCAGGGAGTTCCGCTGCAGTTGCCGGATCCGAGTTCTACCGTTATGACGGATGCCAGTCAAACAGGTTGGGGTGCATCATTAATCCCAACGGATTCGAGATGCCAGGGTCTTTGGGATCCGCAATTCCTGTGCAAGCACATAAACATCAAGGAAATGATGTCAATTTGGCTTGCGTTACGTCACTGGATGGACATTATTCACGATGCTCATGTCCAAATCCTATCCGACAATACGACAGTAGTGGCGTATATACGGAATCAGGGAGGCACTCATTCAGTTCCGTTGTTCAATCTAATGGAAAGAATCCTTCTGTTTGCGTTAGAACATCACGTTCTTCTTTCGGTCCGTCACATACCGGGTCGTCTGAATGTGCTAGCAGACTCCCTTTCACGAAAGGGTCGCTTGTTGCCGTCGGAGTGGACTCTCAACAAACAAGTATTCAATCAGATTTGCTACCAATGGGAACGGCCAATGATACACTTATTTGCGACACATCTCAACAATCAGTTGCAGACGTATGTGTCTCCGTGTCCGGATCCAAGAGCATTTGCAGTAGACGCTCTGTCGATCCCTTGGGACGGAATGATAGGATATGCGTATCCTCCAGCGCCGTTAATTCAACAAGTATTGCTAAAAATAAAACAATCTCAATGCAAGATTCTGTTGGTAGCATCTCTGTCGCCACAGAGACCGTGGATAAATCTACTCAGGTGTCTGTTATGGGACCTACCGCGGAAGCTTCCTCCACGAGAGGATCTTCTTTCGCAGGGGAAATCGTGCCAACTCCATCACAACCCGCAAGGTCTCAACCTTCACGTTTTTCCGTTGTGCGGTCCTTCTTGCATGGCAAGCACTTTACAGGACGAGCAGTGGACGCGATTTCTAACTGTAGGAGGACCTCCTCTTCGCTAAACTATGCGGCTAAGTGGAAGGTTTTTTGTCGTTGGTGTAGGGATCATTCTGTAGATATATTTGATCCCTCTATACCAGACATTGCAAACTTTCTAGTATACTTGTTTGACGAAATCAAACTGCAGCCTGTTACTATAAAGGGTTATAGATCTATGTTATCTGATACCTATGCACATCATGATAGTTTACAAATTGGATCTAATGTCTCTTTATCAAAGTTGGTTAGAAACTTTTCGATAAATAGACCCAGAACTCTTAGATTAATTCCTAAGTGGAATTTAGCTTGGGTTCTCCTTAAATTGAAGGAAAAGCCATTTGAACCTCTTGGGACAGTAGATTTCAAATTCTTTTCTTATAAGACAGCTTTTCTCTTAGCTTTCTCTTCTGCCAGAAGAGTCAGTGAGCTTCATGCACTATCGGTGGATGATTCTCATTATCGTAGTGTTGGGAACACTATCACCTTCACTACTAATGTGGGTTTTTTAGCTAAGAATCAGGCTCCTAATAAATATCCGGAACCTATTGTTATTAAGGCTCTTCCGTCTTCAGACGGGCGTAGGCCTTTACTCTGTCCTGTTAGAGCACTACGTATCTATAAACAGAGATCTCAGTTTATCAGAAAGGGACGGAAACGTTTCTTTCTGTCTTTGATGCCTAATAGAAAGGACATTTCTGTCCATTCTATTGCTAGATGGATTCAGTTAACTATCCGTACTGCTTATGAAGATTTATCTTCTTCTCAGCAGTCTGTGCTTAAGATTTCTGCTCATGAAGTAAGAGCTCTTTCTACTTCCTGGGCTTATGCTAATAGTGTTGCTATTACAGATTTAATGAAGGCTGCTTATTGGTCTCAGCCATCCACATTTACGAATTTTTATCTCAGAAATATTGAGTCCATTTCTGGAGACCTGCATTGTTTAGGTCCGTTATCTGTTGCTCAGAATGTCGTCCACTAAACAGTTGCAACTATAGTTATGCAGGCTTTCTGTTCTGGCAGTGACTCCGTCCGGCTGCCCTCTTCGCTCTGGGCTATTTGACCCAGGGCAAGGGGAAGGGGGGGGGGGGGGGGCGGGTGTTCCCTTAGGTCACCTGCTTTATAGTGAAAAGCAAGGGAATGCCTCCTCCAAGTCAGTATTTCTGAGTCGCTTCCGGGATGGTTTTAAAGTGTAATATTAATGTTTAAATTCATTCATGTCTTATTTTTAAAGTGTAGCTCGGTGTGAAGCATTTGTATATGTCAAGTGTCAAACGGGCTTTAATATACAATACTCGGACACTTTTAAATGATTATAAAGAGTCTCAATTCTCTGGACTACTTTATTTATTGGCTTGCTTTAAAAATAATTAGTATAAGGGTTATACTGGATGTTAATAGAGAACATGAATGTTATTGTGCTCAATTATTAAGGGTAGTGTATCTTTCTAATTTAATATTAAATAAGAAAGATACATGTAAAGCCTAATACTCCTTTTCTCCTTAAGGGGTTACCTCTTTACTATATAGTTGAGCTTATTGGATTTTCCTCTATGTCCTAGGCCCTCCAGCCTGTTTACTATTCAGCTAAGTCTGGGTCATTGGTACAGTATAAAAATGTTAAAAAATTTATAGTAATTTATATATTTTTTATACTTACCAATGACCCAGACGGGGATGGCCCTCCCTGGAGTTGGGAACTCTTGCCTCCCCGCTGAGTACATAGCGCTGACCAGGCACTGCCAGTAAGAATGATAATTGGCGCCAATTTCGGGACGACTGCGTCACTGCGCATGCACAGTAGAGGCGTAGTATGGAGGTCCTTTAGGACATGATTTCTTTTTGTTTCGGATGCAAATTTTGGGGATTGGGGGGCAAAATTTGTGTTTGGCCCTGGTTTTGTTGGAGTTAGCACCAGCTAAGTCTGGGTCATTGGTAAGTATAAAAAATATATAAATTACTATAAATTTTTTAACTTTCTGAACCGAGAAGCCGATTTCAACCAAATTTTATGCGATGGCTTATTGGGTCATGAGTACTTGATTTATGCAAAAAAAAAAAATTCCCGCAGCCCCGTGGGAACCGCAGGAGCTAAAAATAGAAAAAATTTAAAATGCCCATATCTCCAAAACTGCACGGCACTGAGAATTTTTATTTGGTGTGCAGCTTCCTTAGGACCAACAGAAAGGATTGGTAAAAAAAAATTGCCATCGGTTTTATCATAGGGCACAGTTTCAGGACTTTGAAAAAGTGCTGAGTCAGCACTTTTTAACACTGTAGGCAATGGGAAAAACATTAAAAAATCTTCGCCCGATTTCGAACTTAGTGCATTTCAGGCAAATTTCGTAAAAATCTTCTCCAGATCCAGCAGGCAGAATCTTTTGATATTTGGTATGCAACATTGTGGGGTGGATCTGATTCAAGTTTGTTCAAATCGACCCCCTGGGTTTATATTTGGGCTCAGTATAGGAGCCCAAATTTGAACTTACTGCATTTCAGGCAAATTTCTTTGAAAATCTTCTTCTCCACATCCAGCAGGCAGAATCTTTTGATATTTGGTATGCAACATTGTGGGGTGGATCTGATTCAAGTTTGTTCAAATCGGCCCCTTGGGTTTATATTTGGGCTCAGTATAGGAGCCCAAATTTGAACTCAGTGCATTTCAGGCAAATTTCTTTGAAAATCTTCTTCTCAAGATCCAGCAGGCAGAATCTTTTGATATTGGGTATGCAACATTGTGGGGTGGAACTGATTCAAGTTTGTTCAAATCGGCTCCCTGGGTTTATATTTGGGCTTAGTATAGGAGCCCAAATTTGAACTTAGTGCTTTTCAGGCAAATTTCTTAAAAAATCTTCTTCTCCAGATCCAGCAGGCAGAATCTTTTGATATTTGGTATGCAACATTGTGGGGGTGGATCTGATTCTATTTTGTTCAAATCGGCTCCCTAGATTCATATTTGGGCTCACTATAGAAGCTCGAATTCGAACTTAGTGCATTTCAGGCAAATTTCTTCAAAAATCTTCTTCAGATCCTGCAGGCAGAATCTTATGATATTTGGTATGTAACATTATGGGGTGGATCTGATTCCAGTTTGTTCAAATCGGCCACCTGGATTCATATTTGGGCTCACTATAGAAGCCCAAATTCGAACTTAGTGCATTTCAGGCAAATTTCTTCAAAAATCTTCTCCAGATCCAGCAGGCAGAATCTTGTGATATTTGGTATGCAACATTGTGGGGTGGATCTGATTCAAGTTTGTTCAAATCGGCTCCCTGGGTTTATATTTGGGCTCAGTATAGGAGCCCAAATTTGAACTTAGTGCATTTCAGGCAAATTTCTTTGAAAATCTTCTTCTCAAGATCCAGCAGGTAGAATCTTGTGATATATAGTATGCAGCATCCTTAGGGAGGTGAGATTCAAGTTTGTTCAAGCCATGTCCCTAGGTCCATATTTGGGCTCACTGTGGGAGCTTGAATTGTAACTTTGTTCGAAATGAGGAATTTTCTTAAAAAATCTTCTTCAGATCCAGCAGTTGGAATGGTTTGATATGTGGGAGCCCAAATTATAACTTAGTCAATATGAGGAATTTTTCTTTAAAAATCTTCTTCTTCAGATTCAGCAGTTGAATGTTTTGATATTTGGCATGGAGCAACCTTAGGGGGCTGAGATTCAAGTTTGTTCAAGCCAAGTCCCTTGGTTCATATTTGGGCTCACTATGGGAGCCTGAATGACAACTTAGTTCAAAATGAGGAATTTTCTTTAAAAATCTTCAGATCCAGCAGATGAATGCTTTTGATATTTTTTATGCAGCATCCTTAGGGGGTAAGATTCAAGTTTGTTCAAGCCATGTCCCTAGGTCCATATTTGGGCTGATTGTGGGAGCTCGAATTGTAACTTGGTTCAAAATGAGGAATTTTCTTTAAAAATCTTCTTCTTCAGATCCAGCAGTCAGAATGTTTTGATATTTGGTGTGCAGAATCCTTAGGGGTGTGAGATTCAGGTTTGTTAAAGCCAAGTCCCTGGGTTCATATATGGGCTCCCTGTGGGAGCCCAAATTATGACTTAGTTCAATATGAGGAATATTCTTTAAAAATCTTTTTTTAGATCCACTGGTCAGAATATTTGGATATTTGGTTTCAGCTTTTCTTAGGAGGAGCAGATGCAACTTGTGGAAATCAATTCTCTGGGTTGATATTTAGGCTACCATGTCAGGTGAGCGCCCTCAGGCCCCCTGGGGCCTCTTGTTTCTTCAGAGATTCGTGATCAATGTGTGAGTGTCGAGGTGAAAATAGGTGACTTACTTTCAAAAAATTGAAAACTCCACCTTCATTTGAATGCAGTTTTTGGAAATTAAAATATATGAAAATGGATTAAATAATATATATTTATTTATTCCTTCATAGAATAGCTTTAATTCTCATCCCTTTTCCAAAATCAAAACGTAAACAACAACTATTTAACACAGTTTAAAAGTAGGTTAAAGTCGTTTAGGATGCCGAAAAATTATGACTGCATAATTAAACACAATGGACTTATTTTTTAACACTACATTTATTCTGTTGTGCTGACTACAGAACTGTTAACTGTTGGCCATCTGTACCCAGAAAATTTCGAATGGAATTAAAAAAAAAGTTTTGTGTAGGGCACAAACGTACCACATGCATGAAGTTTGATAAAGATACTTTCTAAGTACTAGTGTTCTTGAAGTAACTGAACATTAGGACATCTTTTCCTGTTAACATTTCCAGACTTGGGATATTATTAGCTAAGCAGACTTTGATAAGAGCAAACCACGGGTGGAGGTTCTCCGTGGGACAGTGTGGGTGGGTGGTGGTGGTGAGGAGTGTGGTGGGGGGGATGCTCATGAAGAAGAAGATCCTGGGCTGGGCAGGGGGGGGGGGGTGAGTTAAAATCAACAGTTATTTTATGATTTTTTAACATAGCAGCACAGTTGACAACTAGTTCTGGATATAACCTGGTGTTAATAGTGGTCCATGAGCTGAAAATTCACAAGTTTTTTCTTTTATTTTGTCCCCACGCAAACTTTTCCCTGACATCCATCCCATTTCCCTGAAAATCACCCTCAGGTTCCCTGAAAAATTATTCTGGAGGTTAACATGTCTGGATGACTCATTTCTGGGAACGCAACAGGCTATCACAACAGGTGCATGAATACATTCTATGTGCGTATCAATGATCGACTCACCTGATCGCTTACAAAATAAAACAGAATTCCTTACAATTAGCGACAGAACAATTATTAGCCAACCCCCCCCCCCCCTCCCCCCAACACACACACAATAAATAGAAACTGCACAATAAAATATTACACACTTGTAAATTCAAGCTTATCATCATAGGAAGTGACATTGAGAGTGAATAATTTTACAACACAACATAGAAAATTTGCGGTGACGGTGTTATTCATTGTTTGTTAAAATGCACAACAATATTGTTCCATAAAAAAATGATGTTTTTAAAACTTTTTCTCGCCCAACATTATGTCCCAAAACTGTATTAACCCTTCACCTAACCTGAAAAGCAGACGACACTTGCAAAAATAATTCTTGAATAACTCATTTTTTTCATTTTTTGTCTCAAAAACATAGGTTATGACCCCTCGACGAGCTCGTTCCAACGAGGGGTCATAAACTATGTTTTTGAGACAAAAAATGAAAAAAATAGTGAAAATTAATTGGCGATTTTTGAGAATAGCGCTGGCCAGTTTTGGACGTTACGTTAGGTAAAGGGTTAATAATTTAAGATTTAATCTGTGTATGTGACGGAAATGTTAGATAAATGAATTATCCTGATAATGTGCATTTCCTGTCATTTGCATCAGATTTTCGGTGGTGTCCAGAATGGGATCACAACTCGCCGGCAAAGACGGCTCATTGAGATCTCATTCTGGACACCACCTCGAATCTGATACAAATCACAGGACATGCACATAATCATGATAATTCATATATATCACTCATGTTGATAATATCAAACAAGTATGGATGTCATAGATACCTGCTCATTGAGCCGGTACCTATGACATCCATATCTGTGTACCTGCTCATTGAGCCGGTTCCGTTGACATACATATCTGTGTACCTGCTCATTGAGCCGGTACCTATGACATCCATATCTGTGTAACTGCTCATTGAGCCGGTACCTATGACATCCATATCTGTGTACCTGCTCATTGAGCCGGTACCTATGACATCCATATCTGTGTACCTGCTCATTGAGCCGGTTCCGATGACATCCATATCTGTGTACCTGCTCATTGAGCCGGTACCTATGACATCCATATCTGTGTACCTGCTCATTGAGCCGGTACCTATGACATCCATATCTGTGAACCTGCTCATTGAGCCGGTACTTATGACATCCATATCTGTGTACCTGCTCATTGAGCCGGTACCTATGACATCCATATCTGTGTACCTGCTCATTGAGCCGGTACCTATGACATCCATATCTGTGTAACTGCTCATTGAGCCGGTACCTATGACATCCATATCTGTGTACCTGCTGATTGAGCCGGTACCTATGACATCCATATCTGTGTACCTGCTCATTAAGCCGGTACCTATGACATCAATATCTGTGTACCTGCTCATTGAGCCGGGTACCTATGACATCCATATCTGTAGAGTTCTATGGAGAAAGTTACAAGGTATTTCTGGCTGTTTTAGCCTTATTCTGGCCAATTTCCTGGCTGGTTTTAGATGGTAAAACGGGGGCACGGTGGCTCAGTAGGTAGAGATGCAGGCTGCAAGCCGAGAGGTCCTCGGTTTGAATCCCACCTGCGGCAACTGCATTGTGTCCTTGGGCAAGACACTTCACCACCATTGCCCATCTGGGGGCATGGTGGCGTGGTGCACTAAGGCGTACTGCCCGTCGATGGTGCACTTGTCTTCAACCATTGCTAACCCTGCTGGTGTGGAGTTAGTATGTTGGGGAGCTGACAGCTGCTCGCCGTTGCTCGGTGGTTCTCTCCGGGTACTCCGGCTTCCTCCACCCATAAAACTGTCATGGTCATGATTAGCCACGGTGCAGAAATATATGACATTAAACCCCAATAAATAATAAATAGATGGTAAAATGCAGACGATATCAAAATTTATTAATTTAAATATCGTTTTTAAATTTTTTTCCGAAAAATTTCAACAAAACCATATCATGTGACCCCTCATTGGAACGAGCTCGATGAGCTCATTCCAACGAGGGGTCACATGATATGGTTTTGTTGAAATTTTTAAAAAATCATATCGGCATATTACGTGGGCGGATGCGGGCGATTCTTTGGGTAAAGGGTTAATGGGCTATAGAATGGACATTTTGGATAACATCTGCATAACTCTGGTCGTTATAAACTACACATAGTTGTAACTGATATTATCTTCACTTAATTTATAGATGCAGTCCGAAAAAATCCTCTCACATCCAGCAGCCAGAATCTTGATATTGAAACCGTGATTAAAAACTCTGTGATATGCAAAAGATAGAGATGGCGAGAGGAAGAAGAGATCTTTGGAAAAAAGTTTGGGTGTGGCAGTTCCTGTGCCACATTAAACGTTAATATCTCTGTTTTTTCAACAGGCAAGGGTACTTGACATACTACAATAGTAACAATACCATTGAAAATAGGTTGCAGTATCAACTCAGTAACATTTTAACAGCATTTGCTCTTCATTGACAGCACGCGTCCATGGCATCCTTTCTTGGAAAGCTCACTCGAAGATGCCCCCATCCTATTATTGAAGGACAAATACTGATAAACATTTGTAGAATTTATTCTGCAACTTATTATCAGCGGCTTCAAGTTAAATATCATGTCACCTAAATAATTATGTTGAGACTTTGTAATTTTAAATTAAAACCATACAAATATTGATGTCATTGGAACTAGTTGATTGAGTTGGTTCGATTGAGTTCAATAATTGTTTGGTTTCATTGGGAAAGTGTAAATTTTACACAGTATATGTTAAATGTTTTATAATTAAACTTTTTTTTCGGTTTATGCATTTTCAGATAAAACGATTGGCTCACACGATTCTGTTTTTTCTTTTCATAACTCAATGAACCGAAAAAAACTCAATTAGGTCCGCCCCCAGCCACGCCCCTAAAATAGCAGTCTTCGGAGTTGCAACATGGTGTCAAATCAGTAGAAGTTAGAACACTGGCACGTTCTAGATCTGAAAAAGAAAAATAAATTTATATTACTAATTTATCACCATGAAATTATTTATAAAATATTTAAATGACCGTGGTGGGTCAATTTTTCTTTTTCTTCACAACTGTATTTATTTGACATTTCAATTTTTACGCACACTGGGTGATCATCTGCGTTCATCGTTTTACCCAAATCGATTGTAAACAACGGCTGGTCACAATGAATACGGCAATTTTGACATTGCTAATTTGAATGAAATTTTTTGAAATTAAAATGATTTTATATTTATATCTTACTCCACTTTTACCAACTGTGTTTTTCAGTTCTCGGGAAACGGTCAAAACCAAAATACAATGTAATACTGATGGCCTACTACCACCTACCACGGAACGTAACTTTTACGTGAAGTGAACAGTTGAATGAAATTTGAGGGAGGCATGGCTTATGACGTTTTCTTTGCATTACGTAATTCATTGGTCAATAAAAAATTTAATGACATAAGTGCATTTGACTTGGAAAGTGTGTCAATTGCTACCTGCATTTCAATAATATGCGCCCTCTTTTATGCCAGAAAAATAATATGTCTACCAGTTTTAGTTTTTAAGTCTTTGTTCGCTGAAGTAGAGGATGACTAACACTATTTATTTATTTGGGTCGCGAACGTTTAATTATAAGGAATGATCATTTCTTTTTGTCTGTTTCTTGAGTTATGAACCCCCCAAAACAAAGTCCAAACATCGCGTAAATACGCCCATTTACGCCCATTTTTGCAGTTTGGACTTTGTTTTTTGGGGTTCATAATTCAAGAAATAGACAAAAAGAAATGATCATTCCTTAAATAACTATATAAAAAATTGTTAGTAAATCTTCACTATTTTTATGTCTCTGATAGGGAGCCATCTTGAATCTGGGTTGTCAGTTAGTCTGTTTTTGTCCATCCAAAGCCATAACTCTCAATAATGCTTTGGTGGATTTCCATTAAACTTTACACAAGGGTAAAGGACAATAGAAGTTATTTTGCACAGGAACACCATGCTCCAGTGATTAAGATCAAAGTCATGGGAAAGGGAAAACTTAATTCTCTCACAGACTGTATTTGTCTGTCCGGAGCCATAATTCTATAATGCTTGTCTGTCAAAGTTGCCGTTTGCTTACACACTTTCATCTATTACAATTCTTGGTATGCAGGGTGTCATTGTTTAAAAGGTTAATCTATATCACTTAACCCTTAATCCTGGAAAGTGTTTTTTGTTTTTAAAAATAAACTTAAATTCCACTCATGGGAGAGAAAATTTTATCTCTATTTTCCAACATAAGACATTCAGATATTGTTGTCAAAAGAACTTGCACATTACAGTACAAGTCGAAATAAGTTGTAACATAACTGCAATAAACTATGTATACTGCTGCTTGTGCACTGATAAGATCAGAATCTGACATCATTTTCTGGAAAACTCTCTGTGAGATCTGTTCAGAAAATGATGTTAGTTTCTGGTCTTATCAGTGTAGGAAGAGATAGATACATAGTTTACAGTGGTTATCCTACAAATTTATTTTGACTTGTACTGTATGCCAATTCAAGTGACATCCAAATGTAATGTGTATGGTTCTGTTGAGAAAGTTCCAACAGGGTTTCGCAAATTGGAGAACAGTTGTTTTGTTCCCCCAACGTTCTCGCAAATGCTTGTTAAAGAGCCCCATTTACCGTTCCTGCCAAAAATATAAGCATTAATGTATGGAATTGCACATGTCAGCAGTGTTCAAAGGTGTGAATTGTCATTAAGGAAAAGTGTTTATCATATAGAAATAAAGCAGAATCAAACTTTCTCTCGAAAATTCCCTTGTATATTGTGATCTGAGAAATTTCTGCACACTGTTATTGTGCTAAAACTTTGAAAGCAGAAAACAGCGTAAATGTACTTCGATGACGCGATTGTTCCATGACCTGCATAATGTAATCAACCCCCCCCCCCCCCCTAATGAATAGCTAGACAAAACTATAAACAATAGCCTCATCGAATATTAAATGCATCACATTATTCACCGATAATGATATATTGCGTGATAAGAAGAAATTATTTTTCATACATAGCCTACAGCCTGAACTGAACTCTTGCACGTGATGTTTATCAATGTGGCTGGGTCGTGGTTCATCTTTGCCATGGATTTACAGTCTTCACTAATTCAAACAGTGGCCAATCTAATGCTTCTGACCAGTGCTACTGCTTTCTAAACGTAATATAGTGGCGGTGGTGGAATGTATTAGATTGATGAAGGTTGTGGTTCCCCGGGGGGGAGGGGGGGGGGGTGGGTGGGCGCTGAAATGTGACTTGATTATAATTGTCTTAACACTGAAGAGTAAATAACTTACCCCTTTTAAGTCGTTGGGGATGGCTCCCTTTGTACTAGTAATTACTAATACAGTAGAATCCTCTTAACTGAATATCCATTTTGCCAGTGAGAATTATTCAATTAACAGGAGTATACAATTAACAGGGATTTGGTCAGTTTCCTGTGTTCTGGAGGTAAACTGAGCATTAATCCTATTATATTTTGTTTGTCAGAGCTCATAGAGCTCTGTCAAACAAGATATAATAGAATAAATGCCTGTATTGGATGTAGTGAGGCCAAAAGGTTGATAAATAAGGGGAATTTGGTGCATGTCATAGTAATTTTTTCGACATATTACAAAAATTTATATACAATTAACAGGAGTTTACTCTGCAACCCACATGCAATTGACAGATCAAATTTGTACTGAAGGTATGGTCAATGGGTTTGTGTTTGAAAATTATATTCAATTAACAGGGATATAAAATTAAGAGATATCCAATTATGTGGGCTCCACTGTACCAGCATACTTTTGGAAAGCTTTTGCCATTGTTCTCATGGGTGAGGGGGGTGGGGGTGGATAAGGGGGTTGAATTTCCATTTACTTTGAGGATGAGTTTAAATTATGTAATGTATTGGCGATGGTTGAATGTGTTGGTTGATTGTGGGGGGGGGGGAGTGTTGTATAAAGCTTAAGTTTCCATTACAGTTTATATACACTTGACGTTATAATGAAACGCTACTTTTTTATTATTATTATCTTGACATTGAAGGGTAGATAACTAATCCCTTTCAATCGTTGAGGGTGGAGCCTTTTATACTAGTGATTAGATTACTAATACCAGCGTGTTTTCAGCAAGATATTCTTGGTGTTCGCTTGGGGGAAAAGGATTCTACTGTTAACACTGACCAGCACATTGAAGTTTATATTGTTTAAACGCATTAGGTTAGTGGGGGTGGGGGGGGGGTGGTGGAGATAATTTTTTTTTTATGAATCTGCTTACAACCATGGCCGTATATACCTTTATTTTGTGACAAAATCAAAGATTTCTATATCGGCTAAACTTAAATCTAATTGCAAAAAAGCATTACATTGCATTAACAGCCAACTTATAAAGTGGAGTATAAATATTAAGATCAACTAAGGCCTAAAAAAATAAAAAATCTGTTTCTCAGGCCCTCCCGCATGGTCCTTTTGGCTGCCGCATGCTCTCTTTTTATAACCAATTTAAACTTTAAAAAAATTTAAAATTAAATGGTTTATGTCTGATATTTTGCCCAAGTTAAAAAAATTGATGAATTTGTCCCTTGAGTGCAAGAAGGCTTTGCAATGCTTTAGCATTGCAAAGCCTTCTTGCTCTCAAGGGATGAAATACACCACCACCTCCACCCATACTATTCTGTAGATTATGAGGCCTAAAACTTGAACCTCGAACATGAACTTTTGATGGCAAAGAAGTAATTACTGAAATGAAAAATAAAATAAAAAACTGCTCGCCCGCATGCAATTCACAAATAATGGCCTGAGAAACAGAAGATCAACTTTGTGTGGCCTAATATTTACATCAATGTTCAGGAGGGAATTTGAAAATGTTTCCTCTATTTAAATTGTTCACATATAATTATATCTTGCATTCCTGATGGGATGGGGTGGTGGTATTCAAACCTCTGCATTATATAAGTATAGCCTCCCCACAGATAACTTGCATTTATTAATTGGAAGATCATGCTTGACTCCGTTTGCATCGATTTAGTTCTCTGTATAAGAATGCTTGCTCCGAGTCCAGTACGACTCCACAAGAGTGGTAAACACTCTCGTGGTGTCGAGCTAGAATCTGAGTAAGGCACTCACAGCCATAGAATTAAATTATGTGGAAATACTGGTATTGTGAAGATGAATATAAATAGATGGTTAACATAGGAAACATTCGTGGAAAAACACATATATTCCAAGTTCATAAACTTTACTTCTAGTTTGAAGGCAGCATCATTATTTTATATGTTATGTTTCATAGAAATAACACAATAGGCACAGTGAGTCTTTGTGTATAGCCCCTAACTTATCCAACTTTTTCTTCTCCCTTAGGCAGGTAGTTATATGTACTATGACGCTTGTTCCGAGTCTGGCTCGACTCCGTGAGAGTGACAAACACTCCCATGGGTTCAAGCTGGAGTCTGAGTAACGAGTTCACTCCCAAACATTATGCAGAAATATGGGTATTATCAACATAACAATATATTGAGAGTTAGCGTAGGAAGCATTTGTGGGGTGGGGGGGGGGGGGGGGGAGGATATACCGGGTATTTTCAGAGCCCATATCCTTTATAACTTAATTTCTAGGATAAAGGAAACATCATTATTTTATATGTTATGTTAATTTCTTTATAATTTCTTTGAATAAAGGATCAACACACCACTGTTCAAATGTATAAAATAATTCTTTTATATTCAGTTTCTGTAACAACGTCTACAAAATCTATCTACACCACCCCCAGTGGCTTACATCATAACATTATTAGTCGATTTGTGACGAAGTCAAACTCGACTTATAGTTTGATGAATGGCAGGTGGGCAGACAGGCCATCGTAAACAATTGGTTTCCGGGTGATAACTTGATAATGGTTCAACCCATGTTCATGAAACTTTGTATCGGTGAGAGGAAGAACCCTATTAATTTTGGACTTGCTTGGTCAAAGGTCAAGGTCACAGTGACCTTGAACATAGTAAATTATAAACAAGTGGTTTCCGGATGATAACTTGACTACGGTTCAACCCACATTCTTGAAACTTCATATGTAGGTTGGCATTCGTGAGAGGAAGAAACCTATTTATTTTGGACTCACTAGGTCGAAGGTCAAGGTCACAGTGACCCTGAACATAGTAAATCAAAACAATTGGTTTCCAGATGATAACTTGATACCATTCTAGGTGGACTGATCCATCGCACTGTAGACAGTAGCCATACCATTCCATGTGGACTGATCCATCTCACTGTAGACAGTATCGGTACAGTTCTAGGTGGACTGATCCATCTCACTGTAGAGAGTAGCGGTACCATTCTGGGTGGACTGATCCATCTCACTGTAGACAGTAGCGGTACCATTCTAGGTGGACTGATCCATCTCACTGTAGACAGAAGCGGTACCATTCTAGGTGGACTGATCCATCTCACTGTAGACAGTAGCAGTACCATTCTAGGTGGACTGATCCATCTCACTGTAGACAGTAGCCATACCATTCTAGGTGGACTGATCCATCTCACTGTATACAGTAGCGGTACCATTCTAGGTGGACTGATCCATCTCGCTGTATACAGTAGCGGTACCATTCTAGGTGGACTGATCCATCTCACTGTAGACAGTAGCGGTACCATTCTAGGTGGACTGATCCATCTCACTGTTGACAGTAGCCATACCATTCTAGGTGCACTGATCCATCTCACTGTAGACAGTAGCCATACCATTCTAGGTGGACTGATCCATCTCACTATAGACAGTAGCCATACCATTCTAGGTGGACTGATCCATCTCACTGTAGAGAGTAGCCATACCATTCTAGGTGGACTGATCCATCTCACTGTAGACAGTAGTGGTACCATTCTAGGCGGACTGATCCATCTCACTGTTGACAGTAGCGGTACCATTCTAGGTGGACTGATCCATCTCACTGTTGACAGTAGCGGTACCATTCTAGGTGGACTGATCCATCTCACTGTAGACAGTAGTGGTACCATTCTAGGTGGACTGATCCATCTCACTGTAGACAGTAGCGGTACCATTCTAGGTGGACTGATCCATCTCACTGTAGACAGTAGCCATACCATTCTAGGTGGACTGATCCATCTCACTATAGACAGTAGCCATACCATTCTAGGTGGACTGATCCATCTCACTGTAGAGAGTAGCCATACCATTCTAGGTGGACTGATCCATCTCACTGTAGACAGTAGTGGTACCATTCTAGGCGGACTGATCCATCTCACTGTTGACAGTAGCGGTACCATTCTAGGTGGACTGATCCATCTCACTGTTGACAGTAGCGGTACCATTCTAGGTGGACTGATCCATCTCACTGTTGACAGTAGCGGTACCATTCTAGGTGGACTGATCCATCTCACTGTAGACAGTAGCCATACCATTCTAGGTGGACTGATCCATCTCACTGTAGACAGTAGCCATACCATTCTAGGTGGACTGATCCTCCATCTCACTGTAGACAGTAGCCATACCATTCTAGGTGGACTGATCCATCTCACTGTAGACAGTAGTGGTACCATTCTAGGTGGACTGATCCATCTCACTGTTGACAGTAGCGGCACCATTCTAGGTGGACTGATCCACCTCACTGTTGACAGTAGCGGTACCATTCTAGGTGGACTGGTCCATCTCCCTGTTGACAGTAGCCATACCATTCTAGGTGGACTGATCCACCTCACTGTTGACAGTAGTGGTACCATTCTAGGTGGACTGATCCATCTCACTGTTGACAGTAGCCATACCATTCTAGGTGGACTGATCCATCTCACTGTTGACAGTAGCCATACCATTCTAGGTGGACTGATCCATCTCACTGTTGACAGTAGCGGTACCATTCTAGGTGGACTGATCCATCTCACTGTTGACAGTAGCCATACCATTCTAGGTGGACTGATCCATCTCACTGTTGACAGTAGTGGTACCATTCTAGGTGGACTGATCCATCTCACTGTAGACAGTAGCCATACCATTCTAGGTGGACTGATCCATTTCACTGTAGACAGTAGCCATACCATTCTAGGTGGACTGATCCATCTCACTGTTGACAGTAGCGGTACCATTCTAGGTGGACTGATCCATCTCACTGTTGACAGTAGCAGTACCATTCTAGGTGGACTGATCCATCTCACTGTTGACAGTAGCCATACCATTCTAGGTGGACTGATCCATCTCACTGTAGACATTAGCGGTACCATTTTAGGTGGACTGATCCATCTCACTGTAGACAGTAGCCATACCATTCTAGGTGGACTGATCCATCTCACTGTAGACAGTAGCGGTACCATTCTACGTGGACTGATCCATCTCACTGTTGACAGTAGCCATACCATTCTAGGTGGACTGACCCATCTCACTGTAGACAGTAGTGGTACCATTCTATGTGGACTGATCCATCTCACTGTTGACAGTAGCGGTACCATTCTAGGTGGACTGATCCATCTCACTGTAGACACAGTAGCCATACCATTCTAGGTGGACTGATCCATCTCACTGTTGACAGTAGGCATACCATTCTAGGTGGACTGATCCATCTCACTGTAGACAGTAGCCATACCATTCTAGGTGGACTGATCCATCTCACTGTAGACAGTAGCAGTACCATTCTAGGTGGACTGATCCATCTCAATGTTGACAGTAGTGGTACCATTCTAGGTGGAATGATCCATCTCACTGTTGACAGTAGCAGTACCATTCTAGGTGGACTGATCCATCTCACTGTTGACAGTAGTGGTACCATTCTAGGTGGACTGATCCATCTCACTGTTGACAGTAGTGGTACCATTCTATGTGGACTGATCCATCTCACTGTAGACAGTAGCGGTACCATTCTAGGTGGACTGATCCATCTCGCTGTTGACAGTAGCAGTACCATTCTAGGTGGACTGATCCATCTCACTGTAGACAGTAGCGGTTCCATTCTAGGTGGACTGATCCATCTCGCTGTAGACAGTAGTGGTACCATTCTAGGTGGACTGATCCATCTCACTGTTGACAGTAGCAGTACCATTCTAGGTGGACTGATCCATCTCACTGTAGACAGTAGTGGTACCATTCTAGGTGGACTGATCCATCTCACTGTTGACAGTAGCAGTACCATTCTAGGTGGACTGATCCATCTCACTGTAGACAGTAGTGGTACCATTCTAGGTGGACTGATCCATCTCACTGTTGACAGTAGCAGTACCATTCTAGGTGGACTGATCCATCTCACTGTAGACAGTAGTGGTATCATTCTAGGTGGACTGATCCATCTCACTGTTGACAGTAGCAGTACCATTCTAGGTGGACTGATCCATCTCACTGTAGACAGTAGTGGTACCATTCTAGGTGGACTGATCCATCTCACTGTAGACAGTAGCGGTACCATTCTAGGTGGACTGATCCATCTCACTGTTGACAGTAGCAGTACCATTCTATGTGGACTGATCCATCTCACTGTTGACAGTAGTGGTACCGTTCTATGTGGACTGATCCATCTCATTGATGACAGTAGTGGTACCATTCTAGGTGGACTGATCCATCTCACTGTAGACAGTAGCGGTACCATTCTAGGTGGACTGATCCATCTCACTGTTGACAGTAGTGGCACCATTCTATGTGGACTGATCCATCTCATTGTTGACAGTAGTGGTACCATTCTATGTGGACTGATCCATCTCATTGTTGACAGTAGCGGTACCATTCTAGGTGGACTGATCCATCTCACTGTAGACAGTAGCGGTACCATTCTAGGTGGACTGATCCATCTCACTGTTGACAGTAGCCATACCATTCTAGGTGGACTGATCCATCTCACTGTAGACAGTAGCCATACCATTCTAGGTGGACTGATCCTCCATCTCACTGTAGACAGTAGCCATACCATTCTAGGTGGACTGATCCATCTCACTGTAGACAGTAGTGGTACCATTCTAGGTGGACTGATCCATCTCACTGTTGACAGTAGCAGCACCATTCTAGGTGGACTGATCCATCTCACTGTTGACAGTAGCGGTACCATTCTAGGTGGACTGGTCCATCTCCCTGTTGACAGTAGCCATACCATTCTAGGTGGACTGATCCATCTCACTGTTGACAGTAGTGGTACCATTCTAGGTGGACTGATCCATCTCACTGTTGACAGTAGCCATACCATTCTAGGTGGACTGATCCATCTCACTGTTGACAGTAGCCATACCATTCTAGGTGGACTGATCCATCTCACTGTTGACAGTAGCGGTACCATTCTAGGTGGACTGATCCATCTCACTGTTGACAGTAGCCATACCATTCTAGGTGGACTGATCCATCTCACTGTTGACAGTAGTGGTACCATTCTAGGTGGACTGATCCATCTCACTGTAGACAGTAGCCATACCATTCTAGGTGGACTGATCCATTTCACTGTAGACAGTAGCCATACCATTCTAGGTGGACTGATCCATCTCACTGTTGACAGTAGCGGTACCATTCTAGGTGGACTGATCCATCTCACTGTTGACAGAAGCAGTACCATTCTAGGTGGACTGATCCATCTCACTGTTGACAGTAGCCATACCATTCTAGGTGGACTGATCCATCTCACTGTAGACATTAGCGGTACCATTCTAGGTGGACTGATCCATCTCACTGTAGACAGTAGCCATACCATTCTAGGTGGACTGATCCATCTCACTGTAGACAGTAGCGGTACCATTCTATGTGGACTGATCCATCTCACTGTTGACAGTAGCCATACCATTCTAGGTGGACTGACCCATCTCACTGTAGACAGTAGTGGTACCATTCTATGTGGACTGATCCATCTCACTGTTGACAGTAGCGGTACCGTTCTAGGTGGACTGATCCATCTCACTGTAGACAGTAGCCATACCATTCTAGGTGGACTGATCGATCTCACTGTTGACAGTAGCCATACCATTCTAGGTGGACTGATCCATCTCACTGTAGACAGTAGCCATACCATTCTAGGTGGACTGATCCATCTCACTGTCGACAGTAGCAGTACCATTCTAGGTGGACTGATCCATCTCAATGTTGACAGTAGTGGTACCATTCTAGGTGGACTGATCCATCTCACTGTTGACAGTAGCAGTACCATTCTAGGTGGACTGATCCATCTCACTGTTGACAGTAGTGGTACCATTCTAGGTGGACTGATCCATCTCACTGTTGACAGTAGTGGTACCATTCTATGTTGACTGATCCATCTCACTGTAGACAGTACCGGTACCATTCTAGGTGGACTGATCCATCTCGCTGTTGACAGTAGCAGTACCATTCTAGGTGGACTGATCCATCTCACTGTAGACAGTAGCGGTTCCATTCTAGGTGGACTGATCCATCTCGCTGTTGACAGTAGCAGTACCATTCTAGGTGGACTGATCCATCTCACTGTAGACAGTAGTGGTACCATTCTAGGTGGACTGATCCATCTCACTGTTGACAGTAGCAGTACCATTCTAGGTGGACTGATCCATCTCACTGTAGACAGCAGTGGTACCATTCTAGGTGGACTGATCCATCTCACTGTTGACAGTAGCAGTACCATTCTAGGTGGACTGATCCATCTCACTGTAGACAGTAGTGGTACCATTCTAGGTGGACTGATCCATCTCACTGTTGACAGTAGCAGTACCATTCTAGGTGGACTGATCCATCTCACTGTAAACAGTAGCGGTACCATTCTATGTGGACTGATCCATCTCACTGTTGACAGTAGTGGTACCATTCTAGGTGGGCTGATCCATCTCACTGTAGACAGTAGCGGTACCATTCTAGGTGGACTGATCCATCTCACTGTTGACAGTAGCAGTACCATTCTATGTGGACTGATCCATCTCACTGTTGACAGTAGTGGTACCATTCTATGTGGACTGATCCATCTCATTGATGACAGTAGTGGGACCATTCTAGGTGGACTGATCCATCTCACTGTAGACAGTAGCGGTACCATTCTAGGTGGACTGATCCATCTCACTGTTGACAGTAGTGGCACCATTCTATGTGGACTGATCCATCTCATTGTTGAGAGTAGTGGTACCATTCTATGTGGACTGATCCATCTCATTGTTGACAGTAGCGGTACCATTCTAGGTGGACTGATCCATCTCACTGTAGACAGTAGCGGTACCATTCTAGGTGGACTGATCCATCTCACTGTTGACAGTAGCGGTACCATTCTAGGTGGACTGATCCATCTCACTGTTGACAGTAGTGGTACCATTCTAGGTGGACTGATCCATCTCATTGTTGACAGTAGTGGTACCATTCTATGTGGACTGATCCATCTCATTGTTGACAGTAGTGGTACCATTCTATGTGGACTGATCCATCTCACTGTAGACAGTAGACAGTACCATTCTAGGTGGACTGATCCATCTCACTGTAGACAGTAGTGGTACCATTCTAGGTGGACTGATCCATCTCACTGTTGACAGTAGCGGTACCATTCTTGGTGGACTGATCCATCTCACTGTTGACAGTAGCCATACCATTCTAGGTGGACTGATCCATCTCACTGTAGACCGTAGCGGTACCATTCTCGGTGGACTGATCCACCTCACTGTTGACAGTAGCGGTACCATTCTAGGTGGACTGATCCATCTCACTGTAGACAGTAGCGGTACCATTCTAGGTGGACTGATCCATCTCACTGTTGACAGTAGTGGTACCATTCTAGGTGGACTGATCCATCTCACTATTGACAGTAGCGGTACCATTCTAGGTGGACTGATCCATCTCACTGTTGACAGTAGCGGTACCATTCTAGATGGACTGATCCATCTCACTGTAGACAGTAGTGGTACCATTCTAGGTGGACTGATCCATCTCACTGTAGACAGTAGCGGTACCATTCTAGATGGACTGATCCATCTCACTGTAGACAGTAGTGGTACCATTCTAGGTGGACTGATCCATCTCACTGTTGACAGTAGCGGTACCATTCTAGGTGGACTGTTCCATCTCACTGTTGACAGTAGCGGTACCATTCTAGGTGGACTGATCCATCTCACTGTAGACAGTAGCCATACCATTCTAGGTGGACTGATCCATCTCACTGTTGACAGTAGTGGTACCATTCTAGGTGGACTGATCCATCTCACTGTAGACAGTAGCGTACCATTCTAGATGGACTGATCCATCTCACTGTAGACAGTAGTGGTACCATTCTAGGTGGACTGATCCATCTCACTGTAGACAGTAGCGGTACCATTCTACATGGACTGATCCATCTCACTCTAGACAGTAGTGGTACCATTCTAGGTGGACTGATCCATCTCAGTGTTGACAGTAGCAGTACCATTCTAGGTGGACTGATCCATCTCACTGTAGACAGTAGTGGTACCATTCTAGGTGGACTGATCCATCTCATTGTTGACAGTAGTGGTACCATTCTATGTGGACTGATCCATCTCACTGTAGACAGTAGCGGTACCATTCTAGGTGGACTGATCCATCTCACTGTAGACAGTAGCGGTAGGTGGACTGATCCATCTCGCTGTCGACTGTAGACAGTAGCGGTACCATTCTAGGTGGACTGATCCATCTCACTGTCGACTGTAGACAGTAGCGGTACCATTCTAGGTGGACTGATCCATCTCGCTGTCGACTGTAGACAGTAGCGGTACCATTCTAGGTGGACTGATCCATCTCGCTGTCGACTGTAGACAGTTGCGGTACCATTCTATGTGGACTGATCCATCTCATTGTTGACAGTAGTGGGACCATTCTAGGTGGACTGATCCATCTCACTGTTGACAGTAGCAGTACCATTCTAGGTGGACTGATCCATCTCACTGTAGACAGTAGTGGTACCATTCTAGGTGGACTGATCCATCTCACTGTTGACAGTAGCGGTAGGTGGACTGATCCATCTCGCTGTCGACTGTAGACAGTAGCGGTACCATTCTAGGTGGACTGATCCATCTCGCTGTCGACTGTAGACAGTAGCGGTACCATTTTAGGTGGACTGATCCATCTCGCAGTCGACTGTAGACAGTAGCGGTACCATTCTAGGTGGCCTGATCCATCTCGCTGTCGACAGTAGCAGTACCATTCTAGGTGGACTGATCCATCTCACTGTAGACAGTAGTGGTACCATTCTAGGTGGACTGATCCATCTCACTGTTGACAGTAGCAGTACCATTCTAGGTGGACTGATCCATCTCATTGTTGACAGTAGTGGTACCATTCTAGGTGGACTGATCCATCTCACTGTAGACAGTAGCGGTACCATTCTAGGTGGACTGATCCATCTCACTGTTGACAGTAGTGGTACCATTCTATGTGGACTGATCCACCTCATTGTTGACAGTAGTGGTACCATTCTATGTGGACTGATCCATCTCATTGTTGACAGTAGTGGTACCATTCTATGTGGACTGATCCATCTCACTGTAGACAGTAGCGGTACCATTCTAGGTGGACTGATCCATCTCACTGTAGATAGTAGCGGTACCATTCTAGGTGGACTGATCCATCTCACTGTAAACAGTAGCGGTACCATTCTAGGGGGACTGATTTATCTCACTGTAGACAGTAGCGGCACCATTCTAGGTGGACTGATCCATCTCACTGTAGACAGTAGCGGTACCATTCTACGTGGACTGATCCATCTCACTGTACACAGTAGCGGTACCATTCTAGGTGGACTGATCCATCTAACTGTTGACAGTAGCCATACCATTCTAGTTGGACTGATCCATCTAACTGTAGACAGTAGCAGTACCATTCTAGGTGGACTGATCCATCTCACTGTAGACAGTAGCCATACCATTGTAGGTGGACTGATCCATCTCACTGTAGACAGTAGCAGTACCATTCTAGGTGGACTGATCCATCTCACTGTAGACAGTAGCCATACCATTCTATGTGGACTGATCCATCTCACTGTAGACAGTAGTGGTACCATTCTAGGTGGACTGATCCATCTCACTGTAGACAGTAGCCATACCATTCTAGGTGGACTGATCCATCTCACTGTAGACAGTAGTGGTACCATTCTAGCTGGACTGATCCATCTCACTGTAGACAGTAGCCATACCATTCTAGGTGGACTGATCCATCTCACTGTAGACAGTACTGGTACCATTCTAGGTGGACTGATCCATCTCACTGTAGACAGTTGCGGTACCATTCTAGGTGGACTGATCCATCTCACTGTAGACAGTAGTGGTACCATTCTAGGTGGACTGATCCATCTCACTGTAGACAGTAGTGGTACCATTCTAGGTGGACTGATCCATCTCACTGTAGACAGTAGTGGTACCATTCTAGGTGGACTGATCCATCTCACTGTAGCCAGTAGCCATACCATTCTAGGTGGACTGATCCATCTCACTGTAGACAGTAGCGGTACCATTCTAGGTGGACTGATCCATCTCACTGTAGACAGTAGCCATACCATTCTAGGTGGACTGATCCATCTCACTGTTGACAGTAGCGGTACCATTCTAGGTGGACTGATCCATCTAACTGTAGACAGTAGCGGTACCATTCTAGGTGGACTGATCCATCTCACTGTAGACAGTAGCCATACCATTCTAGGTGGACTGATCCATCTCGCTGTCGACTGTAGACAGTAGCGGTACCATTCTAGGTGGACTGATCCATCTCGCTGTCGACTGTAGACAGTAGCGGTACCATTCTAGGTGGACTGATCCATCTCGCTGTCGACTGTAGACAGTAGCGGTGCCATTCTAGGTGGACTGATCCATCTCGCTGTCGACTGTAGACAGTAGCGGTACCATTCTAGGTGGACTGATCCATCTCGCTGTCGACTGTAGACAGTAGCGGTACCATTCTATGTGGACTGATCCATCTCGCTGTCGACTGTAGACAGTAGCGGTACCATTCTATGTGGACTGATCCATCTCGCTGTCGACAGTAGACAGTAGCGGTACCATTCTATGTGGACTGATCCATCTCGCTGTCGACTGTAGACAGTAGCGGTACCATTCTACGTGGACTGATCCATCTCGCTGTCGACTGTAGACAGTAGCGGTACCATTCTAGGTGGACTGATCCATCTCGCTGTCGACTGTAGACAGTAGCGGTACCATTCTAGGTGGACTGATCCATCTCGCTGTCGACTGTAGACAGTAGCGGTACCATTCTAGGTGGACTGATCCATCTCGTTGTCGACTGTTGACAGTAGCGGTACCATTCTAGGTGGACTGATCCATCTCGCTGTCGACTGAAGACAGTAGCGGTACCATTCTAGGTGGACTGATCCATCTCTCTGTCGACTGTAGACAGTAGCGGTACCATTCTAGGTGGACTGATCCATCTCGCTGTCGACTGTTGACAGTAGCGGTACCATTCTAGGTGGACTGATCCATCTCGCTGTCGACTGTTGACAATAGCGGTACCATTCTAGGTGGACTGATCCATCTCGCTGTCGACTGTAGACAGTAGCGGTACCATTCTAGGTGGACTGATCCATCTCGCTGTCGACTGTAGACAGTAGCGGTACCATTCTAGGTGGACTGATCCATCTCGCTGTCGACTGTAGACAGTAGCGGTACCATTCTAGGTGGACTGATCCATCTCGCTGTCGACTGTAGACAGTAGCGGTACCATTCTCGGTGGACTGATCCATCTCGCTGTCGACTGTAGACAGTAGCGGTACCATTCTAGGTGGACTGATCCATCTCGCTGTCGACTGTAGACAGTAGCGGTACCATTCTAGGTGGACTGATCCATCTCGCTGTCGACTGTAGACAGTAGCGGTACCATTCTAGGTGGACTGATCCATCTCGCTGTCGACTGTAGACAGTAGCGGTACCATTCTAGGTGGACTGATCCATCTCGCTGTCGACTGTAGACAGTAGCGGTACCATTCTATGTGGACTGATCCATCTCGCTGTCGACTGTAGACAGTAGCGGTACCATTCTAGGTGGACTGATCCATCTCGCTGTCGACTGTAGACAGTAGCGGTACCATTCTATGTGGACTGATCCACCTCGCTGTCGACTGTAGACAGTAGCGGTACCATTCTATGTGGACTGATCCACCTCGCTGTCGACTGTAGACAGTAGCGGTACCATTCTATGTGGACTGATCCATCTCGCTGTCGACTGTAGACAGTAGCGGTACCATTCTATGTGGACTGATCCATCTCGCTGTCGACTGTAGACAGTAGCGGTACCATTCTATGTGGACTGATCCATCTCGCTGTCGACTGTAGACAGTAGCGGTACCATTCTTTGTGGACTGATCCATCTCGCTGTCGACTGTAGACAGTAGCGGTACCATTCTATGTGGACTGATCCATCTCGCTGTCGACTGTAGACAGTAGCGGTACCATTCTATGTGGACTGATCCATCTCGCTGTCGACTGTAGACAGTAGCGGTACCATTCCAGGTGGACTGATCCATCTCGCTGTCGACTGTAGACAGTAGCGGTACCATTCTAGGTGGACTGATCCATCTCGCTGTCGACTGTAGACAGTAGCGGTACCATTCTAGGTGGACTGATCCATCTCGCTGTCGACTGTTGACAGTAGCGGTACCATTCTAGGTGGACTGATCCATCTCGCTGTCGACTGTTGACAGTAGCGGTACCATTCTAGGTGGACTGATCCATCTCGCTGTCGACTGTAGACAGTAGCGGTACCATTCTATGTGGACTGATCCATCTCGCTGTCGACTGTAGACAGTAGCGGTACCATTCTAGGTGGACTGATCCATCTCGCTGTCGACTATAGACAGTAGCGGTACCATTCTAGGGGGCCTGATCCATCTCGCTGTCGACTGTAGACATTAGCGGTACCATTCTAGGTGGACTGATCCATCTCGCTGTCGACTGTAGACAGTAGCGGTACCATTCTAGGTGGACTGATCCATCTCGCTGTCGACTGTAGACAGTAGCGGTACCATTCTAGGTGGACTGATCCATCTCGCTGTCGACTGTAGACAGTAGCGGTACCATTCTAGGTGGACTGATCCATCTCGCTGTCGACTGTAGACAGTAGCGGTACCATTCTAGGTGGACTGATCCATCTCGCTGTCGACTGTAGACAGTAGCGGTACCATTCTAGGTGGACTGATCCATCTCGCTGTCGACTGTAGACAGTAGCGGTACCATTCTAGGTGGACTGATCCATCTCGCTGTCGACTGTAGACAGTAGCGGTACCATTCTATGTGGACTGATCCATCTCGCTGTCGACTGTAGACAGTAGCGGTACCATTCTAGGTGGACTGATCCATCTCGCTGTCGACTGTAGACAGTAGCGGTACCATTCTATGTGGACTGATCGATCTCGCTGTCGACTGTAGACAGTAGCGGTACCATTCTATGTGGACTGATCCACCTCGCTGTCGACTGTAGACAGTAGCGGTACCATTCTATGTGGACTGATCCATCTCGCTGTCGACTGTAGACAGTAGCGGTACCATTCTATGTGGACTGATCCATCTCGCTGTCGACTGTAGACAGTAGCGGTACCATTCTATGTGGACTGATCCATCTCGCTGTCGACTGTAGACAGTAGCGGTACCATTCTTTGTGGACTGATCCATCTCGCTGTCGACTGTAGACAGTAGCGGTACCATTCTATGTGGACTGATCCATCTCGCTGTCGACTGTAGACAGTAGCGGTACCATTCTATGTGGACTGATCCATCTCGCTGTCGACTGTAGACAGTAGTGGTACCATTCTAGGTGGACTGATCCATCTCGCTGTCGACAGTAGACCGTAGCGGTACCATTCTAGGTGGACTGATCCATCTCGCTGTCGACTGTAGACAGTAGCGGTACCATTCTAGGTGGACTGATCTATCTCGCTGTCGACTGTTGACAGTAGCGGTACCATTCTAGGTGGACTGATCCATCTCGCTGTCGACTGATCCATCTCACTGTAGACAGTAGCGGTAGGTGGACTGATCCATCTCGCTGTCGACTGTAGACAGTAGCGGTACCATTCTAGGTGGACTGATCCATCTCACTGTCGACTGTAGACAGTAGCGGTACCATTCTAGGTGGACTGATCCATCTCGCTGTCGACTGTTGACAGTAGCGGTACCATTCTAGGTGGACTGATCCATCTCGCTGTCGACTGTAGACAGTTGCGGTACCATTCTATGTGGACTGATCCATCTCATTGTTGACAGTTGTGGGACCATTCTAGGTGGACTGATCGATCTCACTGTTGACAGTAGCAGTACCATTCTAGGTGGACTGATCCATCTCACTGTAGACAGTAGTGGTACCATTCTAGGTGGACTGATCCATCTCACTGTTGACAGTAGCGGTAGGTGGACTGATCCATCTCGCTGTCGACTGTAGACAGTAGCGGTACCATTCTAGGTGGACTGATCCATCTCGCTGTCGACTGTAGACAGTAGCGGTACCATTTTAGGTGGACTGATCCATCTCGCAGTCGACTGTAGACAGTAGCGGTACCATTCTAGGTGGCCTGATCCATCTCGCTGTCGACTGTAGACAGTTCCGGTACCATTCTATGTGGACTGATCCATCTCATTGTTGACAGTAGTGGTACCATTCTATGTGGACTGATCCATCTCATTGTTGACAGTAGTGGTACCATTCTATGTGGACTGATCCATCTCACTGTAGACAGTAGCGGTACCATTCTAGGTGGACTGATCCATCTCACTGTAGACAGTAGTGGTACCATTCTATGTGGACTGATCCATCTCACTGTAGACAGTAGTGGTACCATTCTAGGTGGACTGATCCATCTCACTGTAGACAGTAGCGGTACCATTCTAGGTGGACTGATCCATCTCACTGTTGACAGTAGTGGTACCATTCTATGTGGACTGATCCACCTCATTGTTGACAGTAGTGGTACCATTCTATGTGGACTGATCCATCTCATTGTTGACAGTAGTGGTACCATTCTAGGTGGACTGATCCATCTCACTGTAGACAGTAGCGGTACCATTCTAGGTGGACTGATCCATCTCACTGTTGACAGTAGTGGTACCATTCTATGTGGACTGATCCACCTCATTGTTGACAGTAGTGGTACCATTCTATGTGGACTGATCCATCTCATTGTTGACAGTAGTGGTACCATTCTATGTGGACTGATCCATCTCACTGTAGACAGTAGCGGTACCATTCTAGGTGGACTGATCCATCTCACTGTAGATAGTAGCGGTACCATTCTAGGTGGACTGATCCATCTCACTGTAAACAGTAGCGGTACCATTCTAGGGGGACTGATTTATCTCACTGTAGACAGTAGCGGCACCATTCTAGGTGGACTGATCCATCTCACTGTAGACAGTAGCGGTACCATTCTACGTGGACTGATCCATCTCACTGTACACAGTAGCGGTACCATTCTAGGTGGACTGATCCATCTAACTGTTGACAGTAGCCATACCATTCTAGGTGGACTGATCCATCTCACTGTAGACATTAGCGGTACCATTCTAGGTGGACTGATCCATCTCACTGTAGACACTAGGTGGACTGATCCATCTCACTGTAGACAGTAGCCATACCATTCTAGTTGGACTGATCCATCTAACTGTAGACAGTAGCAGTACCATTCTAGGTGGACTGATCCATCTCACTGTAGACAGTAGCCATACCATTGTAGGTGGAATGATCCATCTCACTGTAGACAGTAGCAGTACCATTCTAGGTGGACTGATCCATCTCACTGTAGACAGTAGCCATACCATTCTATGTGGACTGATCCATCTCAATGTAGACAGTAGTGGTACCATTCTAGGTGGACTGATCCATCTCACTGTAGACAGTAGCCATACCATTCTAGGTGGACTGATCCATCTCACTGTAGACAGTAGTGGTACCATTCTATCTGGACTGATCCATCTCACTGTAGACAGTAGCCATACCATTCTAGGTGGACTGATCCATCTCACTGTAGACAGTACTGGTACCATTCTAGGTGGACTGATCCATCTCACTGTAGACAGTTGCGGTACCATTCTAGGTGGACTGATCCATCTCACTGTAGACAGTAGTGGTACCATTCTAGGTGGACTGATCCATCTCACTGTAGACAGTAGTGGTACCATTCTAGGTGGACTGATCCATCTCACTGTAGACAGTAGTGGTACCATTCTAGGTGGACTGATCCATCTCACTGTAGCCAGTAGCCATACCATTCTAGGTGGACTGATCCATCTCACTGTAGACAGTAGCGGTACCATTCTAGGTGGACTGATCCATCTCACTGTAGACAGTAGCCATACCATTCTAGGTGGACTGATCCATCTCACTGTTGACAGTAGCGGTACCATTCTAGGTGGACTGATCCATCTAACTGTAGACAGTAGCGGTACCATTCTAGGTGGACTGATCCATCTCACTGTAGACAGTAGCCATACCATTCTAGGTGGACTGATCCATCTCGCTGTCGACTGTAGACAGTAGCGGTACCATTCTAGGTGGACTGATCCATCTCGCTGTCGACTGTAGACAGTAGCGGTACCATTCTAGGTGGACTGATCCATCTCGCTGTCGACTGTAGACAGTAGCGGTACCATTCTAGGTGGACTGATCCATCTCGCTGTCGACTGTAGACAGTAGCGGTACCATTCTAGGTGGACTGATCCATCTCGCTGTCGACTGTAGACAGTAGCGGTACCATTCTATGTGGACTGATCCATCTCGCTGTCGACTGTAGACAGTAGCGGTACCATTCTATGTGGACTGATCCATCTCGCTGTCGACTGTAGACAGTAGCGGTACCATTCTATGTGGACTGATCCATCTCGCTGTCGACAGTAGACAGTAGCGGTACCATTCTATGTGGACTGATCCATCTCGTTGTCGACTGTAGACAGTAGCGGTACCATTCTATGTGGACTGATCCATCTCGCTGTCGACTGTAGACAGTAGCGGTACCATTCTAGGTGGACTGATCCATCTCGCTGTCGACTGTAGACAGTAGCGGTACCATTCTAGGTGGACTGATCCATCTCGTTGTCGACTGTAGACAGTAGCGGTACCATTCTAGGTGGACTGATCCATCTCGCTGTCGACTGTTCACAGTAGCGGTACCATTCTAGGTGGACTGATCCATCTCGCTGTCGACTGTTGACAGTAGCGGTACCATTCTAGGTGGACTGATCCATCTCGCTGTCGACTGTAGACAGTAGCGGTACCATTCTAGGTGGACTGATCCATCTCGCTGTCGACTGTAGACAGTAGCGGTACCATTCTATGTGGACTGATCCATCTCGCTGTCGACTGTAGACAGTAGCGGTACCATTCTAGGTGGACTGATCCATCTCGCTGTCGACTATAGACAGTAGCGGTACCATTCTAGGTGGCCTGATCCATCTCGCTGTCGACTGTAGACATTAGCGGTACCATTCTAGGTGGACTGATCCATCTCGCTGTCGACTGTAGACAGTAGCGGTACCATTCTAGGTGGACTGATCCATCTCGCTGTCGACTGTAGACAGTAGCGGTACCATTCTATGTGGACTGATCCATCTCGCTGTCGACTGTAGACAGTAGCGGTACCATTCTATGTGGACTGATCCATCTCGCTGTCGACTGTAGACAGTAGCGGTACCATTCTAGGTGGACTGATCCATCTCGCTGTCGACTGTAGACAGTAGCGGTACCATTCTAGGTGGACTGATCCATCTCGCTGTCGAATGTAGACAGTAGCGGTACCATTCTAGGTGGACTGATCCATCTCGCTGTCGACTGTTGACAGTAGCGGTACCATTCTAGGTGGACTGATCCATCTCGCTGTCGACTGTAGACAGTAGCGGTACCATTCTAGGTGGACTGATCCATCTCGCTGTCGAATGTAGACAGTAGCGGTACCATTCTAGGTGGACTGATCCATCTCGCTGTCGACTGTAGACAGTAGCGGTACCATTCTAGGTGGACTGATCCATCTCGCTGTCGACTGTAGACAGTAGCGGTACCATTCTAGGTGGACTGATCCATCTCGCTGTCGACTGTAGACAGTAGCGGTACCATTCTATGTGGACTGATCCATCTCGCTGTCGACTGTAGACAGTAGCGGTACCATTCTAGGTGGACTGATCCATCTCGCTGTCGACTGTAGACAGTAGCGGTACCATTCTATGTGGACTGATCGATCTCGCTGTCGACTGTAGACAGTAGCGGTACCATTCTATGTGGACTGATCCACCTCGCTGTCGACTGTAGACAGTAGCGGTACCATTCTATGTGGACTGATCCATCTCGCTGTCGACTGTAGACAGTAGCGGTACCATTCTATGTGGACTGATCCATCTCGCTGTCGACTGTAGACAGTAGCGGTACCATTCTATGTGGACTGATCCATCTCGCTGTCGACTGTAGACAGTAGCGGTACCATTCTTTGTGGACTGATCCATCTCGCTGTCGACTGTAGACAGTAGCGGTACCATTCTATGTGGACTGATCCATCTCGCTGTCGACTGTAGACAGTAGCGGTACCATTCTATGTGGACTGATCCATCTCGCTGTCGACTGTAGACAGTAGCGGTACCATTCTAGGTGGACTGATCCATCTCGCTGTCGACTGTAGACCGTAGCGGTACCATTCTAGGTGGACTGATCCATCTCGCTGTCGACTGTAGACAGTAGCGGTACCATTCTAGGTGGACTGATCCATCTCGCTGTCGACTGTTGACAGTAGCGGTACCATTCTAGGTGGACTGATCCATCTCGCTGTCGACTGTTGACAGTAGCGGTACCATTCTAGGTGGACTCATCCATCTCGCTGTCGACTGTAGACAGTAGCGGTACCATTCTAGGTGGACTGATCCATCTCGCTGTCGACTGTAGACAGTAGCGGTCCCATTGTAGGTGGACTGATCCATCTCGCTGTCGACTGTAGACAGTAGCGGTACCATTCTATGTGGACTGATCCATCTCGCTGTTGACTGTAGACAGTAGCGGTACCATTCTAGGTGGACTGATCCATCTCGCTGTCGACTGTAGACAGTAGCGGTACCATTCTAGGTGGACTGATCCATCTCGCTGTCGACTGTAGACAGTAGCGGTACCATTCTAGGTGGACTGATCCATCTCGCTGTCGACTGTAGACAGTAGCGGTACCATTCTAGGTGGACTGATCCATTTGGTTGTCGACTGTTGACAGTAGCGGTACCATTCTAGGTGGACTGATCCATCTCGCTGTCGACTGAAGACAGTAGCGGTACCATTCTAGGTGGACTGATCCATCTCGCTGTCGACTGTAGACAGTAGCGGTACCATTCTAGGTGGACTGATCCATCTCGCTGTCGACTGTTGACAGTAGCGGTACCATTCTAGGTGGACTGATCCATCTCGCTGTCGACTGTTGACAGTAGCGGTACCATTCTAGGTGGACTGATCCATCTCGCTGTCGACTGTAGACAGTAGCGGTACCATTCTAGGTGGACTGATCCATCTCGCTGTCGACTGTAGACAGTAGCGGTACCATTCTAGGTGGACTGATCCATCTCGCTGTCGACTGTAGACAGTAGCGGTACCATTCTAGGTGGACTGATCCATCTCGCTGTCGACTGTAGACAGTAGCGGTACCATTCTCGGTGGACTGATCCATCTCGCTGTCGACTGTAGACAGTAGCGGTACCATTCTAGGTGGACTGATCCATCTCGCTGTCGACTGTAGACAGTAGCGGTACCATTCTAGGTGGACTGATCCATCTCGCTGTCGACTGTAGACAGTAGCGGTACCATTCTAGGTGGACTGATCCATCTCGCTGTCGACTGTAGACAGTAGCGGTACCATTCTAGGTGGACTGATCCATCTCGCTGTCGACTGTAGACAGTAGCGGTACCATTCTATGTGGACTGATCCATCTCGCTGTCGACTGTAGACAGTAGCGGTACCATTCTAGGTGGACTGATCCATCTCGCTGTCGACTGTAGACAGTAGCGGTACCATTCTATGTGGACTGATCCACCTCGCTGTCGACTGTAGACAGTAGCGGTACCATTCTATGTGGACTGATCCACCTCGCTGTCGACTGTAGACAGTAGCGGTACCATTCTATGTGGACTGATCCATCTCGCTGTCGACTGTAGACAGTAGCGGTACCATTCTATGTGGACTGATCCATCTCGCTGTCGACTGTAGACAGTAGCGGTACCATTCTATGTGGACTGATCCATCTCGCTGTCGACTGTAGACAGTAGCGGTACCATTCTTTGTGGACTGATCCATCTCGCTGTCGACTGTAGACAGTAGCGGTACCATTCTATGTGGACTGATCCATCTCGCTGTCGACTGTAGACAGTAGCGGTACCATTCTATGTGGACTGATCCATCTCGCTGTCGACTGTAGACAGTAGCGGTACCATTCTAGGTGGACTGATCCATCTCGCTGTCGACTGTAGACAGTAGCGGTACCATTCTAGGTGGACTGATCCATCTCGCTGTCGACTGTAGACAGTAGCGGTACCATTCTAGGTGGACTGATCCATCTCGCTGTCGACTGTTGACAGTAGCGGTACCATTCTAGGTGGACTGATCCATCTCGCTGTCGACTGTTGACAGTAGCGGTACCATTCTAGGTGGACTGATCCATCTCGCTGTCGACTGTAGACAGTAGCGGTACCATTCTAGGTGGACTGATCCATCCGCTGTCGACTGTAGACAGTAGCGGTACCATTCTATGTGGACTGATCCATCTCGCTGTCGACTGTAGACAGTAGCGGTACCATTCTAGGTGGACTGATCCATCTCGCTGTCGACTATAGACAGTAGCGGTACCATTCTAGGTGGCCTGATCCATCTCGCTGTCGACTGTAGACATTAGCGGTACCATTCTAGGTGGACTGATCCATCTCGCTGTCGACTGTAGACAGTAGCGGTACCATTCTAGGTGGACTGATCCATCTCGCTGTCGACTGTAGACAGTAGCGGTACCATTCTATGTGGACTGATCCATCTCGCTGTCGACTGTAGACAGTAGCGGTACCATTCTATGTGGACTGATCCATCTCGCTGTCGACTGTAGACAGTAGCGGTACCATTCTAGGTGGACTGATCCATCTCGCTGTCGACTGTAGACAGTAGCGGTACCATTCTAGGTGGACTGATCCATCTCGCTGTCGAATGTAGACAGTAGCGGTACCATTCTAGGTGGACTGATCCATCTCGCTGTCGACTGTTGACAGTAGCGGTACCATTCTGTAGACAGTACCATTCTAGGTGGACTGATCCATCTCGCTGTCGACTGTAGACAGTAGCGGTACCATTCTAGGTGGACTGATCCATCTCGCTGTCGACTGTAGACAGTAGCGGTACCATTCTAGGTGGGCTGATCCATCTCGCTGTCGACTGTTGACAGTAGCGGTACCATTCTAGGTGGACTGATCCATCTCGCTGTCGACTGTAGACAGTAGCGGTACCATTCTAGGTGGACTGATCCATCTCGCTGTCGACTGTAGACAGTAGCGGTCCCATTCTAGGTGGACTGATCCATCTCGCTGTCGACTGTAGACAGTAGCGGTACCATTCTATGTGGACTGATCCATCTCGCTGTGGACTGTAGACAGTAGCGGTACCATTCTAGGTGGACTGATCCATCTCGCTGTCGACTGTAGACAGTAGCGGTACCATTCTAGGTGGACTGATCCATCTCGCTGTCGACTGTAGACAGTAGCGGTACCATTCTAGGTGGACTGATCCATCTCGCTGTCGACTGTACACAGTAGCGGTACCATTCTAGGTGGACTGATCCATCTCGTTGTCGACTGTTGACAGTAGCGGTACCATTCTAGGTGGACTGATCCATCTCGCTGTCGACTGAAGACAGTAGCGGTACCATTCTATGTGGACTGATCCATCTCGCTGTCGACTGTAGACAGTAGCGGTACCATTCTAGGTGGACTGATCCATCTCGCTGTCGACTGTTGACAGTAGCGGTACCATTCTAGGTGGACTGATCCATCTCGCTGTCGACTGTTGACAGTAGCGGTACCATTCTAGGTGGACTGATCCATCTCGCTGTCGACTGTAGACAGTAGCGGTACCATTCTAGGTGGACTGATCCATCTCGCTGTCGACTGTAGACAGTAGCGGTACCATTCTAGGTGGACTGATCCATCTCGCTGTCGACTGTAGACAGTAGCGGTACCATTCTAGGTGGACTGATCCATCTCGCTGTCGACTGTAGACAGTAGCGGTACCATTCTAGGTGGACTGATCCATCTCGCTGTCGACTGTAGACAGTAGCGGTACCATTCTAGGTGGACTGATCCATCTCGCTGTCGACTGTAGACAGTAGCGGTACCATTCTCGGTGGACTGATCCATCTCGCTGTCGACTGTAGACAGTAGCGGTACCATTCTAGGTGGACTGATCCATCTCGCTGTCGACTGTAGACAGTAGCGGTACCATTCTAGGTGGACTGATCAATCTCGCTGTCGACTGTAGACAGTAGCGGTACCATTCTAGGTGGACTGATCCATCTCCCTGTCGACTGTAGACAGTAGCGGTACCATTCTAGGTGGACTGATCCATCTCGCTGTCGACTGTAGACAGTAGCGGTACCATTCTATGTGGACTGATCCATCTCGCTGTCGACTGTAGACAGTAGCGGTACCATTCTAGGTGGACTGATCCATCTCGCTGTCGACTGTAGACAGTAGCGGTACCATTCTATGTGGACTGATCCACCTCGCTGTCGACTGTAGACAGTAGCGGTACCATTCTATGTGGACTGATCCACCTCGCTGTCGACTGTAGACAGTAGCGGTACCATTCTAGGTGGACTGATCCATCTCACTGTAGACAGTAGCCATACCATTCTAGGTGGACTGATCCATCTCACTGTTGACAGTAGCGGTACCATTCTAGGTAGACTGATCCATCTAACTGTAGACAGTAGCGGTACCATTCTAGGTGGACTGATCCATCTCGCTGTCGACTGTAGACAGTAGCGGTACCATTCTAGGTGGACTGATCCATCTCACTGTAGACAGTAGTGGTACCATTCTAGGTGGACTGATCCATCTCACTGTAGACAGTAGCGGTACCATTCTAGGTGGACTGATCCATCTCACTGTAGACAGTAGCCATACCATTCTAGGTGGACTGATCCATCTCACTGTTGACAGTAGCGGTACCATTCTAGGTGGACTGATCCATCTAACTGTAGACAGTAGCGGTACCATTCTAGGTGGACTGATCCATCTCACTGTAGACAGTAGCCATACCATTCTAGGTGGACTGATCCATCTCGCTGTCGACTGTAGACAGTAGCGGTACCATTCTATGTGGACTGATCCACCTCGCTGTCGACTGTAGACAGTAGCGGTACCATTCTATGTGGACTGATCCATCTCGCTGTCGACTGTAGACAGTAGCGGTACCATTCTATGTGGACTGATCCATCTCGCTGTCGACTGTAGACAGTAGCGGTACCATTCTATGTGGACTGATCCATCTCGCTGTCGACTGTAGACAGTAGCGGTACCATTCTTTGTGGACTGATCCATCTCGCTGTCGACTGTAGACAGTAGCGGTACCATTCTATGTGGACTGATCCATCTCGCTGTCGACTGTAGACAGTAGCGGTACCATTCTATGTGGACTGATCCATCTCGCTGTCGACTGTAGACAGTAGCGGTACCATTCTAGGTGGACTGATCCATCTCGCTGTCGACTGTAGACCGTAGCGGTACCATTCTAGGTGGACTGATCCATCTCGCTGTCGACTGTAGACAGTAGCGGTACCATTCTAGGTGGACTGATCCATCTCGCTGTCGACTGTTGACAGTAGCGGTACCATTCTAGGTGGACTGATCCATCTCGCTGTCGACTGTTGACAGTAGCGGTACCATTCTAGGTGGACTCATCCATCTCGCTGTCGACTGTAGACAGTAGCGGTACCATTCTAGGTGGACTGATCCATCTCGCTGTCGACTGTAGACAGTAGCGGTCCCATTGTAGGTGGACTGATCCATCTCGCTGTCGACTGTAGACAGTAGCGGTACCATTCTATGTGGACTGATCCATCTCGCTGTTGACTGTAGACAGTAGCGGTACCATTCTAGGTGGACTGATCCATCTCGCTGTCGACTGTAGACAGTAGCGGTACCATTCTAGGTGGACTGATCCATCTCGCTGTCGACTGTAGACAGTAGCGGTACCATTCTAGGTGGACTGATCCATCTCGCTGTCGACTGTAGACAGTAGCGGTACCATTCTAGGTGGACTGATCCATTTGGTTGTCGACTGTTGACAGTAGCGGTACCATTCTAGGTGGACTGATCCATCTCGCTGTCGACTGAAGACAGTAGCGGTACCATTCTAGGTGGACTGATCCATCTCGCTGTCGACTGTAGACAGTAGCGGTACCATTCTAGGTGGACTGATCCATCTCGCTGTCGACTGTTGACAGTAGCGGTACCATTCTAGGTGGACTGATCCATCTCGCTGTCGACTGTTGACAGTAGCGGTACCATTCTAGGTGGACTGATCCATCTCGCTGTCGACTGTAGACAGTAGCGGTACCATTCTAGGTGGACTGATCCATCTCGCTGTCGACTGTAGACAGTAGCGGTACCATTCTAGGTGGACTGATCCATCTCGCTGTCGACTGTAGACAGTAGCGGTACCATTCTAGGTGGACTGATCCATCTCGCTGTCGACTGTAGACAGTAGCGGTACCATTCTCGGTGGACTGATCCATCTCGCTGTCGACTGTAGACAGTAGCGGTACCATTCTAGGTGGACTGATCCATCTCGCTGTCGACTGTAGACAGTAGCGGTACCATTCTAGGTGGACTGATCCATCTCGCTGTCGACTGTAGACAGTAGCGGTACCATTCTAGGTGGACTGATCCATCTCGCTGTCGACTGTAGACAGTAGCGGTACCATTCTAGGTGGACTGATCCATCTCGCTGTCGACTGTAGACAGTAGCGGTACCATTCTATGTGGACTGATCCATCTCGCTGTCGACTGTAGACAGTAGCGGTACCATTCTAGGTGGACTGATCCATCTCGCTGTCGACTGTAGACAGTAGCGGTACCATTCTATGTGGACTGATCCACCTCGCTGTCGACTGTAGACAGTAGCGGTACCATTCTATGTGGACTGATCCACCTCGCTGTCGACTGTAGACAGTAGCGGTACCATTCTATGTGGACTGATCCATCTCGCTGTCGACTGTAGACAGTAGCGGTACCATTCTATGTGGACTGATCCATCTCGCTGTCGACTGTAGACAGTAGCGGTACCATTCTATGTGGACTGATCCATCTCGCTGTCGACTGTAGACAGTAGCGGTACCATTCTTTGTGGACTGATCCATCTCGCTGTCGACTGTAGACAGTAGCGGTACCATTCTATGTGGACTGATCCATCTCGCTGTCGACTGTAGACAGTAGCGGTACCATTCTATGTGGACTGATCCATCTCGCTGTCGACTGTAGACAGTAGCGGTACCATTCTAGGTGGACTGATCCATCTCGCTGTCGACTGTAGACAGTAGCGGTACCATTCTAGGTGGACTGATCCATCTCGCTGTCGACTGTAGACAGTAGCGGTACCATTCTAGGTGGACTGATCCATCTCGCTGTCGACTGTTGACAGTAGCGGTACCATTCTAGGTGGACTGATCCATCTCGCTGTCGACTGTTGACAGTAGCGGTACCATTCTAGGTGGACTGATCCATCTCGCTGTCGACTGTAGACAGTAGCGGTACCATTCTAGGTGGACTGATCCATCCGCTGTCGACTGTAGACAGTAGCGGTACCATTCTATGTGGACTGATCCATCTCGCTGTCGACTGTAGACAGTAGCGGTACCATTCTAGGTGGACTGATCCATCTCGCTGTCGACTATAGACAGTAGCGGTACCATTCTAGGTGGCCTGATCCATCTCGCTGTCGACTGTAGACATTAGCGGTACCATTCTAGGTGGACTGATCCATCTCGCTGTCGACTGTAGACAGTAGCGGTACCATTCTAGGTGGACTGATCCATCTCGCTGTCGACTGTAGACAGTAGCGGTACCATTCTATGTGGACTGATCCATCTCGCTGTCGACTGTAGACAGTAGCGGTACCATTCTATGTGGACTGATCCATCTCGCTGTCGACTGTAGACAGTAGCGGTACCATTCTAGGTGGACTGATCCATCTCGCTGTCGACTGTAGACAGTAGCGGTACCATTCTAGGTGGACTGATCCATCTCGCTGTCGAATGTAGACAGTAGCGGTACCATTCTAGGTGGACTGATCCATCTCGCTGTCGACTGTTGACAGTAGCGGTACCATTCTGTAGACAGTACCATTCTAGGTGGACTGATCCATCTCGCTGTCGACTGTAGACAGTAGCGGTACCATTCTAGGTGGACTGATCCATCTCGCTGTCGACTGTAGACAGTAGCGGTACCATTCTAGGTGGGCTGATCCATCTCGCTGTCGACTGTTGACAGTAGCGGTACCATTCTAGGTGGACTGATCCATCTCGCTGTCGACTGTAGACAGTAGCGGTACCATTCTAGGTGGACTGATCCATCTCGCTGTCGACTGTAGACAGTAGCGGTCCCATTCTAGGTGGACTGATCCATCTCGCTGTCGACTGTAGACAGTAGCGGTACCATTCTATGTGGACTGATCCATCTCGCTGTGGACTGTAGACAGTAGCGGTACCATTCTAGGTGGACTGATCCATCTCGCTGTCGACTGTAGACAGTAGCGGTACCATTCTAGGTGGACTGATCCATCTCGCTGTCGACTGTAGACAGTAGCGGTACCATTCTAGGTGGACTGATCCATCTCGCTGTCGACTGTACACAGTAGCGGTACCATTCTAGGTGGACTGATCCATCTCGTTGTCGACTGTTGACAGTAGCGGTACCATTCTAGGTGGACTGATCCATCTCGCTGTCGACTGAAGACAGTAGCGGTACCATTCTATGTGGACTGATCCATCTCGCTGTCGACTGTAGACAGTAGCGGTACCATTCTAGGTGGACTGATCCATCTCGCTGTCGACTGTTGACAGTAGCGGTACCATTCTAGGTGGACTGATCCATCTCGCTGTCGACTGTTGACAGTAGCGGTACCATTCTAGGTGGACTGATCCATCTCGCTGTCGACTGTAGACAGTAGCGGTACCATTCTAGGTGGACTGATCCATCTCGCTGTCGACTGTAGACAGTAGCGGTACCATTCTAGGTGGACTGATCCATCTCGCTGTCGACTGTAGACAGTAGCGGTACCATTCTAGGTGGACTGATCCATCTCGCTGTCGACTGTAGACAGTAGCGGTACCATTCTAGGTGGACTGATCCATCTCGCTGTCGACTGTAGACAGTAGCGGTACCATTCTAGGTGGACTGATCCATCTCGCTGTCGACTGTAGACAGTAGCGGTACCATTCTCGGTGGACTGATCCATCTCGCTGTCGACTGTAGACAGTAGCGGTACCATTCTAGGTGGACTGATCCATCTCGCTGTCGACTGTAGACAGTAGCGGTACCATTCTAGGTGGACTGATCCATCTCGCTGTCGACTGTAGACAGTAGCGGTACCATTCTAGGTGGACTGATCCATCTCCCTGTCGACTGTAGACAGTAGCGGTACCATTCTAGGTGGACTGATCCATCTCGCTGTCGACTGTAGACAGTAGCGGTACCATTCTATGTGGACTGATCCATCTCGCTGTCGACTGTAGACAGTAGCGGTACCATTCTAGGTGGACTGATCCATCTCGCTGTCGACTGTAGACAGTAGCGGTACCATTCTATGTGGACTGATCCACCTCGCTGTCGACTGTAGACAGTAGCGGTACCATTCTATGTGGACTGATCCACCTCGCTGTCGACTGTAGACAGTAGCGGTACCATTCTAGGTGGACTGATCCATCTCACTGTAGACAGTAGCCATACCATTCTAGGTGGACTGATCCATCTCACTGTTGACAGTAGCGGTACCATTCTAGGTAGACTGATCCATCTAACTGTAGACAGTAGCGGTACCATTCTAGGTGGACTGATCCATCTCGCTGTCGACTGTAGACAGTAGCGGTACCATTCTAGGTGGACTGATCCATCTCACTGTAGACAGTAGTGGTACCATTCTAGGTGGACTGATCCATCTCACTGTAGACAGTAGCGGTACCATTCTAGGTGGACTGATCCATCTCACTGTAGACAGTAGCCATACCATTCTAGGTGGACTGATCCATCTCACTGTTGACAGTAGCGGTACCATTCTAGGTGGACTGATCCATCTAACTGTAGACAGTAGCGGTACCATTCTAGGTGGACTGATCCATCTCACTGTAGACAGTAGCCATACCATTCTAGGTGGACTGATCCATCTCGCTGTCGACTGTAGACAGTAGCGGTACCATTCTAGGTGGACTGATCCATCTCGCTGTCGACTGTAGACAGTAGCGGTACCATTCTAGGTGGACTGATCCATCTCGCTGTCGACTGTAGACAGTAGCGGTACCATTCTAGGTGGACTGATCCATCTCGCTGTCGACTGTAGACAGTAGCGGTACCATTCTAGGTGGACTGATCCATCTCGCTGTCGACTGTAGACAGTAGCGGTACCATTCTATGTGGACTGATCCATCTCGCTGTCGACTGTAGACAGTAGCGGTACCATTCTATGTGGACTGATCCATCTCGCTGTCGACTGTAGACAGTAGCGGTACCATTCTAGGTGGACTGATCCATCTCGCTGTCGACAGTAGACAGTAGCGGTACCATTCTATGTGGACTGATCCATCTCGTTGTCGACTGTAGACAGTAGCGGTACCATTCTATGTGGACTGATCCATCTCGCTGTCGACTGTAGACAGTAGCGGTACCATTCTAGGTGGACTGATCCATCTCGCTGTCGACTGTAGACAGTAGCGGTACCATTCTAGGTGGACTGATCCATCTCGTTGTCGACTGTAGACAGTAGCGGTACCATTCTAGGTGGACTGATCCATCTCGCTGTCGACTGTTCACAGTAGCGGTACCATTCTAGGTGGACTGATCCATCTCGCTGTCGACTGTTGACAGTAGCGGTACCATTCTAGGTGGACTGATCCATCTCGCTGTCGACTGTAGACAGTAGCGGTACCATTCTAGGTGGACTGATCCATCTCGCTGTCGACTGTAGACAGTAGCGGTACCATTCTATGTGGACTGATCCATCTCGCTGTCGACTGTAGACAGTAGCGGTACCATTCTAGGTGGACTGATCCATCTCGCTGTCGACTATAGACAGTAGCGGTACCATTCTAGGTGGCCTGATCCATCTCGCTGTCGACTGTAGACATTAGCGGTACCATTCTAGGTGGACTGATCCATCTCGCTGTCGACTGTAGACAGTAGCGGTACCATTCTAGGTGGACTGATCCATCTCGCTGTCGACTGTAGACAGTAGCGGTACCATTCTATGTGGACTGATCCATCTCGCTGTCGACTGTAGACAGTAGCGGTACCATTCTATGTGGACTGATCCATCTCGCTGTCGACTGTAGACAGTAGCGGTACCATTCTAGGTGGACTGATCCATCTCGCTGTCGACTGTAGACAGTAGCGGTACCATTCTAGGTGGACTGATCCATCTCGCTGTCGAATGTAGACAGTAGCGGTACCATTCTAGGTGGACTGATCCATCTCGCTGTCGACTGTTGACAGTAGCGGTACCATTCTAGGTGGACTGATCCATCTCGCTGTCGACTGTAGACAGTAGCGGTACCATTCTAGGTGGACTGATCCATCTCGCTGTCGAATGTAGACAGTAGCGGTACCATTCTAGGTGGACTGATCCATCTCGCTGTCGACTGTAGACAGTAGCGGTACCATTCTAGGTGGACTGATCCATCTCGCTGTCGACTGTAGACAGTAGCGGTACCATTCTAGGTGGACTGATCCATCTCGCTGTCGACTGTAGACAGTAGCGGTACCATTCTATGTGGACTGATCCATCTCACTGTCGACTGTAGACAGTAGCGGTACCATTCTAGGTGGACTGATCCATCTCGCTGTCGACTGTAGACAGTAGCGGTACCATTCTATGTGGACTGATCGATCTCGCTGTCGACTGTAGACAGTAGCGGTACCATTCTATGTGGACTGATCCACCTCGCTGTCGACTGTAGACAGTAGCGGTACCATTCTATGTGGACTGATCCATCTCGCTGTCGACTGTAGACAGTAGCGGTACCATTCTATGTGGACTGATCCATCTCGCTGTCGACTGTAGACAGTAGCGGTACCATTCTATGTGGACTGATCCATCTCGCTGTCGACTGTAGACAGTAGCGGTACCATTCTTTGTGGACTGATCCATCTCGCTGTCGACTGTAGACAGTAGCGGTACCATTCTATGTGGACTGATCCATCTCGCTGTCGACTGTAGACAGTAGCGGTACCATTCTATGTGGACTGATCCATCTCGCTGTCGACTGTAGACACTAGCGGTACCATTCTAGGTGGACTGATCCATCTCGCTGTCGACTGTAGACCGTAGCGGTACCATTCTAGGTGGACTGATCCATCTCGCTGTCGACTGTAGACAGTAGCGGTACCATTCTAGGTGGACTGATCCATCTCGCTGTCGACTGTTGACAGTAGCGGTACCATTCTAGGTGGACTGATCCATCTCGCTGTCGACTGTTGACAGTAGCGGTACCATTCTAGGTGGACTGATCCATCTCGCTGTCGACTGTAGACAGTAGCGGTACCATTCTAGGTGGACTGATCCATCTCGCTGTCGACTGTAGACAGTAGCGGTCCCATTGTAGGTGGACTGATCCATCTCGCTGTCGACTGTAGACAGTAGCGGTACCATTCTATGTGGACTGATCCATCTCGCTGTTGACTGTAGACAGTAGCGGTTCCATTCTAGGTGGACTGATCCATCTCGCTGTCGACTGTAGACAGTAGCGGTACCATTCTAGGTGGACTGATCCATCTCGCTGTCGACTGTAGACAGTAGCGGTACCATTCTAGGTGGACTGATCCATCTCGCTGTCGACTGTAGACAGTAGCGGTACCATTCTAGGTGGACTGATCCATTTGGTTGTCGACTGTTGACAGTAGCGGTACCATTCTAGGTGGACTGATCCATCTCGCTGTCGACTGAAGACAGTAGCGGTACCATTCTAGGTGGACTGATCCATCTCGCTGTCGACTGTAGACAGTAGCGGTACCATTCTAGGTGGACTGATCCATCTCGCTGTCGACTGTTGACAGTAGCGGTACCATTCTAGGTGGACTGATCCATCTCGCTGTCGACTGTTGACAGTAGCGGTACCATTCTAGGTGGACTGATCCATCTCGCTGTCGACTGTAGACAGTAGCGGTACCATTCTAGGTGGACTGATCCATCTCGCTGTCGACTGTAGACAGTAGCGGTACCATTCTAGGTGGACTGATCCATCTCGCTGTCGACTGTAGACAGTAGCGGTACCATTCTAGGTGGACTGATCCATCTCGCTGTCGACTGTAGACAGTAGCGGTACCATTCTCGGTGGACTGATCCATCTCGCTGTCGACTGTAGACAGTAGCGGTACCATTCTAGGTGGACTGATCCATCTCGCTGTCGACTGTAGACAGTAGCGGTACCATTCTAGGTGGACTGATCCATCTCGCTGTCGACTGTAGACAGTAGCGGTACCATTCTAGGTGGACTGATCCATCTCGCTGTCGACTGTAGACAGTAGCGGTACCATTCTATGTGGACTGATCCATCTCGCTGTCGACTGTAGACAGTAGCGGTACCATTCTTTGTGGACTGATCCATCTCGCTGTCGACTGTAGACAGTAGCGGTACCATTCTATGTGGACTGATCCATCTCGCTGTCGACTGTAGACAGTAGCGGTACCATTCTATGTGGACTGATCCATCTCGCTGTCGACTGTAGACAGTAGCGGTACCATTCTAGGTGGACTGATCCATCTCGCTGTCGACTGTAGACAGTAGCGGTACCATTCTAGGTGGACTGATCCATCTCGCTGTCGACTGTAGACAGTAGCGGTACCATTCTAGGTGGACTGATCCATCTCGCTGTCGACTGTTGACAGTAGCGGTACCATTCTAGGTGGACTGATCCATCTCGCTGTCGACTGTTGACAGTAGCGGTACCATTCTAGGTGGACTGATCCATCTCGCTGTCGACTGTAGACAGTAGCGGTACCATTCTAGGTGGACTGATCCATCCGCTGTCGACTGTAGACAGTAGCGGTACCATTCTATGTGGACTGATCCATCTCGCTGTCGACTGTAGACAGTAGCGGTACCATTCTAGGTGGACTGATCCATCTCGCTGTCGACTATAGACAGTAGCGGTACCATTCTAGGTGGCCTGATCCATCTCGCTGTCGACTGTAGACATTAGCGGTACCATTCTAGGTGGACTGATCCATCTCGCTGTCGACTGTAGACAGTAGCGGTACCATTCTAGGTGGACTGATCCATCTCGCTGTCGACTGTAGACAGTAGCGGTACCATTCTATGTGGACTGATCCATCTCGCTGTCGACTGTAGACAGTAGCGGTACCATTCTATGTGGACTGATCCATCTCGCTGTCGACTGTAGACAGTAGCGGTACCATTCTAGGTGGACTGATCCATCTCGCTGTCGACTGTAGACAGTAGCGGTACCATTCTAGGTGGACTGATCCATCTCGCTGTCGAATGTAGACAGTAGCGGTACCATTCTAGGTGGACTGATCCATCTCGCTGTCGACTGTTGACAGTAGCGGTACCATTCTGTAGACAGTACCATTCTAGGTGGACTGATCCATCTCGCTGTCGACTGTAGACAGTAGCGGTACCATTCTAGGTGGACTGATCCATCTCGCTGTCGACTGTAGACAGTAGCGGTACCATTCTAGGTGGGCTGATCCATCTCGCTGTCGACTGTTGACAGTAGCGGTACCATTCTAGGTGGACTGATCCATCTCGCTGTCGACTGTAGACAGTAGCGGTACCATTCTAGGTGGACTGATCCATCTCGCTGTCGACTGTAGACAGTAGCGGTCCCATTCTAGGTGGACTGATCCATCTCGCTGTCGACTGTAGACAGTAGCGGTACCATTCTATGTGGACTGATCCATCTCGCTGTGGACTGTAGACAGTAGCGGTACCATTCTAGGTGGACTGATCCATCTCGCTGTCGACTGTAGACAGTAGCGGTACCATTCTAGGTGGACTGATCCATCTCGCTGTCGACTGTAGACAGTAGCGGTACCATTCTAGGTGGACTGATCCATCTCGCTGTCGACTGTACACAGTAGCGGTACCATTCTAGGTGGACTGATCCATCTCGTTGTCGACTGTTGACAGTAGCGGTACCATTCTAGGTGGACTGATCCATCTCGCTGTCGACTGAAGACAGTAGCGGTACCATTCTATGTGGACTGATCCATCTCGCTGTCGACTGTAGACAGTAGCGGTACCATTCTAGGTGGACTGATCCATCTCGCTGTCGACTGTTGACAGTAGCGGTACCATTCTAGGTGGACTGATCCATCTCGCTGTCGACTGTTGACAGTAGCGGTACCATTCTAGGTGGACTGATCCATCTCGCTGTCGACTGTAGACAGTAGCGGTACCATTCTAGGTGGACTGATCCATCTCGCTGTCGACTGTAGACAGTAGCGGTACCATTCTAGGTGGACTGATCCATCTCGCTGTCGACTGTAGACAGTAGCGGTACCATTCTAGGAGGACTGATCCATCTCGCTGTCGACTGTAGACAGTAGCGGTACCATTCTCGGTGGACTGATCCATCTCGCTGTCGACTGTAGACAGTAGCGGTACCATTCTAGGTGGACTGATCCATCTCGCTGTCGACTGTAGACAGTAGCGGTACCATTCTAGGTGGACTGATCCATCTCGCTGTCGACTGTAGACAGTAGCGGTACCATTCTAGGTGGACTGATCCATCTCCCTGTCGACTGTAGACAGTAGCGGTACCATTCTAGGTGGACTGATCCATCTCGCTGTCGACTGTAGACAGTAGCGGTACCATTCTATGTGGACTGATCCATCTCGCTGTCGACTGTAGACAGTAGCGGTACCATTCTAGGTGGACTGATCCATCTCGCTGTCGACTGTAGACAGTAGCGGTACCATTCTATGTGGACTGATCCACCTCGCTGTCGACTGTAGACAGTAGCGGTACCATTCTATGTGGACTGATCCACCTCGCTGTCGACTGTAGACAGTAGCGGTACCATTCTATGTGGACTGATCCATCTCGCTGTCGACTGTAGACAGTAGCGGTACCATTCTATGTGGACTGATCCATCTCGCTGTCGACTGTAGACAGTAGCGGTACCATTCTATGTGGACTGATCCATCTCGCTGTCGACTGTAGACAGTAGCGGTACCATTCTTTGTGGACTGATCCATCTCGCTGTCGACTGTAGACAGTAGCGGTACCATTCTATGTGGACTGAAACATCTCGCTGTCAACTGTAGACAGTAGCGGTACCATTCTATGTGGACTGATCCATCTCGCTGTCGACTGTAGACAGTAGCGGTACCATTCTAGGTGTACTGATCCATCTCGCTGTCGACTGTAGACAGTAGCGGTACCATTCTAGGTGGACTGATCCATCTCGCTGTCGACTGTAGACAGTAGCGGTACCATTCTAGGTGGACTGATCCATCTCGCTGTCGACTGTTGACAGTAGCGGTACCATTCTAGGTGGACTGATCCATCTCGCTGTCAACTGTTGACAGTAGCGGTACCATTCTAGGTGGACTGATCCATCTCGCTGTCGACTGTAGACAGTAGCGGTACCATTCTAGGTGGACTGATCCATCTCGCTGTCGACTGTTGACAGTAGCGGTACCATTCTAGGTGGACTGATCCATCTCGCTGTCGACTGTAGACAGTAGCGGTACCATTCTAGGTCGACTGATCCATCTCGCTGTCGACTGTAGACAGTAGCGGTACCATTCTAGGTGGACTGATCCATCTCGCTGTCGACTGTAGACAGTAGCGGTAACATTCTAGGTGGACTGATCCATCTCGCTGTCGACTGTTGACAGTAGCGGTACCATTCTAGGTTGACTGATCCATCTCGCTGTCGACTGTTGACAGTAGCGGTACCATTCTAGGTGGACTGATCCATCTCGCTGTCGACTGTTGACAGTAGCGGTACCATTCTAGGTGGACTGATCCATCTCGCTGTCGACTGTTGACAGTAGCGGTACCATTCTAGGTGGACTGATCCATCTCGCTGTCGACTGTAGACAGTGGCGGTACCATTCTAGGTGGACTGATCCATCTCGCTGTCGACTGTTGACAGTGGCGGTACCATTCTAGGTGGACTGATCCATCTCGCTGTCGACTGTAGACAGTAGCGGTACCATTCTAGGTGGACTGATCCATCTCGCTGTCGACTGTAGACAGTAGTGGTACCATTCTAGGTGGACTGATCCATCTCGCTGTCGACTGTAGACAGTAGCGGTACCATTCTAGGTGGACTGATCCATCTCGCTGTCGACTGTAGACAGTTTCGGTACCATTCTAGGTGGACTGATCCATCTCGCTGTCGACTGTAGACAGTAGCGGTACCATTCTATGTGGACTGATCCATCTCGCTGTCGACTGTAGACAGTAGCGGTACCATTCTATGTGGACTGATCCACCTCGCTGTCGACTGTAGACAGTAGCGGTACCATTCTATGTGGACTGATCCATCTCGCTGTCGACTGTAGACAGTAGCGGTACCATTCTATGTGGACTGATCCATCTCGCTGTCGACTGTAGACAGTAGCGGTACCATTCTATGTGGACTGATCCATCTCGCTGTCGACTGTAGACAGTAGCGGTACCATTCTTTGTGGACTGATCCATCTCGCTGTCGACTGTAGACAGTAGTGGTACCATTCTATGTGGACTGATCCATCTCGCTGTCGACTGTAGACAGTAGCGGTACCATTCTATGTGGACTGATCCATCTCGCTGTCGACTGTAGACAGTAGCGGTACCATTCTAGGTGGACTGATCCATCTCGCTGTCGACTGTAGACAGTAGCGGTACCATTCTAGGTGGACTGATCCATCTCGCTGTCGACTGTAGACAGTAGCGGTACCATTCTAGGTGGACTGATCCATCTCGCTGTCGACTGTTGACAGTAGCGGTACCATTCTAGGTGGACTGATCCATCTCGCTGTCGACTGTTGACAGTAGCGGTACCATTCTAGGTGGACTGATCCATCTCGCTGTCGACTGTAGACAGTAGCGGTACCATTCTAGGTGGACTGATCCATCTCGCTGTCGACTGTTGACAGTAGCGGTACCATTCTAGGTGGACTGATCCATCTCGCTGTCGACTGTTGACAGTAGCGGTACCATTCTAGGTGGACTGATCCATCTCGCTGTCGACTGTAGACAGTAGCGGTACCATTCTAGGTGGACTGATCCATCTCGCTGTCGACTGTAGACAGTAGCGGTGCCATTCTAGGTGGACTCATCCATCTCGCTGTCGACTGTAGACAGTAGCGGTACCATTCTATGTGGACTGATCCATCTCGCTGTCGACTGTAGACAGTAGCGGTACCATTCTATGTGGACTGATCCATCTCGCTGTCGACTGTAGACAGTAGCGGTACCATTCTAGGTGGACTGATCCATCTCGCTGTCGACTGTTGACAGTAGCGGTACCATTCTAGGTGGACTGATCCATCTCGCTGTCGACTGTAGACAGTAGCGGTACCATTCTAGGTGGACTGATCCATCTCGCTGTCGACTGTTGACAGTAGCGGTACCATTCTAGGTGGACTGATCCATCTCGCTGTCGACTGTAGACAGTAGCGGTACCATTCTAGGTGGACTGATCCATCTCGCTGTCGACTGTAGACAGTAGCGGTACCATTCTAGGTGGACTGATCCATCTCGCTGTCGACTGTTGACAGTAGCGGTACCATTCTAGGTGGACTGATCCATCTCGCTGTCGACTGTAGACAGTAGCGGTACCATTCTAGGTGGACTGATCCATCTCGCTGTCGACTGTAGACAGTAGCGGTACCATTCTAGGTGGACTGATCCATCTCGCTGTCGACTGTAGACAGTAGCGGTACCATTCTAGGTGGACTGATCCATCTCGCTGTCGACTGTAGACAGTAGCGGTACCATTCTAGGTGGACTGATCCATCTCGCTGTCGACTGTAGACAGTAGCGGTACCATTCTATGTGGACTGATCCATCTCGCTGTCGACTGTAGACAGTAGCGGTACCATTCTATGTGGACTGATCCATCTCGCTGTCGACTGTAGACAGTAGCGGTACCATTCTAGGTGGACTGATCCATCTCGCTGTCGACTGTTGACAGTAGCGGTACCATTCTAGGTGGACTGATCCATCTCGCTGTCGACTGTAGACAGTAGCGGTAGCATTCTAGGTGGACTTATCCATCTCGCTGTCGACTGTTGACAGTAGCGGTACCATTCTAGGTGGACTGATCCATCTCGCTGTCGACTGTAGACAGTAGCGGTACCATTCTAGGTGGACTGATCCATCTTGCTGTCGACTGTAGACAGTAGCGGTACCGTTCTAGGTGGACTGATCCATCTCGCTGTCGACTGTTGACAGTAGCGGTACCGTTCTAGGTGGACTGATCCATCTCGCTGTCGACTGTAGACAGTAGCGGTACCATTCTAGGTGGACTGATCCATCTCGCTGTCGACTGTAGACAGTAGCGGTACCATTCTAGGTGGACTGATCCATCTCGCTGTCGACTGTTGACAGTAGCGGTACCATTCTAGGTGGACTGATCCATCTCGCTGTCGACTGTAGACACTAGCAGTACCATTCTAGGTGGACTGATCCTTCTCGCTGTCGACTGTTGACAGTAGCGGTACCATTCTAGGTGGACTGATCCATCTCGCTGTCGACTGTAGACAGTAGCGGTACCATTCTAGGTGGACTGATCCATCTCGCTGTCGACTGTAGACAGTAGTGGTACCATTCTAGGTGGACTGATCCATCTCGCTGTCGACTGTAGACAGTAGCGGTACCATTCTAGGTGGACTGATCCATCTCGCTGTCGACTGTAGACAGTTTCGGTACCATTCTAGGTGGACTGATCCATCTCGCTGTCGACTGTAGACAGTAGCGGTGCCATTCTAGGTGGACTCATCCATCTCGCTGTCGACTGTAGACAGTAGCGGTACCATTCTATGTGGACTGATCCATCTCGCTGTCGACTGTAGACAGTAGCGGTACCATTCTATGTGGACTGATCCATCTCGCTGTCGACTGTAGACAGTAGCGGTACCATTCTAGGTGGACTGATCCATCTCGCTGTCGACTGTTGACAGTAGCGGTAACATTCTAGGTGTACTGATCCATCTCGCTGTCGACTGTAGACAGTAGCGGTACCATTCTAGGTGGACTGATCCATCTCGCTGTCGACTGTTGACAGTAGCGGTACCATTCTAGGTGGACTGATCCATCTCGCTGTCGACTGTAGACAGTAGCGGTACCATTCTAGGTGGACTGATCCATCTCGCTGTCGACTGTAGACAGTAGCGGTACCATTCTAGGTGGACTGATCCATCTCGCTGTCGACTGTAGACAGTAGCGGTACCATTCTAGGTGGACTGATCCATCTCGCTGTCGACTGTAGACAGTAGCGGTACCATTCTAGGTGGACTGATCCATCTCGCTGTCGACTGTAGACAGTAGCGGTACCATTCTAGGTGGACTGATCCATCTCGCTGTCGACTGTTGACAGTAGCGGTACCATTCTAGGTGGACTGATCCATCTCGCTGTCGACTGTAGACAGTAGCGGTACCATTCTAGGTGGACTGATCCATCTCGCTGTCGACTGTTGACAGTAGCGGTACCATTCTAGGTGGACTGATCCATCTCGCTGTCGACTGTTGACAGTAGCGGTACCATTCTAGGTGGACTGATCCATCTCGCTGTCGACTGTAGACAGTTTCGGTACCATTCTAGGTGGACTGATCCATCTCGCTGTCGACTGTAGACAGTAGCGGTGCCATTCTAGGTGGACTCATCCATCTCGCTGTCGACTGTAGACAGTAGCGGTACCATTCTATGTGGACTGATCCATCTCGCTGTCGACTGTAGACAGTAGCGGTACCATTCTATGTGGACTGATCCATCTCGCTGTCGACTGTAGACAGTAGCGGTACCATTCTAGGTGGACTGATCCATCTCGCTGTCGACTGTTGACAGTAGCGGTACCATTCTAGGTGGACTGATCCATCTCGCTGTCGACTGTAGACAGTAGCGGTACCATTCTAGGTGGACTGATCCATCTCGCTGTCGACTGTTGACAGTAGCGGTACCATTCTAGGTGGACTGATCCATCTCGCTGTCGACTGTAGACAGTAGCGGTACCATTCTAGGTGGACTGATCCATCTCGCTGTCGACTGTAGACAGTAGCGGTACCATTCTAGGTGGACTGATCCATCTCGCTGTCGACTGTTGACAGTAGCGGTACCATTCTAGGTGGACTGATCCATCTCGCTGTCGACTGTAGACAGTAGCGGTACCATTCTAGGTGGACTCATCCATCTTGCTGTCGACTGTAGACAGTAGCGGTACCATTCTAGGTGGACTGATCCATCTCGCTGTCGACTGTAGACAGTAGCGGTACCATTCTAGGTGGACTGATCCATCTCGCTGTCGACTGTAGACAGTAGCGGTACCATTCTAGGTGGACTGATCCATCTCGCTGTCGACTGTAGACAGTAGCGGTACCATTCTATGTGAACTGATCCATCTCGCTGTCGACTGTAGACAGTAGCGGTACCATTCTATGTGGACTGATCCATCTCGCTGTCGACTGTAGACAGTAGCGGTACCATTCTAGGTGGACTGATCCATCTCGCTGTCGACTGTTGACAGTAGCGGTACCATTCTAGGTGGACTGATCCATCTCGCTGTCGACTGTAGACAGTAGCGGTAGCATTCTAGGTGGACTTATCCATCTCGCTGTCGACTGTTGACAGTAGCGGTACCATTCTAGGTGGACTGATCCATCTCGCTGTCGACTGTAGACAGTAGCGGTATCATTCTAGGTGGACTGATCCATCTCGCTGTCGACTGTAGACAGTAGCGGTACCATTCTAGGTGGACTGATCCATCTCGCTGTCGACTGTTGACAGTAGCGGTACCGTTCTAGGTGGACTGATCCATCTCGCTGTCGACTGTAGACAGTAGCGGTACCATTCTAGGTGGACTGATCCATCTCGCTGTCGACTGTAGACAGTAGCGGTACCATTCTAGGTGGACTGATCCATCTCGCTGTCGACTGTTGACAGTAGCGGTACCATTCTAGGTGGACTGATCCATCTCGCTGTCGACTGTAGACAGTAGCGGTACCATTCTAGGTGGACTGATCCTTCTCGCTGTCGACTGTTGACAGTAGCGGTACCATTCTAGGTGGACTGATCCATCTCGCTGTCGACTGTAGACAGTAGCGGTACCATTCTAGGTGGACTGATCCATCTCGCTGTCGACTGTAGACAGTAGCGGTACCATTCTAGGTGGACTGATCCATCTCGCTGTCGACTGTTGACAGTAGCGGTACCATTCTAGGTGGACTGATCCATCTCGCTGTCGACTGTAGACAGTTTCGGTACCATTCTAGGTGGACTGATCCATCTCGCTGTCGACTGTAGACAGTAGCGGTGCCATTCTAGGTGGACTCATCCATCTCGCTGTCGACTGTAGACAGTAGCGGTACCATTCTATGTGGACTGATCCATCTCGCTGTCGACTGTAGACAGTAGCGGTACCATTCTATGTGGACTGATCCATCTCGCTGTCGACTGTAGACAGTAGCGGTACCATTCTAGGTGGACTGATCCATCTCGCTGTCGACTGTTGACAGTAGCGGTACCATTCTAGGTGGACTGATCCATCTCGCTGTCGACTGTAGACAGTAGCGGTACCATTCTAGGTGGACTGATCCATCTCGCTGTCGACTGTTGACAGTAGCGGTACCATTCTAGGTGGACTGATCCATCTCGCTGTCGACTGTAGACAGTAGCGGTACCATTCTAGGTGGACTGATCCATCTCGCTGTCGACTGTAGACAGTAGCGGTACCATTCTAGGTGGACTGATCCATCTCGCTGTCGACTGTTGACAGTAGCGGTACCATTCTAGGTGGACTGATCCATCTCGCTGTCGACTGTAGACAGTAGCGGTACCATTCTAGGTGGACTCATCCATCTTGCTGTCGACTGTAGACAGTAGCGGTACCATTCTAGGTGGACTGATCCATCTCGCTGTCGACTGTAGACAGTAGCGGTACCATTCTAGGTGGACTGATCCATCTCGCTGTCGACTGTAGACAGTAGCGGTACCATTCTAGGTGGACTGATCCATCTCGCTGTCGACTGTAGACAGTAGCGGTACCATTCTATGTGAACTGATCCATCTCGCTGTCGACTGTAGACAGTAGCGGTACCATTCTATGTGGACTGATCCATCTCGCTGTCGACTGTAGACAGTAGCGGTACCATTCTAGGTGGACTGATCCATCTCGCTGTCGACTGTTGACAGTAGCGGTACCATTCTAGGTGGACTGATCCATCTCGCTGTCGACTGTAGACAGTAGCGGTAGCATTCTAGGTGGACTTATCCATCTCGCTGTCGACTGTTGACAGTAGCGGTACCATTCTAGGTGGACTGATCCATCTCGCTGTCGACTGTAGACAGTAGCGGTATCATTCTAGGTGGACTGATCCATCTCGCTGTCGACTGTAGACAGTAGCGGTACCATTCTAGGTGGACTGATCCATCTCGCTGTCGACTGTTGACAGTAGCGGTACCGTTCTAGGTGGACTGATCCATCTCGCTGTCGACTGTAGACAGTAGCGGTACCATTCTAGGTGGACTGATCCATCTCGCTGTCGACTGTAGACAGTAGCGGTACCATTCTAGGTGGACTGATCCATCTCGCTGTCGACTGTTGACAGTAGCGGTACCATTCTAGGTGGACTGATCCATCTCGCTGTCGACTGTAGACAGTAGCGGTACCATTCTAGGTGGACTGATCCTTCTCGCTGTCGACTGTTGACAGTAGCGGTACCATTCTAGGTGGACTGATCCATCTCGCTGTCGACTGTAGACAGTAGCGGTACCATTCTAGGTGGACTGATCCATCTCGCTGTCGACTGTAGACAGTAGTGGTACCATTCTAGGTGGACTGATCCATCTCGCTGTCGACTGTAGACAGTAGCGGTACCATTCTAGGTGGACTGATCCATCTCGCTGTCGACTGTAGACAGTTTCGGTACCATTCTAGGTGGACTGATCCATCTCGCTGTCGACTGTAGACAGTAGCGGTGCCATTCTAGGTGGACTCATCCATCTCGCTGTCGACTGTAGACAGTAGCGGTACCATTCTATGTGGACTGATCCATCTCGCTGTCGACTGTAGACAGTAGCGGTACCATTCTATGTGGACTGATCCATCTCGCTGTCGACTGTAGACAGTAGCGGTACCATTCTAGGTGGACTGATCCATCTCGCTGTCGACTGTTGACAGTAGCGGTACCATTCTAGGTGGACTGATCCATCTCGCTGTCGACTGTAGACAGTAGCGGTACCATTCTAGGTGGACTGATCCATCTCGCTGTCGACTGTTGACAGTAGCGGTACCATTCTAGGTGGACTGATCCATCTCGCTGTCGACTGTAGACAGTAGCGGTACCATTCTAGGTGGACTGATCCATCTCGCTGTCGACTGTAGACAGTAGCGGTACCATTCTAGGTGGACTGATCCATCTCGCTGTCGACTGTAGACAGTAGCGGTACCATTCTAGGTGGACTGATCCATCTCGCTGTCGACTGTTGACAGTAGCGGTACCATTCTAGGTGGACTGATCCATCTCGCTGTCGACTGTAGACAGTAGCGGTACCATTCTAGGTGGACTGATCCATCTCGCTGTCGACTGTTGACAGTAGCGGTACCATTCTAGGTGGACTGATCCATCTCGCTGTCGACTGTAGACAGTAGCGGTACCATTCTAGGTGGACTGATCCATCTCGCTGTCGACTGTTGACAGTAGCGGTACCATTCTAGGTGGACTGATCCATCTCGCTGTCGACTGTTGACAGTAGCGGTACCATTCTAGGTGGACTGATCCATCTCGCTGTCGACTGTAGACAGTAGCGGTACCATTCTAGGTGGACTGATCCATCTCGCTGTCGACTGTAGACAGTAGCGGTACCATTCTAGGTGGACTGATCCATCTCGCTGTCGACTGTAGACAGTAGCGGTACCATTCTAGGTGGACTGATCCATCTCGCTGTCGACTGTAGACAGTAGCGGTACCATTCTAGGTGGACTGATCCATCTCGCTGTCGACTGTAGACAGTAGCGGTACCATTCTAGGTGGACTGATCCATCTCGCTGTCGACTGTAGACAGTAGCGGTACCATTCTATGTGGACTGATCCATCTCGCTGTCGACTGTAGACAGTAGCGGTACCATTCTATGTGGACTGATCCATCTCGCTGTCGACTGTAGACAGTAGCGGTACCATTCTAGGTGGACTGATCCATCTCGCTGTCGACTGTTGACAGTAGCGGTACCATTCTAGGTGGACTGATCCATCTCGCTGTCGACTGTAGACAGTAGCGGTAGCATTCTAGGTGGACTTATCCATCTCGCTGTCGACTGTTGACAGTAGCGGTACCATTCTAGGTGGACTGATCCATCTCGCTGTCGACTGTAGACAGTAGCGGTACCATTCTAGGTGGACTGATCCATCTCGCTGTCGACTGTAGACAGTAGCGGTACCATTCTAGGTGGACTGATCCATCTCGCTGTCGACTGTTGACAGTAGCGGTACCGTTCTAGGTGGACTGATCCATCTCGCTGTCGACTGTAGACAGTAGCGGTACCATTCTAGGTGGACTGATCCATCTCGCTGTCGACTGTAGACAGTAGCGTTACCATTCTAGGTGGACTGATCCATCTCGCTGTCGACTGTTGACAGTAGCGGTACCATTCTAGGTGGACTGATCCATCTCGCTGTCGACTGTAGACAGTAGCGGTACCATTCTAGGTGGACTGATCCATCTCGCTGTCGACTGTTGACAGTAGCGGTACCATTCTAGGTGGACTGATCCATCTCGCTGTCGACTGTAGACAGTGGCGGTACCATTCTAGGTGGACTGATCCATCTCGCTGTCGACTGTAGACAGTAGTGGTACCATTCTAGGTGGACTGATCCATCTCGCTGTCGACTGTAGACAGTAGCGGTACCATTCTAGGTGGACTGATCCATCTCGCTGTCGACTGTAGACAGTTTCGGTACCATTCTAGGTGGACTGATCCATCTCGCTGTCGACTGTAGACAGTAGCGGTGCCATTCTAGGTGGACTCATCCATCTCGCTGTCGACTGTAGACAGTAGCGGTACCATTCTATGTGGACTGATCCATCTCGCTGTCGACTGTAGACAGTAGCGGTACCATTCTATGTGGACTGATCCATCTCGCTGTCGACTGTAGACAGTAGCGGTACCATTCTAGGTGGACTGATCCATCTCGCTGTCGACTGTTGACAGTAGCGGTATCATTCTAGGTGGACTGATCCATCTCGCTGTCGACTGTAGACAGTAGCGGTACCATTCTAGGTGGACTGATCCATCTCGCTGTCGACTGTTGACAGTAGCGGTACCATTCTAGGTGGACTGATCCATCTCGCTGTCGACTGTAGACAGTAGCGGTACCATTCTAGGTGGACTGATCCATGTCGCTGTCGACTGTAGACAGTAGCGGTACCATTCTAGGTGGACTGATCCATCTCGCTGTCGACTGTTGACAGTAGCGGTACCATTCTAGGTGGACTGATCCATCTCGCTGTCGACTGTTGACAGTAGCGGTACCATTCTAGGTGGACTGATCCATCTCGCTGTCGACTGTAGACAGTAGCGGTACCATTCTAGGTGGACTGATCCATCTCGCTGTCGACTGTTGACAGTAGCGGTACCATTCTAGATGGATCAGTCCACCTAGAATGGTACCGCTACTGTCAACAGTCGACAGCGAGATGGATCAGTCCACCTAGAATGGTACCGCTACTGTCTACAGTCGACAGCGAGATGGATCAGTCCACCTAGAATGGTACCGCTACTGTCTACAGTCGACAGCGAGATGGATCAGTCCACCTAGAACGGTACCGCTACTGTCAACAGTCGACAGCGAGATGGATCAGTCCACCTAGAATGGTACCGCTACTGTCTACAGTCGACAGCGAGATGGATCAGTCCACCTAGAATGGTACCGCTACTGTCTACAGTCGACAGCGAGATGGATCAGTCCACCTAGAATGGTACCGCTACTGTCAACAGTCGACAGCGAGATGGATAAGTCCACCTAGAATGCTACCGCTACTGTCTACAGTCGACAGCGAGATGGATCAGTCCACCTAGAATGGTACCGCTACTGTCAACAGTCGACAGCGAGATGGATCAGTCCACCTAGAATGGTACCGCTACTGTCTACAGTCGACAGCGAGATGGATCAGTCCACCTAGAATGGTACCGCTACTGTCTACAGTCGACGGCGAGATGGATCAGTCCACCTAGAATGGTACCGCTACTGTCTACAGTCGACAGCGAGATGGATCAGTCCACCTAGAATGGTACCGCTACTGTCTACAGTCGACAGCGAGATGGATCAGTCCACCTAGAATGGTACCTCTACTGTCTACAGTCGACAGCGAGATGGATCAGTCCACCTAGAATGGTACCGCTACTGTCAACAGTCGACAGCGAGATGGATCAGTCCACCTAGAATGGTACCGCTACTGTCAACAGTCGACAGCGAGATGGATCAGTCCACCTAGAATGGTACCGCTACTGTCTACAGTCGACAGCGAGATGGATCAGTCCACCTAGAATGGTACCGCTACTGTCTTCAGTCGACAGCGAGATGGATCAGTCCACCTAGAATGGTACCGCTACTGTCAACAGTCGACAACGAGATGGATCAGTCCACCTAGAATGGTACCGCTACTGTCTACAGTCGACAGCGAGATGGATCAGTCCACCTAGAATGGTACCGCTACTGTCTACAGTCGACAGCGAGATGGATCAGTCCACCTAGAATGGTACCGCTACTGTCTACAGTCGACAGCGAGATGGATCAGTCCACCTAGAATGGTACCGCTACTGTCTACAGTCAACAGCGAGATGGATCAGTCCACATAGAATGGTACCGCTACTGTCTACAGTCGACAGCGAGATGGATCAGTCCACCTAGAATGGGACCGCTACTGTCTACAGTCGACAGCGAGATGGATCAGTCCACCTAGAATGGTACCGCTACTGTCTACAGTCGACAGCGAGATGGATCAGTCCACCTAGAATGGTACCGCTACTGTCAACAGTCGACAGCGAGATGGATCAGCCCACCTAGAATGGTACCGCTACTGTCTACAGTCGACAGCGAGATGGATCAGTCCACCTAGAATGGTACCGCTACTGTCTACAGTCGACAGCGAGATGGATCAGTCCACCTAGAATGGTACCGCTACTGTCTACAGTCGACAGCGAGATGGATCAGTCCACCTAGAATGGTACCGCTACTGTCAACAGTCGACAGCGAGATGGATCAGTCCACCTAGAATGGTACCGCTACTGTCAACAGTCGACAGCGAGATGGATCAGTCCACCTAGAATGGTACCGCTACTGTCTACAGTCGACAGCGAGATGGATCAGTCCACCTAGAATGGTACCGCTACGGTCTACAGTCGACAGCGAGATGGATCAGTCCACCTAGAATGGTACCGCTACTGTCTACAGTCGACAGCGAGATGGATCAGTCCACATAGAATGGTACCGCTACTGTCTACAGTCGACAGCGAGATGGATCAGTCCACATAGAATGGTACCGCTACTGTCTACAGTCGACAGCGAGATGGATCAGTCCACAAAGAATGGTACCGCTACTGTCTACAGTCGACAGCGAGATGGATCAGTCCACATAGAATGGTACCGCTACTGTCTACAGTCGACAGCGAGATGGATCAGTCCACATAGAATGGTACCGCTACTGTCTACAGTCGACAGCGAGATGGATCAGTCCACATAGAATGGTACCGCTACTGTCTACAGTCGACAGCGAGGTGGATCAGTCCACATAGAATGGTACCGCTACTGTCTACAGTCGACAGCGACATGGATCAGTCCACCTAGAATGGTACCGCTACTGTCAACAGTCGACAGCGAGATGGATCAGTCCACCTAGAATGGTACCGCTACTGTCTACATTCGACAGCGAGATGGATCAGTCCACCTAGAATGGTACCGCTACTGTCTACAGTCGACAGCGAGATGGATCAGTCCACCTAGAATGGTACCGCTACTGTCTACAGTCGACAGCGAGATGGATCAGTCCACATAGAATGGTACCGCTACTGTCTGCAGTCGACAGCGAGATGGATCAGTCCACATAGAATGGTACCGCTACTGTCTACAGTCGACAGCGAGATGGATCAGTCCACCTAGAATGGTACCGCTACTGTCTACAGTCGACAGCGAGATGGATCAGTCCACCTAGAATGGTACCGCTAATGTCTACAGTCGACATCTCACAGTAGCGGTACCATTCTAGGTGGACTGATCCATCTCGCTGTCGACTGTAGACAGTAGCGGTACCATTCTATGTGGACTGATCCATCTCGCTGTCGACTGTAGACAGTAGCGGTACCATTCTAGGTGGACTGATCCATCTCGCTGTCGACTGTAGACAGTAGCGGTACCATTCTATGTGGACTGATCCACCTCGCTGTCGACTGTAGACAGTAGCGGTACCATTCTATGTGGACTGATCCACCTCGCTGTCGACTGTAGACAGTAGCGGTACCATTCTATGTGGACTGATCCATCTCGCTGTCGACTGTAGACAGTAGCGGTACCATTCTATGTGGACTGATCCATCTCGCTGTCGACTGTAGACAGTAGCGGTACCATTCTATGTGGACTGATCCATCTCGCTGTCGACTGTAGACAGTAGCGGTACCATTCTTTGTGGACTGATCCATCTCGCTGTCGACTGTAGACAGTAGCGGTACCATTCTATGTGGACTGATCCATCTCGCTGTCGACTGTAGACAGTAGCGGTACCATTCTATGTGGACTGATCCATCTCGCTGTCGACTGTAGACAGTAGCGGTACCATTCTAGGTGGACTGATCCATCTCGCTGTCGACTGTAGACAGTAGCGGTACCATTCTAGGTGGACTGATCCATCTCGCTGTCGACTGTAGACAGTAGCGGTACCATTCTAGGTGGACTGATCCATCTCGCTGTCGACTGTTGACAGTAGCGGTACCATTCTAGGTGGACTGATCCATCTCGCTGTCAACTGTTGACAGTAGCGGTACCATTCTAGGTGGACTGATCCATCTCGCTGTCGACTGTAGACAGTAGCGGTACCATTCTAGGTGGACTGATCCATCTCGCTGTCGACTGTTGACAGTAGCGGTACCATTCTAGGTGGACTGATCCATCTCGCTGTCGACTGTAGACAGTAGCGGTACCATTCTAGGTGGACTGATCCATCTCGCTGTCGACTGTAGACAGTAGCGGTACCATTCTAGGTGGACTGATCCATCTCGCTGTCGACTGTAGACAGTAGCGGTACCATTCTAGGTGGACTGATCCATCTCGCTGTCGACTGTTGACAGTAGCGGTACCATTCTAGGTGGACTGATCCATCTCGCTGTCGACTGTTGACAGTAGCGGTACCATTCTAGGTGGACTGATCCATCTCGCTGTCGACTGTTGACAGTAGCGGTACCATTCTAGGTGGACTGATCCATCTCGCTGTCGACTGTTGACAGTAGCGGTACCATTCTAGGTGGACTGATCCATCTCGCTGTCGACTGTAGACAGTGGCGGTACCATTCTAGGTGGACTGATCCATCTCGCTGTCGACTGTTGACAGTGGCGGTACCATTCTAGGTGGACTGATCCATCTCGCTGTCGACTGTAGACAGTAGCGGTACCATTCTAGGTGGACTGATCCATCTCGCTGTCGACTGTAGACAGTAGTGGTACCATTCTAGGTGGACTGATCCATCTCGCTGTCGACTGTAGACAGTAGCGGTACCATTCTAGGTGGACTGATCCATCTCGCTGTCGACTGTAGACAGTTTCGGTACCATTCTAGGTGGACTGATCCATCTCGCTGTCGACTGTAGACAGTAGCGGTACCATTCTAGGTGGACTGATCCATCTCGCTGTCGACTGTAGACAGTAGCGGTACCATTCTATGTGGACTGATCCATCTCGCTGTCGACTGTAGACAGTAGCGGTACCATTCTAGGTGGACTGATCCATCTCGCTGTCGACTGTAGACAGTAGCGGTACCATTCTAGGTGGACTGATCCATCTCGCTGTCGACTGTTGACAGTAGCGGTACCATTCTATGTGGACTGATCCATCTCGCTGTCGACTGTAGACAGTAGCGGTACCATTCTAGGTGGACTGATCCATCTCGCTGTCGACTGTAGACAGTAGCGGTACCATTCTATGTGGACTGATCCATCTCGCTGTCGACTGTAGACAGTAGCGGTACCATTCTATGTGGACTGATCCACCTCGCTGTCGACTGTAGACAGTAGCGGTACCATTCTATGTGGACTGATCCATCTCGCTGTCGACTGTAGACAGTAGCGGTACCATTCTATGTGGACTGATCCATCTCGCTGTCGACTGTAGACAGTAGCGGTACCATTCTATGTGGACTGATCCATCTCGCTGTCGACTGTAGACAGTAGCGGTACCATTCTTTGTGGACTGATCCATCTCGCTGTCGACTGTAGACAGTAGCGGTACCATTCTATGTGGACTGATCCATCTCGCTGTCGACTGTAGACAGTAGCGGTACCATTCTATGTGGACTGATCCATCTCGCTGTCGACTGTAGACAGTAGCGGTACCATTCTAGGTGGACTGATCCATCTCGCTGTCGACTGTAGACAGTAGCGGTACCATTCTAGGTGGACTGATCCATCTCGCTGTCGACTGTAGACAGTAGCGGTACCATTCTAGGTGGACTGTTCCATCTCGCTGTCGACTGTTGACAGTAGCGGTACCATTCTAGGTGGACTGATCCATCTCGCTGTCGACTGTTGACAGTAGCGGTACCATTCTAGGTGGACTGATCCATCTCGCTGTCGACTGTAGACAGTAGCGGTACCATTCTAGGTGGACTGATCCATCTCGCTGTCGACTGTTGACAGTAGCGGTACCATTCTAGGTGGACTGATCCATCTCGCTGTCGACTGTTGACAGTAGCGGTACCATTCTAGGTGGACTGATCCATCTCGCTGTCGACTGTAGACAGTAGCGGTACCATTCTAGGTGGACTGATCCATCTCGCTGTCGACTGTAGACAGTAGCGGTGCCATTCTAGGTGGACTCATCCATCTCGCTGTCGACTGTAGACAGTAGCGGTACCATTCTATGTGGACTGATCCATCTCGCTGTCGACTGTAGACAGTAGCGGTACCATTCTATGTGGACTGATCCATCTCGCTGTCGACTGTAGACAGTAGCGGTACCATTCTAGGTGGACTGATCCATCTCGCTGTCGACTGTTGACAGTAGCGGTACCATTCTAGGTGGACTGATCCATCTCGCTGTCGAGTGTAGACAGTAGCGGTACCATTCTAGGTGGACTGATCCATCTCGCTGTCGACTGTTGACAGTAGCGGTACCATTCTAGGTGGACTGATCCATCTCGCTGTCGACTGTAGACAGTAGCGGTACCATTCTAGGTGGACTGATCCATCTCGCTGTCGACTGTAGACAGTAGCGGTACCATTCTAGGTGGACTGATCCATCTCGCTGTCGACTGTTGACAGTAGCGGTACCATTCTAGGTGGACTGATCCATCTCGCTGTCGACTGTAGACAGTAGCGGTACCATTCTAGGTGGACTGATCCATCTCGCTGTCGACTGTAGACAGTAGCGGTACCATTCTAGGTGGACTGATCCATCTCGCTGTCGACTGTAGACAGTAGCGGTACCATTCTAGGTGGACTGATCCATCTCGCTGTCGACTGTAGACAGTAGCGGTACCATTCTAGGTGGACTGATCCATCTCGCTGTCGACTGTAGACAGTAGCGGTACCATTCTATGTGGACTGATCCATCTCGCTGTCGACTGTAGACAGTAGCGGTACCATTCTATGTGGACTGATCCATCTCGCTGTCGACTGTAGACAGTAGCGGTACCATTCTAGGTGGACTGATCCATCTCGCTGTCGACTGTTGACAGTAGCGGTACCATTCTAGGTGGACTGATCCATCTCGCTGTCGACTGTAGACAGTAGCGGTAGCATTCTAGGTGGACTTATCCATCTCGCTGTCGACTGTTGACAGTAGCGGTACCATTCTAGGTGGACTGATCCATCTCGCTGTCGACTGTAGACAGTAGCGGTACCATTCTAGGTGGACTGATCCATCTTGCTGTCGACTGTAGACAGTAGCGGTACCATTCTAGGTGGACTGATCCATCTCGCTGTCGACTGTTGACAGTAGCGGTACCGTTCTAGGTGGACTGATCCATCTCGCTGTCGACTGTAGACAGTAGCGGTACCATTCTAGGTGGACTGATCCATCTCGCTGTCGACTGTAGACAGTAGCGGTACCATTCTAGGTGGACTGATCCATCTCGCTGTCGACTGTTGACAGTAGCGGTACCATTCTAGGTGGACTGATCCATCTCGCTGTCGACTGTAGACAGTAGCAGTACCATTCTAGGTGGACTGATCCTTCTCGCTGTCGACTGTTGACAGTAGCGGTACCATTCTAGGTGGACTGATCCATCTCGCTGTCGACTGTAGACAGTAGCGGTACCATTCTAGGTGGACTGATCCATCTCGCTGTCGACTGTAGACAGTAGTGGTACCATTCTAGGTGGACTGATCCATCTCGCTGTCGACTGTAGACAGTAGCGGTACCATTCTAGGTGGACTGATCCATCTCGCTGTCGACTGTAGACAGTTTCGGTACCATTCTAGGTGGACTGATCCATCTCGCTGTCGACTGTAGACAGTAGCGGTGCCATTCTAGGTGGACTCATCCATCTCGCTGTCGACTGTAGACAGTAGCGGTACCATTCTATGTGGACTGATCCATCTCGCTGTCGACTGTAGACAGTAGCGGTACCATTCTATGTGGACTGATCCATCTCGCTGTCGACTGTAGACAGTAGCGGTACCATTCTAGGTGGACTGATCCATCTCGCTGTCGACTGTTGACAGTAGCGGTACCATTCTAGGTGTACTGATCCATCTCGCTGTCGACTGTAGACAGTAGCGGTACCATTCTAGGTGGACTGATCCATCTCGCTGTCGACTGTTGACAGTAGCGGTACCATTCTAGGTGGACTGATCCATCTCGCTGTCGACTGTAGACAGTAGCGGTACCATTCTAGGTGGACTGATCCATCTCGCTGTCGACTGTAGACAGTAGCGGTACCATTCTAGGTGGACTGATCCATCTCGCTGTCGACTGTAGACAGTAGCGGTACCATTCTAGGTGGACTGATCCATCTCGCTGTCGACTGTAGACAGTAGCGGTACCATTCTAGGTGGACTGATCCATCTCGCTGTCGACTGTAGACAGTAGCGGTACCATTCTAGGTGGACTGATCCATCTCGCTGTCGACTGTTGACAGTAGCGGTACCATTCTAGGTGGACTGATCCATCTCGCTGTCGACTGTAGACAGTAGCGGTACCATTCTAGGTGGACTGATCCATCTCGCTGTCGACTGTTGACAGTAGCGGTACCATTCTAGGTGGACTGATCCATCTCGCTGTCGACTGTTGACAGTAGCGGTACCATTCTAGGTGGACTGATCCATCTCGCTGTCGACTGTAGACAGTTTCGGTACCATTCTAGGTGGACTGATCTATCTCGCTGTCGACTGTAGACAGTAGCGGTGCCATTCTAGGTGGACTCATCCATCTCGCTGTCGACTGTAGACAGTAGCGGTACCATTCTATGTGGACTGATCCATCTCGCTGTCGACTGTAGACAGTAGCGGTACCATTCTATGTGGACTGATCCATCTCGCTGTCGACTGTAGACAGTAGCGGTACCATTCTAGGTGGACTGATCCATCTCGCTGTCGACTGTTGACAGTAGCGGTACCATTCTAGGTGGACTGATCCATCTCGCTGTCGACTGTAGAGAGTAGCGGTACCATTCTAGGTGGACTGATCCATCTCGCTGTCGACTGTTGACAGTAGCGGTACCATTCTAGGTGGACTGATCCATCTCGCTGTCGACTGTAGACACTAGCGGTACCATTCTAGGTGGACTGATCCATCTCGCTGTCGACTGTAGACAGTAGCGGTACCATTCTAGGTGGACTGATCCATCTCGCTGTCGACTGTTGACAGTAGCGGTACCATTCTAGGTGGACTGATCCATCTCGCTGTCGACTGTAGACAGTAGCGGTACCATTCTAGGTGGACTCATCCATCTCGCTGTCGACTGTAGACAGTAGCGGTACCATTCTAGGTGGACTGATCCATCTCGCTGTCGACTGTAGACAGTAGCGGTACCATTCTAGGTGGACTGATCCATCTCGCTGTCGACTGTAGACAGTAGCGGTACCATTCTAGGTGGACTGATCCATCTCGCTGTCGACTGTAGACAGTAGCGGTACCATTCTATGTGAACTGATCCATCTCGCTGTCGACTGTAGACAGTAGCGGTACCATTCTATGTGGACTGATCCATCTCGCTGTCGACTGTAGACAGTAGCGGTACCATTCTAGGTGGACTGATCCATCTCGCTGTCGACTGTTGACAGTAGCGGTACCATTCTAGGTGGACTGATCCATCTCGCTGTCGACTGTAGACAGTAGCGGTAGCATTCTAGGTGGACTTATCCATCTCGCTGTCGACTGTTGACAGTAGCGGTACCATTCTAGGTGGACTGATCCATCTCGCTGTCGACTGTAGACAGTAGCGGTATCATTCTAGGTGGACTGATCCATCTCGCTGTCGACTGTAGACAGTAGCGGTACCATTCTAGGTGGACTGATCCATCTCGCTGTCGACTGTTGACAGTAGCGGTACCGTTCTAGGTGGACTGATCCATCTCGCTGTCGACTGTAGACAGTAGCGGTACCATTCTAGGTGGACTGATCCATCTCGCTGTCGACTGTAGACAGTAGCGGTACCATTCTAGGTGGACTGATCCATCTCGCTGTCGACTGTTGACAGTAGCGGTACCATTCTAGGTGGACTGATCCATCTCGCTGTCGACTGTAGACAGTAGCGGTACCATTCTAGGTGGACTGATCCTTCTCGCTGTCGACTGTTGACAGTAGCGGTACCATTCTAGGTGGACTGATCCATCTCGCTGTCGACTGTAGACAGTAGCGGTACCATTCTAGGTGGACTGATCCATCTCGCTGTCGACTGTAGACAGTAGTGGTACCATTCTAGGTGGACTGATCCATCTCGCTGTCGACTGTAGACAGTAGCGGTACCATTCTAGGTGGACTGATCCATCTCGCTGTCGACTGTAGACAGTTTTGGTACCATTCTAGGTGGACTGATCCATCTCGCTGTCGACTGTAGACAGTAGCGGTGCCATTCTAGGTGGACTCATCCATCTCGCTGTCGACTGTAGACAGTAGCGGTACCATTCTATGTGGACTGATCCATCTCGCTGTCGACTGTAGACAGTAGCGGTACCATTCTATGTGGACTGATCCATCTCGCTGTCGACTGTAGACAGTAGCGGTACCATTCTAGGTGGACTGATCCATCTCGCTGTCGACTGTTGACAGTAGCGGTACCATTCTAGGTGGACTGATCCATCTCGCTGTCGACTGTAGACAGTAGCGGTACCATTCTAGGTGGACTGATCCATCTCGCTGTCGACTGTTGACAGTAGCGGTACCATTCTAGGTGGACTGATCCATCTCGCTGTCGACTGTAGACAGTAGCGGTACCATTCTAGGTGGACTGATCCATCTCGCTGTCGACTGTAGACAGTAGCGGTACCATTCTAGGTGGACTGATCCATCTCGCTGTCGACTGTAGACAGTAGCGGTACCATTCTAGGTGGACTGATCCATCTCGCTGTCGACTGTTGACAGTAGCGGTACCATTCTAGGTGGACTGATCCATCTCGCTGTCGACTGTAGACAGTAGCGGTACCATTCTAGGTGGACTGATCCATCTCGCTGTCGACTGTTGACAGTAGCGGTACCATTCTAGGTGGACTGATCCATCTCGCTGTCGACTGTAGACAGTAGCGGTACCATTCTAGGTGGACTGATCCATCTCGCTGTCGACTGTTGACAGTAGCGGTACCATTCTAGGTGGACTGATCCATCTCGCTGTCGACTGTTGACAGTAGCGGTACCATTCTAGGTGGACTGATCCATCTCGCTGTCGACTGTAGACAGTAGCGGTACCATTCTAGGTGGACTGATCCATCTCGCTGTCGACTGTAGACAGTAGCGGTACCATTCTAGGTGGACTGATCCATCTCGCTGTCGACTGTAGACAGTAGCGGTACCATTCTAGGTGGACTGATCCATCTCGCTGTCGACTGTAGACAGTAGCGGTACCATTCTAGGTGGACTGATCCATCTCGCTGTCGACTGTAGACAGTAGCGGTACCATTCTATGTGGACTGATCCATCTCGCTGTCAACTGTAGACAGTAGCGGTACCATTCTATGTGGACTGATCCATCTCGCTGTCGACTGTAGACAGTAGCGGTACCATTCTAGGTGGACTGATCCATCTCGCTGTCGACTGTTGACAGTAGCGGTACCATTCTAGGTGGACTGATCCATCTCGCTGTCGACTGTAGACAGTAGCGGTAGCATTCTAGGTGGACTTATCCATCTCGCTGTCGACTGTTGACAGTAGCGGTACCATTCTAGGTGGACTGATCCATCTCGCTGTCGACTGTAGACAGTAGTGGTACCATTCTAGGTGGACTGATCCATCTCGCTGTCGACTGTAGACAGTAGCGGTACCATTCTAGGTGGACTGATCCATCTCGCTGTCGACTGTTGACAGTAGCGGTACCGTTCTAGGTGGACTGATCCATCTCGCTGTCGACTGTAGACAGTAGCGGTACCATTCTAGGTGGACTGATCCATCTCGCTGTCGACTGTAGACAGTAGCGGTACCATTCTAGGTGGACTGATCCATCTCGCTGTCGACTGTTGACAGTAGCGGTACCATTCTAGGTGGACTGATCCATCTCGCTGTCGACTGTAGACAGTAGTGGTACCATTCTAGGTGGACTGATCCATCTCGCTGTCGACTGTTGACAGTAGCGGTACCATTCTAGGTGGACTGATCCATCTCGCTGTCGACTGTAGACAGTGGCGGTACCATTCTAGGTGGACTGATCCATCTCGCTGTCGACTGTAGACAGTAGTGGTACCATTCTAGGTGGACTGATCCATCTCGCTGTCGACTGTAGACAGTAGCGGTACCATTCTAGGTGGACTGATCCATCTCGCTGTCGACTGTAGACAGTTTCGGTACCATTCTAGGTGGACTGATCCATCTCGCTGTCGACTGTAGACAGTAGCGGTGCCATTCTAGGTGGACTCATCCATCTCGCTGTCGACTGTAGACAGTAGCGGTACCATTCTATGTGGACTGATCCATCTCGCTGTCGACTGTAGACAGTAGCGGTACCATTCTATGTGGACTGATCCATCTCGCTGTCGACTGTAGACAGTAGCGGTACCATTCTAGGTGGACTGATCCATCTCGCTGTCGACTGTTGACAGTAGCGGTACCATTCTAGGTGGACTGATCCATCTCGCTGTCGACTGTAGACAGTAGCGGTACCATTCTAGGTGGACTGATCCATCTCGCTGTCGACTGTTGACAGTAGCGGTACCATTCTAGGTGGACTGATCCATCTCGCTGTCGACTGTAGACAGTAGCGGTACCATTCTAGGTGGACTGATCCATCTCGCTGTCGACTGTTGACAGTAGCGGTACCATTCTAGGTGGACTGATCCATCTCGCTGTCGACTGTTGACAGTAGCGGTACCATTCTTGGTGGACTGATCCATCTCGCTGTCGACTGTAGACAGTAGCGGTACCATTCTAGGTGGACTGATCCATCTCGCTGTCGACTGTTGACAGTAGCGGTACCATTCTAGGTGGACTGATCCATCTCGCTGTCGACAGTAGACAGTAGCGGTACCATTCTAGGTGGACTGATCCATCTCGCTGTCGACTGTAGACAGTAGTGGTACCATTCTAGGTGGACTGATCCATCTCGCTGTCGACTGTAGACAGTAGCGGTACCATTCTAGGTGGACTGATCCATCTCGCTGTCGACTGTAGACAGTAGCGGTACCATTCTAGGTGGACTGATCCATCTCGCTGTCGACTGTAGACAGTAGCGGTACCATTCTATGTGGACTGATCCATCTCGCTTTCGACTGTAGACAGTAGCGGTACCATTCTATGTGGACTGATCCATCTCGCTGTCGACTGTAGACAGTAGCGGTACCATTCTAGGTGGACTGATCCATCTCGCTGTCGACTGTAGACAGTAGCGGTACCATTCTAGGTGGACTGATCCATCTCGCTGTCGACTGTAGACAGTAGCGGTACCATTCTAGGTGGACTGATCCATCTCGCTGTCGACTGTTGACAGTAGCGGTACCGTTCTAGGTGGACTGATCCATCTCGCTGTCGACTGTAGACAGTAGCGGTACCATTCTAGGTGGACTGATCCATCTCGCTGTCGACTGTAGACAGTAGCGGTACCATTCTAGGTGGACTGATCCATCTCGCTGTCGACTGTTGACAGTAGCGGTACCATTCTAGGTGGACTGATCCATCTCGCTGTCGACTGTAGACAGTAGTGGTACCATTCTAGGTGGACTGATCCATCTCGCTGTCGACTGTTGACAGTAGCGGTACCATTCTAGGTGGACTGATCCATCTCGCTGTCGACTGTAGACAGTAGCGGTACCATTCTAGGTGGACTGATCCATCTCGCTGTCGACTGTAGTCAGTAGCGGTACCATTCTAGGTGGACTGATCCATCTCGCTGTCGACTGTTGACAGTAGCGGTACCATTCTAGGTGGACTGATCCATCTCGCTGTCGACTGTAGACAGTAGCGGTACCATTCTAGGTGGACTGATCCATCTCGCTGTCGACTGTTGACAGTAGCGGTACCATTCTAGGTGGACTGATCCATCTCGCTGTCGACTGTAGACAGTAGCGGTACCATTCTAGGTGGACTGATCCATCTCGCTGTCGACTGTAGACAGTAGCGGTACCATTCTAGGTGGACTGATCCATCTCGCTGTCGACTGTTGACAGTAGCGGTACCAATCTAGGTGGACTGATCCATCTCGCTGTCGACTGTAGACAGTAGCGGTACCATTCTAGGTGGACTGATCCATCTCGCTGTCGACTGTAGACAGTAGCGGTACCATTCTAGGTGGACTGATCCATCTCGCTGTCGACTGTAGACAGGAGCGGTACCATTCTAGGTGGACTGATCCATCTCGCTGTCGACTGTAGACAGTAGCGGTACCATTCTAGGTGGACTGATCCATCTCGCTGTCGACTGTAGACAGTAGCGGTACCATTCTATGTGGACTGATCCATCTCGCTGTCGACTGTAGACAGTAGCGGTACCATTCTATGTGGACTGATCCATCTCGCTGTCGACTGTAGACAGTAGCGGTACCATTCTAGGTGGACTGATCCATCTCGCTGTCGACTGTTGACAGTAGCGGTACCATTCTAGGTGGACTGATCCATCTCGCTGTCGACTGTTGACAGTAGCGGTACCATTCTAGGTGGACTGATCCATCTCGCTGTCGACTGTAGACAGTAGCGGTAGCATTCTAGGTGGACTTATCCATCTCGCTGTCGACTGTTGACAGTAGCGGTACCATTCTAGGTGGACTGATCCATCTCGCTGTCGACTGTAGACAGTAGCGGTACCATTCTAGGTGGACTGATCCATCTGGCTGTCGACTGTAGACAGTAGCGGTACCATTCTAGGTGGACTGATCCATCTCGCTGTCGACTGTTGACAGTAGCGGTACCGTTCTAGGTGGACTGATCCATCTCGCTGTCGACTGTAGACAGTAGCGGTACCATTCTAGGTGGACTGATCCATCTCGCTGTCGACTGTAGACAGTAGCGGTACCATTCTAGGTGGACTGATCCATCTCGCTGTCGACTGTTGACAGTAGCGGTACCATTCTAGGTGGACTGATCCATCTCGCTGTCGACTGTAGACAGTAGCAGTACCATTCTAGGTGGACTGATCCTTCTCGCTGTCGACTGTTGACAGTAGCGGTACCATTCTAGGTGGACTGATCCATCTCGCTGTCGACTGTAGACAGTAGCGGTACCATTCTAGGTGGACTGATCCATCTCGCTGTCGACTGTAGACAGTAGTGGTACCATTCTAGGTGGACTGATCCATCTCGCTGTCGACTGTAGACAGTAGCGGTACCATTCTAGGTGGACTGATCCATCTCGCTGTCGACTGTAGACAGTTTCGGTACCATTCTAGGTGGACTGATCCATCTCGCTGTCGACTGTAGACAGTAGCGGTGCCATTCTAGGTGGACTCATCCATCTCGCTGTCGACTGTAGACAGTAGCGGTACCATTCTATGTGGACTGATCCATCTCGCTGTCGACTGTAGACAGTAGCGGTACCATTCTATGTGGACTGATCCATCTCGCTGTCGACTGTAGACAGTAGCGGTACCATTCTAGGTGGACTGATCCATCTCGCTGTCGACTGTAGACAGTAGCGGTACCATTCTAGGTGGACTGATCCATCTCGCTGTCGACTGTTGACAGTAGCGGTACCATTCTAGGTGGACTGATCCATCTCGCTGTCGACTGTAGACAGTAGCGGTACCATTCTAGGTGGACTGATCCTTCTCGCTGTCGACTGTTGACAGTAGCGGTACCATTCTAGGTGGACTGATCCATCTCGCTGTCGACTGTAGACAGTAGCGGTACCATTCTAGGTGGACTGATCCATCTCGCTGTCGACTGTAGACAGTAGTGGTACCATTCTAGGTGGACTGATCCATCTCGCTGTCGACTGTAGACAGTAGCGGTACCATTCTAGGTGGACTGATCCATCTCGCTGTCGACTGTAGACAGTTTCGGTACCATTCTAGGTGGACTGATCCATCTCGCTGTCGACTGTAGACAGTAGCGGTGCCATTCTAGGTGGACTCATCCATCTCGCTGTCGACTGTAGACAGTAGCGGTACCATTCTATGTGGACTGATCCATCTCGCTGTCGACTGTAGACAGTAGCGGTACCATTCTATGTGGACTGATCCATCTCGCTGTCGACTGTAGACAGTAGCGGTACCATTCTAGGTGGACTGATCCATCTCGCTGTCGACTGTTGACAGTAGCGGTACCATTCTAGGTGGACTGATCCATCTCGCTGTCGACTGTAGACAGTAGCGGTACCATTCTAGGTGGACTGATCCATCTCGCTGTTGACTGTTGACAGTAGCGGTACCATTCTAGGTGGACTGATCCATCTCGCTGTCGACTGTAGACAGTAGCGGTACCATTCTAGGTGGACTGATCCATCTCGCTGTCGACTGTAGACAGTAGCGGTACCATTCTAGGTGGACTGATCCATCTCGCTGTCGACTGTAGACAGTAGCGGTACCATTCTAGGTGGACTGATCCATCTCGCTGTCGACTGTTGACAGTAGCGGTACCATTCTAGGTGGACTGATCCATCTCGCTGTCGACTGTAGACAGTAGCGGTACCATTCTAGGTGGACTGATCCATCTCGCTGTCGACTGTTGACAGTAGCGGTACCATTCTAGGTGGACTGATCCATCTCGCTGTCGACTGTTGACAGTAGCGGTACCATTCTAGGTGGACTGATCCATCTCGCTGTCGACTGTAGACAGTAGCGGTACCATTCTAGGTGGACTGATCCATCTCGCTGTCGACTGTAGACAGTAGCGGTACCATTCTAGGTGGACTGATCCATCTCGCTGTCGACTGTAGACAGTAGCGGTACCATTCTAGGTGGACTGATCCATCTCGCTGTCGACTGTAGACAGTAGCGGTACCATTCTAGGTGGACTGATCCATCTCGCTGTCGACTGTAGACAGTAGCGGTACCATTCTATGTGGACTGATCCATCTCGCTGTCAACTGTAGACAGTAGCGGTACCATTCTATGTGGACTGATCCATCTCTCTGTCGACTGTAGACAGTAGCGGTACCATTCTAGGTGGACTGATCCATCTCGCTGTCGACTGTTGACAGTAGCGGTACCATTCTAGGTGGACTGATCCATCTCGCTGTCGACTGTAGACAGTAGCGGTAGCATTCTAGGTGGACTTATCCATCTCGCTGTCGACTGTTGACAGTAGCGGTACCATTCTAGGTGGACTGATCCATCTCGCTGTCGACTGTAGACAGTAGCGGTACCATTCTAGGTGGACTGATCCATCTCGCTGTCGACTGTAGACAGTAGCGGTACCATTCTAGGTGGACTGATCCATCTCGCTGTCAACTGTTGACAGTAGCGGTACCGTTCTAGGTGGACTGATCCATCTCGCTGTCGACTGTAGACAGTAGCGGTACCATTCTAGGTGGACTGATCCATCTCGCTGTCGACTGTAGACAGTAGCGGTACCATTCTAGGTGGACTGATCCATCTCGCTGTCGACTGTTGACAGTAGCGGTACCATTCTAGGTGGACTGATCCATCTCGCTGTCGACTGTAGACAGTAGCGGTACCATTCTAGGTGGACTGATCCATCTCGCTGTCGACTGTTGACAGTAGCGGTACCATTCTAGGTGGACTGATCCATCTCGCTGTCGACTGTAGACAGTGGCGGTACCATTCTAGGTGGACTGATCCATCTCGCTGTCGACTGTAGACAGTAGTGGTACCATTCTAGGTGGACTGATCCATCTCGCTGTCGACTGTAGACAGTAGCGGTACCATTCTAGGTGGACTGATCCATCTCGCTGTCGACTGTAGACAGTTTCGGTACCATTCTAGGTGGACTGATCCATCTCGCTGTCGACTGTAGACAGTAGCGGTGCCATTCTAGGTGGACTCATCCATCTCGGTGTCGACTGTAGACAGTAGCGGTACCATTCTATGTGGACTGATCCATCTCGCTGTCGACTGTAGACAGTAGCGGTACCATTCTATGTGGACTGATCCATCTCGCTGTCGACTGTAGACAGTAGCGGTACCATTCTAGGTGGACTGATCCATCTCGCTGTCGACAGTTGACAGTAGCGGTACCATTCTAGGTGGACTGATCCATCTCGCTGTCGACTGTAGACAGTAGCGGTACCATTCTAGGTGGACTGATCCATCTCGCTGTCGACTGTTGACAGTAGCGGTACCATTCTAGGTGGACTGATCCATCTCGCTGTCGACTGTAGACAGTAGCGGTACCATTCTAGGTGGACTGATCCATCTCGCTGTCGACTGTAGACAGTAGCGGTACCATTCTAGGTGGACTGATCCATCTCGCTGTCGACTGTAGACAGTAGCGGTACCATTCTAGGTGGACTGATCCATCTCGCTGTCGACTGTAGACAGTAGCGGTACCATTCTAGGTGGACTGATCCATCTCGCTGTCGACTGTAGACAGTAGCGGTACCATTCTAGGTGGACTGATCCATCTCGCTGTCGACTGTTGACAGTAGCGGTACCATTCTAGGTGGACTGATCCATCTCGCTGTCGACTGTAGACAGTAGCGGTACCATTCTAGGTGGACTGATCCATCTCGCTGTCGACTGTAGACAGTAGCGGTACCATTCTAGGTGGACTGATCCATCTCGCTGTCGACTGTAGACAGTAGCGGTACCATTCTAGGTGGACTGATCCATCTCGCTGTCGACTGTAGACAGTAGCGGTACCATTCTAGGTGGACTGATCCATCTCGCTGTCGACAGTAGACAGTAGCGGTACCATTCTAGGTGGACTGATCCATCTCGCTGTCGACTGTAGACAGTAGTGGTACCATTCTAGGTGGACTGATCCATCTCGCTGTCGACTGTAGACAGTAGCGGTACCATTCTAGGTGGACTGATCCATCTCGCTGTCGACTGTAGACAGTAGCGGTACCATTCTAGGTGGACTGATCCATCTCGCTGTCGACTGTAGACAGTAGCGGTACCATTCTATGTGGACTGATCCATCTCGCTTTCGACTGTAGACAGTAGCGGTACCATTCTATGTGGACTGATCCATCTCGCTGTCGACTGTAGACAGTAGCGGTACCATTCTAGGTGGACTGATCCATCTCGCTGTCGACTGTAGACAGTAGCGGTACCATTCTAGGTGGACTGATCCATCTCGCTGTCGACTGTTGACAGTAGCGGTACCGTTCTAGGTGGACTGATCCATCTCGCTGTCGACTGTTGACAGTAGCGGTACCGTTCTAGGTGGACTGATCCATCTCGCTGTCGACTGTAGACAGTAGCGGTACCATTCTAGGTGGACTGATCCATCTCGCTGTCGACTGTAGACAGTAGCGGTACCATTCTAGGTGGACTGATCCATCTCGCTGTCGACTGTTGACAGTAGCGGTACCATTCTAGGTGGACTGATCCATCTCGCTGTCGACTGTAGACAGTAGTGGTACCATTCTAGGTGGACTGATCCATCTCGCTGTCGACTGTTGACAGTAGCGGTACCATTCTAGGTGGACTGATCCATCTCGCTGTCGACTGTAGACAGTAGCGGTACCATTCTAGGTGGACTGATCCATCTCGCTGTCGACTGTAGTCAGTAGCGGTACCATTCTAGGTGGACTGATCCATCTCGCTGTCGACTGTTGACAGTAGCGGTACCATTCTAGGTGGACTGATCCATCTCGCTGTCGACTGTAGACAGTAGCGGTACCATTCTAGGTGGACTGATCCATCTCGCTGTCGACTGTTGACAGTAGCGGTACCATTCTAGGTGGACTGATCCATCTCGCTGTCGACTGTAGACAGTAGCGGTACCATTCTAGGTGGACTGATCCATCTCGCTGTCGACTGTAGACAGTAGCGGTACCATTCTAGGTGGACTGATCCATCTCGCTGTCGACTGTTGACAGTAGCGGTACCAATCTAGGTGGACTGATCCATCTCGCTGTCGACTGTAGACAGTAGCGGTACCATTCTAGGTGGACTGATCCATCTCGCTGTCGACTGTAGACAGTAGCGGTACCATTCTAGGTGGACTGATCCATCTCGCTGTCGACTGTAGACAGGAGCGGTACCATTCTAGGTGGACTGATCCATCTCGCTGTCGACTGTAGACAGTAGCGGTACCATTCTAGGTGGACTGATCCATCTCGCTGTCGACTGTAGACAGTAGCGGTACCATTCTATGTGGACTGATCCATCTCGCTGTCGACTGTAGACAGTAGCGGTACCATTCTATGTGGACTGATCCATCTCGCTGTCGACTGTAGACAGTAGCGGTACCATTCTAGGTGGACTGATCCATCTCGCTGTCGACTGTTGACAGTAGCGGTACCATTCTAGGTGGACTGATCCATCTCGCTGTCGACTGTTGACAGTAGCGGTACCATTCTAGGTGGACTGATCCATCTCGCTGTCGACTGTAGACAGTAGCGGTAGCATTCTAGGTGGACTTATCCATCTCGCTGTCGACTGTTGACAGTAGCGGTACCATTCTAGGTGGACTGATCCATCTCGCTGTCGACTGTAGACAGTAGCGGTACCATTCTAGGTGGACTGATCCATCTGGCTGTCGACTGTAGACAGTAGCGGTACCATTCTAGGTGGACTGATCCATCTCGCTGTCGACTGTTGACAGTAGCGGTACCGTTCTAGGTGGACTGATCCATCTCGCTGTCGACTGTAGACAGTAGCGGTACCATTCTAGGTGGACTGATCCATCTCGCTGTCGACTGTAGACAGTAGCGGTACCATTCTAGGTGGACTGATCCATCTCGCTGTCGACTGTTGACAGTAGCGGTACCATTCTAGGTGGACTGATCCATCTCGCTGTCGACTGTAGACAGTAGCAGTACCATTCTAGGTGGACTGATCCTTCTCGCTGTCGACTGTTGACAGTAGCGGTACCATTCTAGGTGGACTGATCCATCTCGCTGTCGACTGTAGACAGTAGCGGTACCATTCTAGGTGGACTGATCCATCTCGCTGTCGACTGTAGACAGTAGTGGTACCATTCTAGGTGGACTGATCCATCTCGCTGTCGACTGTAGACAGTAGCGGTACCATTCTAGGTGGACTGATCCATCTCGCTGTCGACTGTAGACAGTTTCGGTACCATTCTAGGTGGACTGATCCATCTCGCTGTCGACTGTAGACAGTAGCGGTGCCATTCTAGGTGGACTCATCCATCTCGCTGTCGACTGTAGACAGTAGCGGTACCATTCTATGTGGACTGATCCATCTCGCTGTCGACTGTAGACAGTAGCGGTACCATTCTATGTGGACTGATCCATCTCGCTGTCGACTGTAGACAGTAGCGGTACCATTCTAGGTGGACTGATCCATCTCGCTGTCGACTGTAGACAGTAGCGGTACCATTCTAGGTGGACTGATCCATCTCGCTGTCGACTGTTGACAGTAGCGGTACCATTCTAGGTGGACTGATCCATCTCGCTGTCGACTGTAGACAGTAGCGGTACCATTCTAGGTGGACTGATCCTTCTCGCTGTCGACTGTTGACAGTAGCGGTACCATTCTAGGTGGACTGATCCATCTCGCTGTCGACTGTAGACAGTAGCGGTACCATTCTAGGTGGACTGATCCATCTCGCTGTCGACTGTAGACAGTAGTGGTACCATTCTAGGTGGACTGATCCATCTCGCTGTCGACTGTAGACAGTAGCGGTACCATTCTAGGTGGACTGATCCATCTCGCTGTCGACTGTAGACAGTTTCGGTACCATTCTAGGTGGACTGATCCATCTCGCTGTCGACTGTAGACAGTAGCGGTGCCATTCTAGGTGGACTCATCCATCTCGCTGTCGACTGTAGACAGTAGCGGTACCATTCTATGTGGACTGATCCATCTCGCTGTCGACTGTAGACAGTAGCGGTACCATTCTATGTGGACTGATCCATCTCGCTGTCGACTGTAGACAGTAGCGGTACCATTCTAGGTGGACTGATCCATCTCGCTGTCGACTGTTGACAGTAGCGGTACCATTCTAGGTGGACTGATCCATCTCGCTGTCGACTGTAGACAGTAGCGGTACCATTCTAGGTGGACTGATCCATCTCGCTGTCGACTGTTGACAGTAGCGGTACCATTCTAGGTGGACTGATCCATCTCGCTGTCGACTGTAGACAGTAGCGGTACCATTCTAGGTGGACTGATCCATCTCGCTGTCGACTGTAGACAGTAGCGGTACCATTCTAGGTGGACTGATCCATCTCGCTGTCGACTGTAGACAGTAGCGGTACCATTCTAGGTGGACTGATCCATCTCGCTGTCGACTGTTGACAGTAGCGGTACCATTCTAGGTGGACTGATCCATCTCGCTGTCGACTGTAGACAGTAGCGGTACCATTCTAGGTGGACTGATCCATCTCGCTGTCGACTGTTGACAGTAGCGGTACCATTCTAGGTGGACTGATCCATCTCGCTGTCGACTGTTGACAGTAGCGGTACCATTCTAGGTGGACTGATCCATCTCGCTGTCGACTGTAGACAGTAGCGGTACCATTCTAGGTGGACTGATCCATCTCGCTGTCGACTGTAGACAGTAGCGGTACCATTCTAGGTGGACTGATCCATCTCGCTGTCGACTGTAGACAGTAGCGGTACCATTCTAGGTGGACTGATCCATCTCGCTGTCGACTGTAGACAGTAGCGGTACCATTCTAGGTGGACTGATCCATCTCGCTGTCGACTGTAGACAGTAGCGGTACCATTCTATGTGGACTGATCCATCTCGCTGTCAACTGTAGACAGTAGCGGTACCATTCTATGTGGACTGATCCATCTCGCTGTCGACTGTAGACAGTAGCGGTACCATTCTAGGTGGACTGATCCATCTCGCTGTCGACTGTTGACAGTAGCGGTACCATTCTAGGTGGACTGATCCATCTCGCTGTCGACTGTAGACAGTAGCGGTAGCATTCTAGGTGGACTTATCCATCTCGCTGTCGACTGTTGACAGTAGCGGTACCATTCTAGGTGGACTGATCCATCTCGCTGTCGACTGTAGACAGTAGCGGTACCATTCTAGGTGGACTGATCCATCTCGCTGTCGACTGTAGACAGTAGCGGTACCATTCTAGGTGGACTGATCCATCTCGCTGTCAACTGTTGACAGTAGCGGTACCGTTCTAGGTGGACTGATCCATCTCGCTGTCGACTGTAGACAGTAGCGGTACCATTCTAGGTGGACTGATCCATCTCGCTGTCGACTGTAGACAGTAGCGGTACCATTCTAGGTGGACTGATCCATCTCGCTGTCGACTGTTGACAGTAGCGGTACCATTCTAGGTGGACTGATCCATCTCGCTGTCGACTGTAGACAGTAGCGGTACCATTCTAGGTGGACTGATCCATCTCGCTGTCGACTGTTGACAGTAGCGGTACCATTCTAGGTGGACTGATCCATCTCGCTGTCGACTGTAGACAGTGGCGGTACCATTCTAGGTGGACTGATCCATCTCGCTGTCGACTGTAGACAGTAGTGGTACCATTCTAGGTGGACTGATCCATCTCGCTGTCGACTGTAGACAGTAGCGGTACCATTCTAGGTGGACTGATCCATCTCGCTGTCGACTGTAGACAGTTTCGGTACCATTCTAGGTGGACTGATCCATCTCGCTGTCGACTGTAGACAGTAGCGGTGCCATTCTAGGTGGACTCATCCATCTCGGTGTCGACTGTAGACAGTAGCGGTACCATTCTATGTGGACTGATCCATCTCGCTGTCGACTGTAGACAGTAGCGGTACCATTCTATGTGGACTGATCCATCTCGCTGTCGACTGTAGACAGTAGCGGTACCATTCTAGGTGGACTGATCCATCTCGCTGTCGACAGTTGACAGTAGCGGTACCATTCTAGGTGGACTGATCCATCTCGCTGTCGACTGTAGACAGTAGCGGTACCATTCTAGGTGGACTGATCCATCTCGCTGTCGACTGTTGACAGTAGCGGTACCATTCTAGGTGGACTGATCCATCTCGCTGTCGACTGTAGACAGTAGCGGTACCATTCTAGGTGGACTGATCCATCTCGCTGTCGACTGTAGACAGTAGCGGTACCATTCTAGGTGGACTGATCCATCTCGCTGTCGACTGTAGACAGTAGCGGTACCATTCTAGGTGGACTGATCCATCTCGCTGTCGACTGTAGACAGTAGCGGTACCATTCTAGGTGGACTGATCCATCTCGCTGTCGACTGTAGACAGTAGCGGTACCATTCTAGGTGGACTGATCCATCTCGCTGTCGACTGTTGACAGTAGCGGTACCATTCTAGGTGGACTGATCCATCTCGCTGTCGACTGTAGACAGTAGCGGTACCATTCTAGGTGGACTGATCCATCTCGCTGTCGACTGTAGACAGTAGCGGTACCATTCTAGGTGGACTGATCCATCTCGCTGTCGACTGTAGACAGTAGCGGTACCATTCTAGGTGGACTGATCCATCTCGCTGTCGACTGTAGACAGTAGCGGTACCATTCTAGGTGGACTGATCCATCTCGCTGTCGACTGTAGACAGTAGCGGTACCATTCTAGGTGGACTGATCCATCTCGCTGTCGACTGTTGACAGTAGCGGTACCATTCTAGGTGGACTGATCCATCTCGCTGTCGACTGTTGACAGTAGCGGTACCATTCTAGGTGGACTGATCCATCTCGCTGTCGACTGTAGACAGTAGCGGTACCATTCTAGGTGGACTGATCCATCTCGCTGTCGACTGTTGACAGTAGCGGTACCATTCTAGGTGGACCGATCCATCTCGCTGTCGACTGTTGACAGTAGCGGTACCATTCTAGGTGGACTGATCCATCTCGCTGTCGACTGTAGACAGTAGCGGTACCATTCTAGGTGGACTGATCCATCTCGCTGTCGACTGTAGACAGTAGCGGTACCATTCTAGGTGGACTGATCCATCTCGCTGTCGACTGTAGACAGTAGCGGTACCATTCTAGGTGGACTGATCCATCTCGCTGTCGACTGTAGACAGTAGCGGTACCATTCTAGGTGGACTGATCCATCTCGCTGTCGACTGTAGACAGTAGCGGTACCATTCTATGTGGACTGATCCATCTCGCTGTCAACTGTAGACAGTAGCGGTACCATTCTATGTGGACTGATCCATCTCGCTGTCGACTGTAGACAGTAGCGGTACCATTCTAGGTGGACTGATCCATCTCGCTGTCGACTGTTGACAGTAGCGGTACCATTCTAGGTGGACTGATCCATCTCGCTGTCGACTGTAGACAGTAGCGGTAGCATTCTAGGTGGACTTATCCATCTCGCTGTCGACTGTTGACAGTAGCGGTACCATTCTAGGTGGACTGATCCATCTCGCTGTCGACTGTAGACAGTAGCGGTACCATTCTAGGTGGACTGATCCATCTCGCTGTCGACTGTAGACAGTAGCGGTACCATTCTAGGTGGACTGATCCATCTCGCTGTCAACTGTTGACAGTAGCGGTACCGTTCTAGGTGGACTGATCCATCTCGCTGTCGACTGTAGACAGTAGCGGTACCATTCTAGGTGGACTGATCCATCTCGCTGTCGACTGTAGACAGTAGCGGTACCATTCTAGGTGGACTGATCCATCTCGCTGTCGACTGTTGACAGTAGCGGTACCATTCTAGGTGGACTGATCCATCTCGCTGTCGACTGTAGACAGTAGCGGTACCATTCTAGGTGGACTGATCCATCTCGCTGTCGACTGTTGACAGTAGCGGTACCATTCTAGGTGGACTGATCCATCTCGCTGTCGACTGTAGACAGTGGCGGTACCATTCTAGGTGGACTGATCCATCTCGCTGTCGACTGTAGACAGTAGTGGTACCATTCTAGGTGGACTGATCCATCTCGCTGTCGACTGTAGACAGTAGCGGTACCATTCTAGGTGGACTGATCCATCTCGCTGTCGACTGTAGACAGTTTCGGTACCATTCTAGGTGGACTGATCCATCTCGCTGTCGACTGTAGACAGTAGCGGTGCCATTCTAGGTGGACTCATCCATCTCGCTGTCGACTGTAGACAGTAGCGGTACCATTCTATGTGGACTGATCCATCTCGCTGTCGACTGTAGACAGTAGCGGTACCATTCTATGTGGACTGATCCATCTCGCTGTCGACTGTAGACAGTAGCGGTACCATTCTAGGTGGACTGATCCATCTCGCTGTCGACTGTTGACAGTAGCGGTACCATTCTAGGTGGACTGATCCATCTCGCTGTCGACTGTAGACAGTAGCGGTACCATTCTAGGTGGACTGATCCATCTCGCTGTCGACTGTTGACAGTAGCGGTACCATTCTAGGTGGACTGATCCATCTCGCTGTCGACTGTAGACAGTAGCGGTACCATTCTAGGTGGACTGATCCATCTCGCTGTCGACTGTAGACAGTAGCGGTACCATTCTAGGTGGACTGATCCATCTCGCTGTCGACTGTTGACAGTAGCGGTACCATTCTAGGTGGACTGATCCATCTCGCTGTCGACTGTTGACAGTAGCGGTACCATTCTTGGTGGACTGATCCATCTCGCTGTCGACTGTAGACAGTAGCGGTACCATTCTATGTGGACTGATCCATCTCGCTTTCGACTGTAGACAGTAGCGGTACCATTCTATGTGGACTGATCCATCTCGCTGTCGACTGTAGACAGTAGCGGTACCATTCTAGGTGGACTGATCCATCTCGCTGTCGACTGTAGACAGTAGCGGTACCATTCTAGGTGGACTGATCCATCTCGCTGTCGACTGTAGACAGTAGCGGTACCATTCTAGGTGGACTGATCCATCTCGCTGTCGACTGTTGACAGTAGCGGTACCGTTCTAGGTGGACTGATCCATCTCGCTGTCGACTGTAGACAGTAGCGGTACCATTCTAGGTGGACTGATCCATCTCGCTGTCGACTGTAGACAGTAGCGGTACCATTCTAGGTGGACTGATCCATCTCGCTGTCGACTGTTGACAGTAGCGGTACCATTCTAGGTGGACTGATCCATCTCGCTGTCGACTGTAGACAGTAGTGGTACCATTCTAGGTGGACTGATCCATCTCGCTGTCGACTGTTGACAGTAGCGGTACCATTCTAGGTGGACTGATCCATCTCGCTGTCGACTGTAGACAGTAGCGGTACCATTCTAGGTGGACTGATCCATCTCGCTGTCGACTGTAGACAGTAGCGGTACCATTCTAGGTGGACTGATCCATCTCGCTGTCGACTGTTGACAGTAGCGGTACCATTCTAGGTGGACTGATCCATCTCGCTGTCGACTGTAGACAGTAGCGGTACCATTCTAGGTGGACTGATCCATCTCGCTGTCGACTGTTGACAGTAGCGGTACCATTCTAGGTGGACTGATCCATCTCGCTGTCGACTGTAGACAGTAGCGGTACCATTCTAGGTGGACTGATCCATCTCGCTGTCGACTGTAGACAGTAGCGGTACCATTCTAGGTGGACTGATCCATCTCGCTGTCGACTGTTGACAGTAGCGGTACCAATCTAGGTGGACTGATCCATCTCGCTGTCGACTGTAGACAGTAGCGGTACCATTCTAGGTGGACTGATCCATCTCGCTGTCGACTGTAGACAGTAGCGGTACCATTCTAGGTGGACTGATCCATCTCGCTGTCGACTGTAGACAGTAGCGGTACCATTCTAGGTGGACTGATCCATCTCGCTGTCGACTGTAGACAGTAGCGGTACCATTCTAGGTGGACTGATCCATCTCGCTGTCGACTGTAGACAGTAGCGGTACCATTCTATGTGGACTGATCCATCTCGCTGTCGACTGTAGACAGTAGCGGTACCATTCTATGTGGACTGATCCATCTCGCTGTCGACTGTAGACAGTAGCGGTACCATTCTAGGTGGACTGATCCATCTCGCTGTCGACTGTTGACAGTAGCGGTACCATTCTAGGTGGACTGATCCATCTCGCTGTCGACTGTAGACAGTAGCGGTACCATTCTAGGTGGACTGATCCATCTCGCTGTCGACTGTTGACAGTAGCGGTACCATTCTAGGTGGACTGATCCATCTCGCTGTCGACTGTAGACAGTAGCGGTACCATTCTAGGTGGACTGATCCATCTCGCTGTCGACTGTTGACAGTAGCGGTACCATTCTAGGTGGACTGATCCATCTCGCTGTCGACTGTTGACAGTAGCGGTACCATTCTAGGTGGACTGATCCATCTCGCTGTCGACTGTAGACAGTAGCGGTACCATTCTAGGTGGACTGATCCATCTCGCTGTCGACTGTAGACAGTAGCGGTACCATTCTAGGTGGACTGATCCATCTCGCTGTCGACTGTAGACAGTAGCGGTACCATTCTAGGTGGACTGATCCATCTCGCTGTCGACTGTAGACAGTAGCGGTACCATTCTAGGTGGACTGATCCATCTCGCTGTCGACTGTAGACAGTAGCGGTACCATTCTATGTGGACTGATCCATCTCGCTGTCAACTGTAGACAGTAGCGGTACCATTCTATGTGGACTGATCCATCTCGCTGTCGACTGTAGACAGTAGCGGTACCATTCTAGGTGGACTGATCCATCTCGCTGTCGACTGTTGACAGTAGCGGTACCATTCTAGGTGAACTGATCCATCTCGCTGTCGACTGTAGACAGTAGCGGTAGCATTCTAGGTGGACTTATCCATCTCGCTGTCGACTGTTGACAGTAGCGGTACCATTCTAGGTGGACTGATCCATCTCGCTGTCGACTGTAGACAGTAGCGGTACCATTCTAGGTGGACTGATCCATCTCGCTGTCGACTGTAGACAGTAGCGGTACCATTCTAGGTGGACTGATCCATCTCGCTGTCAACTGTTGACAGTAGCGGTACCGTTCTAGGTGGACTGATCCATCTCGCTGTCGACTGTAGACAGTAGCGGTACCATTCTAGGTGGACTGATCCATCTCGCTGTCGACTGTAGACAGTAGCGGTACCATTCTAGGTGGACTGATCCATCTCGCTGTCGACTGTTGACAGTAGCGGTACCATTCTAGGTGGACTGATCCATCTCGCTGTCGACTGTAGACAGTAGCGGTACCATTCTAGGTGGACTGATCCATCTCGCTGTCGACTGTTGACAGTAGCGGTACCATTCTAGGTGGACTGATCCATCTCGCTGTCGACTGTAGACAGTGGCGGTACCATTCTAGGTGGACTGATCCATCTCGCTGTCGACTGTAGACAGTAGTGGTACCATTCTAGGTGGACTGATCCATCTCGCTGTCGACTGTAGACAGTAGCGGTACCATTCTAGGTGGACTGATCCATCTCGCTGTCGACTGTAGACAGTTTCGGTACCATTCTAGGTGGACTGATCCATCTCGCTGTCGACTGTAGACAGTAGCGGTACCATTCTAGGTGGACTGATCCATCTCGCTGTCGACAGTTGACAGTAGCGGTACCATTCTAGGTGGACTGATCCATCTCGCTGTCGACTGTAGACAGTAGCGGTACCATTCTAGGTGGACTGATCCATCTCGCTGTCGACTGTTGACAGTAGCGGTACCATTCTAGGTGGACTGATCCATCTCGCTGTCGACTGTAGACAGTAGCGGTACCATTCTAGGTGGACTGATCCATCTCGCTGTCGACTGTAGACAGTAGCGGTACCATTCTAGGTGGACTGATCCATCTCGCTGTCGACTGTAGACAGTAGCGGTACCATTCTAGGTGGACTGATCCATCTCGCTGTCGACTGTAGACAGTAGCGGTACCATTCTAGGTGGACTGATCCATCTCGCTGTCGACTGTAGACAGTAGCGGTACCATTCTAGGTGGACTGATCCATCTCGCTGTCGACTGTTGACAGTAGCGGTACCATTCTAGGTGGACTGATCCATCTCGCTGTCGACTGTAGACAGTAGCGGTACCATTCTAGGTGGACTGATCCATCTCGCTGTCGACTGTAGACAGTAGCGGTACCATTCTAGGTGGACTGATCCATCTCGCTGTCGACTGTAGACAGTAGCGGTACCATTCTAGGTGGACTGATCCATCTCGCTGTCGACTGTAGACAGTAGCGGTACCATTCTAGGTGGACTGATCCATCTCGCTGTCGACTGTTGACAGTAGCAGTACCATTCTAGGTGGACTGATCCATCTCGCTGTCGACTGTTGACAGTAGCGGTACCATTCTAGGTGGACTGATCCATCTCGCTGTCGACTGTAGACAGTAGCGGTACCATTCTAGGTGGACTGATCCATCTCGCTGTCGACTGTTGACAGTAGCGGTACCATTCTAGGTGGACTGATCCATCTCGCTGTCGACTGTTGACAGTAGCGGTACCATTCTAGGTGGACTGATCCATCTCGCTGTCGACTGTAGACAGTAGCGGTACCATTCTAGGTGGACTGATCCATCTCGCTGTCGACTGTAGACAGTAGCGGTACCATTCTAGGTGGACTGATCCATCTCGCTGTCGACTGTAGACAGTAGCGGTACCATTCTAGGTGGACTGATCCATCTCGCTGTCGACTGTAGACAGTAGCGGTACCATTCTAGGTGGACTGATCCATCTCGCTGTCGACTGTAGACAGTAGCGGTACCATTCTATGTGGACTGATCCATCTCGCTGTCAACTGTAGACAGTAGCGGTACCATTCTATGTGGACTGATCCATCTCGCTGTCGACTGTAGACAGTAGCGGTACCATTCTAGGTGGACTGATCCATCTCGCTGTCGACTGTTGACAGTAGCGGTACCATTCTAGGTGGACTGATCCATCTCGCTGTCGACTGTAGACAGTAGCGGTAGCATTCTAGGTGGACTTATCCATCTCGCTGTCGACTGTTGACAGTAGCGGTACCATTCTAGGTGGACTGATCCATCTCGCTGTCGACTGTAGACAGTAGCGGTACCATTCTAGGTGGACTGATCCATCTCGCTGTCGACTGTAGACAGTAGCGGTACCATTCTAGGTGGACTGATCCATCTCGCTGTCAACTGTTGACAGTAGCGGTACCGTTCTAGGTGGACTGATCCATCTCGCTGTCGACTGTAGACAGTAGCGGTACCATTCTAGGTGGACTGATCCATCTCGCTGTCGACTGTAGACAGTAGCGGTACCATTCTAGGTGGACTGATCCATCTCGCTGTCGACTGTTGACAGTAGCGGTACCATTCTAGGTGGACTGATCCATCTCGCTGTCGACTGTAGACAGTAGCGGTACCATTCTAGGTGGACTGATCCATCTCGCTGTCGACTGTTGACAGTAGCGGTACCATTCTAGGTGGACTGATCCATCTCGCTGTCGACTGTAGACAGTGGCGGTACCATTCTAGGTGGACTGATCCATCTCGCTGTCGACTGTAGACAGTAGTGGTACCATTCTAGGTGGACTGATCCATCTCGCTGTCGACTGTAGACAGTAGCGGTACCATTCTAGGTGGACTGATCCATCTCGCTGTCGACTGTAGACAGTTTCGGTACCATTCTAGGTGGACTGATCCATCTCGCTGTCGACTGTAGACAGTAGCGGTGCCATTCTAGGTGGACTCATCCATCTCGCTGTCGACTGTAGACAGTAGCGGTACCATTCTATGTGGACTGATCCATCTCGCTGTCGACTGTAGACAGTAGCGGTACCATTCTATGTGGACTGATCCATCTCGCTGTCGACTGTAGACAGTAGCGGTACCATTCTAGGTGGACTGATCCATCTCGCTGTCGACTGTTGACAGTAGCGGTACCATTCTAGGTGGACTGATCCATCTCGCTGTCGACTGTAGACAGTAGCGGTACCATTCTAGGTGGACTGATCCATCTCGCTGTCGACTGTTGACAGTAGCGGTACCATTCTAGGTGGACTGATCCATCTCGCTGTCGACTGTAGACAGTAGCGGTACCATTCTAGGTGGACTGATCCATCTCGCTGTCGACTGTAGACAGTAGCGGTACCATTCTAGGTGGACTGATCCATCTCGCTGTCGACTGTTGACAGTAGCGGTACCATTCTAGGTGGACTGATCCATCTCGCTGTCGACTGTTGACAGTAGCGGTACCATTCTTGGTGGACTGATCCATCTCGCTGTCGACTGTAGACAGTAGCGGTACCATTCTAGGTGGACTGATCCATCTCGCTGTCGACTGTTGACAGTAGCGGTACCATTCTAGGTGGACTGATCCATCTCGCTGTCGACAGTAGACAGTAGCGGTACCATTCTAGGTGGACTGATCCATCTCGCTGTCGACTGTAGACAGTAGTGGTACCATTCTAGGTGGACTGATCCATCTCGCTGTCGACTGTAGACAGTAGCGGTACCATTCTAGGTGGACTGATCCATCTCGCTGTCGACTGTAGACAGTAGCGGTACCATTCTAGGTGGACTGATCCATCTCGCTGTCGACTGTAGACAGTAGCGGTACCATTCTATGTGGACTGATCCATCTCGCTTTCGACTGTAGACAGTAGCGGTACCATTCTATGTGGACTGATCCATCTCGCTGTCGACTGTAGACAGTAGCGGTACCATTCTAGGTGGACTGATCCATCTCGCTGTCGACTGTAGACAGTAGCGGTACCATTCTAGGTGGACTGATCCATCTCGCTGTCGACTGTAGACAGTAGCGGTACCATTCTAGGTGGACTGATCCATCTCGCTGTCGACTGTTGACAGTAGCGGTACCGTTCTAGGTGGACTGATCCATCTCGCTGTCGACTGTAGACAGTAGCGGTACCATTCTAGGTGGACTGATCCATCTCGCTGTCGACTGTAGACAGTAGCGGTACCATTCTAGGTGGACTGATCCATCTCGCTGTCGACTGTTGACAGTAGCGGTACCATTCTAGGTGGACTGATCCATCTCGCTGTCGACTGTAGACAGTAGTGGTACCATTCTAGGTGGACTGATCCATCTCGCTGTCGACTGTTGACAGTAGCGGTACCATTCTAGGTGGACTGATCCATCTCGCTGTCGACTGTAGACAGTAGCGGTACCATTCTAGGTGGACTGATCCATCTCGCTGTCGACTGTAGACAGTAGCGGTACCATTCTAGGTGGACTGATCCATCTCGCTGTCGACTGTTGACAGTAGCGGTACCATTCTAGGTGGACTGATCCATCTCGCTGTCGACTGTAGACAGTAGCGGTACCATTCTAGGTGGACTGATCCATCTCGCTGTCGACTGTTGACAGTAGCGGTACCATTCTAGGTGGACTGATCCATCTCGCTGTCGACTGTAGACAGTAGCGGTACCATTCTAGGTGGACTGATCCATCTCGCTGTCGACTGTAGACAGTAGCGGTACCATTCTAGGTGGACTGATCCATCTCGCTGTCGACTGTTGACAGTAGCGGTACCAATCTAGGTGGACTGATCCATCTCGCTGTCGACTGTAGACAGTAGCGGTACCATTCTAGGTGGACTGATCCATCTCGCTGTCGACTGTAGACAGTAGCGGTACCATTCTAGGTGGACTGATCCATCTCGCTGTCGACTGTAGACAGTAGCGGTACCATTCTAGGTGGACTGATCCATCTCGCTGTCGACTGTAGACAGTAGCGGTACCATTCTAGGTGGACTGATCCATCTCGCTGTCGACTGTAGACAGTAGCGGTACCATTCTATGTGGACTGATCCATCTCGCTGTCGACTGTAGACAGTAGCGGTACCATTCTATGTGGACTGATCCATCTCGCTGTCGACTGTAGACAGTAGCGGTACCATTCTAGGTGGACTGATCCATCTCGCTGTCGACTGTTGACAGTAGCGGTACCATTCTAGGTGGACTGATCCATCTCGCTGTCGACTGTAGACAGTAGCGGTACCATTCTAGGTGGACTGATCCATCTCGCTGTCGACTGTTGACAGTAGCGGTACCATTCTAGGTGGACTGATCCATCTCGCTGTCGACTGTAGACAGTAGCGGTACCATTCTAGGTGGACTGATCCATCTCGCTGTCGACTGTTGACAGTAGCGGTACCATTCTAGGTGGACTGATCCATCTCGCTGTCGACTGTTGACAGTAGCGGTACCATTCTAGGTGGACTGATCCATCTCGCTGTCGACTGTAGACAGTAGCGGTACCATTCTAGGTGGACTGATCCATCTCGCTGTCGACTGTAGACAGTAGCGGTACCATTCTAGGTGGACTGATCCATCTCGCTGTCGACTGTAGACAGTAGCGGTACCATTCTAGGTGGACTGATCCATCTCGCTGTCGACTGTAGACAGTAGCGGTACCATTCTAGGTGGACTGATCCATCTCGCTGTCGACTGTAGACAGTAGCGGTACCATTCTATGTGGACTGATCCATCTCGCTGTCAACTGTAGACAGTAGCGGTACCATTCTATGTGGACTGATCCATCTCGCTGTCGACTGTAGACAGTAGCGGTACCATTCTAGGTGGACTGATCCATCTCGCTGTCGACTGTTGACAGTAGCGGTACCATTCTAGGTGGACTGATCCATCTCGCTGTCGACTGTAGACAGTAGCGGTAGCATTCTAGGTGGACTTATCCATCTCGCTGTCGACTGTTGACAGTAGCGGTACCATTCTAGGTGGACTGATCCATCTCGCTGTCGACTGTAGACAGTAGCGGTACCATTCTAGGTGGACTGATCCATCTCGCTGTCGACTGTAGACAGTAGCGGTACCATTCTAGGTGGACTGATCCATCTCGCTGTCAACTGTTGACAGTAGCGGTACCGTTCTAGGTGGACTGATCCATCTCGCTGTCGACTGTAGACAGTAGCGGTACCATTCTAGGTGGACTGATCCATCTCGCTGTCGACTGTAGACAGTAGCGGTACCATTCTAGGTGGACTGATCCATCTCGCTGTCGACTGTTGACAGTAGCGGTACCATTCTAGGTGGACTGATCCATCTCGCTGTCGACTGTAGACAGTAGCGGTACCATTCTAGGTGGACTGATCCATCTCGCTGTCGACTGTTGACAGTAGCGGTACCATTCTAGGTGGACTGATCCATCTCGCTGTCGACTGTAGACAGTGGCGGTACCATTCTAGGTGGACTGATCCATCTCGCTGTCGACTGTAGACAGTAGTGGTACCATTCTAGGTGGACTGATCCATCTCGCTGTCGACTGTAGACAGTAGCGGTACCATTCTAGGTGGACTGATCCATCTCGCTGTCGACTGTAGACAGTTTCGGTACCATTCTAGGTGGACTGATCCATCTCGCTGTCGACTGTAGACAGTAGCGGTGCCATTCTAGGTGGACTCATCCATCTCGCTGTCGACTGTAGACAGTAGCGGTACCATTCTATGTGGACTGATCCATCTCGCTGTCGACTGTAGACAGTAGCGGTACCATTCTATGTGGACTGATCCATCTCGCTGTCGACTGTAGACAGTAGCGGTACCATTCTAGGTGGACTGATCCATCTCGCTGTCGACAGTTGACAGTAGCGGTACCATTCTAGGTGGACTGATCCATCTCGCTGTCGACTGTAGACAGTAGCGGTACCATTCTAGGTGGACTGATCCATCTCGCTGTCGACTGTTGACAGTAGCGGTACCATTCTAGGTGGACTGATCCATCTCGCTGTCGACTGTAGACAGTAGCGGTACCATTCTAGGTGGACTGATCCATCTCGCTGTCGACTGTAGACAGTAGCGGTACCATTCTAGGTGGACTGATCCATCTCGCTGTCGACTGTAGACAGTAGCGGTACCATTCTAGGTGGACTGATCCATCTCGCTGTCGACTGTAGACAGTAGCGGTACCATTCTAGGTGGACTGATCCATCTCGCTGTCGACTGTAGACAGTAGCGGTACCATTCTAGGTGGACTGATCCATCTCGCTGTCGACTGTTGACAGTAGCGGTACCATTCTAGGTGGACTGATCCATCTCGCTGTCGACTGTAGACAGTAGCGGTACCATTCTAGGTGGACTGATCCATCTCGCTGTCGACTGTAGACAGTAGCGGTACCATTCTAGGTGGACTGATCCATCTCGCTGTCGACTGTAGACAGTAGCGGTACCATTCTAGGTGGACTGATCCATCTCGCTGTCGACTGTAGACAGTAGCGGTACCATTCTAGGTGGACTGATCCATCTCGCTGTCGACTGTAGACAGTAGCGGTACCATTCTAGGTGGACTGATCCATCTCGCTGTCGACTGTTGACAGTAGCGGTACCATTCTAGGTGGACTGATCCATCTCGCTGTCGACTGTTGACAGTAGCGGTACCATTCTAGGTGGACTGATCCATCTCGCTGTCGACTGTAGACAGTAGCGGTACCATTCTAGGTGGACTGATCCATCTCGCTGTCGACTGTTGACAGTAGCGGTACCATTCTAGGTGGACTGATCCATCTCGCTGTCGACTGTTGACAGTAGCGGTACCATTCTAGGTGGACTGATCCATCTCGCTGTCGACTGTAGACAGTAGCGGTACCATTCTAGGTGGACTGATCCATCTCGCTGTCGACTGTAGACAGTAGCGGTACCATTCTAGGTGGACTGATCCATCTCGCTGTCGACTGTAGACAGTAGCGGTACCATTCTAGGTGGACTGATCCATCTCGCTGTCGACTGTAGACAGTAGCGGTACCATTCTAGGTGGACTGATCCATCTCGCTGTCGACTGTAGACAGTAGCGGTACCATTCTATGTGGACTGATCCATCTCGCTGTCAACTGTAGACAGTAGCGGTACCATTCTATGTGGACTGATCCATCTCGCTGTCGACTGTAGACAGTAGCGGTACCATTCTAGGTGGACTGATCCATCTCGCTGTCGACTGTTGACAGTAGCGGTACCATTCTAGGTGGACTGATCCATCTCGCTGTCGACTGTAGACAGTAGCGGTAGCATTCTAGGTGGACTTATCCATCTCGCTGTCGACTGTTGACAGTAGCGGTACCATTCTAGGTGGACTGATCCATCTCGCTGTCGACTGTAGACAGTAGCGGTACCATTCTAGGTGGACTGATCCATCTCGCTGTCGACTGTAGACAGTAGCGGTACCATTCTAGGTGGACTGATCCATCTCGCTGTCAACTGTTGACAGTAGCGGTACCGTTCTAGGTGGACTGATCCATCTCGCTGTCGACTGTAGACAGTAGCGGTACCATTCTAGGTGGACTGATCCATCTCGCTGTCGACTGTAGACAGTAGCGGTACCATTCTAGGTGGACTGATCCATCTCGCTGTCGACTGTTGACAGTAGCGGTACCATTCTAGGTGGACTGATCCATCTCGCTGTCGACTGTAGACAGTAGCGGTACCATTCTAGGTGGACTGATCCATCTCGCTGTCGACTGTTGACAGTAGCGGTACCATTCTAGGTGGACTGATCCATCTCGCTGTCGACTGTAGACAGTGGCGGTACCATTCTAGGTGGACTGATCCATCTCGCTGTCGACTGTAGACAGTAGTGGTACCATTCTAGGTGGACTGATCCATCTCGCTGTCGACTGTAGACAGTAGCGGTACCATTCTAGGTGGACTGATCCATCTCGCTGTCGACTGTAGACAGTTTCGGTACCATTCTAGGTGGACTGATCCATCTCGCTGTCGACTGTAGACAGTAGCGGTGCCATTCTAGGTGGACTCATCCATCTCGCTGTCGACTGTAGACAGTAGCGGTACCATTCTATGTGGACTGATCCATCTCGCTGTCGACTGTAGACAGTAGCGGTACCATTCTATGTGGACTGATCCATCTCGCTGTCGACTGTAGACAGTAGCGGTACCATTCTAGGTGGACTGATCCATCTCGCTGTCGACTGTTGACAGTAGCGGTACCATTCTAGGTGGACTGATCCATCTCGCTGTCGACTGTAGACAGTAGCGGTACCATTCTAGGTGGACTGATCCATCTCGCTGTCGACTGTTGACAGTAGCGGTACCATTCTAGGTGGACTGATCCATCTCGCTGTCGACTGTAGACAGTAGCGGTACCATTCTAGGTGGACTGATCCATCTCGCTGTCGACTGTAGACAGTAGCGGTACCATTCTAGGTGGACTGATCCATCTCGCTGTCGACTGTTGACAGTAGCGGTACCATTCTAGGTGGACTGATCCATCTCGCTGTCGACTGTTGACAGTAGCGGTACCATTCTTGGTGGACTGATCCATCTCGCTGTCGACTGTAGACAGTAGCGGTACCATTCTAGGTGGACTGATCCATCTCGCTGTCGACTGTTGACAGTAGCGGTACCATTCTAGGTGGACTGATCCATCTCGCTGTCGACAGTAGACAGTAGCGGTACCATTCTAGGTGGACTGATCCATCTCGCTGTCGACTGTAGACAGTAGTGGTACCATTCTAGGTGGACTGATCCATCTCGCTGTCGACTGTAGACAGTAGCGGTACCATTCTAGGTGGACTGATCCATCTCGCTGTCGACTGTAGACAGTAGCGGTACCATTCTAGGTGGACTGATCCATCTCGCTGTCGACTGTAGACAGTAGCGGTACCATTCTATGTGGACTGATCCATCTCGCTTTCGACTGTAGACAGTAGCGGTACCATTCTATGTGGACTGATCCATCTCGCTGTCGACTGTAGACAGTAGCGGTACCATTCTAGGTGGACTGATCCATCTCGCTGTCGACTGTAGACAGTAGCGGTACCATTCTAGGTGGACTGATCCATCTCGCTGTCGACTGTAGACAGTAGCGGTACCATTCTAGGTGGACTGATCCATCTCGCTGTCGACTGTTGACAGTAGCGGTACCGTTCTAGGTGGACTGATCCATCTCGCTGTCGACTGTAGACAGTAGCGGTACCATTCTAGGTGGACTGATCCATCTCGCTGTCGACTGTAGACAGTAGCGGTACCATTCTAGGTGGACTGATCCATCTCGCTGTCGACTGTTGACAGTAGCGGTACCATTCTAGGTGGACTGATCCATCTCGCTGTCGACTGTAGACAGTAGTGGTACCATTCTAGGTGGACTGATCCATCTCGCTGTCGACTGTTGACAGTAGCGGTACCATTCTAGGTGGACTGATCCATCTCGCTGTCGACTGTAGACAGTAGCGGTACCATTCTAGGTGGACTGATCCATCTCGCTGTCGACTGTAGACAGTAGCGGTACCATTCTAGGTGGACTGATCCATCTCGCTGTCGACTGTTGACAGTAGCGGTACCATTCTAGGTGGACTGATCCATCTCGCTGTCGACTGTAGACAGTAGCGGTACCATTCTAGGTGGACTGATCCATCTCGCTGTCGACTGTTGACAGTAGCGGTACCATTCTAGGTGGACTGATCCATCTCGCTGTCGACTGTAGACAGTAGCGGTACCATTCTAGGTGGACTGATCCATCTCGCTGTCGACTGTAGACAGTAGCGGTACCATTCTAGGTGGACTGATCCATCTCGCTGTCGACTGTTGACAGTAGCGGTACCAATCTAGGTGGACTGATCCATCTCGCTGTCGACTGTAGACAGTAGCGGTACCATTCTAGGTGGACTGATCCATCTCGCTGTCGACTGTAGACAGTAGCGGTACCATTCTAGGTGGACTGATCCATCTCGCTGTCGACTGTAGACAGTAGCGGTACCATTCTAGGTGGACTGATCCATCTCGCTGTCGACTGTAGACAGTAGCGGTACCATTCTAGGTGGACTGATCCATCTCGCTGTCGACTGTAGACAGTAGCGGTACCATTCTATGTGGACTGATCCATCTCGCTGTCGACTGTAGACAGTAGCGGTACCATTCTATGTGGACTGATCCATCTCGCTGTCGACTGTAGACAGTAGCGGTACCATTCTAAGTGGACTGATCCATCTCGCTGTCGACTGTTGACAGTAGCGGTACCATTCTAGGTGGACTGATCCATCTCGCTGTCGACTGTTGACAGTAGCGGTACCATTCTAGGTGGACTGATCCATCTCGCTGTCGACTGTAGACAGTAGCGGTAGCATTCTAGGTGGACTTATCCATCTCGCTGTCGACTGTTGACAGTAGCGGTACCATTCTAGGTGGACTGATCCATCTCGCTGTCGACTGTAGACAGTAGCGGTACCATTCTAGGTGGACTGATCCATCTGGCTGTCGACTGTAGACAGTAGCGGTACCATTCTAGGTGGACTGATCCATCTCGCTGTCGACTGTTGACAGTAGCGGTACCGTTCTAGGTGGACTGATCCATCTCGCTGTCGACTGTTGACAGTAGCGGTACCATTCTAGGTGGACTGATCCATCTCGCTGTCGACTGTAGACAGTAGCGGTACCATTCTAGGTGGACTGATCCATCTCGCTGTCGACTGTAGACAGTAGCGGTACCATTCTAGGTGGACTGATCCATCTCGCTGTCAACTGTTGACAGTAGCGGTACCGTTCTAGGTGGACTGATCCATCTCGCTGTCGACTGTAGACAGTAGCGGTACCATTCTAGGTGGACTGATCCATCTCGCTGTCGACTGTAGACAGTAGCGGTACCATTCTAGGTGGACTGATCCATCTCGCTGTCGACTGTTGACAGTAGCGGTACCATTCTAGGTGGACTGATCCATCTCGCTGTCGACTGTAGACAGTAGCGGTACCATTCTAGGTGGACTGATCCATCTCGCTGTCGACTGTTGACAGTAGCGGTACCATTCTAGGTGGACTGATCCATCTCGCTGTCGACTGTAGACAGTGGCGGTACCATTCTAGGTGGACTGATCCATCTCGCTGTCGACTGTAGACAGTAGTGGTACCATTCTAGGTGGACTGATCCATCTCGCTGTCGACTGTAGACAGTAGCGGTACCATTCTAGGTGGACTGATCCATCTCGCTGTCGACTGTAGACAGTTTCGGTACCATTCTAGGTGGACTGATCCATCTCGCTGTCGACTGTAGACAGTAGCGGTACCATTCTAGGTGTACTGATCCATCTCGCTGTCGACTGTAGACAGTAGCGGTACCATTCTAGGTGGACTGATCCATCTCGCTGTCGACTGTTGACAGTAGCGGTACCATTCTAGGTGGACTGATCCATCTCGCTGTCGACTGTTGACAGTAGCGGTACCATTCTTGGTGGACTGATCCATCTCGCTGTCGACTGTAGACAGTAGCGGTACCATTCTAGGTGGACTGATCCATCTCGCTGTCGACTGTTGACAGTAGCGGTACCATTCTAGGTGGACTGATCCATCTCGCTGTCGACAGTAGACAGTAGCGGTACCATTCTAGGTGGACTGATCCATCTCGCTGTCGACTGTAGACAGTAGTGGTACCATTCTAGGTGGACTGATCCATCTCGCTGTCGACTGTAGACAGTAGCGGTACCATTCTAGGTGGACTGATCCATCTCGCTGTCGACTGTAGACAGTAGCGGTACCATTCTAGGTGGACTGATCCATCTCGCTGTCGACTGTAGACAGTAGCGGTACCATTCTATGTGGACTGATCCATCTCGCTTTCGACTGTAGACAGTAGCGGTACCATTCTATGTGGACTGATCCATCTCGCTGTCGACTGTAGACAGTAGCGGTACCATTCTAGGTGGACTGATCCATCTCGCTGTCGACTGTAGACAGTAGCGGTACCATTCTAGGTGGACTGATCCATCTCGCTGTCGACTGTAGACAGTAGCGGTACCATTCTAGGTGGACTGATCCATCTCGCTGTCGACTGTTGACAGTAGCGGTACCGTTCTAGGTGGACTGATCCATCTCGCTGTCGACTGTAGACAGTAGCGGTACCATTCTAGGTGGACTGATCCATCTCGCTGTCGACTGTAGACAGTAGCGGTACCATTCTAGGTGGACTGATCCATCTCGCTGTCGACTGTTGACAGTAGCGGTACCATTCTAGGTGGACTGATCCATCTCGCTGTCGACTGTAGACAGTAGTGGTACCATTCTAGGTGGACTGATCCATCTCGCTGTCGACTGTTGACAGTAGCGGTACCATTCTAGGTGGACTGATCCATCTCGCTGTCGACTGTAGACAGTAGCGGTACCATTCTAGGTGGACTGATCCATCTCGCTGTCGACTGTAGACAGTAGCGGTACCATTCTAGGTGGACTGATCCATCTCGCTGTCGACTGTTGACAGTAGCGGTACCATTCTAGGTGGACTGATCCATCTCGCTGTCGACTGTAGACAGTAGCGGTACCATTCTAGGTGGACTGATCCATCTCGCTGTCGACTGTTGACAGTAGCGGTACCATTCTAGGTGGACTGATCCATCTCGCTGTCGACTGTAGACAGTAGCGGTACCATTCTAGGTGGACTGATCCATCTCGCTGTCGACTGTAGACAGTAGCGGTACCATTCTAGGTGGACTGATCCATCTCGCTGTCGACTGTTGACAGTAGCGGTACCAATCTAGGTGGACTGATCCATCTCGCTGTCGACTGTAGACAGTAGCGGTACCATTCTAGGTGGACTGATCCATCTCGCTGTCGACTGTAGACAGTAGCGGTACCATTCTAGGTGGACTGATCCATCTCGCTGTCGACTGTAGACAGTAGCGGTACCATTCTAGGTGGACTGATCCATCTCGCTGTCGACTGTAGACAGTAGCGGTACCATTCTAGGTGGACTGATCCATCTCGCTGTCGACTGTAGACAGTAGCGGTACCATTCTATGTGGACTGATCCATCTCGCTGTCGACTGTAGACAGTAGCGGTACCATTCTATGTGGACTGATCCATCTCGCTGTCGACTGTAGACAGTAGCGGTACCATTCTAAGTGGACTGATCCATCTCGCTGTCGACTGTTGACAGTAGCGGTACCATTCTAGGTGGACTGATCCATCTCGCTGTCGACTGTTGACAGTAGCGGTACCATTCTAGGTGGACTGATCCATCTCGCTGTCGACTGTAGACAGTAGCGGTAGCATTCTAGGTGGACTTATCCATCTCGCTGTCGACTGTTGACAGTAGCGGTACCATTCTAGGTGGACTGATCCATCTCGCTGTCGACTGTAGACAGTAGCGGTACCATTCTAGGTGGACTGATCCATCTGGCTGTCGACTGTAGACAGTAGCGGTACCATTCTAGGTGGACTGATCCATCTCGCTGTCGACTGTTGACAGTAGCGGTACCGTTCTAGGTGGACTGATCCATCTCGCTGTCGACTGTAGACAGTAGCGGTACCATTCTAGGTGGACTGATCCATCTCGCTGTCGACTGTAGACAGTAGCGGTACCATTCTAGGTGGACTGATCCATCTCGCTGTCGACTGTTGACAGTAGCGGTACCATTCTAGGTGGACTGATCCATCTCGCTGTCGACTGTAGACAGTAGCAGTACCATTCTAGGTGGACTGATCCTTCTCGCTGTCGACTGTTGACAGTAGCGGTACCATTCTAGGTGGACTGATCCATCTCGCTGTCGACTGTAGACAGTAGCGGTACCATTCTAGGTGGACTGATCCATCTCGCTGTCGACTGTAGACAGTAGCGGTACCATTCTAGGTGGACTGATCCATCTCGCTGTCGACTGTAGACAGTAGCGGTACCATTCTAGGTGGACTGATCCATCTCGCTGTCGACTGTAGACAGTTTCGGTACCATTCTAGGTGGACTGATCCATCTCGCTGTCGACTGTAGACAGTAGCGGTGCCATTCTAGGTGGACTCATCCATCTCGCTGTCGACTGTAGACAGTAGCGGTACCATTCTATGTGGACTGATCCATCTCGCTGTCGACTGTAGACAGTAGCGGTACCATTCTATGTGGACTGATCCATCTCGCTGTCGACTGTAGACAGTAGCGGTACCATTCTAGGTGGACTGATCCATCTCGCTGTCGACTGTTGACAGTAGCGGTACCATTCTAGGTGTACTGATCCATCTCGCTGTCGACTGTAGACAGTAGCGGTACCATTCTAGGTGGACTGATCCATCTCGCTGTCGACTGTTGACAGTAGCGGTACCATTCTAGGTGGACTGATCCATCTCGCTGTCGACTGTAGACAGTAGCGGTACCATTCTAGGTGGACTGATCCATCTCGCTGTCGACTGTAGACAGTAGCGGTACCATTCTAGGTGGACTGATCCATCTCGCTGTCGACTGTAGACAGTAGCGGTACCATTCTAGGTGGACTGATCCATCTCGCTGTCGACTGTAGACAGTAGCGGTACCATTCTAGGTGGACTGATCCATCTCGCTGTCGACTGTAGACAGTAGCGGTACCATTCTAGGTGGACTGATCCATCTCGCTGTCGACTGTTGACAGTAGCGGTACCATTCTAGGTGGACTGATCCATCTCGCTGTCGACTGTAGACAGTAGCGGTACCATTCTAGGTGGACTGATCCATCTCGCTGTCGACTGTTGACAGTAGTGGTACCATTCTAGGTGGACTGATCCATCTCGCTGTCGACTGTTGACAGTAGCGGTACCATTCTAGGTGGACTGATCCATCTCGCTGTCGACTGTAGACAGTTTCGGTACCATTCTAGGTGGACTGATCCATCTCGCTGTCGACTGTGGACAGTAGCGGTGCCATTCTAGGTGGACTCATCCATCTCGCTGTCGACTGTAGACAGTAGCGGTACCATTCTATGTGGACTGATCCATCTCGCTGTCGACTGTAGACAGTAGCGGTACCATTCTATGTGGACTGATCCATCTCGCTGTCGACTGTAGACAGTAGCGGTACCATTCTAGGTGGACTGATCCATCTCGCTGTCGACTGTTGACAGTAGCGGTACCATTCTAGGTGGACTGATCCATCTCGCTGTCGACTGTAGACAGTAGCGGTACCATTCTAGGTGGACTGATCCATCTCGCTGTCGACTGTTGACAGTAGCGGTACCATTCTAGGTGGACTGATCCATCTCGCTGTCGACTGTAGACAGTAGCGGTACCATTCTAGGTGGACTGATCCATCTCGCTGTCGACTGTAGACAGTAGCGGTACCATTCTAGGTGGACTGATCCATCTCGCTGTCGACTGTTGACAGTAGCGGTACCATTCTAGGTGGACTGATCCATCTCGCTGTCGACTGTAGACAGTAGCGGTACCATTCTAGGTGGACTCATCCATCTCGCTGTCGACTGTAGACAGTAGCGGTACCATTCTAGGTGGACTGATCCATCTCGCTGTCGACTGTAGACAGTAGCGGTACCATTCTAGGTGGACTGATCCATCTCGCTGTCGACTGTAGACAGTAGCGGTACCATTCTAGGTGGACTGATCCATCTCGCTGTCGACTGTAGACAGTAGCGGTACCATTCTATGTGAACTGATCCATCTCGCTGTCGACTGTAGACAGTAGCGGTACCATTCTATGTGGACTGATCCATCTCGCTGTCGACTGTAGACAGTAGCGGTACCATTCTAGGTGGACTGATCCATCTCGCTGTCGACTGTTGACAGTAGCGGTACCATTCTAGGTGGACTGATCCATCTCGCTGTCGACTGTAGACAGTAGCGGTAGCATTCTAGGTGGACTTATCCATCTCGCTGTCGACTGTTGACAGTAGCGGTACCATTCTAGGTGGACTGATCCATCTCGCTGTCGACTGTAGACAGTAGCGGTATCATTCTAGGTGGACTGATCCATCTCGCTGTCGACTGTAGACAGTAGCGGTACCATTCTAGGTGGACTGATCCATCTCGCTGTCGACTGTTGACAGTAGCGGTACCGTTCTAGGTGGACTGATCCATCTCGCTGTCGACTGTAGACAGTAGCGGTACCATTCTAGGTGGACTGATCCATCTCGCTGTCGACTGTAGACAGTAGCGGTACCATTCTAGGTGGACTGATCCATCTCGCTGTCGACTGTTGACAGTAGCGGTACCATTCTAGGTGGACTGATCCATCTCGCTGTCGACTGTAGACAGTAGCGGTACCATTCTAGGTGGACTGATCCTTCTCGCTGTCGACTGTTGACAGTAGCGGTACCATTCTAGGTGGACTGATCCATCTCGCTGTCGACTGTAGACAGTAGCGGTACCATTCTAGGTGGACTGATCCATCTCGCTGTCGACTGTAGACAGTAGTGGTACCATTCTAGGTGGACTGATCCATCTCGCTGTCGACTGTAGACAGTAGCGGTACCATTCTAGGTGGACTGATCCATCTCGCTGTCGACTGTAGACAGTTTCGGTACCATTCTAGGTGGACTGATCCATCTCGCTGTCGACTGTAGACAGTAGCGGTGCCATTCTAGGTGGACTCATCCATCTCGCTGTCGACTGTAGACAGTAGCGGTACCATTCTATGTGGACTGATCCATCTCGCTGTCGACTGTAGACAGTAGCGGTACCATTCTATGTGGACTGATCCATCTCGCTGTCGACTGTAGACAGTAGCGGTACCATTCTAGGTGGACTGATCCATCTCGCTGTCGACTGTTGACAGTAGCGGTACCATTCTAGGTGGACTGATCCATCTCGCTGTCGACTGTAGACAGTAGCGGTACCATTCTAGGTGGACTGATCCATCTCGCTGTCGACTGTTGACAGTAGCGGTACCATTCTAGGTGGACTGATCCATCTCGCTGTCGACTGTAGACAGTAGCGGTACCATTCTAGGTGGACTGATCCATCTCGCTGTCGACTGTAGACAGTAGCGGTACCATTCTAGGTGGACTGATCCATCTCGCTGTCGACTGTAGACAGTAGCGGTACCATTCTAGGTGGACTGATCCATCTCGCTGTCGACTGTTGACAGTAGCGGTACCATTCTAGGTGGACTGATCCATCTCGCTGTCGACTGTAGACAGTAGCGGTACCATTCTAGGTGGACTGATCCATCTCGCTGTCGACTGTTGACAGTAGCGGTACCATTCTAGGTGGACTGATCCATCTCGCTGTCGACTGTAGACAGTAGCGGTACCATTCTAGGTGGACTGATCCATCTCGCTGTCGACTGTTGACAGTAGCGGTACCATTCTAGGTGGACTGATCCATCTCGCTGTCGACTGTTGACAGTAGCGGTACCATTCTAGGTGGACTGATCCATCTCGCTGTCGACTGTAGACAGTAGCGGTACCATTCTAGGTGGACTGATCCATCTCGCTGTCGACTGTAGACAGTAGCGGTACCATTCTAGGTGGACTGATCCATCTCGCTGTCGACTGTAGACAGTAGCGGTACCATTCTAGGTGGACTGATCCATCTCGCTGTCGACTGTAGACAGTAGCGGTACCATTCTAGGTGGACTGATCCATCTCGCTGTCGACTGTAGACAGTAGCGGTACCATTCTATGTGGACTGATCCATCTCGCTGTCAACTGTAGACAGTAGCGGTACCATTCTATGTGGACTGATCCATCTCGCTGTCGACTGTAGACAGTAGCGGTACCATTCTAGGTGGACTGATCCATCTCGCTGTCGACTGTTGACAGTAGCGGTACCATTCTAGGTGGACTGATCCATCTCGCTGTCGACTGTAGACAGTAGCGGTAGCATTCTAGGTGGACTTATCCATCTCGCTGTCGACTGTTGACAGTAGCGGTACCATTCTAGGTGGACTGATCCATCTCGCTGTCGACTGTAGACAGTAGCGGTACCATTCTAGGTGGACTGATCCATCTCGCTGTCGACTGTAGACAGTAGCGGTACCATTCTAGGTGGACTGATCCATCTCGCTGTCGACTGTTGACAGTAGCGGTACCGTTCTAGGTGGACTGATCCATCTCGCTGTCGACTGTAGACAGTAGCGGTACCATTCTAGGTGGACTGATCCATCTCGCTGTCGACTGTAGACAGTAGCGGTACCATTCTAGGTGGACTGATCCATCTCGCTGTCGACTGTAGACAGTAGCGGTACCATTCTAGGTGGACTGATCCATCTCGCTGTCGACTGTAGACAGTAGTGGTACCATTCTAGGTGGACTGATCCATCTCGCTGTCGACTGTTGACAGTAGCGGTACCATTCTAGGTGGACTGATCCATCTCGCTGTCGACTGTAGACAGTGGCGGTACCATTCTAGGTGGACTGATCCATCTCGCTGTCGACTGTAGACAGTAGCGGTACCATTCTAGGTGGACTGATCCATCTCGCTGTCGACTGTAGACAGTAGCGGTACCATTCTAGGTGGACTGATCCATCTCGCTGTCGACTGTAGACAGTAGCGGTACCATTCTAGGTGGACTGATCCATCTCGCTGTCGACTGTAGACAGTAGCGGTACCATTCTATGTGGACTGATCCATCTCGCTGTCGACTGTAGACAGTAGCGGTACCATTCTATGTGGACTGATCCATCTCGCTGTCGACTGTAGACAGTAGCGGTACCATTCTAGGTGGACTGATCCATCTCGCTGTCGACTGTAGACAGTAGCGGTACCATTCTAGGTGGACTGATCCATCTCGCTGTCGACTGTTGACAGTAGCGGTACCATTCTAGGTGGACTGATCCATCTCGCTGTCGACTGTAGACAGTAGCGGTACCATTCTAGGTGGACTGATCCATCTCGCTGTCGACTGTTGACAGTAGCGGTACCATTCTAGGTGGACTGATCCATCTCGCTGTCGACTGTAGACAGTAGCGGTACCATTCTAGGTGGACTGATCCATCTCGCTGTCGACAGTAGCGGTACCATTCTAGGTGGACTGATCCATCTCGCTGTCGACTGTTGACAGTAGCGGTACCATTCTAGGTGGACTGATCCATCTCGCTGTCGACTGTTGACAGTAGCGGTACCATTCTTGGTGGACTGATCCATCTCGCTGTCGACTGTAGACAGTAGCGGTACCATTCTAGGTGGACTGATCCATCTCGCTGTCGACTGTTGACAGTAGCGGTACCATTCTAGGTGGACTGATCCATCTCGCTGTCGACAGTAGACAGTAGCGGTACCATTCTAGGTGGACTGATCCATCTCGCTGTCGACTGTAGACAGTAGTGGTACCATTCTAGGTGGACTGATCCATCTCGCTGTCGACTGTAGACAGTAGCGGTACCATTCTAGGTGGACTGATCCATCTCGCTGTCGACTGTAGACAGTAGCGGTACCATTCTAGGTGGACTGATCCATCTCGCTGTCGACTGTAGACAGTAGCGGTACCATTCTAGGTGGACTGATCCATCTCGCTGTCGACTGTAGACAGTAGCGGTACCATTCTATGTGGACTGATCCATCTCGCTGTCGACTGTAGACAGTAGCGGTACCATTCTAGGTGGACTGATCCATCTCGCTGTCGACTGTTGACAGTAGCGGTACCATTCTAGGTGGACTGATCCATCTCGCTGTCGACTGTAGACAGTAGTGGTACCATTCTAGGTGGACTGATCCATCTCGCTGTCGACTGTTGACAGTAGCGGTACCATTCTAGGTGGACTGATCCATCTCGCTGTCGACTGTAGACAGTAGCGGTACCATTCTAGGTGGACTGATCCATCTCGCTGTCGACTGTAGACAGTAGTGGTACCATTCTAGGTGGACTGATCCATCTCGCTGTCGACTGTAGACAGTAGCGGTACCATTCTAGGTGGACTGATCCATCTCGCTGTCGACTGTAGACAGTTTCGGTACCATTCTAGGTGGACTGATCCATCTCGCTGTCGACTGTAGACAGTAGCGGTGCCATTCTAGGTGGACTCATCCATCTCGCTGTCGACTGTAGACAGTAGCGGTACCATTCTATGTGGACTGATCCATCTCGCTGTCGACTGTAGACAGTAGCGGTACCATTGGACTGATCCATCTCGCTGTCGACTGTAGACAGTAGCGGTACCATTCTATGTGGACTGATCCATCTCGCTGTCGACTGTAGACAGTAGCGGTACCATTCTAGGTGGACTGATCCATCTCGCTGTCGACTGTTGACAGTAGCGGTACCATTCTAGGTGGACTGATCCATCTCGCTGTCGACTGTAGACAGTAGCGGTACCATTCTAGGTGGACTGATCCATCTCGCTGTCGACTGTAGACAGTAGCGGTACCATTCTAGGTGGACTGATCCATCTCGCTGTCGACTGTAGACAGTAGCGGTACCATTCTAGGTGGACTGATCCATCTCGCTGTCGACTGTAGACAGTAGCGGTACCATTCTAGGTGGACTGATCCATCTCGCTGTCGACTGTTGACAGTAGCGGTACCATTCTAGGTGGACTGATCCATCTCGCTGTCGACTGTAGACAGTAGCGGTACCATTCTAGGTGGACTCATCCATCTCGCTGTCGACTGTAGACAGTAGCGGTACCATTCTAGGTGGACTGATCCATCTCGCTGTCGACTGTAGACAGTAGCGGTACCATTCTAGGTGGACTGATCCATCTCGCTGTCGACTGTAGACAGTAGCGGTACCATTCTAGGTGGACTGATCCATCTCGCTGTCGACTGTAGACAGTAGCGGTACCATTCTATGTGAACTGATCCATCTCGCTGTCGACTGTAGACAGTAGCGGTACCATTCTATGTGGACTGATCCATCTCGCTGTCGACTGTAGACAGTAGCGGTACCATTCTAGGTGGACTGATCCATCTCGCTGTCGACTGTTGACAGTAGCGGTACCATTCTAGGTGGACTGATCCATCTCGCTGTCGACTGTAGACAGTAGCGGTAGCATTCTAGGTGGACTTATCCATCTCGCTGTCGACTGTTGACAGTAGCGGTACCATTCTAGGTGGACTGATCCATCTCGCTGTCGACTGTAGACAGTAGCGGTATCATTCTAGGTGGACTGATCCATCTCGCTGTCGACTGTAGACAGTAGCGGTACCATTCTAGGTGGACTGATCCATCTCGCTGTCGACTGTTGACAGTAGCGGTACCGTTCTAGGTGGACTGATCCATCTCGCTGTCGACTGTAGACAGTAGCGGTACCATTCTAGGTGGACTGATCCATCTCGCTGTCGACTGTAGACAGTAGCGGTACCATTCTAGGTGGACTGATCCATCTCGCTGTCGACTGTTGACAGTAGCGGTACCATTCTAGGTGGACTGATCCATCTCGCTGTCGACTGTAGACAGTAGCGGTACCATTCTAGGTGGACTGATCCTTCTCGCTGTCGACTGTTGACAGTAGCGGTACCATTCTAGGTGGACTGATCCATCTCGCTGTCGACTGTAGACAGTAGCGGTACCATTCTAGGTGGACTGATCCATCTCGCTGTCGACTGTAGACAGTAGTGGTACCATTCTAGGTGGACTGATCCATCTCGCTGTCGACTGTAGACAGTAGCGGTACCATTCTAGGTGGACTGATCCATCTCGCTGTCGACTGTAGACAGTTTCGGTACCATTCTAGGTGGACTGATCCATCTCGCTGTCGACTGTAGACAGTAGCGGTGCCATTCTAGGTGGACTCATCCATCTCGCTGTCGACTGTAGACAGTAGCGGTACCATTCTATGTGGACTGATCCATCTCGCTGTCGACTGTAGACAGTAGCGGTACCATTCTATGTGGACTGATCCATCTCGCTGTCGACTGTAGACAGTAGCGGTACCATTCTAGGTGGACTGATCCATCTCGCTGTCGACTGTAGACAGTAGCGGTGCCATTCTAGGTGGACTGATCCATCTCGCTGTCGACTGTAGACAGTAGCGGTACCATTCTATGTGGACTGATCCATCTCGCTGTCGACTGTAGACAGTAGCGGTACCATTGGACTGATCCATCTCGCTGTCGACTGTTGACAGTAGCGGTACCATTCTAGGTGGACTGATCCATCTCGCTGTCGACTGTAGACAGTAGCGGTAGCATTCTAGGTGGACTTATCCATCTCGCTGTCGACTGTTGACAGTAGCGGTACCATTCTAGGTGGACTGATCCATCTCGCTGTCGACTGTAGACAGTAGCGGTATCATTCTAGGTGGACTGATCCATCTCGCTGTCGACTGTTGACAGTAGCGGTACCATTCTAGGTGGACTGATCCATCTCGCTGTCGACAGTAGACAGTAGCGGTACCATTCTAGGTGGACTGATCCATCTCGCTGTCGACTGTAGACAGTAGTGGTACCATTCTAGGTGGACTGATCCATCTCGCTGTCGACTGTAGACAGTAGCGGTACCATTCTAGGTGGACTGATCCATCTCGCTGTCGACTGTAGACAGTAGCGGTACCATTCTAGGTGGACTGATCCATCTCGCTGTCGACTGTAGACAGTAGCGGTACCATTCTAGGTGGACTGATCCATCTCGCTGTCGACTGTAGACAGTAGCGGTACCATTCTAGGTGGACTGATCCATCTCGCTGTCGACTGTTGACAGTAGCGGTACCATTCTAGGTGGACTGATCCATCTCGCTGTCGACTGTAGACAGTAGCGGTACCATTCTAGGTGGACTGATCCATCTCGCTGTCGACAGTAGCGGTACCATTCTAGGTGGACTGATCCATCTCGCTGTCGACTGTTGACAGTAGCGGTACCATTCTAGGTGGACTGATCCATCTCGCTGTCGACTGTTGACAGTAGCGGTACCATTCTTGGTGGACTGATCCATCTCGCTGTCGACTGTAGACAGTAGCGGTACCATTCTAGGTGGACTGATCCATCTCGCTGTCGACTGTTGACAGTAGCGGTACCATTCTAGGTGGACTGATCCATCTCGCTGTCGACAGTAGACAGTAGCGGTACCATTCTAGGTGGACTGATCCATCTCGCTGTCGACTGTAGACAGTAGTGGTACCATTCTAGGTGGACTGATCCATCTCGCTGTCGACTGTAGACAGTAGCGGTACCATTCTAGGTGGACTGATCCATCTCGCTGTCGACTGTAGACAGTAGCGGTACCATTCTAGGTGGACTGATCCATCTCGCTGTCGACTGTAGACAGTAGCGGTACCATTCTAGGTGGACTGATCCATCTCGCTGTCGACTGTAGACAGTAGCGGTACCATTCTATGTGGACTGATCCATCTCGCTGTCGACTGTAGACAGTAGCGGTACCATTCTAGGTGGACTGATCCATCTCGCTGTCGACTGTTGACAGTAGCGGTACCATTCTAGGTGGACTGATCCATCTCGCTGTCGACTGTAGACAGTAGTGGTACCATTCTAGGTGGACTGATCCATCTCGCTGTCGACTGTTGACAGTAGCGGTACCATTCTAGGTGGACTGATCCATCTCGCTGTCGACTGTAGACAGTAGCGGTACCATTGTAGGTGGACTGATCCATCTCGCTGTCGACTGTAGACAGTAGTGGTACCATTCTAGGTGGACTGATCCATCTCGCTGTCGACTGTAGACAGTAGCGGTACCATTCTAGGTGGACTGATCCATCTCGCTGTCGACTGTAGACAGTTTCGGTACCATTCTAGGTGGACTGATCCATCTCGCTGTCGACTGTAGACAGTAGCGGTGCCATTCTAGGTGGACTCATCCATCTCGCTGTCGACTGTAGACAGTAGCGGTACCATTCTATGTGGACTGATCCATCTCGCTGTCGACTGTAGACAGTAGCGGTACCATTGGACTGATCCATCTCGCTGTCGACTGTAGACAGTAGCGGTACCATTCTATGTGGACTGATCCATCTCGCTGTCGACTGTAGACAGTAGCGGTACCATTCTAGGTGGACTGATCCATCTCGCTGTCGACTGTTGACAGTAGCGGTACCATTCTAGGTGGACTGATCCATCTCGCTGTCGACTGTAGACAGTAGCGGTACCATTCTAGGTGGACTGATCCATCTCGCTGTCGACTGTAGACAGTAGCGGTACCATTCTAGGTGGACTGATCCATCTCGCTGTCGACTGTAGACAGTAGCGGTACCATTCTAGGTGGACTGATCCATCTCGCTGTCGACTGTAGACAGTAGCGGTACCATTCTAGGTGGACTGATCCATCTCGCTGTCGACTGTTGACAGTAGCGGTACCATTCTAGGTGGACTGATCCATCTCGCTGTCGACTGTAGACAGTAGCGGTACCATTCTAGGTGGACTCATCCATCTCGCTGTCGACTGTAGACAGTAGCGGTACCATTCTAGGTGGACTGATCCATCTCGCTGTCGACTGTAGACAGTAGCGGTACCATTCTAGGTGGACTGATCCATCTCGCTGTCGACTGTAGACAGTAGCGGTACCATTCTAGGTGGACTGATCCATCTCGCTGTCGACTGTAGACAGTAGCGGTACCATTCTATGTGAACTGATCCATCTCGCTGTCGACTGTAGACAGTAGCGGTACCATTCTATGTGGACTGATCCATCTCGCTGTCGACTGTAGACAGTAGCGGTACCATTCTAGGTGGACTGATCCATCTCGCTGTCGACTGTTGACAGTAGCGGTACCATTCTAGGTGGACTGATCCATCTCGCTGTCGACTGTAGACAGTAGCGGTAGCATTCTAGGTGGACTTATCCATCTCGCTGTCGACTGTTGACAGTAGCGGTACCATTCTAGGTGGACTGATCCATCTCGCTGTCGACTGTAGACAGTAGCGGTATCATTCTAGGTGGACTGATCCATCTCGCTGTCGACTGTAGACAGTAGCGGTACCATTCTAGGTGGACTGATCCATCTCGCTGTCGACTGTTGACAGTAGCGGTACCGTTCTAGGTGGACTGATCCATCTCGCTGTCGACTGTAGACAGTAGCGGTACCATTCTAGGTGGACTGATCCATCTCGCTGTCGACTGTAGACAGTAGCGGTACCATTCTAGGTGGACTGATCCATCTCGCTGTCGACTGTTGACAGTAGCGGTACCATTCTAGGTGGACTGATCCATCTCGCTGTCGACTGTAGACAGTAGCGGTACCATTCTAGGTGGACTGATCCTTCTCGCTGTCGACTGTTGACAGTAGCGGTACCATTCTAGGTGGACTGATCCATCTCGCTGTCGACTGTAGACAGTAGCGGTACCATTCTAGGTGGACTGATCCATCTCGCTGTCGACTGTAGACAGTAGTGGTACCATTCTAGGTGGACTGATCCATCTCGCTGTCGACTGTAGACAGTAGCGGTACCATTCTAGGTGGACTGATCCATCTCGCTGTCGACTGTAGACAGTTTCGGTACCATTCTAGGTGGACTGATCCATCTCGCTGTCGACTGTAGACAGTAGCGGTGCCATTCTAGGTGGACTCATCCATCTCGCTGTCGACTGTAGACAGTAGCGGTACCATTCTATGTGGACTGATCCATCTCGCTGTCGACTGTAGACAGTAGCGGTACCATTCTATGTGGACTGATCCATCTCGCTGTCGACTGTAGACAGTAGCGGTACCATTCTAGGTGGACTGATCCATCTCGCTGTCGACTGTAGACAGTAGCGGTGCCATTCTAGGTGGACTGATCCATCTCGCTGTCGACTGTAGACAGTAGCGGTACCATTCTATGTGGACTGATCCATCTCGCTGTCGACTGTAGACAGTAGCGGTACCATTGGACTGATCCATCTCGCTGTCGACTGTTGACAGTAGCGGTACCATTCTAGGTGGACTGATCCATCTCGCTGTCGACTGTAGACAGTAGCGGTAGCATTCTAGGTGGACTTATCCATCTCGCTGTCGACTGTTGACAGTAGCGGTACCATTCTAGGTGGACTGATCCATCTCGCTGTCGACTGTAGACAGTAGCGGTATCATTCTAGGTGGACTGATCCATCTCGCTGTCGACTGTAGACAGTAGTGGTACCATTCTAGGTGGACTGATCCATCTCGCTGTCGACTGTTGACAGTAGCGGTACCATTCTAGGTGGACTGATCCATCTCGCTGTCGACTGTAGACAGTAGCGGTACCATTCTAGGTGGACTGATCCATCTCGCTGTCGACTGTAGACAGTAGTGGTACCATTCTAGGTGGACTGATCCATCTCGCTGTCGACTGTAGACAGTAGCGGTACCATTCTAGGTGGACTGATCCATCTCGCTGTCGACTGTAGACAGTTTCGGTACCATTCTAGGTGGACTGATCCATCTCGCTGTCGACTGTAGACAGTAGCGGTGCCATTCTAGGTGGACTCATCCATCTCGCTGTCGACTGTAGACAGTAGCGGTACCATTCTATGTGGACTGATCCATCTCGCTGTCGACTGTAGACAGTAGCGGTACCATTGGACTGATCCATCTCGCTGTCGACTGTAGACAGTAGCGGTACCATTCTATGTGGACTGATCCATCTCGCTGTCGACTGTAGACAGTAGCGGTACCATTCTAGGTGGACTGATCCATCTCGCTGTCGACTGTTGACAGTAGCGGTACCATTCTAGGTGGACTGATCCATCTCGCTGTCGACTGTAGACAGTAGCGGTACCATTCTAGGTGGACTGATCCATCTCGCTGTCGACTGTAGACAGTAGCGGTACCATTCTAGGTGGACTGATCCATCTCGCTGTCGACTGTAGACAGTAGCGGTACCATTCTACGTGGACTGATCCATCTCGCTGTCGACTGTAGACAGTAGCGGTACCATTCTAGGTGGACTGATCCATCTCGCTGTCGACTGTTGACAGTAGCGGTACCATTCTAGGTGGACTGATCCATCTCGCTGTCGACTGTAGACAGTAGCGGTACCATTCTAGGTGGACTCATCCATCTCGCTGTCGACTGTAGACAGTAGCGGTACCATTCTAGGTGGACTCATCCATCTCGCTGTCGACTGTAGACAGTAGCGGTACCATTCTAGGTGGACTGATCCATCTCGCTGTCGACTGTAGACAGTAGCGGTACCATTCTAGGTGGACTGATCCATCTCGCTGTCGACTGTAGACAGTAGCGGTACCATTCTATGTGAACTGATCCATCTCGCTGTCGACTGTAGACAGTAGCGGTACCATTCTATGTGGACTGATCCATCTCGCTGTCGACTGTAGACAGTAGCGGTACCATTCTAGGTGGACTGATCCATCTCGCTGTCGACTGTTGACAGTAGCGGTACCATTCTAGGTGGACTGATCCATCTCGCTGTCGACTGTAGACAGTAGCGGTAGCATTCTAGGTGGACTTATCCATCTCGCTGTCGACTGTTGACAGTAGCGGTACCATTCTAGGTGGACTGATCCATCTCGCTGTCGACTGTAGACAGTAGCGGTATCATTCTAGGTGGACTGATCCATCTCGCTGTCGACTGTAGACAGTAGCGGTACCATTCTAGGTGGACTGATCCATCTCGCTGTCGACTGTTGACAGTAGCGGTACCATTCTAGGTGGACTGATCCATCTCGCTGTCGACTGTTGACAGTAGCGGTACCATTCTAGATGGACTGATCCATCTCGCTGTCGACTGTAGACAGTAGCGGTACCATTCTAGGTGGACTGATCCATCTCGCTGTCGACTGTTGACAGTAGCGGTACCATTCTAGATGGACTGATCCATCTCGCTGTCGACTGTTGACAGTAGCGGTACCATTCTAGGTGGACTGATCCATCTCGCTGTCGACTGTTGACAGTAGCGGTACCATTCTAGGTGGACTGATCCATCTCGCTGTCGACTGTTGACAGTAGCGGTACCATTCTAGATGGACTGATCCATCTCGCTGTCGACTGTAGACAGTAGCGGTACCATTCTAGGTGGACTGATCCATCTCGCTGTCGACTGTAGACAGTAGCGGTACCATTCTAGGTGGACTGATCCATCTCGCTGTCGACTGTAGACAGTAGCGGTACCATTCTAGGTGGACTGATCCATCTCGCTGTCGACTGTAGACAGTAGCGGTACCATTCTAGGTGGACTGATCCATCTCGCTGTCGACTGTAGACAGTAGCGGTACCATTCTATGTGGACTGATCCATCTCGCTGTCAACTGTAGACAGTAGCGGTACCATTCTATGTGGACTGATCCATCTCGCTGTCGACTGTAGACAGTAGCGGTACCATTCTAGGTGGACTGATCCATCTCGCTGTCGACTGTTGACAGTAGCGGTACCATTCTAGGTGGACTGATCCATCTCGCTGTCGACTGTAGACAGTAGCGGTAGCATTCTAGGTGGACTTATCCATCTCGCTGTCGACTGTTGACAGTAGCGGTACCATTCTAGGTGGACTGATCCATCTCGCTGTCGACTGTAGACAGTAGCGGTACCATTCTAGGTGGACTGATCCATCTCGCTGTCGACTGTAGACAGTAGCGGTACCATTCTAGGTGGACTGATCCATCTCGCTGTCGACTGTTGACAGTAGCGGTACCGTTCTAGGTGGACTGATCCATCTCGCTGTCGACTGTAGACAGTAGCGGTACCATTCTAGGTGGACTGATCCATCTCGCTGTCGACTGTAGACAGTAGCGGTACCATTCTAGGTGGACTGATCCATCTCGCTGTCGACTGTTGACAGTAGCGGTACCATTCTAGGTGGACTGATCCATCTCGCTGTCGACTGTAGACAGTAGTGGTACCATTCTAGGTGGACTGATCCATCTCGCTGTCGACTGTTGACAGTAGCGGTACCATTCTAGGTGGACTGATCCATCTCGCTGTCGACTGTAGACAGTGGCGGTACCATTCTAGGTGGACTGATCCATCTCGCTGTCGACTGTAGACAGTAGTGGTACCATTCTAGGTGGACTGATCCATCTCGCTGTCGACTGTAGACAGTAGCGGTACCATTCTAGGTGGACTGATCCATCTCGCTGTCGACTGTAGACAGTTTCGGTACCATTCTAGGTGGACTGATCCATCTCGCTGTCGACTGTAGACAGTAGCGGTGCCATTCTAGGTGGACTCATCCATCTCGCTGTCGACTGTAGACAGTAGCGGTACCATTCTATGTGGACTGATCCATCTCGCTGTCGACTGTAGACAGTAGCGGTACCATTCTATGTGGACTGATCCATCTCGCTGTCGACTGTAGACAGTAGCGGTACCATTCTAGGTGGACTGATCCATCTCGCTGTCGACTGTTGACAGTAGCGGTACCATTCTAGGTGGACTGATCCATCTCGCTGTCGACTGTAGACAGTAGCGGTACCATTCTAGGTGGACTGATCCATCTCGCTGTCGACTGTTGACAGTAGCGGTACCATTCTAGGTGGACTGATCCATCTCGCTGTCGACTGTAGACAGTAGCGGTACCATTCTAGGTGGACTGATCCATCTCGCTGTCGACAGTAGCGGTACCATTCTAGGTGGACTGATCCATCTCGCTGTCGACTGTTGACAGTAGCGGTACCATTCTAGGTGGACTGATCCATCTCGCTGTCGACTGTTGACAGTAGCGGTACCATTCTTGGTGGACTGATCCATCTCGCTGTCGACTGTAGACAGTAGCGGTACCATTCTAGGTGGACTGATCCATCTCGCTGTCGACTGTTGACAGTAGCGGTACCATTCTAGGTGGACTGATCCATCTCGCTGTCGACGGTAGACAGTAGCGGTACCATTCTAGGTGGACTGATCCATCTCGCTGTCGACTGTAGACAGTAGTGGTACCATTCTAGGTGGACTGATCCATCTCGCTGTCGACTGTAGACAGTAGCGGTACCATTCTAGGTGGACTGATCCATCTCGCTGTCGACTGTAGACAGTAGCGGTACCATTCTAGGTGGACTGATCCATCTCGCTGTCGACTGTAGACAGTAGCGGTACCATTCTATGTGGACTGATCCATCTCGCTTTCGACTGTAGACAGTAGCGGTACCATTCTATGTGGACTGATCCATCTCGCTGTCGACTGTAGACAGTAGCGGTACCATTCTAGGTGGACTGATCCATCTCGCTGTCGACTGTAGACAGTAGCGGTACCATTCTAGGTGGACTGATCCATCTCGCTGTCGACTGTAGACAGTAGCGGTACCATTCTAGGTGGACTGATCCATCTCGCTGTCGACTGTTGACAGTAGCGGTACCGTTCTAGGTGGACTGATCCATCTCGCTGTCGACTGTAGACAGTAGCGGTACCATTCTAGGTGGACTGATCCATCTCGCTGTCGACTGTAGACAGTAGCGGTACCATTCTAGGTGGACTGATCCATCTCGCTGTCGACTGTTGACAGTAGCGGTACCATTCTAGGTGGACTGATCCATCTCGCTGTCGACTGTAGACAGTAGTGGTACCATTCTAGGTGGACTGATCCATCTCGCTGTCGACTGTTGACAGTAGCGGTACCATTCTAGGTGGACTGATCCATCTCGCTGTCGACTGTAGACAGTAGCGGTACCATTCTAGGTGGACTGATCCATCTCGCTGTCGACTGTAGACAGTAGCGGTACCATTCTAGGTGGACTGATCCATCTCGCTGTCGACTGTTGACAGTAGCGGTACCATTCTAGGTGGACTGATCCATCTCGCTGTCGACTGTAGACAGTAGCGGTACCATTCTAGGTGGACTGATCCATCTCGCTGTCGACTGTTGACAGTAGCGGTACCATTCTAGGTGGACTGATCCATCTCGCTGTCGACAGTAGACAGTAGCGGTACCATTCTAGGTGGACTGATCCATCTCGCTGTCGACTGTAGACAGTAGTGGTACCATTCTAGGTGGACTGATCCATCTCGCTGTCGACTGTAGACAGTAGCGGTACCATTCTAGGTGGACTGATCCATCTCGCTGTCGACTGTAGACAGTAGCGGTACCATTCTAGGTGGACTGATCCATCTCGCTGTCGACTGTAGACAGTAGCGGTACCATTCTATGTGGACTGATCCATCTCGCTTTCGACTGTAGACAGTAGCGGTACCATTCTATGTGGACTGATCCATCTCGCTGTCGACTGTAGACAGTAGCGGTACCATTCTAGGTGGACTGATCCATCTCGCTGTCGACTGTAGACAGTAGCGGTACCATTCTAGGTGGACTGATCCATCTCGCTGTCGACTGTAGACAGTAGCGGTACCATTCTAGGTGGACTGATCCATCTCGCTGTCGACTGTTGACAGTAGCGGTACCATTCTAGGTGGACTGATCCATCTCGCTGTCGACTGTAGACAGTAGCGGTACCATTCTAGGTGGACTGATCCATCTCGCTGTCGACTGTAGACAGTAGCGGTACCATTCTAGGTGGACTGATCCATCTCGCTGTCGACTGTAGACAGTAGCGGTACCATTCTAGGTGGACTGATCCATCTCGCTGTCGACTGTAGACAGTAGCGGTACCATTCTAGGTGGACTGATCCATCTCGCTGTCGACTGTAGACAGTAGCGGTACCATTCTATGTGGACTGATCCATCTCGCTGTCGACTGTAGACAGTAGCGGTACCATTCTATGTGGACTGATCCATCTCGCTGTCGACTGTAGACAGTAGCGGTACCATTCTAGGTGGACTGATCCATCTCGCTGTCGACTGTTGACAGTAGCGGTACCATTCTAGGTGGACTGATCCATCTCGCTGTCGACTGTAGACAGTAGCGGTAGCATTCTAGGTGGACTTATCCATCTCGCTGTCGACTGTTGACAGTAGCGGTACCATTCTAGGTGGACTGATCCATCTCGCTGTCGACTGTAGACAGTAGCGGTACCATTCTAGGTGGACTGATCCATCTCGCTGTCGACTGTAGACAGTAGCGGTACCATTCTAGGTGGACTGATCCATCTCGCTGTCGACTGTTGACAGTAGCGGTACCGTTCTAGGTGGACTGATCCATCTCGCTGTCGACTGTAGACAGTAGCGGTACCATTCTAGGTGGACTGATCCATCTCGCTGTCGACTGTAGACAGTAGCGGTACCATTCTAGGTGGACTGATCCATCTCGCTGTCGACTGTAGACAGTAGCGGTACCATTCTAGGTGGACTGATCCATCTCGCTGTCGACTGTAGACAGTAGCGGTCCCATTCTAGGTGGACTGATCCATCTCGCTGTCGACTGTAGACAGTAGCGGTACCATTCTATGTGGACTGATCCATCTCGCTGTTGACTGTAGACAGTAGCGGTACCATTCTAGGTGGACTGATCCATCTCGCTGTCGACTGTAGACAGTAGCGGTACCATTCTAGGTGGACTGATCCATCTCGCTGTCGACTGTAGACAGTAGCGGTACCATTCTAGGTGGACTGATCCATCTCGCTGTCGACTGTAGACAGTAGCGGTACCATTCTAGGTGGACTGATCCATCTCGTTGTCGACTGTAGACAGTAGCGGTACCATTCTAGGTGGACTGGTCCATCTCGCTGTCGATTGTTGACAGTAGCGGTACCATTCTAGGTGGACTGATCCATCTCGCTGTCGACTGAAGACAGTAGCGGTACCATTCTAGGTGGACTGATCCATCTCGCTGTCGACTGTAGACAGTAGCGGTACCATTCTAGGTGGACTGATTCATCTCGCTGTCGACTGTTGACAGTAGCGGTACCATTCTAGGTGGACTGATCCATCTCGCTGTCGACTGTTGACAGTAGCGGTACCATTCTAGGTGGACTGATCCATCTCGCTGTCGACTGTAGACAGTAGCGGTACCATTCTAGGTGGACTGATCCATCTCGCTGTCGACTGTAGACAGTAGCGGTACCATTCTAGGTGGACTGATCCATCTCGCTGTCGACTGTAGACAGTAGCGGTACCATTCTAGGTGGACTGATCCATCTCGCTGTCGACTGTAGACAGTAGCGGTACCATTCTAGGTGGACTGATCCATCTCGCTGTCGACTGTAGACAGTAGCGGTACCATTCTAGGTGGACTGATCCATCTCGCTGTCGACTGTAGACAGTAGCGGTACCATTCTATGTGGACTGATCCATCTCGCTGTCGACTGAAGACAGTAGCGGTAGGAGACTAATTTCAAAGGGTTAATCAAACAAAGTATATTTAAATTGAAATTGATTTTAACATACTTGAATCTGCTCGTCGTAACAATGATGTACAGATTTGCATACTGTATTTCATCACCCCCCCCCCCCCCCCCCCCCACCCCCCACCACCCCATGGTATTAACCCTTTACCTAACGAATCGCCCGTATCCGCCCACGTAATATGCAAATTCATTAGTTGAAAAAATATTATTTTTCAAAAAATTTCAACAAAACCATATCATGTGACCCCTCGTTGGAACGAGCTCGTCGAGATCGTTCCAACGAGGGGTCACATGATATGGTTTTGTTGAAATTTTTTGAAAAATTTGAAAAAAATTATATTTAATATAATACATTTTGATATTGTCTGCGTTGGGTAAAGGGTTAATAACTCAATATATCATATGATTCATCTGTTTTGTTCGCTTTAAAACATTTGATATTTTGTTTTCATATTAATCAGTGATAAATAAAGCCTTCCGTCAATTTCATTGGTCAATTTCCAAACTAGACAATTTGATTGGCTGAACAAAATACAACTGGACCACATTTTCATAAGTTGCATAATTAGAGTTGGGAGCTTTCATTGGTCAATTTCAAAACTGGACAATTTGATTGGCTAAATAAAATACAAACTGGGTCACATTTGCATAATTTCAGTAGGGAGAATTTACGTTATCTGTCCTATTTAGGGTGGGTTATATTGTATTAATCTTTTACCTGCCATTCATTTTTTTTTTTTTTTTATATTTTCACTTTTTGCTTCAAAAACATAGGTCATGACCCCCTCATTGGAACGAGCTCGACAAGCTCATTCCAATGAGGGATCATAACCTATGTTTTGGAAGCAATAAATGAAAATTTTCAGTTATACGAGGATGTTTTTTTCCAAGTGCCGTCTGCAACTCAAGTTAGGTGATGGGTTAAAAAGTCATATTAAGTGGGTAATTTGTTCGTGTGTGTCATATGATAAATAGAATATGAAATGAGAGTTTTTCTCATATAAAATTTATGAAACTCGTCCGAATTTTCTGTTTGGGCTCGCCAGAGGCTCGCCAAAACGGAAAATTCTTAGACTCGTTTCATAAATATTATATGAGAAAAACACTCATTCCATATCCTCTATTTATCTGTTCTTTTATTTATTCTTTTGAACAGATCAAGATGAGAATTATATACATATTTGTAAGAATCTAGTTGGTAGATGTGGGCAGGGTGTGTGTGTGCATTTCAAATAATCATATTTTTGAGGAATTTAAACTCTGCCTGGCAATCAGGAGTCCAACACCTAAACCATTAGACCATTGAACACCGTCTAAACTATCGCTGGAATCTAGCTTTTTAGATAAAGTTCTCATGATTACTTGGTTCATCTTTCAAGAATAACTTCACAACTTGTTACAGTGGAGCCCACTTAACTAGATGATGAGTAAACTCCTGTTAATTGAATAAAAAAATTTGTAACCTGTTGAGAAAATACCCTGACTCTCCCTAGTTTTCCTTTGTTTATAGACCTATTTTGCCTCAGTACATCCAATACTGGCATTTAATCTTTTATATCCTGTTTTGACAGGGGCGCGGTGGCTCAGTAGGTAGAGATGCAGGCTGCAAGCTGAGAGATTCTCGGTTTGAATCCCACCTGCGGCAATCGCGTTGTGTCCTTGGGCAAGACACTTCACCCCCATTGCCCACTTGGGGTACGGTGATGACGCTGTGTACTAAGGCGTACTGCACGTCGATGATTCACCTGTCTTCAACCAATGCTAACCCTGCTTGTGTGGAGTTAGTATGTTGTAGAGCTGACAGTTGCTCGACATTGCTCGGTGGTTCTCTCCGGGTACTCCGGCTTCCTCCACCCGTAAAACTGTTGAGGTCATGATTAGCCATTGTGCAGAAATATGTGACCTTAAAACACCAATAAATAAATAAATATCTTGTTTGACAGAGCTCATGGAGCTCTGTCAAACAAGATATAATAGAATAAATGCTAAGGTTATCTCTAGAATACAGAAAAGTGACAATCCGAGTTAATTGAATACTCCTGTTAATTGAATAATTTTAAATGTCAAAGTGGCTATTCAATTAACAGGGTTCTGCTGTATAATCATTTCATAACTCAGTGTGACTTACCAACTCATAGTTTAATGACTATGGGAACTCCTTTTAACGTTTTTTATGCTTCAGAACCTGTTTATAATGACCTGAAAACTTACTTTAATGACCTGTTATCTCGATAAAACTACTTGTCAGTTATCGACCATTTGGGTAAATTACAAAACTGCGGTTCAAAACAACTTTAGATTGTGTTGGGGAGTTATGTTATTATTACCACTCAATCTATAAGTTACATAAGTTTGGAGGCCTGTTAAAACTCCATAATTTCAGTGACGTCATTCGACGGAGCCGGGCCGCAGGCGATAATGGTATAAATAGCAATTAGCGGCCCACGGCCCGGCTATTTTTAGATTCCATGGTCTAATGAATTACTCCCATTCGGATGACATCCCTTTGTATTTCTGAAGTAGAACGCACGATCAAAACAGAAATATCGAACAGACTTTAGTGATTATTTGTGTGCTGAAATGAAGCACTATCAGATGGAAACAAGTTTCATTGCACGGTGAATCGGTCGCACTGTAAGTACACTGATAAAATCATTGTTCGTTCGTTACAACGGCTTGGTAATAATAGTAATAACATGATTGTTGTCAGGCATCATGATTCATTAGCGGCCCTGCAGCAATGATGAACAGCCCTTGGGCTTATTAACGGCACTCGACTTCGTCTTGGGCCTTTAATAAACCCTTGGGCTGTTCACCATTGCTGCAGGGTTGCTAATGAACCATAATGCCCTCCAAAATCATGTTATTGTTATATTCTCTTCCAACCTCTGCCACCAAATTGATGTGTTGTCTAACTGGACAATTCATGTACACTTTTGATGCTATCAGGCCTAATAATTCAAACATACAGGTTACAATACACTGTTTTCATGCAAACAGCACCTCTTGCACCCCAACCTGTAATGGAGGGTAAAAGATCCCCGATTTATCCAATTGGTGGAAAATGAACTGAGCTTGTAAATGTGAATAAAATTTTAAAGTGCATGTTTTGAAAAAAATATAAAATATTGGTGACATTTGTCTTCTGAAAAGTTTGAGAGAAGATAAAAATTGAGTGGGGTAAGTAAAAAATATGTCTATTTCATTCAGTCCGAAACTGCACGTGAGTATAAAAATCACCAAATTTAAAGGCAAAAGTTACCTGGCGACCTACATTTTTTTCAGTATATTTTTGTTAGGATATAATAAACTAAATGGATAGATGGTTGTTTTTGCCCAAATCAACTTGATGAGATGGGGAGAGGAGGAAAGATTAGCCGTGTCATCCATGGAAAAAAACAGTTTTAACCTAAAGCGGTATTTCTTGTAATTTCTGTCCAGTGATTTCTTAAAAAACAGTTTTGGATATTGGGTCTACCGGTATTGTTACTTTGATGACTGAAGCCAAGTCGGTTTGTACTTGGGTGGAAATTTTAGAGAAAAGGTAATTTTGAAGATGTTGAACGCCCATTTTCATGAAAAAAGCCTATTTTAAAGTGCTCATATGCATAAAATGCTGGCCAAATGAACAATGAAATTAAGGTAGAGAAAAGATGGTACAATTTGGTTATTTTGTTGTGTTTCTATTCAATCAGAGGCAGGCCAATATGAAATGGCAGTATTGATTGAGCTAAATGTTGTTGTCTGTGCAAAATAAGCAGGTTCTAACCCTCCCCCCCACCCCCACCCCCCACCCCGGCCAATATTGGAATGGAGCATATTTTCAATCTTGAAAACATTCAGTCAAGTTTATTATTGATTGGCACTTATAACCCCAAATATAGTTAGTAGAAGTATCATTTCTTCCTATATCAGAATTTAACCCAATCAATACTCTTGTGTGCCTAATAATCATACATGTATGATTATTCTTTTTCAAACAAAATTCCCGCCTGTATGATCCTTATTTGACCCTTATGATTATTAATTTTCAGCAATCGAATATGCAGAGCAGCCGCTTGTCTCAATAAGTACATGTACAAGCAAACACAGGACACAATGGAAATGTTAAAACTGGTAGACATCTGGAAGCATATATTTGGGCTTTATTCTGAAGTACTGTTACCATAACTTTAAGACCTAGTACTCAGTGGATGTGCTTCCTACCATCACTGAAACAGAATTAATTAGTCTATAAGGTTTTGCCTTGGTGCAATTTATGGGAGAGTGCCTTCAGGCATTCAACCATAAATTGCAACAAGTAAAATCCATGTGAAAATTATGATAACCGAAAGTAATTTAAGCCTTCACCACTTCAGAGAATAGCGGTTGGCTCACATCTTGGAATTTTCTACCCTATTCTATTATTCGACCCTATACTATTATTAATTTTCAGGAAATTGTTCAACCTGCACTATTATTAGGCACTCGAGAGTATTTGCTTGCTGAAAGTGTCATATTTTACATTCTGGTGTGTGAGAAAGAGTCACTGAACAGGTTCAGCATGTGATTTGATTCAAATGTTTTAATGAGATGGGTTCATTCCCACTAGACCAATTCCCTTTAGACCAATTCCCACAAGGCCAATTCCCAAAAGACCAATTCCCCTTTGACCAACTGATGTGTTCTACTTTATCAATAATTTGATATATTTATAAATATTTATAAATGTATTTAATGTTATTGATATTCAAGCCCGAGGTCCCCAGAGGGTGAATTTACTGATGCTATCCCATACAGTGGGCCAGTTTATCCTCTGGGTACCTCTTTCTGTTTATGTTTGAGACCTTGATTCAGGTTGAGGTTCACCGAGGGTAAATTTTGTGATGCCACCCTGCTGCGCAGGGTAGCATCACCAAATTCACCCTCTGGGGACCTCATTTTTCAGATGATAGTCTGCTTATTTTCTGGCTTGTTGATATTTTATAGATGTTGGGCAGATTTTTCATAACAATTGTTATAGTAATCGCACACTTTCAAAGGCTGTCATTCTTTTTATTGTTTTGCAGTAAACAGATGTTGAGCTGATTTCCATAACAAAACAAACACAATCCTTTGTGTGTATTGATGATATAAATCTATATTGTTTGTAAAATGTTATATGTACTGAGCTAGCTGAAATGTTATAAACCTATATTTTTTTGTATGTTATGCATATAAATATTTTTTTTATCAAATAAAGTGCTTGTCAATAAATAAATGTTTTCTTAATTATCCTTAATCAACCCTTAATCAATACAGTATATAGTTGGTCTTTTGGGAATTGGCCTAAAGGGAATTGGTCTAAAGGAAATTGGTCTAGTGGGAAGACACCATGAGAGAGATGCACAGGAGATTTTACTCCATGACAACAATCCGGGTGTAGTCCTACTTGATTTTTCTGTGTTGAAAAACTATTTTCCCTTATTTTTGAACAGAACTGCAGTTACATTATTATCCTTGATTGCTGTACACCCCTGGCAACTTTCTAATCTTATTTTGGAGAAAACCTCAGCTTTGAAGTGTTTTACCTGCGTCGTCAGTGGCAGAGCAGGTCTAGTAACCGCTCGACTCCGTCTGTCAGTCCATCAGTCTGTCAGTTCGTCCGAAACACTTTTTCTGTCAAGGTTTTCTTGGCTTCTATGAAAGGGAATGATTTTATATTTGGTCTGCTGCTCCATAATGATGAGTTGTATCATATAAGCAATTTTCAGATCTGCCGTGCAGCCACTTCCTGTTTGCCACAGGAGCTAAAAATAGAAAAAAATTAAAACACCCATATCTCTAAAACTACATGGCACTGAGAATTCTTATTTGACGTGAAATTTCCTCAGGACCAACAGAATGGAATGGTAAAAAAAATTGATATCGGTTTTATCATGGGGTACTTTTTGGGGACTTTAAAAAAGTGCTGAGTCAGCATTTTTTAACACTTGTGGGTAATGGGAAAACATGTGAGACTACTTTTCTCCCAAACCACTGCTCCAAAAGCTTTCAAATTTCACATATAACATCTTTGGAAGATTGTTTCACATGTTTATTGAAATCAATTCCCTGGGTCCATATTTGGCCTCTCTATGGGAGCCCAAATGTTTAAATTGGTGCAGTATGAGGAATATTCTTTAAAAATCTTCTTCTTCAGATCTACCAATAAGAATCTTTTGATATTTGGTATGCAGCATTCTTAGGGAGGTGAGATTCAAGTTTGTTCAAGCCAAATGCCTGAGTCCATATTTAGGCTGAAAATTTGGGGTCCTGGTCTGAACTTAGAAATTTTGGACCAAATCCGGAAATGAGTTTTTTTGTTTTTTTATGCATTTCGGTCAATTTTAAGATAAAAATTTATTTTTTTTTTTTTACCCTAAAATTTGGGGCTCAGGTGGGACTTAGAAAATTTTGGACCAAAAACCGGAAATTAGTTTTTTGTTTTTTTATGAGTTTTGGTGAATTTTAAGAAGAAAAAACAATTTTAGTCTGAAAACATTTTGTTTGGGACTTCGAAAATTTCCGAACAAAAATAAAAAAAAAATCTGTTTTTTATCCGTTTATCTCAATTTTGGGACGTAAAAGTGCAGGAACTGAAAATAGTAGGAAAATCCTATGTATTGTGTGGGCACAATTGCTTCATCTAGTTGGTATATGCTTTTCTTAGGAGGGGCATATGCAGCTTATTCAAGTCAAGTCCCTGGTTTGATATTTAGACTACTATGTCAGGTGAGTGCCCTAAGGCACCCTGGGGCCTCTTGTTTTTTGAAAATGTCAAACAAGTGCAGATAGAGTGGATTGGGCATGTGGCTAAATGTACTTTGCTAGCTTGATACTTGAGAATGTTGGTCAAGTGAAGAAAAGTTGTGATATTGTACAGAAATGAGAGACACCGAACTGAATTGTGGCTTTATTTGGGAAAATTCTCTTTTTATCCACATCATCCCCCTCCTCATATCCCCCCCCCCACCACCACCAAGTTTCAATTATCCTGATCAGTTTTATTTGAAAATGAGGCATCCATGAGTACCTCTGGATGCCTCATGTGATAAGTACTCACACATGTTGTATAACATGCAGGCTCAGCCAGGGGTGTGAGCAGTCACATGCAAAAAAGAGGAAATTGTAATTTTTTGAAGTTAATTCACATGTAATTTACTTCTGTAGCAAGGGGAGCATGGTGGCTCAGTAGGTAGAGGTGCAGGCTGCAAGCCGAGAGGTCCTCGGCTCGAATCCCACCTGCGGCAACCGCGTTGTGTCCTTGGGCAAGACACTTCATCTCCATTGCCTGCGTGGGGGCGCGATGACGCCGTGTACTAAGTCATACTGCACGTCGATGGTGCGCATGTCTTCAACCAATCTAACCCTGCCTGTGATGCAGTGCGGAATTACGATGTTGGGGAGCTGGCAGCTGCTCGTTGTTGCTCGGTGGTTCTCTCCGGGTACTCTGGCTTCCTCCACCCGTAAAACTGTCGCGGTCATGATTAGCCATTGTGCATAAATATGTGACCTTAAACACCAATAAATAAATAAATAACTTCTGTAGTAAAGACTCTTAGGGGATAAATTTCATATGAATGTATAGGTCTAGTAGGCGTATGGCACCAAAAATATGCCTTCATAATGGCATGACTCTCAGAACTGAATAAATTTAATAAATTTCCCAACAGAAAATATACAAGTGTGTATTACTTGAGATCACACAAAATCATTCATTTAATTCTAGTACTTAAAGGTTATTCTCCTCCAATAGCATTATTCAGGGCAAAGATTAAAAATTTAGCTAATTGCATCTTGTTCAACAGAGCTCAAAGAGCTCTGTTGAACAAGATGCATTTAGCTAAATTCTCAATTTAAATGTGGAAAACTGTATGCTGCTAATCATTAAATAAAATGCCTTCAAGCCACACAAAAAGAGGAAATCCTCTGAAAAGAGGAAAACTCACAGGTCTGGGCCCAGCCCAATGAAGACAGTGCACACCAATTCCTAATCTGGTCTCAGGACAAAACCAGGGACATTTCCACTCTCATCTTATTTTGGAAGTGTCTTTATCACCCAAATGTATGATTTATTAATTTTCCAAGTATCTTGTTAACTCTGTGCACTGCATGTGTGGGAAACAGCTGGAAATACTGTCACTGGAACTGAAGTGTGTGGACTCAGATGGATTGGGTGTAGGCTTTCTGCTAAACTGGTGATAGGGATGGGGGTCATATAGCCAGCACTGCTTGTTCGTTTGATTCTTTATTCGTTGAAGACATAATTATCTCATGTTAGAGTGTGCTTCTGTCATAGGATGAACATGTACTGTAAACTGTACTTTATCCAAACACCTTTATGAAACAGAAGTACAGGAGCATGGTGGCTCAGTGGAAGACTGTTGGACTTCTATGCTAGAGGTCCTGAGTTCGATCCCCATTCGGGACGAACCGCATTGTGTCCTTGGGCAAGGCACTTTGTCCCGGTTGCCTTCATGGGGGCATGATGAGACTGTGTACTAAGGCGTACTGCATGTTAATGGTGAACATGTCTTCAACCATTGTAACCCTGCTGGAGCGGAGCTTGAACAGAGTTAGAATGTTGAGGAACTGTCAGTTGCACGTCGATGGTTGGTGGACGGATCTGTACGAAACCTCTTGGGTACCTTTGTGGGATGAGAACGAGTGTTTGTGGGTGCAGTTCGAAATTCAAGATGACCACCAGCAGCCATTTTGTACCTAAGTCAGTGCTATCAGTTTTTTTTGTAGAGAACTTCTGTATGAAAGCTCTGATTTGAATAAATTTTTGTCTGAATGTTTAGTAACATCGAATACATGACATATAATACAGGTTTTTTTCTTGTGCAGAAATTATGCAAATTAGATGAACTTTGATTTTTTCAATGCTAATTTCACACAATACGTACACATGTATGAACCGATCTTCACAAAACTTCTTGGGTACCTTTGTTATCACCTTGGGACGAGAACGAGTGTTTCTGGGTGCGGTCCAAAATTCAACATGGATGCCAGCGACCATTTTGTACCGAAATTAGGTACAATCAGTTTTTTTTGTTCAGAACTTCTATACGGCTCGGGCTAGAGGCCGTATTTATGAACCGATCTTTACGAAATTTCTTGGATACTTTTGTTACCACCGTGGGACGAGAACAAGTGTTTTTGGGTGGGGTCCAAAATTCAAGATGGCTGCCCCCAGCCATTTTGTACCGAAATTAGTGCAATCAGTTTTTTGTACAGAACTTCTGTATGAAAGTTCTGATTTGAATAAATTTTGTATGAACGTTTAGTAACATGGAATACATCACATATAATACAGGTTTTTTCTCGTGCAGAAATTATGCAAATTAGATGGACTTTGATTTATTCAGTGCTGCTTATACACAGTAAGTGCACATGTCAATATGGCTCGGACTAGAGGCTGTATTTATGAACTGATCTTCACGAAACTTCTTGGGTACCTTTGTTATCACCTTGGGACGAGAATGGATGTTTTTGGGTGAGGTCCAAAATTCAAGATGGCTGCCGGTGGCCATTTTGTACCAAAATTAGGTACAATCAGTTTGTTGTACAGAACTTCTACATGTTCTGATTTGAATAATTTTTTGAATGAATGTATAGTAACATGGAATACATCACATATAATACAGGTTTTTTTCTCGTGCAGAGATTAACCCTTTACCCAATGCAGACGATTTTAAAATTTATTATTTTAAATATAATTTTTTCAAAACATTTCAACAAAACCATATAATGTGATCCCTCTTTGGAACGAGCTCGATGAGCTCGTTCCAAAAAGGGGTCACATGATATGGTTTTGTTGAAATTTTTCGAAGAATCATATTTTTCCAGCTGCTGAATTTGCATATTACGCGGGCGGATGCGGGCGATTTGTTGGGTAAAGGGTTATGCAAGTTAGAGTTAGATGAACTTTGATTTATTCAGTGTGACTTATACATAGTAAGTGAACATGTCAATATGGCTCGGGCTAGAGGCTGGGTTTATAAACCGATCTTCATGAAACTTCTTGGGTACCTTTGTCATCACCTTGGGACAGGAACGAGTGTTTTGGGGTGCATTCCGAAATTCAAGATGGCTGCCGACGGCCATTTTATACTGAAATTAGGTCCAATCCGTTTTTTGTACCGAACTTCTAGGACTACGTTTCTTATCATCATGGGATGGTAATGAGTGCTTTGGGGCTCGGCCCAAAATTCAAAATGTCTGTTGGCAATCATATTTACAAGAATTCTGTGTATTACATTTTTTTGTACAGAACCAGAAAAGAAGATTTTTCATGTCAGTAATGTTTTCTATAAATTTATTGGATGCCTTTGTTATCTATTTATTTATTTATTTATTTATTGGTGTTTAAAGTCACATACTTATGCACAATGGCTAATCGTGACCGTGACAGTTTTACGGGTGGAGGAAGCCGGAGTACCCAGAGAGAACCACCGAGCAACGACGAGCAGCTGTCAGCTCTCCAACATCGTAACTCTGAACTCTGCACCGCAGCACAGGCAGGGTTAGATTGGTTGAAGACAGGCGCACCATCGATGTGCAGTACGCCACAGTACACAGCGTCATCATGCCCCCATGTAGGCAATCGGGGTGAAGTGTCTTGCCCAAGGACACAATGCGGAGGAAGCCGGAGTACCCAGAGAGAACCACCGAGCAACGACGAGCAGCTGTCAGCTCTCCAACATCGTAACTCTGAACTCTGCACCGCAGCACAGGCAGGGTTAGATTGGTTGAAGACAGGCGCACCATCGATGTGCAGTACGCCACAGTACACAGCGTCATCGAGCCCCCATCTAGGCAATCGGGGTGAAGTGTCTTGCCCAAGGACACAATGCGGTTTCCGCAGGTGGGATTCGAACCGAGGACCTCTCGGCTTGCAGCCTGCACCTCTACCAACTGAGCCACCGTGCCCCCTGCCTTTGTTATCACTGTGCTATGAGAAAAAATATTTTTGTTTCAGTCAGACCCACTCGGGGACTCAAAAAGGGAGATAATTGAAAATCTTTTCCAGAAACACCAGGCAAAATAATGTTTCTTGAATTCAGCATCCCTAGGATGTGTATATTCAAATGTGTTGAAGCCAAGTTCCTGTGTTAATATTTGTTGTTTTTATTAAACATTATTAGCACAACCTGATTTTCTATTTACAATGAGAAAAATAAAACCTCCTCACCCGCGGGAACCCTATGAGCTAATGATAAAAAATTGAATTACCTATATTTTAAGAAGGACTGGACAAATAATTATTAATAAGTATGAATCAACCTTAGAAGGGTTTGAATCAAACAGGCCAAAACATTTGCTAACATTTGGCTTATGGTGCACCATACAAGGATCCCATTGTAACATTAACCCCATGATTTTTTTTTTCTAGTTTAGCATCTAACTGTCAACCACCTTTACAATACTTTACCTATACATTTGTTACAGGCTACGGTCAGTATTTATGTACAGACCATTACAATACTTTGTATGTACCTATGTTATCAGGTCATTTCCTAGATGTGTGTCATAGTTGTGTCACATACTATACATGCACATGTCTTACACAAGTTGAGCTACAGTGTCGTTGACACTTTCATTATTTTGAGAATAATGGAAGGGTTATTGATTTTGACTTTCCTTTCTCCGAGAATAACTTTTTGACTTTGATAGTTTATATAGCCACTCTGTTGGTATACTAATGTAAAATGATGACAGTTTGAGGACAACAAATTCATTAAACTTGTTGTTTGGAATCAGTTTACTGGGAAAAATGTAAAAAGTGACAAATGATTTTTTTTGCTCAAACAACCAGGGTGGGTTAATTGTATTGTTCACAGATCAGGCAAAGAGCATTTTGGCCGAAGTTATAGCAAAACATGGAGACCATTTCTGTTGGGCGTGTTTTACCGCCCATCGAACAATATAAATTAACTGTGGAATATCACCTCCACCCCCAGAAAGCCAGAGACACCCAAACAGCCGATATTATTGTTACTGGTGATTTTAACCTTTTAACTAACATGAAAAGCAGACGACACTTGCAAAAAAATTCTTGGATAACTATTATTTTCATTTTTTGTCTCAAAAACATAGGTTATGTTCCCTCGTTGGAACGAGCTTGACGAGCTTGTTCCAATGAAGGGCCATAACCTATGTTTTAGAGACAAAAAATGAAAAAATAATGAAAATTAATTGGCGATTTTTTAGAATAGCGCTGGACGGTATTGGCCGTTAGGTTAGGTATAGGGTTAATGATAATCAGTTAGTCTCTGCAGGAAACACTTTCTCAGAAATTGTTAAATATTTTAATTTAACCCTTTACCTAACCTAAAAAGCAGACGATACTAGCAAAAATAATTCTTGAATAATTAATTGTTTTCATTTTTTGTCTCAAAAACATAGGTTATGACCCCTCGTTGGAACGAGCTCGACGAGCTCGTTCCAACGAGGGGTCATAACCTATGTTTTTGAGACAAAAAATGAAAAAAATAATGAAAATTAATTGGTGATTTTTGAGAATAGCGCTGGCCGGTTTTGGACGTTACGTTAGGTAAAGTGTTAACCCAGCTTGTGAATGAACCCACGTAAGTTAATCTCACCCAGTTGTAATCAAAGCCAGAAACACACCTCCTCCTGAACTCATTAGGTCCAAATGTTCAAGAAGAGCTGGGTAAAAAAAAAACACCCGACTGACTGTGAGAAATGCAACATCTCCATGCTGTTCCAAGTGACTTCTATGGAACAAACTGAATTAGAAAATACAAAATATAGTGGTCGGTTCGCAAAACAAACAGTATATACACAAGCCTATCTTGTCTCAAATCCTGACAGCGATAAGGGGGGGGGGGGGGGGGGGGGGGGGTATGAACCATAGACTTCATACCGGCACCTTCCAAACGTCTTCAAATATGATAGGTGAAGTAATTAATAGGCGAAACTCTTCTATAAAGCAGCCAGATGCTACGATTGTGCAACCAAGCATGTCAACAAAGCAGCCAAGCACTTCGACAAAGCAACCAAGAGCCAAATAAGTAACCCATAAATAAGGGTGCTGACATCTGATATAGCCTAATCTGTTCTTAACAGCAGTGAAGTGTTATATAATCCCAATGAGTGGAAATCCACCTACATGGTTGTTCAGCAGAAATTAAGTGCAAATAAAGAGTACAAGCTGACCAAGAACGACAAACACTGCACACTTGCTTTCAGTCTATCGACAATATCCTTGGATTGTCGACAGTTAATTACTCAGACGATAGGCTGAGCTTAATGATTGGAAAGTGCAAGCCTCCAACAATATAGCACATATATGCTAATGAGCCTTTTAGTACGGTCATATCTCATAATGCACGCTGACACTGATACGATTTTACACGATAAACATAGCGACTTCAAAATAGGGCCGAATTCTTTTATTGGAAACACGAACCGGCCTCGACGTCGCATCATGGAAAGCATTATTCAGCAATGTAGCATGCACTTATAGATGAGCCTTAGATCGAGGGCAAGGGGTGAATGGAGGAAACAGGTAGTTAAGTCATTCACCTTTGGTCTTCCACTAGTGCCATCGACCGTCACGCATGCCAGATAATGAGACGATCTCATAAATAAAACAGTGTATATTCGAACTGCATCCGATTAGTGAAACACATAATCGCACACGCAGGAAGGGCAGTGGCTCAGTGGTAGACTGTTGGACTTCTATGCTAGAGGTCCCGAGTTCGATCCCTGTCTGGGACGACCTGCGTTGTGTCCTTGGGCAAGGCACTTTATCCCAGCTGTCTACATGGGGGCATGATAACGCCGTGTACTACGGCATACTGTACGTCGATGGTGCGCACACATGTCTTCAACTGCTGTAACCATGGTTGAGCGGAGCTTGAAAAGAAAATGTTGAGGAGCTGACAGTTGCTCGTCGATGCTTGGTGGTTCTTTTCGGGTACTCCGGCTTCCCCCACCCGTAAAACTGTCATGGTCACGATTAGCCATTGTGCATAAGTATGTGACCTTAAACACCAATAAATAAATAAATAATTCGCACACGCAGCAGTTACCCAGAAACCACAAACAACACACCGTATCATGCGCCAAATGAGTAACACGTACCTAAAGCTGATAAAGCGCAATCTATTTTCATAAGCAGTGAAAAGTTACATAACTCCAAGGGATGGAAGTACACCCATATGAGTGTACAAACATGGACCAAAATAATTTCTTCAAATATATGTACTCAGCGGATATATGACCGCATTCTCTAAGAGTATTGGAGAGGCACCCCTCTCCCCACGTATACACTGGGTCGGACCCACCGAATGTCTCGCACTGAACTTACAGTGATAAACATGCAGCCACAAGACTAGCTCTGGAGACATCCAAACATCTTCACAAAAAGTCATGTAATCGACCCTTACAACTGCCTGTAAGCATGCCTTTGTTTCTGCCTCCCCTTTTGAAGCCCGTAACTAAGCAGAGCCTACAGCTGATAGAGCGCGATCTATTTTCATAAGTAGTGAAAAGTTACATAACTCCTAGGGGTGGAGGTACACCCATATGAGTGTCCAAAACATAGACCAAAAGTCAAAAACTATTTTCTACCTATATACTCAGCGTACAGAGAGTCATGACCGCATTCTCTAAGAGTTTTGGAGAGGCATCCCTCTCCCTACATACACAGTGGGTCGGACCACCGAATGTCTCGCACTGAACGTGCAGTGGTAAACATGCAGCCACAAGACTAGCTCTTGAGACATCCAAACTCTCTTTACAAAAAGTCATGAAACGGACTTCCACAACTGCCTGTAAGCATGCCTTTGTTTCTGCCTCCCCTTTTGCAGTTTATTTCATCTAATGGCTCGCGGGGATGAAAAATTGGAATTATTGTGTCATGATAGTTAACAAACATTTAAGTGAAGTCAATCACGTACAATAATGTTCTTTTTTTTTGTCCCTGCATTCCTGTGATTAGGTACCCGTTCCTGTTCCATGTCCTGTTCCCGAGAATATGTGCTCTCTACAATTCCAATACACTCCATTTCTGTCGTTATTGGTGCGTGCTGTCCATTTCATGGTGTTACTCAGCGTTACTCCAAGGTTTGGGTGTTAAGTGATCTCTTTAAATGTGTCGGCGTTGAAAGTGTAGCACTGGGATGTCTTTTCCAAGAAGTACCGAGCGGTGCTTTTCAATAAATAGCTGCAGAATAATTCCATGTTATATCGTTTTGTAAAAATACACAGTTAAAAAGTGGTATGTCGTCTGAAAGACATTTTTTCATAAGGCTTATATTTACAATGATTTAGTGAAAAGTTCCACGTGGTGCTTTGTAACAAGTAAATATAGTTTCAAACCATGTCCTTGTGGTAAAGCTAAAGAATTCAGAGCAATAGTAAGTCTTCAAAAAATAAAATAACATAACATAAAAGCAAGCGCAACGCCATGTCAAATTCCCGCCATCTAAATCCAACAAAAGCAATAACTCGCAAAAAAATACTTGGACACAGCTGCTTCAGAGGCGAACTGGCCGTATGGTCCACCTGGAAAATTCCCAGTGGGCCCCTTATTGGGTTCCCCTGGGACCCCTAAAAGTGATGCAGCCCAACATCTGTTTGTATGTGAAAATTCATGAAAATGACCATCGGGGCGAAATGGATCTGATTGCATGGACTGGCGGTATATCGAAATTTCCTCTATGTGGACTGCCATTGGCACCATACCAGCAGTCTAGTCTGCCATTGGCAGTCCACATAGAGGACATTTCGATATACCACCAGTCTATTCTGCCATTGGCAGTCCACATAGAGGACATTACGATATACCACCAGTCTAGTCCGCCATTGGCAGTCCACATAGAGGACATTACGATATACCACCAGTCTTGCCTGCCATTGGCAGTCCGCATAGAGGACATTACGATATACCAGCAGTCTAGTCTGCAATTGATCGCTCAGATCTGTGGTGGCGCCAAGGGAGGGTCAGCCCCCCCCCCCCCCCCCCCCCGTCGGAGATTTTTAGTCAGTCCGTCGGAGAGTCTCGTAAACCCGGCTTCACGAGAAATTTCCGACAATCAAATGTAGATATCTCGTCTTGAATGTAGATATCTCGTCTTGTCAGTCTCGAACCCGTGCAGCACTGGAACTTTGATAGAGAATAGTGATTCTCACGAAATTCCTTAATGTCGTTCGTCAAACTGGCTTTATAGATGAAATATTTCCCGACCTTATTATAATATGTTTACTTTAACCCTTTACCTAAGGTAACGGCCAAAACCGGCCAGCGCTATTCTCAAAAATCGCCAATTAATTTTCATTATTTTTTTCATTTTTTGTCTCCAAAATATAGGTTATGACCCCTCGTTGGAACGAGCTCGTCGAGGTCGTTCCAATGAGGGGTCATAACCTATGTTTTTGAGACAAAAAATGAAAAAAAAAATAGTTATCAAGAATTATTTTTGCAAGTGTCGTCTGCTTTTCAGGTTAGGTGAAGGGTTAAATAATCAACAAACATACTCAATTTGCTTCTATTTTGGTTCTCCAATTTACCAATTTTCACTCATTTTCCTTCGTTTGGGAGGTCAAATGTTATAGCCCCCTTGTCGGATAGGTCAGCCCCCCTGTCGAGAAATCCCTGGTGCCACCCCTGGCTCAGATGAAAGGAAACAGCTTTCCTTCAATTTCAAAAATAAAAATTTTCTCCGATTGGGGTGAACTATGGTCTTACCGATGGATCATCTGCCCCGGTAGAACCATTTTTGTCGAATGATGGCTGAAGATGATACACATATGCCATCGAGATGTCCTCTATATGGACTGCAATTTCATCGGTCAGCTGCAAGGAAGTCGCGTTTGATCAGTTCGTAAAATCAAAATCTTCTCTGGGTCTGGGGCCCCCTTTGGTGCATTCTCCTGTAACTTTTCTTGTCGCAGACCGCATCTGAGCTGGTTCACAATTCCATTTATCATATCACAAAAAACTACATATTAAATTAAAAAAGAAATCTTGCACAGTTTTCTTTGAAATGTGACTACAAAAAATGATAATGTCACAACAATAAATTCGTAGTGCAACAAGGACAATAACACTCAAAGAATAATTACTTGAACATGTATGGCTGGTTCGCAACCCCATTCGGGATACTATCACCAAAAAGCTGGGGGGCTCAGTTGGTAGAGGTGCAGGCTGCAAGCCGAGAGGTCCTCGGTTCGAATCCCACCTGCGGCAACCGCGTTGTGTCCTTGGGCAAGACACTTCACACCCATTGCCCACGTGGGGGCACGGTGATGCTGTGTACTAAGGCGTACTGCATGTCGATGGTGCACCTGTCTTCAACCAATGCTAACCCTGCTTGTGTGGAGCTGGTATGTTGGAGAGCTGACAGCTGCTCGCCGTTCCTCGGTGGTTCTCTCCGGGTACTCCGGCTTCCTCCACCCGTAAAACTGTCACGGTCATGGTTAGCCATTGTGCAGAAATATGTGACCTTAACCCTTTACCTAACATGAAAAGCAGACGACACTTGCAAAAAAAATTCTTGAATAACTAAATTCTTTCATTTTTTGTCTCAAAAACATAGGTTATGACCCCCTCGTTGGAACGAGCTAGACGAGCTCGTTCCAACGAGGGGTCATAACCTATGTTTTTGAGACAAAAAATGAAAATATTTTGAAAATTAATTGGCGATTTTTGAGAATAGCGCTGGCCGGTTTTGGCCGTTACGTTGGGTAAAGGGTTAAACGCCAATAAATAATAATCACCAAAAAGCTAAATTGGGGAAAAAAACTTTTAATGGTTTTCTTTGAAATGTGATGACAAAAAATGTTCATATGATAACAATAAATTCAAAGACGAACAACGGCAATAACTCTTGAAGAAATGCTTAAACAGTGCTGGATCGCAATCCCATCCATTAAATACTATTCCAAAAAGTAGGGGATATTTGATAAAAGTGAGATATATTAAGAAATATATTTATATTTTTACCACAAAGACAGTTGAGGCATTGCACTGTGACATCTGGTGAATGATTTCAGCGATAGTTGGGTGTCTGACAAGCACACATTTCACGCACTGAGCTGTAGAAGACATGGACGGTCAGTCAGAGAATTTACCACATTCAGTCCCACACCTCATTACCTTGTAAATTCTTCTCGGTTTGCGAGAGAAATGCGGATCCAACATGGCATACTCCTCACCAAAATTCCAATATCAGCTTGACTGATGTTATTCCATTCTTCCTGTGCTGCATCGGCGAGTTCCTGGACATTGGTAGGGGGCTCTTGGCATTGTCGTAGGGGGCTCTTGGTATTGTCGTAAGTCCCTTCCAAGCATATTCCAGACGTGCACGATCTGGAAGGTCTGGACTTAGTGCTGGCCAAGGCAGTGTAGTGATGTTCTACTCCTGGGGGAACTTTGTAGCAACACAGACCCTGTGTACTATTGCACTGTCATCATGGAAAATGAATCGACGGTCGTGACGGCGCACAAATGGCACCACATGAGCTGCTAATATGTTGTCACGGTAGTACTGCCCTGTGACACGCCCTTGGATGACATGTAATGTTGTTCTGCTTGTCATGATTATGCCTCCCCACACCATAACCGATCGTGCTGCCTAATTGTTACGTAACGGTATCGTTCATTCTGCCGCCGCCACACTCTGTTTCACCTGTTGTGGAAGTCGAGAGTGAACCTCGATTCATCGGAAAACATGACGTTGCTCCACGACTGTCCCAGTGCTGTCGTGCTCCACACGAATTATGTGCTGCGATGTGACGTTGCGTCAAACATGGAATTATTCGAGGTCATCGAGCGCACGAATTCCAACTGTGTAGGTGATTTCGGATAGCCTGACCACTGACTCGCACATCTGTCGCTCGGTGCAGCTGCTGTCCAGTTTCTGAGGTACTTTGATGACGGTTACATAATGCTGTGGTTCAGGTGAAACGATCCTGGTTAGCAGTTCATCTCTTGAGTTCCAATGTGTTCTATGTGCCTACTGGCACATAGAACACATTGGAACTCAGGAGACGAGTTCTCGCCCTTGGACGAACTGACCGACTTCTGTCATCAACATTGCCTGCCTGACGGTAGCGTGACCACAACCGGTTCATCATCGATTGAGTAATGTTGAGAATTTGAGCCACTGCAGTCTGTCTGTTGCCAGCTTCCAACATGCAAACAGCACATAAATGTTCGTCACGTGTCAGTTTGCGCATACGTCAAAAGTTACGTTTCAACCAGAAACTATTGATGAATGAGTTTATACCAAGAAAAGAACGATGAGGCCTCCAAAAAAGTCCGTCCAGTACAAATGAAAATTTCAAAACGTACCCCACACACATTAATGCAGCATCAAGTTTTCGTGGGCTACTGACATTCATGATCCACTCTAAACTTGGCAACATATTGATTTGTCCAATCACGCGTATCCAATATTTCCGAAAATATCAACATCAGTTTGGATATCCCCTACTTTTTCAATAGTATATTATCACCAAACAGTTAAATATCAAAATTGAGAAAAGCAACGGTTTTAGTTCAGGTGTGGTGACAGGAAATGGAGAAGGGTTGACGGGTGAATGGAAAGACAGATGGAAGGATGGACACACGGACAGACAGACGATCAGACGGACAGACGAAGGGATTGACGGAACTCATTCTTTTTCACCACCCACAAAACAGGGAATAACAATAAAACGTTTTGTGCAGTCACAAGCTCGAGAAAACATGCCCATGAAAGACTCTTATTTTGTGCCTGCAGAATGCAGTCTCTCCATATTAGAACAAAAACAAGATACATTCTGTGACAAAGTTGAATCTCTCTCACTAAAAGGAGGTGAACACCACATCTCAAAACATTGTGACTGGTGATTTCACAAGAAATTAGTTTAAAATAAGTTCAAAACTTCAAGTATATTGGCAGGGCTCAAAATAAGCGGTGTCGCGTCGCTTTTTGCTATGCAAAACTTGCAAAAAGCTACACAATGTTCAATTATGTATAGCATTTTGCGATACAAGATAATCAACTGCAGCCTATTAGGCTGCAGTTGATTATCTTGTATCGCAAAATAAAAATGAAAATTTGCAAACAAATTTGAAAACTAGTTCACTGATGCTTTACTTCTGATTGTGGAACATTCCAGGCATAACTCAGATTAACTCTCCATCAAGCATCATTAGCAACTTCATGTGTAAGATGAATTCTATTGGTTTAAATTCTTCCTGTTTTTACAAAATTTTGATAAAATGTACATTAAAAATATCTTCAAGCCCATCAAATTAAAAATTCCAACTTCCATTTTGAGAACTCTATTGATCAGCCAAGACGCTTTTTGAAAATACCCAAGTCCATGCAACTCTTAAAGGCAGTTAAGTTTAAAAAAAACATAGTAAATGTTTCATGTGTTGCAGATCATTTGGAAATGCCCAGAAATGGATGGAAACTATTCTATCTACTTAGAAGAATTCAATACAAAACAGCACAACATAACTCTGGTACACAAAACTAGCTATATAATTTTTACAAAATGCTATTCATTTTTTGGAAATTTGTAGCATTTTGCTACGCAAAGAAAAAAAGTTATTTTGAGCACTGTATATTGGACAGGGTTCCGGGATATTGGGGTTAATATCTCCCTCTGAAAGCACGTGAAAGCCCCCCCCCCCCCCCCCCCCCCCCCCCCCCCCCCCACACACACACACACAAAAGATCAACTTTTTGGAACGGATCGTCACGGTTTAAAACTCGACTTGGGACAAAATGAGGGTGAACTTGATAGGAACTGCCCTGCTCATCACAAAGTATTGTCAGCGGGGGTTCTCGAAAATTCTTTTTAAAGAATATCAAGCTTATTGGACAAGGACGGTGGTGGTTAATATCTCCATTCAAAAGAACTGGAGAAAAAGTACCCCGCTCCCACGACACAAGATAAACAAAGCAGAATAGGCCTACTTAAATGTAGGCTACATACATTTCACGACTTGTGGGAAAACATTCTCGCAGACATCCCATCTAATATAATTGAGGGTGGATGTATCAAAACAAAAATGGTTTTGGAGGTGGCATAACACAATACGAATATTGCTGACATTGCATATGGGGAATCTCAGTTAACCCTTAACCTAACACAGTATTTTTAAAAATTAATTAATTTTCATATTTTTCGAGAAAAAAAATTCACAATATTTCAGTAAAACCATCAGGGAAGGCTGATTTAAATCAATTGGTTTAAATAATGTATTTAAATCAATGATTTTTTTTTTTAAATCACTGATTTAAATAAAAAATTTACAAATTGTCAGGAATATTGTCAAACAACTTGGAAATGAACACAAACAAGATGGAATGTATATCAACTGTTAAAACTAATTTGTAAAGTGGGAATATACACCCCACTGTGTTCCTGAACAAGTTTAATAAGTTTCAATATTTTTCAGCTCATATGAATAGAACAATATTAAAGTGAACATGAGATTTTAAACCATATACAGTACGTGGAGAGTGTATTATCACTAAAACACCAGCAGAGTGGAGATTCCACCCAACCAATAATTGCAAATTTGTTGCAAAGCATGACCAGCACAAGCAAAGTTTCAGCCAATGGACCTCCGGGTTTAACCCGGAGGTCCATTGACGGAAACATTGCTTGTGTTTTTTGTCGATATGTACAAAATTTGAAAGTTATAGCTTGGGTGATAACTCCACTCCGCGGGTAATTTTGTTACAATCCACTCTCCACGTACTGTATATCATAATCTTTCAATGAGTCCATCAAAAAAGTACGAAATCTACTTTGAGAACAAGGACCAGTAATTTTAGAATGTTACAAGTAGTAAAAATGATTTTCAAGCAGTCATCTTCCTTCAAGCAATGCTGTGACAATTAGAAAACATAAGTTTCAATGATTTCTCTCTCCTTCCATCAATGCTGTCTATTCTATGCCAAATGTAATATGAAATTCTTCCCCTCATGACTCCCCCAAAAACTGAAATGGGTAACACAGGTGAATGTTTTAGGATCAGTTAGTAGTGTCCATTCTTTGGGTAGCTTTTCATACAACCTGCTCCCAATACAATCTGCTTCTCTTATTTAAAAAGAATCATGTGGAAAATTCTATCCTCTAGTGAATAATTTATGGTTTGAAAATGAAAATCAAAGAAATCGATTTAAATAAAAAAAAAATCTGATTTAAATGAAAATATCGAATTTTTGATTTTTTAAAAAGTATCCAAAAAATCACCAATCCTGATGACCACACAAATAGAGTGGCGTAGATAAAGGGGGCCGGAGCCCCCCCCCCCCCCCCCCCCCGAAGTTTTGTCGGAAATTTTTTGGGACCATTTTTAGGCGAATTTATGCCTAATAACATTAAAATGCTGGCTTTGGGGATAAAAACATGCCATTTTGGGTAAATTTTGGGTAAAAAAGACCAATTTTCAGTACATTTGCAGTGAACACAACAGATTCTTTCTGTTTGTTTGGTTTTTTGTTGTTCTTACACTGTCGGAATATTTTCGGTCTATCCGAAAATTTTTGGCATGCCCCTCCGCCAGCGAAAAGCTATCTACGCCACTGCACAAATATGGATATCATTAAGTTTTATTGAGAAACTTCCGGGATATTTTAGGCTGTGGTAGTCTTATTGTGGTTAATTTACTGGCAGTTTTTATCCGCTGTGTTAGGTAAAGGGTTAAGTAACGAATTCCTCATATCAGTGGATCCAGTGTATACACGGTTCCATTTTTCATTGTTTTCCAAGTCAATTGACTCGACCTGGAAATTCAGTTCGTTGTGTCAACTCAAGTGTGAAATTGTGGAATGCTTCACTGTCACTTGAAGACTGCAGTGAGGGTGAGAGAAAGACTGAGTGAGCGAGAAAGGTAATGAATGAGTTTCTCTTGGCATGCTAAAAAACGGAAAATTAAAGAGGTGACTTATAGACCCAAATGGGCCGGGTACTGTTTTGACAATACGTTTATGTACATTACTATATTATGTTAACACGTGTCACATAAATAAAGATATATACTTCCACTACTACTACTACTACTACTTCTACTACTACTACCACTCCACGTGATTTGGAGCAATAAAACCAGGCAATCCGACTAATGTAATGAGAAAAAAGAAATGCGCTGTAAAAGCCCAAAGTTGCTGAGACAAAACCGTATCGAAGTGCACAGTAACCCCCCCCCCCCCCCTGTAGAGGCCGAGAACAGAAAAAACAGTAGCGAAATACGCTACCACCCCCCCCCCCCACCCCCCAAACAAAAAACCCTCCAAATATGCCAGGTTTTATACTTGCCAGTCTGAAGTCTGAGTAAAAGATTGGGGAATTGATAAATTAAAAATGAAGATTAAATAAACAGATAAATAATAATAACACTTTGGCCAGCCGCTGATTTGTCGCGGTTCTCGGGCGAGAAGGCCTTGGTTACCCCTGTATTCCCAACTGCCTCCCTATTCCCCCGCTTCTCCTCTCCTCCCAACACTCGGAGATGAACTGAAACTTCTCCAATATACTTCCAGTGAATCTTATTCTGTTGGACTGGTACTTTGGGCATTCTAGAAGAAAGTGTTCCAAGGTCTCCAACATGCCCAAATTACACATCTGGCACTCCTTTTCACTGTTTTTCCCAATTTTTCCCCTCATCTCCAGGGTCCACGACCTCATCTTGAATAACAGTGACCACCCAAGGGTGCCATCAAGGTACTCATCAAAACCTGGCTTCTCTTTATCACGCAGGCCACCCAAAGACCTCTTTGATTTGACCCCCTCTCGCCAATTACGGTTACAATCCCCATGACCCTTTCTCTGACGATTTTTTTACCCTGGTTTGCCCCCAACGTCCAAGTCCGAGATATCCAATGAGTAGTTCTCTACTAGCTCCCTCACTTGGACCATCCACCCCATCTTGATATTATAAATGCCTGGTAGAAATGAGACCGAAAATGTGATTTTCTTTCAGATTTTAAACCTAAAATAATAAGAGGTTAAAATCAAGATATTACCACCATATTTGGTATAAATTTTATATATAATATAGCGTGTAGTTTGGCGTTTATCTGATATTTTCAACACTAATAATTTATTTGCGGGTCTCATTATCCCTGCTTGTGAAAATTGAGACCGTAAATCAGATGTCGTGCCATACATTAAAGGTGTAATGTTTCGGGGTTAACACAAGGGGGGCCACTAAAAATTTGCAAGACGTGACGTGGGGGTGGGTGGGTCTCTTAAGTGCGCCAAAAATGTGCATTTCCAACTTGTGCAATTTTTTGAATTTTTTAAAAATATATCAATATATCAGCTAATATATACCATCATTTGTGTTTCAAACCTTAAAGATGATGTTGTACATCACACTCTTAACATAAATACAGCATCAGGAGGCTTTATATGTGAGAATATTGGGCTTGAACTGGGAAAATGCCACACGTTAGTAGGGGGTGGATGTCTTGTTCGAAATGTAGAAAATGTGCAGACAATATTTTGAGAACAATTCAAATGAAAATTTGTTCCCGTGTATGTACACCTGCTCTGGCCAAGCCTGATAATGAACAGCTTGTCATTTGTAGATTGGGCCCACAGCAGCCCACAGAGGATTAAATTGGTGGTACCAGTTTAACCCTTTACCTAACATGAAAAGCAGACGACACTTGCCAAAAAATGATTGAATAACTAATTTTTTTCATTTTTTGTCTCAAAAACATAGGTTATGACCCCTCATTAGAACGATCTCGACGAGCTCGTTCCAATGAGGGGTCATAACCTATGTTTTTGAGACAAAAATGAAAAAATAATAAAAATTAATTGGCGATTTTTAGAATAGCGCTTGCCGGTTTTGGCCGTTACATTGGGTAAAGGGTTAAGAACATTATGAAAACCACCTAAAGACAGCTGTGTCTACTAAGTTTATAAGCTTGTTTTGGATTTTAATGGGAGAGAGGGGGTGGATGTCTGAGAACGGTAGTAGAAAATTTGCACGTAGTGGGTGGGTGGGTGTAAAAAGGAAAAGGAGCCGAATAAAAAATAGGACGTCACGTCTTGCAAATTTTTAGTGCACCCCCCCCCCCCCCCCCCCCCCCTCGGTTAACATCAAAATATCAATATCCAGGACTGAGAGGAGTTAAAATGTTCCTTAACATGTTAACGTGTTAAATAATTCTGCGTTGACGAGTTAAATGACGTTAAATGTTAAAATGAACCAAATTTTAATAACTTGGGCCATTTTTATTGATTTGAATTTGAATATGATTGAAGTTACGTACAGTTCGTCTCTTGAGTTCCAATGTGTTCTATGTGTCTACTGGCAGCCTACTGGCACATAGAACACATTGGAACTCAGGGGACTAGTAGTTAATATTGTTCTCTCAGGTTATCGTAAATTCTAACACTTAGCGATGATTTCATTTGAGCATACAATCGATGCAGCCGTATCCTTAGAAAGAGACATCCACTGTTGTTCGAATACCAGTCCTTACATGGAAAACAGGCGTTTGGATGAAGCTGATATTGCTGTATAGCCAAATATCCGCGGGTCAACTTCGCCAACGTTGGTAGTTCATGGTCTCTCCACCAAATCAATGGGTCGTCTATAATTGACGGACATCTAAATTATTCGTGTTCTTCAATTTCGTCAAATGGCGCAAAATTCGACATCATCGGCATGCGCGATCCGGTTTGGGTAAACGCATAACGGCGCAATGCTACATATTATACAATTAAAGTTAAACGTTATTAACTTGGTTAATTTTTTTTTTAACGTTGTTAAAATAATTTAGCACGTTAACGTTTGAAACATTAACTGCTCCCAGCCCTGTCAATATGAAAGTTTGGATATACATTGAATATACCCCCGATCACCAGAGAGTGTTTGTTTGGGGACTCTAACTCCCTGTTCATTTGGTGTTTTGGGGGACTAGATGTTTATTTGCGGTTTCTCTGTCCTTAGTTGCGGCAAAGTGAGATCCCAAGTAGGATATGGCGCTGACATTAAAAGTACAATTTTTATGGATAAAATTTTAAAATATCGGTACCAAACTTAGGATATATATTTGGTATACCCCATATAACCAGATAGCGTTCGTTTGGGGACTCTAACCCCTATACTTCACCTGCGGCCACTTGCACGCTAAAAACTACACTTGAAGTGCTGTATTTAACACTTACTAAGTGCTGAACTAGCACTTTGTTCAAGTGTAGATATCCCAGAACTTGACAGGTGTTACAATAATACCACTTGACAAGTGTAATGTCGCGACACTTAAAAGGAAACAACGCAGATGACGCGGGTCAGGCTCGAACCTGCTCCGCGTCATCTGCGTTGTGTCCTTTTAATTATGTACCCATCAAGCGCAAATCAGAACCTGATCCGCGTCATCTGCGTTGTTTCCTTTTAATTAAACCATGCGCAAATCAAATTATGGACGATTCTGGAAGAACCACCAATGCTAGACACATGGGAAGTGCCATCCATTCAAGTTTCAGATGTCTGACGATTGTAATGTCTATGTGCTTAAGGCATTGCACTTTGAGTGTTAAAATCAAACCCTAAGAGTTAGAATGGGTTTAACACCTTGAAAGTGTCAGTTTTAACACTTTAGTTTTTAGTGTGTGCGGTCTCATTTCGTACCTGCGGTATTATTTTAGAACGATCAGTCTCAATGTTTTCTACCTGCAGTCTATTTTTGTTCGACCGGGTATTCAATGTCACTTGCAAAAAAAAAAGTGGGTCGGACTTTCTAGTCGGATTGTTTTCGTTTCATTGTTGCTAAAACACTTTAACAGAGGGCATGCATGTATATATATGTATTACAGATTGCGTTGCTTGTATAGTTTAAAAACAATGCACGGAAATAAAAAATAAAGCAAAACCAAATAAAGGAGCATTACAAATATTCGTTTCAGGTTTTTGCAAAGGTCCATTTTCATCAACTCAATTCAATCTTCCTCATTGCTGTGATACACTTCTCCTCCTCAACTGCACCAACAGGAGGAGCACACGTGTACCATCTATACCCCGCCAGTAGTAGGAGATGTATGTATCGTGCCTTATTGGGGGGATCTCATATGTGATGTCATGTCACGTGACCTGGTGGCGCCAATTTGGTTGTCATGGTAACCCGCGTGAGCGGCCATCTTGTAACGTCATATCCATAGTGATTAGTGGTGTGCGTGCGCATGCGCAGCGCGTTTTGTTAGGGTGACACGTGTTTCCGTCGTCCATTTTGTATAGTGGGGGCCGCCATCTTGGTTTCTATGGTAGCACGTGGCTGCTGTGTGACCCAAAACCTTCTAACAAGACAGGGGTGTGTTCGATAGAATCGGAGTAAATCTAATTAGTTTAGTTTAAACATATTTTATTTGCCACTATATACAGCAAAAAGGATCGGAGAACAAGTTATCACAACTTACAAAAACTCCTCTCCTTAATATTTATTATTTATTTATTTATTGGTGTTTAAGGTCACATATTTCTGCACAATGGCTAACCATGACCGTGACAATTTTACAGGTGGAGGAAGCCGGAGTACCCGGAGAGAACCACCGAGCAACGGCGAGCAACTGTCAGCTCCCCAACATACCAACTCCACACAAGCAGGGTTAGCATTGGTTGAAGACAGGTGCACCATCGACGTGCAGTACGCCTTAGTACACAGCGTCACCGCGTCCCCACGTGGGCAATGGGGTGAAGTGTCTTGCCCAAGGACACAACGCGGTTGCCGCAGGTGGGATTCGAACCGAGGACCTCTCGGCTTGCAGCCTGCACCTCTACCAACTGAGCCACCGCACCCCAGCCACCGCACCCCCCCCCTCCTCTCCTTAAACAAGAATAATTAAACATTTGCGGCACAATTATATACAATATAGAAATACTAAGAATTAGTGTAGTCATCAGCTAAAGGGTTGAAGATTGGAGATTTAGAGAGATAATGATTTAACCGTTTTGAGTAAATCTAATTATCACAAACAACCCGACAATCCCTCCAAATCACCGAAATTTACTTCACTCACTATGAATTCCCCAATTTATCGGCTTATCACGTAGTGCTATAGTACCAAGGGGGTACCCGGGGGGGGGGGGGGGGGGGGGGGGTCCCTTGTCCTGTAGTATACTCCAGTAGCGTAGAAGAGCCTATCAACTGGAACAGCTTTACTTATTATTACTATATTTAGCTTTTCTGATCTATTCTTCTTAGTTATGACCCTATTCCGTGTAATCTTGTGGTTTCCTTTATCTAGATCCTTTATATAGATTATAACTAACCAATTAGATTGCTTGATTTTCCGTAATCGGTGTGCAGAGCTATCTCTGCGTGAGTACATTAGTACATTAGACCCCATTGAAGGATTACTCATGGTTCTCATGGCCTCATACGACAAAAATGGGATTCTCCAAAAGGTATCCTCGATAGGTATCCTCGAATAATACAATACCAGGCCATAGGTATCCTCAAATACTGAAATGAGGCTAAGAGTCGTAATAAATTATACCTCAATAAGGGATTTTCCATGGCCCTCATGACCTCAAAATTCAATGAGGCTATGAGGGATAATAAATGAGGCCTCATTGAGGTCTTTTACATAGCCCTCATGGCCTCATACGACTAAAAAGGGATTCCACAGTCACAGGCGTTTTCCAAAATAGGATTCCATAGGATATACCTGTTAAATACCGAAATGAGGCTAAGAGTCGTAGTAAATTATACCTCATTGAGGGATTTTTCATGGCTCTCATGACCTCAAAATTCAATGAGGCTATGAGGAATAATAAGTGAGGCCTCATTGAGGGCTTTTACGTAGCCCTCATGGCCTCATACGACAAAAAAGGGATTCCGTAGCCAGGGGTGTTTCCCAAAAATGGGATTCCATAGGATATACCTGTTAAATACCGAAATGAGGCTAAGAGTCGTAGTAAATTATGCCTCATTGAGGGATGTTTCATGGCCCTCATGACCTCAAAATTCAATGAGGCTATGAGGGATAAAAAATGAGGCCTCATTGAGGGTTTTTACATAGCCCTCATGGCCTCATACGACAAAAAAAGGATTCCAGACGTGGCCTTTGGATATAGAGGCGATGAGAATCGGATACGACTTCGTTGCTATAAGGGAAGATAACTCTGCACACCGACTAAGGAAAATCAAGCAATCTAATTGTTTAGTTATAATCTATATAAAGGATCTAGATAAAGGAAACTACAAGAGTACACGGAATAGGGTCAGAACTAAGAAGAATATAACAGAAAAGCTAAATATAGTAATAATAAGTAAAGCTGTTCCAGTTGATAGGCTCTTCTACGCTACTGGAGTATACTCCAGGACAAAGGAACATACCACCGGTACCCCCTTGGTGCTATAGCACTACGTGCTAAGCCGATAAGTTGGGAAATCCATAGTAAATGAAGTCAATTTCGGTGATTTGGAGGGGTTGTCGGGTTGTTTGTGGTAATTAGATTTACTCCGATTCAATCGAACATACCCCTGTCTTGTTAGAAGGTTTTGGGTCACATAGCAACCACGTGCTACCGTAGAAACCAAGATGGCGGCCTCCAGTATACAAAATGGACGACGGAAACACGTGCCACCCTAACAACAAGCGCTGCGCATGCGCACTCACGCCACGAATCACTATGGAGATGACGTCACAAGATGGCCGCTCACGCGGGTTACCATGACAACCAAACATGGCGCCACCAGGTCATGTGACATGACGTCACATATGAAAAACTGCCAAATCTTCAATCAACTTAAACGTAAACTTAAAAAGAACTATTACAGCCAGCTGATTTCAGAAAATAGGGGAAACATCAAGAAAACCTGGGAAATTCTCCGCAAGGCAATAAATAAGTCAGATATTCCTCCCCCTCTACCATCATCGTTTATTGAAAACAATGAGGAGTACACTGCCCCCATCCAAATTGCTGAGAAATTCAACAACTACTTTATCAATATTGGAAATCGTGTATCCAACAACATGGTAAGTCCCACACATCGATTCTCTGATTACCTAAACAACAGCGTCACCGACTCTTTTTTGTATCACCTGCAACCCATGATGAAGTTGTATCCGCCGTAAAATGTCTTCCTAGGAAAACATCTGCTGGTCAGGACAACATCTCACCGAAACTACTAAAAGACATTATACATGAAATTATTGTTCTTTTAACTCACATTATAAATACCTCTTTTTCAACTGGAATTGTACCATCAAAAATGAAAATCGCGAAAGTAATACCAATTTTTAAATCCGGGGATAAACAGTCTTTCGACAATTATCGTCCAATAAGTATTCTTCCTTCCTTTTCTAAAGTCTTAGAGAAGTTAATGCATAAAAGGTTATCACATTTCTTAGATGCACACGGCGTTATTTATAACTATCAGTTTGGATTCAGAAGGGGACACTCAACATTTCACCCAATAATGCATCTTATCAACCACGTTTCCTTAATGAATAACAAAGCGACTAAAGATTGCACACTATCCATGTTTTTGGATTTTTCCAAAGCATTTGACACTATTGATCATGAAATACTGGCTCGAAAACTTGAACACTATGGTATAAGAGGTATAGTTAATTCTTGGTTTCAGAACTATCTCTCCGGGAGATCCCAATATGTTCAATTCACTGGTGAATCGTCGGAGTTACTCAACGTCACTACAGGTGTACCCCAGGGCTCTGTACTTGGTCCTCTTTTGTTCGTCCTCTATATCAATGACATCAGTGAATCAACTGATATGCGTATTTTATCCTTTGCAGATGACACACCAGCCCATGCATCTGGGAACGACCTTGGCCTCCTTACGGAGATGGCAAACAATGAATTATCAAAAATCAACCACTGGTGTTCTGCGAACAAGTTATCTTTAAATGCTGACAAAACTAAAGTCATACTTCTTCATCTCCAAAATGACAACTACAATTACGATAACGTTCAAACCCACATTACCTTGAATAACTCAGACTTAATAATAGCAGGTAATAATCGAGACCACAAATTCATAAAATTTCTAGGAATCAAAATGGACGAGAACCTTAAATTTCATCACCATGTATCTACACTCTGTACAAAAATATCCAGAGCAATTTATATCTTGAATAGAGCCAAGAATTTTCTACCGCCCGAGACACTTCGTCTACTCTATTTCACTTTAATTCAAAGCCACTTAATTTATGGTATTCAAATATGGGGCAACGCAACAGCTACAAAACAAATTTTAAACTTACAAAAGAAAGCTGTACGTATCATAGCGAACAAAAAGTTCAACTCACATACTGACCCGCTGTTCAAACGTTTAAAAATTCTTAAATTTAAAGATCTGTACAAATTACATTCACTTTTATTTATGCACGACTGGTCGCAGAACAATCTCCCCGTCAGATTCAATGATACGTTTCAAGTGTACTGGAATCCCTCGGGCATGACTACGAGGCAATGTGGAAGCCTAAACACCCATAAACCTCGCACTCAGTTCTCAGCCGCACTTCCATATTTTTCGTTTCCTAAACTGTGGAATGACCTTGATACAACGATAAAAACCCTTACCCGAACATCCTTTAAAAAAAATATTAACTGAACAATATCTGAATACTTATATCGCCAATATCAGTTGTTCAAACCCAAGATGTCCCGACTGCCTCGGCTAGTTACGACTCTCGGTGTTATCATATTCTCCTCTTTTCTCCCAGCAAGCAGATAACCAGGTTGATACTGTCACCTATGGTCATTTACTTCACTCCTTTAGCGTGCGATTATTATAATGGTTTACCAACGACGCTTATTTACTTCATTGATTCAGAAATACGGTTAAAATACGGTTAATCCACAATCCACAGATCTAAATAACCAGAGTCAGAACATCTGGAAGTTTGATCCACAATGAACTAATATTCAATACATATCAATACAATATTAACAAAAAACAATGTACTACCTGCTGTCAAGATTTACCTTACTTGAGTCCATCATTTGCCATTTTGCTGTTCAGTCTTTATTTTTATTGTCTAGGCGATGACAGGAAGACAGTCATAAGGCTATGTCATTCCCCACAGTATACATTTGTACATCTACCTTTGTTTTTTGTAACCTTGTTTCATTCCTTTGTATATGTATGCTGTGAAATAAAATATTGAATATTGAATATGAGATCTCCAGTGAGACAGGCCTGGCATTCTGAAAAATGCAGGAGGGCAAAAAATCGCTCTCCACAATCAGTTTAGGAGAGCAATTAGCTTTACACAGCTTTTTAAGTATCCAGTTGAACGAACTCATTGAAACTGAAACCAACAGACTACATCAGTGATTTTATTAACTTTACTAAGGTAAAGCGAAATCTCTTAGACATCTAGATGTCTCACTCAACAACCGAACACACACTTGACAAGACCTGTGTGTGTACCCAGACCTGTTGTCCAAGAAAGTCATACGCCTACCACTACCACCTTCAACCCCCTAAGGGGGGTTGAAGGTGGTAGTGGTAGGCGTATGACTTTCTTGGACAACAGGTCTGCTTGAATCTACAGTCACATCCTGGTGCAAGTGCTTCAAGTGACAGGATAGTAGCAATGGTAGTATATTATAGTGTCAATATTCCTTGAATAATTACCCCTCAAACTGTGATGTCAGGTGTTGAACTTGAAACTGACAGAATAAAAAATATTACTGTGACCCATTTTGCTTCAAATGATTGCAACTGTGTTTGTGTATGGTTGCAGCCATTACCTTTTACCACTAAACCACTTTCAAAATGAAATTACGTGATGTTATGTGACTTCGAAGTTAAATTACATTTTTGCTTTACAACAAAAATTTAATGTGAGCATAATACATGTAATCTCAATCATCCCAGACCAAAATATTGAGGAGGGCAATTTTTCGCTCTCCTTAATTCTTTCAGGAGGGCAGTAAGGAGAGCTAAAAAATCGCTCTCCTGAAATTGCCAAGCCTGGTGAGATCCCCCAATAAGGCACCATCCATACATCTCCTACTACTCCCGCCCTCTCCCTGCTCAGGTCTGTTGTCTTCGGGAGATGCCTCTGGAATCTCGACCTTAGTTTAAACAACATTTATTTGAATATGTTATCTGTATACATTACACAGTGGGTGGTAAAAAAAAGCATAATACGGAATACAATAGTACACAAAATAACATAGATATACGAAGAATTAGGTTGCTATGTAAAGAAGGGATTCGACAGGAAGCGGAAAGCTCGACCTTGCCCCCCCCCCCCCCCCAAAAAAAATCTTACTTAGCACCTCCCCCTCCCTGAATCGAAATCCTGGCGCCGCCACTGCTTTTTGTACACAAATTCGTTCAACGAAGATTGTTAAATTCAAAAGAAATTAAATGAAATCCATTTTTATTCTCCAGTAAGCTCCGCTGATGTTTTTTCTCTATTTCATACTTTTGCTCACAGATATCGGATAGCCTTTTGCTCGGTAAACTCGATGTTTATTCTCAAGTTATCTCCTCTGATTTTCATATTACATTCCATAATTTTGTTCCATCACTGGTCTCCATCCATACCCTTCTCATTAGTCAAGTAAAGGTGGCTCGAGACAGGATCCTGGAATACAACTTTGTGGCAGTGTTTATCGGATGTTTGCATCGAGCGAAGCGAGGGTGGACAACACTGCTTGGAATTTTATAATCAATGTGGTCACGTTTTTCGTTGAAATCTATGGAGCCCGAGAGGTGACATGATGATTTTTTGTTGTTGTAATCCATGTGCACGGATTACTAATCCGCGTGAACGGTTCAGGCGCGAAACCAGGATATCAAAGTTGAGGGCAAGAGTAATATTTAGCTAGTTCAGCGAGCTGAAGGTAGCGCCCCCCCCCCCCCCACACGTGTGGGGGGGGGGGGGGGGCTACATTCAGATCGCTGAACTACCTGTGAGTATAGAGAATAGGATGCACAGCATCATGCGATCCAAGATGGGAAGAGCACGAGGGGCAAACCCCTTCTCGCTGAGTAGTATGTCTCGTATGTTTCAGGTCGTATTTGGAAGACCTCGGTGGATGACCTCGGAAGTGACGGTAACCCGCGTGAGCGGCCATGTTGTGACGACATCTCCATAGTGATACGTGGTGTGAGTGTGCATGCGCAGCGCGTGTTGTTAGGGTGATACGTGTTTCCGTCGTCCATTCTGTATACTGGAGGCCGTCATCTTGGTTTCTATGGTAGCACGTGATTGCTATGTATATTGGAGGCCGCCATCTTGGTTTCTATGGTAGCACGTGATTGCTATGTTACCCAATTTTTCTGCAATAAGACGGGGTTTGTTCGGAGGGGTGTTCGATTGAATCAGAATAAATCTACCACAAACAACCCGACAATCCCTCCAAATCACCGAAATTGACTTTATTTACTGCGGATTTTCCATTTTATTGACTTAGCACGTAGTGCTATAGTACCGAGGAGTCCAAGGAGGTGTGTTCCTTTGTAGAAGAGTATTTTTCTGGTTCGGATTTTCCCAGAATCCTCGTTTAATTACCCAAATAAACCCGTCAAGTTGTACTATTTCGAATTCTTTCAGAATTCTCTGTTTCTATCTATATATGTAATAGTTTATGTCTACCTAGCCATGTTCTTTTGTTCTGGAGTATACTCCAGTAGCGTAGAAGAGCCTATTAGTTGGAACAGTTTTGCTTATTATTACTATATTTAGCAATTTCTGGTCTATTCTTGTTAGTTCTGACCCTATTCCAAGTACTCTTGTTGTTTCATATATCTAGATCATTTATAACCAATCAGATTGCTTAATTTCTCATAATCTGTATGCAGAGTTATCTCCCTTCTGCATAATAAAAGCCTATATCGAATGGCAATATCCCCGGGCACCCCAGATTCGGCACCCCTTTTTTTGAAAACAGATTTACCAAATAATTAAGATAACTGAGTTTCAATAAGTCCATCCTGTCCTTGATCCTCATCCACCCAAGCTCATCCCTGATTGCTTCTGGTGCTACGGCATTACTCGACCCCATTATCCATCGGCCTGCATCGTTGCCTACTATCCATTGGCTGACCACCACCATACCTCATATACCTATACCCATATATAACAATGTTACAGACTTATCTGGTAATTTATTAAATTAAATTAAATCAGTAAAAAATCTAATAACTAGTTTGTTTTAGTCACTGCCAAACAACGACAAATTCATTTACGAGATTGGCGGGCGGGATGGGGGTGGATATGCTCCCGTTTACTCAAAGCTTCCTTTAGTCGTTTTTCAAGTTTGACATATGGTTTGCTGTTTTTCAACACACTGAGTAGCGAAAACCAAACTTAAGACTCATCTTTGTGAGGTATCCAGCGTTTTCGACACCCGGCGATTTCGCCCCTCGGCGATTTCGACACCTGGCCGGGCCATTTCGCCCCCGAAGTCGGCCATTTCGACCCCCGAGGTCGGCCATTTCGCCCCCGAAAAAAAATTATAAATGAGCCAAAAAAATGTATTATTTTTAACTTACCTTCTCATATCCGCATGCTTTAAATAAATAAAAATAACAAAAAAATGTATAATTATACCTGTTGGTGTACTTAGGAATCTGATTGAAAAAATGGTCGGCCATTTCGCCCCCTGAAATGCTTTTGTGTTAATTTGTTATTTGCTTAAAACAACACACCAGAACAGAGACTTAATCACCATCCTTTGTTCACATTTTGAGAGATTGAAATTCACTCTACTGAATCTAGCGATGTTGTTTTTAGCGATCAGTGTTAACTGGCTTGTTTGTGTTGATACACATTTTAGTTATTTGTTCGGAATTTTCTCTGATAGCGGTATTTTTGTTTATTGTGAATGTGTTGTTTCAGCGAACATTGTTAACTGATTTCAGTGTGATTGATGGGTATTTGTGTTTACAAATTGAGTGTGATTGATGGGTATTTGTGTATACAATGTTATTTTATAAATAAGGAATGCAAATGGATTTTTCAGCAATACCATGCGACCACCTCAATGCTGAAGTGATTGCAGCTGAAATTGAACTTGACCACAAACACGTGGCCATCATATCATATTATAACAAGCCGCAAGCAACAGTAGACAGTAAAGTATTTGAATTTTTTACCAACAAGTACAAGCACTGCATATTCTTGGGTGATTTCAATTCCAAACACCAGGTATTCGGTTGTCATAAGACTGAGCCTAATGGTGACGCCCTTTTCCATATCATTGAAGAACTCGATCTATTCGTGGTAAATAACGATCAAGACGTAACATACATAAGCAACAACCCACTCCATCAATCAGATATCCTAGACTTGATTATCACCAGCAAATCACTAACCAGCCAAATGCAAGACATATTTGTAGGAGATGATGATCTAGGCAGTGATCACCTGCCGGTTCACGCCACTCTGAAATGTAATACTGGTCCCGCAAGGTATCCTCCCGTGAATAGGAGGAACCTATCAAAAATTGACTGGAACCTCTTCAGAAACATTATCGAAGTAAAAATAAAGGCAAATGACCCCTCAAATGTTCATGAACTAGAAAAAGCCTGCACCCACCTTAACGACGTTATCAACAGTACGCTAGATGAAATCTGTCCCAAGCAAACAGTAAAGACGCGGATAAACAGAATAACCCAAACAACTCTTCAAATAATCAAACAAAAAAGAAAAGCCTTCCGGGCTTACCAATCAGAGAATGATCAAATGAAAAGAGCAGAACTTAAAACCGCGTATAATCGCCTTCATGGGGAAGTAAAAAAGGCCATAGCTAACGACAATCGCGTGAGATGGGAAAAAGCAACCGAAAACCTAAATGGGCTGAGAGAACCTAAGAGGTTCTGGGATACATTTAAAACTCTTACTGGCCAAAAGAGCAAAATTGCCAATAATAATGCGCTAAAGACTAGCGACGGATCTATGGCCATAGACGACAAGGCAAAGGCCAGTGCTTTTGCCGAACTTCTAAAGAAGGCACATCGTCCACAAGAAGGGAACAGATATGACAACGATTTTAAGGTACGAGTAAATAAATTTGTCCAAGATAACAACTCAATCTTCAATGAACCGAACTTCGACAAAAGGCATGAAGACGGGGATGACCACGAATTAACCGAACCAATAAGCGTAGAAGAGGTCATGGGTATAATCAGAAAATGCAGGTCATCTTCGTCCCCAGGAGAAGACGAAGTCTCTTACAAAATAATGAAACAGTGCCCCAACATCTTCTACTGCAGACTTACCAAACTCTTAAACTGCTGTCTCTCCTATGGGTACTTCCCAAAATGCTGGAAAGTGGCCACGGGAGTCATGATACCTAAACCCGACAAAGACCTTACCAACCCTTCTAACTACCGCCCAATCAGCTTGCTTAGCTGTGTTGGGAAAATATTTGAGCGGATTCTCACAACGAGACTTCGCAGCTATCTCGAATCAATCAATTTTTTCAACAAATGGCAAAGAGCGTATAGGAGTCAGAAAGAGGGAATCGAACATGTATATAGACTGGTCGATTATATGAAAACAGCATTTAGTCAAAACGAAATCGGAACCGCGCTTTTCTTGGATGTAGAAAAAGCGTTCGACTCGGTATGGCACAATGGCGTGAGATATAAACTAGCGAAAATGGGATTACCCACTAAAATTCTAAGGATCATATCATCATTTCTAACTGACCGAAAAATCAAGGTGAGGGTTAATCGCGAGGTGTCAGAGGAAGTAATACTCGAAGCGGGAACACCACAAGGGTCGGTTCTAAGTCCGCTTCTTTTCATAATATATGTGAATGATATAGAAAAAGTAGGGAAAAACTTTGTTGAACTATCGCAGTTCTCAGATGACAAAGGCATTTGGACAGCCAGCAAGTCCAGAAACATAATTAAAAATCGTCTGCAGGATACCATTCGCGATCTTGAAAGCTGGTGTGCCCTGTGGCGCATCAAACTCAATGCCGCCAAAACTCAAAAAGTTACGTTCTTCAAAAAGCAAAGGAAAAAACCAGTCCCGACTATCGATCTCCAGTTATACGATCACAAACTAGAAGCAAACAAAGAGGCCAAATTTTTGGGATTTATCCTAGATAGCAATCTCAGTCTAAACAGTCACGTAAACTCCATTACGGTTAGAGCTACTAAACGTATCAATTTTCTGAAGATGATCAGAGGTAGAAATTGGGGAGCAAACAAAGATGTGCTTCTCAAGCTCTACAAAACATTTATACGTCCGGTACTAGAATACGGTGCCGTAATAACAAGCGACCTAAGCAAAACCAACATTCAGAAGCTACAGAGGGTTCAAAATTATGCCCTGCGAGTGGCACTATGCAAACCGAAATGGACACCGATAAAGGAACTTCACGAGCTAGCAAAAATAGAAACTATTGATACGCGATTAAAAGACCTACAAACCAAAACCCTCAACAGACTCCAAGATAGTGAATTAATGGTTGAGTTGAACGAACACCGATCCCTTAACAGAAAAACAAAATAAGTTTCCAGAAAATAAAAAAAAAAATAAAAAAAAAATAATAAAATAAAATAAAATAAAAATTATACAATATAACTAAATCGCGTGGAGTCAGTGAGGATTGCCTCGCTACTCATTGGGAACTTTAGGATAGAGTCTGTGAGGACTGCCTCGCAACTCTGCTGAAGCGCGATTGAAACGCGTTTAATAAGATCTATATAACACAACCCTCCACATACTCCAGGATAGTGAATCAATGGTGAAGCTGAACGAACACCGAACCCTAAACAGAAAAACAAAATAATCCACAGTAAATTAAAATTACTCAATAGAATTAAACTGCGTGGAGTCAGTGAGGATTGCCTCGCTACTCATTGAGGTCTTTAGGATTGAGTCTGTGAGGATTGCCTCGCAACTCTGCGTGTTGGGAGTGGACTCCGAAGAAACACACCCCTTACCCCATCCATAGCAACAATCACACAGCAGGCACAATATACAATAGCGGATACCTATCTTTCTCTCTACCTTTTACTTTTCTAACTGAACATTCTCAAATTTTCTTGCAACACTCTTATCAAGAAGAAGCATGGAAATGGTAGACAAAGCGTAGGAGGAATTGGTGCAACCTACCTTTCTGCAACATATACAAGAAACCACCAAACGCTAGGCAAGGATTGAAACAAGCTTGTCTGGCTGGGAACGAGTGTACATTTGATATAAATAAACATTTGAATAAAGATTTAACAGCCCTTTTAAGGGCTTGAGGGTGTGTGTCAGTGATTTTTTTTTTTTTTTTTTTTTTTTTTTTTTTTTTTTTTTTTTTTTTTTTTTTGGGGGGGGGTGGGGTGGGGTGGAGGAGGTCATTTGGGATTCCCGAAGGATAACCAGATACCTCAAAATCACATACGGCATCCTATCTCCCAGAAGGCTTGATGGATGACTCCCGGTTTCTTAAAACTAAACTGTTGGAGCTTTCTCCACTTCTTTTTTGTAACCGCTATGGTCATATACCGGGGCCGCTACCAAACCGGCGTTGCTGTTTGGTTTTCTTTTCTCTTCTTCCCTTAAACTTGCCATCGCACAACATTACATTCTGGCTCGCCACCATGGTGGGACGCAAACCTCTACCATCGCCGAACTGGAACCGAACAGAGCTCGCTCTCTAATAGTTTTAAAGGCGTTGGGGGATTGAGTATTGACCATCTAACACTCCAGCTTAAACTGCCGGGTATTATAACCGCGTGCATAACCCCCTCAGACTCCATTTTGGGCAATAGGAAAGCTAGGCCTGTGTGATCCAAGGAAAAAAAATAAGGTTAACCGGGTCGCAAGGGATTTGTAAATCCCACATCGTCCCTGCGCGCCTTCGGCGCGCTAAAACCTTTCATTCATTCATTTTCAGCATTCATCATCATGTCTTCAGACACAGCGTGCATTCACTGTTCCAAACAAGTCAGAAAGCGTCAGCAAGCATTACAGTGTGGTGGTTGTGATAGATGGCAGCATCGGACTTGCGAAACTGGAATTACCCAAGCTGCATATAGAGAGGCCGTAAAAAGTGGAGGTTCCATTGATTGGTCATGTAATGAATGTGAAAATCGAGATCAGCACTGCGCAATAACAGACTTGGTTCACTTTGAGTCGAGAGTATCGTTGGTTAGTGAGGAAATTAGCGAAGAAATTCCCATCAATACACAGCTTGAAAGTACTCGTACTTCGACAGAAGTTGGGCAATTTGAACTCGAAATAAGTAATTTGACACACAACTCATCTACGAGGGCGTTGGAAAGGTCTGATTTCGACGTCTCAAGAGAACCAAGGTCATTGATACCCGAAGTACAAGAAGAGTAAGTAATTGTTTTATTATAGTTTATTATTGTATTATTATTATCTTATATATTTCCATTTTTTTTAAAATTTTGTTAATGAAATGGAGTTTTGTTTGAGAGAGTGGTTCTTAGGTGGTTATCGGGGAACCTAAAGGAAAAGGTTATGTACTAATTACAGAGGTTGGGAGGATTCGGTTTGCTGGGAAAAGAGAAGGGACGCGGGGAGGGGATAAAGGTAAAACAGATGAAGGGTGATCAAGGCCTTCTCGCTTGAGAACCGCGACAAATCACACGGATGGCCAAAGTGTTATTATATTATTATTATTGTATTGGTGAAACTAATTACTCATGACACCAAGGGCCCGACTAACCTTTGGGAGCTTCATCAGTAGTGTATGTATTATTTCATTACATTTTCTGATTAATGTTTAAACTAGAGAAAGGTTGAGGACATCGGCCTGGGGATAACTTTGTTGGAATCATGAAAGCGCTATATACAGATGTGAAAAGCCAACTTAACATAGGAAGTGTGTCCACGAATCCTGTCCCCATGGATATAGGTCTCAAACAGGGTGGGAGGGGGTGGGGTTCAGGCAGAGTAATGGCCTTCTCTTCAGAGAACCGCGACAAATCAGCGGCTGGCCAAAGCGTTATTATTATAATTATTACTAACCTTTACTTTTACTTTCAGATCTGTAACTGATGAGACCATCAACCGACATGATGTAAGCGAAGTGGAATCAACCGTTACATTTGAATTAGTAGAAAATGGTTCTACCAGAGGAAAACGAAAGCTTGTATCAAGTGACGGCTACACATTTGTACACAAAAAGATTTTAAAAAATGGAACAGATGTGTGGAGGTGTAGTGTGCGCGGTAAAAACTCAATTTGTCCAGCAACAGTTAATCAAAGAGGGGACCAGTTTGAGCCAAATACCCGTTCCCATATTCACCCAGCAAAACCAGGAATCGACGTGGCAGTAAAAATCAAAAGAGACTTGAAGGCTGAATCCAGAAAAAAGATTTTTGATCCCTCGGGAAATATTGTTAGAGACGTCGTAGATAGGTATAACGACCCCGACCTTCCTGAAGCATCAAGACCTTTGGAGGCAACATTAAAAAGACTGTGCAACAAAACCCGTTCAGACCTTAGACCCGCTGATCCATCTGACTTGAACTTCACTGTAAGTATTTGCTGCAAGTAATCTGCTTACCTTGTTTATGGGTAAATTTATGGGGAAATGGGAAAGTTTTTGGAGCTAGAGAGAGAGAGAGAGAGGGGGGGGGGGCGGGAGGGGGAGAGTATTGTAGTGATATTGTTAATTAGTTGTGCATCTAATTGAATGGAGGCATTGTCCAAACATAATCGACGTGAGAGAGAGAGAGAGAGAGAGAGAGAGAGAGAGAGAGAGAGAGGGAGGGAGGGAGGGGGAGAGAGTATTGTAGTGATATTGTTAATTAGTTGTGCATCTAAAAGAGAGAGAGGGAGAGAGAGAGAGAGGGGGAGGGAGGGAGGGGGAGAGAGTATTGTAGTGATATTGTTAATTAGTTGTGCATCTAATTGAATGGGGGTGTATGAGTGTATTTATTAAAATAATTGTTTTATTTTTCAGTTGGACGAAGACTATCTCAATCAGCAGATAGGAGAAGCATTCTTCCGTGATGATATCAAAGTTGGGAACAGGCGTCATCTTATATTTGCAACAGACAGACAATTAGAACTACTTTCGAGAGCTAAAACCTGGTATTTAGATGGAACCTTCAAAGTTGTTGCCGAACCGTTTTACCAGCTGCTTTCTATCCATGGTTTTGTGAAATCTGGTGACAACTTGAAGCAGTTACCTCTCTGCTTTTGTGTAATGTCTGGCAAGAAAACAGAAGATTACAAAAAGGTAAGTTTTAAGTAATTTTGACATTATACATCAAGAAAAATCAAGCGCGTTTGACGGTATAAAAATAATAATTTCGACAAGAATCCTAAAAAAATCAAGAATAATTAAATTGAACACGGTTGATAATAAAAAAAATAGACATTAAAACAAGATTCACTAAAATAATAACAAGAAAAATTACATTAAAAACAATAATAGTAGTAAGAAAATACTAATATTTTATCTTCTTTTTCTTTCTAGGTACTGAACTGCATTTTGGATCTACTCCAGAACAACATTAATGTGAGAGAATTCGTGGTAGACTTTGAATCGGGTATGTGGAAGGCACTAAGGAAATGTTTCGACCAACCTAAAATACACGGATGTTCTTTTCATTTTGGACAAGCTCTGTGGCGAAACATGCAGAACAGGGGATTACAGGTGAGAACATATTTTTTTATTTGGGTTGTGATGTACAAATTTAATTAATTATAATTTATTACATGTAAAACATCTTTTTAATAATAAAAGAAAAATAATTTCTACATTAAAAAATAATCAGTAAGTTAAATACATTTAAACACTATTTTTTTTAATCTTACAAGAGAATAGAAAATAGTTTCGATTTTACGAGTTTAACTTTCAATATATTTCAGCCTGCCTATTCCCGTAAAGACAAGGTGTACAAACTTTTGAGAAAGGTATTTTGCCTACCATTTCTTCCTGCTGAAGATATCCCGGCCGCATTCAATTCCCTCATGGTAAAAGTTGACCCAAGTTCATCAAGCCTCTTGGACTTCATGGAGTATGTAAAAAAGAATTGGATAGAAAGTTCAATCTGGAGTGTAGAATCCTGGTCTGTAAATGGTAGAAGCATCAGGACAAACAATGACTGCGAAGGTTATCATAATCGACTGAATCAACATGCATCCAAGGTGAGCTCTAATACAATTTGTAAAATCTATATATAAATAAATAAATAAAAATAATACTAAAATCAAGAAATTAATAATCATGATACCGGGTAAATATCTTGAATAAATATCAACAAATATCAATGTACAAGTATACAGATAAAACGGGAGGAGACAGCGAAATCGCCGCTGGGACGAAATCGCCGATGTTGCCAAAGGTTTAATAATAACACTGAAATACCAGGTAATAAGAATTTAATATCTAGTAAAGACACTAAGTAAAGAAACTAACCTCCATTCTTTTTTTTCAGGGTAACCTACCATTTTATTTGCTCTTGACCCTGCTCTTTCAAGAAGCCAAACACATACCGTTGTTCGTCAAGATGATCTCGGAGGGAAAGTTGAAACGCAGACAGAGAAACGAAGTGAGGCAGACACAGGGGAAATTGATGGAATTATGGGAGAGCTACAACAACAGACAAATTTCTACATCTTCTTTCTTGAAAGAATGTGCTGCAATTTATGCCCCGAATGGACTGCTACCAGATGACTGTTAGAATAATATATATATTGTACGCATCTATATTTTATATTCAAATTATACTTCTGTTTTTTGTCTGTTTCTATGTAAATAACGTTGAATCTATTTTGTTTGTGTCTTATAAAATAAATACCATATTGTCTGTTTCTATGTAAATAACGTTGAATCCATTTTGTCTGTGTATTATAAAATAAATACCATACAATTGTGTATTATAAATAAAGTTACCATGCCATACGATTACTTGTCTCTACTTTATAACACCTGGTTTGGGGGCGAAATCGCCGAGGGGCGAAATGGCTTTGGGGGCGAAATCGCCGGGGGGCGAAATGGCTTCGGGGGCGAAATCGCCGAGGGGCGAAAAGGCCGACATTCCTTTGTGAATGGCAGCTTGTCACTGTGTTTAATTATGTACTGAACTGTGAAAAAAAACATCTAGAGGTGTAAATGCTGAATAATAGCCTATTTAAAAAAAATTATTGACTCATCAGCAAATATTTATTTATTGGGGCCGAAATGACTTGGTAAAAGCTTAAAAAGTGAGACGTTTCGGTCATTTATGCGGGCGAAACGTCCCTGCCAAAACGTTCCAAGCTGAAACGTCTCAAGGCCGAAACGTCACGAACCCTCCAAAAATGATGCTATTGTTAATGTTATACCAGGCCGAAACGTCTCAAGGTCGAAACGTCACGAACCCTCCAAAATCATGCTATTGTTAATTATATTAATCTGTTCGCTCGGATTAAGAAACCGTTCGCACGGAATAGTAATCCGTTCGCACGGATTATTAAACAGTTTGCACGGATTAGGTAACTAATTGACCATGTCACCTCTTGGGCTCCATAGAAATCAAACAAAATAGTCTACTTTCCTTATTTTTTTGATGTCAATCAACATCGAAAATAGTCGACCCTGACCGTGAATTGTCTAACCTGTTTGCTCTGATTTTAACCGAACGCATAAACACAAACGCATTCGATTATAAAAATGGGTCATTGACATACACCTTGACAGTTAATGTTCATCATAAACAATTCACAAGTGTGCCTGTTTAATGTTTATTAATATTTTCATTTCGTGTATTTAGTTTTACTGTTCTGGAAATTCAACAGGAAACCGTCAACTACAGAAGACCCGAATGGAACTGAACGGGAAATATATTTTGGTCTCGGAAATTAAGTTTTGTGCCTACCAACTGGTAGTTGTACTGTCATTGTGAGAAGACCTCGTACTTCAACTTCTTGTACTGACTACAGTAGACTGAAATGAAATGCGATGAAAACACACTGGCCAAAATCTACAAATAAACTGGAAATGTGATAATATATCACCCGGCTTCAGATCCCACGGACATATTTTAAACTCAGCCTGCCAAACACGTTTTGACACCAAAGCAAAAGTATGAAACAGAAGAGCTAACTGTGTCAATCGAACACCTGTACTTTGAACAGCTAAATGACCTATCTGAACGCCGTAGGATTAAGAGAGTACATGTTGCTGTCTATTGACATAGCCGCAAAACATCGTACAGAACTTGAACTACTGAGATCTGTAGTATATGGGCATCATCTGTAGTTCTTACAAGTTACAGAAGTGGGCAAAGTCCAAACTCAGATTTATACATGTAGCCTGTTGGCCATTAAAAATATTTGGTGGGTTGTGCCTTGTGGTGTCTTCCATGCAGACCAATTACACAGGTAGACCAACACGTTTATTTTTTTAATTTTCAAATTTTTAACTCAACTTTGGCGAAGCCAAATTTGAGCTTTTGTCATGGCCCGTCGTTCGTCTGGCTGTCTGTCTGTACGTCAACAATTGCATACGGCTCGGGCTAGAGGCCGTATTTATGAACTGATCTTTACGAAACTTCTTGGGTACCTTTGTTATGACCGTGGGACGAAAACGAGTGTTTTTGGTGCGGCCTGAAATTCAAGATGGCTGCCAGCCGCCATTTTGTATGAAAGCTCTGATTTGAACAATTTTTTTGTATTTTTGTATGAATGTTTAGTACCATGGGATACATCACATATAATACAGGTTTTTTTTTCTCTTATGTAAATTATGCAAATTAGACTAACTTTGATGTATTTAGTGTTATTTTCAGCACTGTAATTGCAAATGCCAATACGACTCGGGCTAGAGGCCGTATTTATGAACCGATCTTTACAAAACTTCTTGGGTACCTTTGGTATCACCGTGGGACGAGAACGAGTGTTTTTGGGTGCGGTCCGAAATTCAAGATGGCCGATGGCAGCCATTTTGTACAAAATTAGGTGCAGTCCGATTTTTGCGCAGAACTTCCATATGAAAGCACTGATTTGAAAATTTTTGTGTGTGAATGTTTAGTACCAGAGGATACATCATATATAATACAGGTTTTTTCTTGTGCAAATATTATGCAAATTAGATGAACTTTGATTTTTTCAGTGGTACATTACACACAGTAAGTACACATGTCAATACGGCTTGGGCTAGAGGCTATTTATGAACTGATCTTCACAAAACTTCTTGGGTACCTCTGTTATCACCTTGGGACAAGAACAGGTGTTTCTGAGTGCGGTCCAAAATTCAAGATGGCTGCTAGTGGCCATTTTGTACCGAAATTAGGTCTAATCAGTTTTTAGCTTAACTTGACATAGTCAAGATAAGCTATTGCCATCACGTGTGCAGAAGTCTGTGACATCTGTTCACATTTTCCGTTAGCATGGGCTGCACCCCGCAGTTCTTGTGTGATCGTCACAAATTTTCATAAAAAAGGTCATATTTATGGAAGGATTTCATTGTAACCTATTAGGCTGACTCCATATAATGCCTAGATGATGACATCCCCTTTTGGTTGTGATTGGCCAGCTGTGATGGCTACAAGTGCCCAAAGCCCCAAAACCTTGAGCACAGTCTACAGGTCATATTTATGAAGGGATTTCATTGTAACTTTGTAGGATCACTTCAGATGATGCCCAGATGAGATTGTCCCCTTTGGTTGCGATTATTCAACCATGATGGCCGCCCAAGCCCGAAGCCCGAAAACCTTAAGCACAGTCTACAGGTCATATTTATGAAGGCATTTCATTGTAACTTGGTCGGTTGACTTCATATAATGTCTAGATGAGAATGTCTCCTTTTGGACATGATTGGGCAACTTTGACGGCTAAAGGTGCCCGAAGCCTGAAAACCTTTAGCACTGTCTACAGGTCATATTTATGAAGGGATTTCATTGTAACTTGGTAGGATGACTCCAAATAATGTCGAGATCTATAAGAACGTCCCATTTTGGCCGTGATCATTCAGCCTTGATGGGTGCCCGAGCCCAGAAGCCTTTAGCATAGGCAAAAGGTTATATTTATAGAAGGATTTTATTGTAACCTGTTAGGTTGACTCCATATAATGCCTAGATGATGACATCCCCTTTTGGTCGTGATTGGTCAACTGTGATGGCTACAGGTGCCCGAAAACCTTGAGCACAGTCTACAGGTCATATTTATGAAGGGATTTCATTGTAACTTCGCAGGATCACTCCAGATGATGCCCAGATGAGACTGTCCCCTTTGGTGGCGATCAATCAGCCATGATGGCTGCCCGAGCCCAAAGCCCGAAAACCTTTAGCACAGTCTACAGGTCATATTTATGAAGGGATTTCATTGTAACTAGGTAGGTTGACTTCATATAGTGTCTAGATGAGAATGTCCCCTTTTGGGCACGATTGGGCAACTGTGACGGCTTCAGGGGCCCAAAGCCCAAAAACCTTTAGAACAGTCTACAGGTCATCATGATGAAGGGATTTCATTGTAGCTTGGTAGGATGACTCCAAATAGTGTCCAGATGAGAATGTCCCCTTTTGGTCATGATCATTCAGCCTTGATGGCTGGCCGAGCCCAAAAACCTTTAGCATGTCTGTAGGTCGTATTTATGGAAGGATTTCATTGTAACTTGTTAGGCTGACTCCATATAATGCCTAGATGATGACATCCCCTTTTGGTCGTGGTTGGTCAACTGTGATGGCTACAGGTGCCTGAAGCCTGAAAATCTTGAGCACAGTCTACAGGTCATATTTATGAAGGGATTTCATTGTAACTTCATAGGATCACTCCAGATGATGTCCAGATGAGAATGTCCCCTTTTGGTGGTGATCATTCAACCATGATGGCTGCCCAAGCCTAAAGCCCGAAAACCTTGAGCACAGTCTTCAGATCATATTTATGAAGGGATTTCATTGTAACTTGGTAGGTTGACTTCATGTAATGTCTAGATGAGAACAGCCCCTTTTGGACACAATTAGGCATGTTGGCTACAGGGGCCCAAAGCCCGAAAATCTTTAGCACAGTCTACAGGTGATATTTTTGAAGGGATTTCATTGTACCTTGGTAGGATGACTCTAAATAATGTCCAGATGAGAACGTCCCCTTTTGGTCGCGATCATTCAGCCTTGATGGCTGCCCGAACCCCAAACCCCAAAACCTTTAGCATAGTCTATTGGTCATATTTATGGCAGGACTTCATTGTAACCCGTAAGTTTGACTCCATATAATGTCTAGATGATGACATCCCCTTTTGGTCGTGATTGGTCAACTGTGACGGCTTCAGGGGCCCGAAGCCCAAAAACCTTGAGCACAGTCTACAGGTCATATTTATGAAGGGATTTCATTGTAACTTTGTAGGATCACTCCAGATGATGCCCAGATGAGAATGTCCCCTTTTGGTTGCGATCATTCAACCATGATGGCTGCCAGAGCCCAAAGCCCAAAAACATTTAGCACAGTCTACAGGTCATATTTATTAAGGGATTTCATTGTAATCTGGTAGGTTGACTTCATATAATGTCTAGATGAGAACGTCCCCTTTGGACGCAATTGGGAAACTGACGGCTACAGGGGCCCGAAGCCCGAAAACCTTTAGCACAGTCTACAGGCCATATTTATGAAGGGATTTTAATGTAACTTGATAGGATGATTCGTTTTGGAATAATTTCACTGTAACTTGGTAACTTTTGTTGATATACGTTAACTGTGAGGGTCACATACCTTAATTGTGAGGTCATATTAATCCACCCTCAGCTCTTTAGTACAGTGTACACCTCATATTATTTTTATCATAAACATAGCATACAGGGAACAGAAATGAAAATATTCCCAATTATCACAATTCTTGTCTTATTTCATAATCCTTTCATAAACATTGAACATTATCCTTTTCATCAAACACAACACACAAGTTTCATTGACACTTTCATTTGTTCACAACGGCTAGAGGCCGTATTTATGAACCAATCTTTACAAAACTTTTTGGGTACCTTTGTTATCACCGTGGGATGAGAACGAGTGTTTTTGGGTGTGGTCCGAAATTCAAGATGGTAGTGTTCAACCGATTACCAAAAATGGCCGCTGACCGATTACAGGTTATTTGAGCTCACAATTGGCCAATTCCGATGCCAATTTCGATTGTAATACCGTGCACTGTTCTAGACAAGCCGAGGCTGCTAAGAACTACGTTAAATTGAACTTATTTTACGGGTTTACAGTCCGGACGTTCACTATCAGATAAGTCGAGACTCGAAAGAACTACATCAGATTGAACATGCTTCACAGTGTTATACTCCGTTGACTCAGGTCTAGCAAAATTACCAGTCTTGCACACTTGGTCCGGTAAACGTGGCTCTAAGAGCCACGTTTACCACCCAGGTGCGTGCAACTGGTGATTTTTTACTGCGACCTGAGTTAATGGAGTGCAATCTTCCCTCTTTTGGTATGAACTGGCGATTGCTGCAAGTTCGCTCAATTGTCAGTTTGACATGTCATTTAGCTTGTATATCCCGTAAATGGGCATCTAAAGAAATTAAAAATGCACATTGTGGTGGTTTTTCAACTTTATTGAATTGTATCATTGACATCATTTTACATTAACAACTGAACAATTGCAGAAGATAATAAAATGTGTTTTGACCTTAACCCTTTACCCAACGCAGACGATATCAAAATTTATTATTTCAAATATCATTTTTTAAAATTTTTCAAAAAATTTCAACAAAACCATATCATGTGACCCCTCGTTGGAACGAGCTCGATGAGCTCGTTCCAACGAGGGGTCACATGATATGGTTTTGTTGAAATTTTTTGAAAAATAATATTTTTTCAACTGCTGAATTTGCATATTACGCGGGCGGATGCGGGCGATTCGTTGGGTAAAGGGTTAAACATCAATAAATAAATAAATAATAAGATGTGGTTTATGTATCATCACAAAGAAATGCTTGGCAACAATCGGTTGAACTGATGTTCCAGGAGGCGTTGCCGTTGTCATCCGATTGCAAACAATCGGCCGATTCTGGTGGCTGATTCAGATCATCGGTTGAACACTACAAGATGGCCACCAGCAGCCATTTTGTACCAAAATTAGTGCGATCAGTCTTTGTACAGAACTTCTGTATGAAAGTTCTGATTTGAATAAATTTTTGTATGAATGTTTAGTAAAATGGAATACATCACATACAGTACGGGTTTTTTTCTTGCGCAGAAATTATGCAAATTTGATGAATTTTGATTTATTTAGTGCTACTTATACACTGTAAGTGCACATGTTAATACGGCTTGGGCTAGAGGCTGTATTTATGAACCGATCTTCACGAAACTTTGTTATCACCTTGGGACGAGAATGAGTGTTTCTGAGTGCGGTCCAAAATTCAAGATGGCTGCCAGTGGCCATTTTGTACTGAAATTAGGTCCAATCATTTTTTTGCCACAACTTCTATACAGCTCGTATTTATGAACTGATCTTCATGAAACTTCTTGGGTCCCTTTGTTTTTTCTTGCGCAGAAATTATGCAGATTTGATGAATTTTGATTTATTTAGTGCTACTTATACACTGTAAGTGCACATGTTAATACGGCTTGGGCTAGAGGCTGTATTTATGAACCGATCTTCACGAAACTTTGTTATCACCTTGGGACGAGAACGAGTGTTTCTGAGTGTGGTCCAAAATTCAAGATGGCTGCCAGTGGCCATTTTGTACTGAAATTAGGTCCAATCATTTTTTTGCCTCAACTTCTATACAGCTCGTATTTATGAACTGATCTTCACGAAACTTCTTGGGTCCCTTTGTTTTCACCTTGGGACAGGAATGAGTGTGTTTTGGGGTGCCTTTGTTATCACTGTGCTATGAGAACAAATATTTTGGGGCTCAGTCAGACCCACTCTGGGACTCAAAGATTTCTTTTCTAGTTTAGCATCTGACTGTCACCCACCTTTACAATACTTTACCTATACATTTGTTACAGGCTACGGTCAGTATCTATGTACAGACCGTTACAATACTTTATATGTACCTTTGTTATCAGGTCATTACCTAGATGTTTGTCATTGCAGTGTCACATACTACACATGTACATGTCTTAACAAGTTGAGCTACAGTGTCATTGACACTTTCATTTTTTTTATCATACCCAATAGCGTTTTATTTTGCCCCATTAATGTTGTTAGATGCTCAAAATTTAACTCAACCCGCTGAGTATTTACATGTAAGGGCCTGTATAAGTAATGAAATTTTGTTTATTTTGAAATTCTCACCTCTCATATTCATTAAATTCAGATTAAATATACACAACTTATACACCAAAATGAAGGTTGGGATGTATAGAACACAAAACACATATGTAATCAACTCATAGAGTTGACAGCAGGCACCACTGGTTCCTGGAAGTCTGCTATCTAATTCGTACCAGAACCGATAATAAAATAATATTTCACGAGAACAACTTGTGGCCAAATGTGCTTTATATATTCAATAACAAAGCTAGGCATTCAAAACACTCTCGAGTGCAGCGATAGGAGATCATAGGACTGCATTTTGGAAAAGGACAACACTCTGCATTTTTATGTTTACCCATACTATGTATGGTACGCACAATGCCGGCATCTGGGGTGACCATCCGTCGTTCGTCCATCCTTTGTCTATTTGTCTATCTCTATCCGTATCTATTTCTTTGGCATTCGATAACTTGAAAAATATTGCTTTGTCAAGTTACTTTATATTTGTGTTCTGGTTACTGATGTGCCGAGCTGTATAGTTTTTGGTGTAAATCTGATAATTTGATGATGATCCTGAGATATTAACTCTTTATCCTTCAAATTGCAAATTCTTCCAATCCCTTTGACATGAGATAACTCAAAAAATATAAATCCAATTTTCATGTTACTTTACATGTATATATATCTTCAGGTTACTGATGTTCCGAGCTGTGTATTTTTTGGTGTAAATCTGTTATTTTGATCCTGAGATATTAACCCTTTATCCTTCAAATTGAAAATTCCTCCAATCCCTTTGGCATTCGATAACTTGAAAAATATTGCTTGGATTGTCTAGTTACTTTATATGTGTGTTCAGGTTACTGATTTGCCGAGCTGTATAGTTTTTGGTGTAAATCTGATTATTTGATCCTGTGATATTAACCCTTTAACCTTCAAATTGAGAACACCTCCAATCCATTTCTTCAGCATGCGATAACTCAAAAAATATTAACCTGATTATCAGGTTACTTTATATATGTATTCAGGTTACTGATATGCTGTGCTGTGCTGTATAGTTTTTTATGTAAATCTAAGAATTTGATCCGGAGATATTAACCCTTTATCCATCAAATTAGGCACTCCTCCAATCCATTTCTATATGTACCCATACCATGTATGGTGTACATAATGTCGGCATCCGGGGTGACCCTCCATCATACAGCTTTCTACTAGTTGCGCGTATGGGTACACATCTGACGATTTTATCGGCCTATTTTTTTATTGAAAATGGTTTCCATGTTCGACAGACAGGAGCAAATGACTCGATACCACAGATTTCCATCGAAAAACAAAATTGTTATTCTTAGAAATTTCAACAGGTATCATGATACCTTGCACTGAATATGACAACTGTGCAGGCTCTATATACATGTAATAATAGTATACTGTATTAAGGCGATCTTTCTCATTATTTGATTTTAGACGGCATTGTATATTGATGCTTTTTCTATCCGATGACATCGACTGGAAATCGAAAGTACATTCATATGAAAACAAAAGCGTTGGTTTTGGAATTTACCCCCATGTAGCCCTGTCGCTGTGTTTTGAAAAAGTTTGATACCCAAGCTTTGTTCTTGGGTATGTAAAGCACATTTGGCCATAAGTTGTTCTTGTAAAATATTATTAAATTATCAGTTCTGGTATGAATACGGTAGCAGACTTCCGGGAACCAGTGGTGCCTACGGTTGACCCTATTAGTTGATGTCACATGTGTTTCGTGTTCTATACATCTCAATTTTCATTTTGATGTACAATTTGTGTATATTCAATTTGAATTTATGGAATATCAGAGGTGAGAATTTTCAAAATAAACAAAATTTCATCACTTATGTAGTCCCTTAAAAAAAATGTTAATCAAATCTAGTCATGGATCAGGGCTTGCCATGAGTCGGGGCTGATCAGCCCAGGCCCCGAGATCAGCCCCGAGGAGCACTTGCTGAGGGCTTTTTTTCAAGCCCCGACATTTTCCACAAAAAAGCACTAACAATAATGGACAAAATGAAAAATCAGCCCCGAAAGTTCCCAACCTCAATATGTGGGGCACTTTTTTTAGGCCCCGACAATTTTACTCAAGGCGAGCCTTGATGGATGATGTTAAGCAGCCAGGACTGGATTTGCTGAAAATCTTTTTGGTAATTAAACTCCAGAAATCATTGGTAAAAACCTTCATTCAATTTACAGGGGGTAAATTTAATTTAAATATACAAATTTTACTTATTCTTGCTATGAGATATTATATGTCCTTGGAAGGAATATCTGCCAGCAGCAGGTAAAGAGTTAATTAAACTGCAATGTTCCGAAAACCTCAAACAGCGCAGTTATCCTACTTTAACTGAAGTAGAGCTGTAGGTTAACCGAAACCGGAATGAGTTTTTTTTTTTTTTTAAAAACTGAAACCGTTCCGTAATCTAAGTTTTTTATTAAAATACTCTCTTGCTGCAGAAATTCACAGAATGTAGCCATCCCAGAGTAGTGAGAGTACCCAGACACTGCCAATGGCAGTGTCTGGGTACTCTCACTACTCTGGAAAGGCTACATTCTGTGGATTTCCGACATTTCAGTTTAGTTGCATTTGCAGCTTTCCTCAAGTTGCGTGTAGGTGTCAAACCTCGGAAAATGGCCAAACACAATAAAAGTTCTGTATATTTAGGTAATTATTATATTGGCCATCCTGATTCTTCATGTATTATAGCTTATTTCGGGCATTCATTGAGTTTCATTCAATTTCACTGCCATTCAGTTATGATTCCGAACATAAGAATGAGTTTTATTGAATTTTATTTGGCCTCATGAACAAACCTAAAACCAAACCGAACCGAGGTTTTACTCCACCTGAAAAACCAAAACCGAAACCCAACAAGAAATTGAAAAACCTATAGCTCTAAATGGAAGATAAAAGGAAACATAGTTTCATTATCTTTATCTCAAAACGACAGCTTCGTTATCTTTATCTGGAGAATAATTAGCATCTAACATTTATCATCTTTCATTAGGCATTATTAACTCTCACAATTATCATCACCATACCATTCACATCATTATCAGTTGTACCGTCTCAGCAAAAGTAATTTTTTTTTTAACTATGAGCTGAAATTCCCAAAAGTTCAAAGTTCAAAGTTCATTTTTGGAAGAAAATAACATTTCATATTTATTTTTTTAATTTTCAAACATTTTTATAAAGATCTTTTTCTGTCATCTTGTCCTTAGGCAAGACACTTCACCCTCCATTGCCCATGTGGGGGCACGGTGACGCTGTGCACTAAGGCGTACTGCAATGTCGATGGTGCACCTGTCTTCAACCAATGGTAACCCTGCTTGTGTGGAGTTAGTATGTTGGGGAGCTGACAGTCACTCGTCGTTGCTCGGTGGTTCTCTCCGGGTATTCCGGCTTCCTCCACACGTGAAACTGTCGTGGTCATGATTAGCCATTGTGCAGAAATATGTGACCTTAAAGCACCAATAAATATATATTCTGTCATCTTGTCATCCTTCAGCTTATTCTATCCAATAACTGTCATGTTTCTATTAGAAAACTGACAAAATTCCATCTGTTGATTCTGCTAGGAATTTTGTTAGTCATACAGATAAGGCTGGGGCTTATTAAAAAAATTGTTTGCAAACTGCAAAGTGTTTGACATTCATATTTCTATGATTCCAGGTCTTAAAATATGTCCACATTCACCTGAATCGGTTGTGATTCTCATAAACTCCTGCTGCGAGTTCTACATGTATTTTCAGTTTTAAAAATACATGTAATGTAGACCTTGAGAATACCATTATCCCTTTCAGTACATTTTCAATAAGTACAAATCAAACCTCATATTTTGTCTTTGTTGGAGTTTAACTCCTTAACCCTTTACCCAACACAGACAAATTATTATTTTAAATATCATCTTATAAAATTTTTCCAAAAATTTCAACAAAACCATATCATGTGACCCCTCATTGGAACGAGCTTGATGAGCTCGTTCCAAAGAGGAGTCACATCATATGCTTTTGTTGAAATGTTTTGAAAAATAATATTTTTTTCAGCTGCTGAATTTACATATTACGTGGGCGGATGTGGCCTATTCATTGGGTAAAGGGTTAAGGGCCGACTCCCACTTTTGGTGTGATTCCTTTCTTAGTTTAAACAATAATTATTCAAAAAGAAATATGATATAATACATACATGTACAAATAACTGTTAACCCTTTACCCAACGAATCGCCCGCATCCACCTGTGTAATAATATGCAAATTCAGCAGCTGAAAAAATATTATTTTTCGAAAAATTTCAACAAAACCATATGTGACCCTCTATGGAACGAGCTCGTCGAGCTCGTTCCAAAGAGGGGTCACATGATATGGTTTTGTCGAAATTGTTTGAAAAAATTTAAAAAATGGTATTTAAAATAATAAATTTTAAAATCGTCTGTGTTGAGTAAAGGGTTAATATCACAGTAGCTGCACAGAGGATATAATACCGAAGTATGCACGGCAGGGTATCTTTTGTTTTCAAAATTTTGATCAAGCCAATTTTCGCGGTTTTCACCCCCTCCCGGAACATTGATCAGCATTTGGTATAAACTGGTTTGTAGTTTTAGAGCAAGGTTAGTTAATATTTGTGGTTTATTGACATCCAACCCATTTCATTTTATTTTTGGTCAAAATACCATGCTGTGCACATTTCTTCATCACAGGTGCCTAAATTCAATTTCCCCTTCCCTAAATATTTGCTGTAGCAAATTTCATGAGCTTAACGTTGACTACAGCAATAAAATGCACACCTGGCATTCTTAAAAATGCAGGAGGGCTAAAAATTGCTCTCCTCACATACCCTAGGGCAGCGATTAGCTCTCCTCAAGCTTACAAAAGCTAAAAGTGGCAAAATAAAGTTGTACTATTAATGAATTCTGCCTAGTGGGCTTTGTACATTTTATTTGGTGCTCCTAACAAGTTACATGTAGTCTCTGTGAGACGGCTACACTGCCCCTCCCACACATCTGGGTCTTAGCAAGGCCCGGATGTGTGGAAGGGCAGTTTGGTCATCTGGTCATCTCGCAGAGACCACTAACATAGCCGAGATCTGAAAACAGTGGGTTTTATGAATGGGCTTCTGTGGTTATCATTATTTTCTAAGGCTAAGAGGGCTATTTTTCGCCCTCCTCAATTTTTAGCTGCGACTAGCAGCTCTATAAGTGGCAATGTCGGTCTGTTGGTCTGTCTGTCGGTCGGTCGGTCTGTCTGTGACCAACGAGTTTGTCTGTGACCAACGAGTTTCAAAACTCAATAACTTTTGAAATACTTGATGGAATGACTTTATATTTGGCATGTAAGTGTATCTTATTGATGTCTAGCTACTGTTCAATGCATGTGTTGTTCCAAATATTTTTCTTGGAGTTATGGCCCTTGATGAACTTAGAATGTCAGTCGGTCTGTCTGTGACCAACGAGTTTCAAAACTCAATAACTTTTGCAATACTTGATGGAATGACTTTATATGTGGCATGTAAGTGTATATTATTGATGTCTAGCCACTGTTCAATGCATGTGTTGTTCCAAATATTTTTCTTGGAGTTATGGCCCTTGATGAACTTAGAATTTTGTGAAATTGCACCATCCGTCGCAGCTACGGCATCGATGTCGCAATTTTTTTAAGGCGAGCAGTAGGCGAGGGAATAAATCGCTCTCTGAAAATGCTAGGCCTGATAATGCAGTTCAACATGCATTCTTTTTATGGGTTCGTATCACTGACACACTAATAAGACACAGGCCTGGACTTTTGAAAAATCAAGTGGAGCTATGGTTCCCCTAAACCTGTGCCAGGAGAGCTATTCTTTACTTAAGTCTGCAGGGTATTTGATGACTGGATCCACATCGCAAATTGCTATACAAAAATGTCCAAACGCTAACCAATTTTCTTTCATACATGTATTGGCCTCATATTCACTATTTATCATCACATTTTGAAACCAACATGGAAATTGCTAATCAAATTTTCAAAAACAAAAAACACCATAGTCTGTTATTAATAAGGGAATTGAAGGTTTAAGGAGAGCTATTACAGCTCTTAAGGAGAGCAATTATGACTCTCCTTAAAATGATTTTGCAGGAGCCATGGAGGGCGGGAGCTTTTGCTCTCGTCAAAAGACCAGGACTGAAGACTGTAAGTTTGCTTACCTTGATTTACTTATTCCATTCCCTCGAATCAATTAGTGTCACTCCTTTGTGACTGAAACTTTGAAGTTTCGTTTCAGAGAACAGCTTATGCTGTACACATGCACAGTTGTTGTATTTATGTTGGATTTTCCTGAATGTGCTCACGTTCAGGAAAATCCAACATAAATACAACAACTGCGCATGTGTACAGCACAGTTTTTAGCTCATCTTGACAAAGTCAAGCTGAGCTAATCTCATCGCTCTCCGTTCGTCGTCCGTCAACACCATGTTTTGGTCTTCTCCTCCAAAGCCACTGGGCCAATTCAAGTGAAAGTTTGTGTGAGTGATGGTCCCAAAGGGGCATTTCATTTTTGTTCAACTCAGCATGCCCAGCCCCATAGGGAGGGAGTGGGGGAAAATGCTCCAAAATATTTTAAAAATCTTCTTCTCAAGAACCAGTGTGTACAATAACTTGATATTTGCTATGGAGCTTCCATATGAGGTGTAGAATCAAGTTTGTTCAAACGAAGTTCGTGAAGTAATATTTGGCTTTGTAATAGGAGGGGTAAGTTTTTGGCCCCGCCCAAAATTTCTATTTTCTGAACCGATGGTCCAGTATAAACCAAATTTGGTTTGTGGTAGTATTGGGTCATAAGTACTTGACCCATGCAAAAAAAAAATTCCCGCATCCCCATGGGAACCCTGGGAGCTAAAAATAGAAATATTTTCAAATGCCCATATTTCCCAAACCCCACGGAACAGAGAGCTTTTATTTGGTATGAAGTATCCTTATGACCAGTAGAATTGAATGGTAAAAAAAAATTGCCATCGGTTATGTTAGGGTGTGGTGGGCATCGAAAAAATGCTGAGTCAGCATATTTGCAAAAATTAAAAAAAATCTTTTCTCTAGAACCAATCATTAGAATCTTTTGATATTTGGTATACAGCATTCATAGGGGGGGGGGGGGTCAGATAAAAGTTTGTTGAAATAAAGCTCATTGGTTCATATTTGGGCTCTCTACAGGAGCCCGAAGTTTTAACATAGGGTAATATGGGGAATATTCTTTAAAAATCTTCTTCTTCAGAACCACCATGCAGTCAGAATCTTTTAATATTTGGTGTTCATCATTGTTATGAGGGTCAGATTCTAGATTGTTCAAACCAAGCCCAAATTTTATCTTTGTTCAATATGGAGGGTAATTTAAAAAAATCTTCTTCTTCAGATCCATCAGTCAGAATGCTTTGATATTTGGTATGCAACATCTCTATGGGGGTCAGATTCAAGTTTGTTCAAATCAGATCCCTAGGTATATATTTGGGCTCACTATGGCAGCCCAAAGTTTTACTTAGTGCAATTTGAGGAAATTTCTTTAAAAATCTTCTTCTTCAGATTCACCAGTCGGAATGCTTTTATATTTGGTATACAACATCTGTAGGGGGGTCAGATTCCAGGTTGTTCAATTCGAGTGCCTAGGTTAATATTTGGGCTCCATATGGGAACATGAAATTTAACTTAGTACAATATGAGGAAATTTCTTCAAAAATCTTCTTCAGATTCACTTGTCAGAATGCTTTCACATTTGGTATACAACATCTCTAAGGGGGTCAGATTCAAGTTTTTTCAAATCGGATCCATAGGTTAATATTTGGGCTCGCTATGGTAGCCCAAATTTGAACTTAGTGCAATTCGAAGAGATTTCTTTACAATTTCTCTTCTTCAGATCCAACAGTCAGAATGCTTTCATATTCGGTACACAACATCTCTAGGGAAGTCAGATTTAAGTGTGTTCAAATCAAGAGTCTGGGTTAATATTTGGGCTCTCTTTCGGAACTGGAATTGGCCATTTTGCTGAAGAATTAAAAATTTTGTATTCAGTACCCTCTAGAGGTACTAAGATTAATCCACATAGGTTGTATCAAGGGGCTTCATAGGGGAGCTCTACATTTTACTTATGATCAACTGAAGAAAAGGCATGATGCCCAGATTATTTTTGTCACTCCTGAGGGACTCAAGGATTGACAGTGTAGCCTATGGAGATGGCTTGCTTAATGTAGACTCATTCTTGGACTCTGTTTAAATTGTGTTCTGTACAAGATGAGCGCTTCAGGCCTCTTGTTTTGTAGAGGGGGTTACAGTATGAAAACCCAGTGACATTGATATAATGAATGATTGAGTCATTGACTGGACATGGTGACTTAGAAAGTGCAACATGACTTTGTAGGATAACCCAATCTATTGGCTCTGCGTTGTTGGTTCCTTAATAGCAATCTTAACGATTAAAGAGCATGTCTGACAGTCATACCGGCAGAAATCTTAGAAAGACTTTGTATTGCAGCGTGCGAATCATTTTTAGATATTGGTTTGCGACCGGGAGATATTGCTTCGCAAACGGCGATGTGAAACCAAACAAAAGATACCCTGCACTATAGCAGGGCAAACTGGAGAAAACAACGCTGTAAGTGGAAAGGATTCGGCAAAAAGCTATGAGCTTTTTTAGGCCGTCTCCCATTTCCTTCCTTAAATGTTCATGTAGAACACTCTTCTTACTCTGCATACAGGATTTTGGTGGTCTTGCTGGTGGTCGTTATATGACAGAGATTCTTTCGGGTGTCTACATCAAGCCTCTCAAGGAGCAAATTGGTGGCGCGTGATGTCACTCACCTACAGTTTAGGTTAGGCGAGTGATGGTGAGTAATGGAAAATGTAGTTAGCCTTTTAGAGGACGATTGTACAGGTTTTAGAGGTGTGTGATTAGGGCTGCACGATATTCAAAACTGAATACCGGTATCGGTATTCAAAAAAATACCGCGGTATACCAGTATATCGAAAACTGTTCATATATATGAACACAACAAGTACCACAATCGAGACTCGGGGCATCACAGTCAGAACAAATTAGCGTGCTTTGATGATGCGATTCGAAAAACCTTTACCCAACGCAGACGATATCAAAATTTATCATTTTCAAAATTAGTTTATCAGATTTTCCACAAAGATTTCAACAAAACTATATCATGTGACCCCTCATTGGAACGAGCACAACGAGCTCGTTCCAATGAGGGGTCACATGATATAGTTTTGTTGAAATTTATTTTGTTAGCTGCTAAATTTGTAAGCCCCTATATTACAAGGACACAAGCAGACGATTCCTTGGATAAAGGGATAATACTATTCATTCTGGGCTACAAAAAAACTCATGACATTTTGAAAATTAAATTGTGGGTAAATAAATAATGACGATAAACCGATATTTTTGTAATTACACCGGTATTCAATCGATATTGGTTTGAATACCGGTATATATCGGTTTATCGATATACCGTGCAGCCCTATGTGTGATCATCACTTACCACTTTGGATGTTTTGGCGTGTGATAGGAGAGTGCGAGTGATCACTAAAGGGGCCGAATATGGGCCCCTTTCCCAATGGCATTTGGGCATGATTTTTCGCAATTCCCTATCCAAAATTTCCCAATCTCACCAGCTCACCTCCCACTCAGAGAAAAATTTAATACACAATTGGTGGCCTGAACTGGGTGGTTGTAAGGCCTCAGAAAACCATTGGTTTTCTGAGGCCTTACAACCACCCAGTTCCAGACACCAACTGTATCTTAAAACTTAAATTGCTCACCTAACAGAGCTTATAAAGTGTTTGAATTCAAAGGTAAATTACAAGTTCGTTTATGAAAGCAGTGCAGAAACGTTGATTTTTATGCCCCCACTATAAAATGGTTATGGCACATGGTGTGAACTCATTCCGTCATTTTATCTTTCCATCATTCTATCATTAGAAATAAGTTTTCCAGACCGTTTTCCCCCATACAGTGTGATAATTGGCCGATTTGTGGTATGTGGCTTTGTCATGGGTACCTATAACATAGTTTATGATATGAAATCTCAAGAGAACCATTTTTATATCAACTTGACAAAGTCACGATAAGCTTTTGCCATCACGCGTGTGGAAATCTGTCCATCTATGAGTCTGTTCACATTTTCCTTTAACACAGGTTACACCCCGTAGTTCTTGTCCGATCATCACAAAATTTCATATGCACGTTTGACGTCATGTCTAGATGAGAACGTCCCCTTTTGGGTGCAATCGGGCAACCGTGATGGCTGCCCGAGCCCAAAAACCTTTAGCACAGTCTGCAGGTCATATTCATGAAGGGATGTCATTGTAACTTGGTAGGATGACTCTGTATAATGTCCATATGAGAACACCCCCTTTTGGTCATGATCTGTGAACCATTACAGCTGCCCAAGCCCAAAAACTTTTACCACAGTCTACAAGTCATATTTAATATAGAGGGATTTCATTGTAACTTGGTAGGATGACTCTATATGATGTCTAGATGTCTAGATGAGAACTTCCCCATTTGGCCGCGTTCTGTCAGCCATGATGGCTGCTAGAGCCCAAAGCCTGAAAACCTTTTGCACAGTCTACAGTTCGTATTTTTGTAGGGATTTCATTCTAACTTGGTAGGATGACTCCATTTCATGTCCAGATGATAACATACCCTTTTGGTCATGATTGGTCAACTGTGATGGCTACAGGTGTCCGAAGCCCAAAAACCTTCAGCACAGTCTACAGGTTGTATTTATGAAAGGATTTCATTGTAACTTGTTAGGTTGACTCCAGATAATGTCTAGATGAGAACGTTCCCTTTTGATCACGATCATTCAACTGTGATGGCTGCCCGAGCCCGAAAACCTTTAGCACTGAGTACAGGTCATATTTATTAAGGGATTTGTGACTTGTTAGGATGACTCAGTATAATGTCTGGATGATAACATCCTCTTTTGGTTGCGATCGGTCAACCGTGATGGCTACACAGGCCCGAAGCCCAAAAATCTTTAGCACACCCTACAGGCTGTATTTATGAAGGGATTTAACTGTAACTTGATATAATGACTCGTTTTTGAATAATTTCAATGTAACTTGATAACTTTGGTTAACATACATTAACTGTGAGGGTCATATTAATCTACTCCTCAATTCTTTAGTACAGTCTACACCTCAAATTATTTTTATTCCCTGCAGGAACCCCGGGAAGTGAAGCAATGCCTGTGAACTGCGGTTAACAGACTCTCTCTGTTTTACTGGTAAAATAGGACCCAGTCACCAATGTTTGGGAGGTGCAAGCCCTCTTTAAAATGGACAACAAGGCTTATTAACCCATTACCTAACATGAAAAGCAGACAACACTTGGAAACAAAATTCTTGAATAACTAATTTGTTTAATTTTTTGTCTCAAAAACATAGGTTATGACCCCTCTTTGGAATGAGCCTGACGAGCTCATTCCAAAGAGGGGTCATAACCTATGTTTTTGAGACAAAAAATGAAAAAATAATGAAAATTAATTTGCGATTTTTGTGAACCGCGCTGGCCGGTTTTGGCCGTTACGTTGGGTAAAGGGTTAACGCTCACCCCTGGTCTTGAGTTGATACTCATGTTGTGGTCATGATTAGCCATTGTGCAAAAAAATGTGACCTTAAACACCAATAAATAAATAAATAATTAATTTTATTGAAAACAGCATGCAGGGAACAGAAATTAACATATTCTCAATTATCACAATTCTTGTCGTATTTCATAATCTTTTAATCATGAACACGCGAGTCATACTGTCACATCTACGTGTAGTTTACACAACAATCCTGACTCACTAACATTGAACATGCGAGTCGTACTGTCACATCTACATGTAGTTTACACAACAATCCTGACTCACAAACATTGAACATGCGAGTCATACTGTCACATCTACGTGTAGTTTACACAACAATCCTGACTCACTAACACTAATCATGCGAGTCATACTGTCACATCTACGTGTAGTTTACACAACAATCCTGACTCACTAACACTGAACATGCGATTCATACTGTCACATCTACGTGTAGTTTACACAACAAACCTGACTCACTAACATTGAACATGCGAGTCATACTGTCACATCTACGTGTAGTTTACACAACAATCCTGACTCACTAATATTCCAACAACATCAACTTCAAGACATGCCATAACCCTTTACCCAGTGCATACATTATCATAATTTATTATTTTAGGATAAAAACACAAAAATGTGTTTGGATTCTCAGGCAATCCCTCTTTGAATCTGACCCCCATCATTAGACATTTTTATTGCCTTTCACTGTCTTCCAATATTAGTACAAACTCAGGGAGACCTGAAAATTTTTGACATTTTAAATTTTTTTTATTTAGTTGAGTCTCCAATGTTTGCCTTGTTACAGTTTATGGGAGAGTGCCTGTGTAATGAGGCAAATCCCCATATATTACAGTACAAGTCAAAAGAGGTTGCAGGATAACCACTATAAACTATGTCTCTTTCTCTTCCTATGCTGACAAGACCAGAAGCTGACATCATTTTCTGGAAAGCTCTCACTGAGAGCTTTCCAGAAAATCATGTCAGATTCTGTTCTTATCAGTGCAGTATACTTAGTTTCTTGCGGTTATGCTAAACTTATTTTGACGTGTAGTGTAAATACTTTTACTTAAAGATAAAATGAAGACCATCGAAAGAATATTAAGCCTTTGAATTGCGGCACCTACAATTTGCTTTTAGAGGAATGTTTTATTTATCAAATTAAAAATGAATTATTTGTTTAAATATGCACTTTCTATATTTCTGTGTGTAAAAAGTCAGTCAAAATCTGCGCCATGTTTGAAAAAGAAAAATTAAAAATACCCCCCCCCCCCCCCTCACTAATTTGAAAAAAACATTGCCTGAGAATCAATTAATTTATTTTGTGTGGCCTTAATTATTATTTTTTAAATGTTTTGAAAAAAAAATTCACCCAAACCATATGTGATCCCTCATTGCAACAAGCTCTATGAGTTCATTCCAATGAGGGGTCACATGATATAGTTTGATTGAAGTTTTTCGAAGAATATATTTTTCTAAACTGCAAAATTTGTAAATTGGATCAGGACATTTCCTTAGGTAAAGGGTTAACCGAATGTACTTGAGTCTGTGAGTAGGCATTGGAGTGTGGGTTTTACCACTCTCCCTCTCCCACCATCAAAATAAATCTACAGTACATGGAGAGTGGATTGTAACTAAATCACCTGGGGAGTGGAGTTATCACCCAAAGTATCACTTTCAAATTCTGTACATGTGGACAAAAAACACAAGCAATGTTTCAGCCAACGGACCTCCGGGTATAACCCGGAGGACCATTGGCTGAAACTTTGCTTGTGCTTGTAATGCTTTGCAACAAATTTGCAATTATTGCTTGGGTGGAATCTCCACTCTGCAGGTGATTTAGTAATAATACACTCACCGCGTACTGTATGCAGGTGCTTGGTAGCTTGTTGAACATGTGCATATAATACATGTAGGTCATTTGTACCAATTATCAGTTTATCACACATAATTAAATGAGAAATGAATTAGGCCGGAATCAATTTTCTTTGATCTATTTCCTTTATCTTCATATAAATGCATTGTGTGAACATGTACCATGTGAAAATCAATGGATTTTCCCACTTATACTTCAACATGTCATATTTGAATCAGTTGTATTGACCTAACACAACAGATAAATTGATACAGTTAAAACTAGAAGTCCTGGCATGAAATGCGCACAAATAGCACGTCGAATGTAGGAAGAAACGGTACAGGAAAAAACGGTACAGTACAAAAACGGTACAGGAAAAAACGGTACATGGAAAAAACGGTACGTCAAAAATGCCAATTTTTGAAGGGGTAGGAAAAAACGGTACAGCAGGGTAGGAAAAAACGGTACAGCAGGGTAGGAAAAAATGGTACAGCAGGGTAGGGTAGGAAATATACATCCAAAATTGTAAAGTTTTATAAGAATTTTATTTTAGCACTTAAACTTCAAATATCATCAACAATCACAAATAGTCAAACAGTGTCATATATTCATTAGGTGATAAGCTGTTACAACATATGTAAGTACTATAACTATAATGACATAAATGAATATTAACTGGCACTTATCTAACAATCTTGAAACATTATCAGAGCTGGTTATAATGACATTCATATTTTCATGGTTTTATTGACATTGATTTGGAGAATAATAACTAGGTTGGTCCAACATAACATGGAATATCTTGTAACATTATCAGTAAAAACATGAAAATATGGATGTCATTAAAACCAGATCCCAGAGCTGGTTATAATGATATTCATATTTTCATGGTTTTATTGACATTTAATGGCAAAATAATAACCATTTACAGATTTACTGTTTATGAGTTTTTTGATGTTGGCTTCCATCTTATGTTATAACCAGCACCTTCCAGAAACTGAACAATTGTATTTTTACCATTTTGTCTCTCAAGACAAAGATTAATAAGGTCCTTGTATATTCTCTTTTGTCGTTTTTGGGAGGGACCCCACGAGAATCATTTAAAATGATAGCAGAAACAGTGGATTGTTCAGTCTGAATCCAAAATATTGTTCTCCATATTGATGGATGCTTATGCCCAACAAGACTGAAAAACTTATTATTCCACCCTTCACAAAGATTATTGGTATGAGGGTCACCATTGACAGTTGCTGAATGAACATTCCAACTTTCGGGTGGGAACCGTGGTGGTGTACGTTTCAGTACAAAGGTTGTACTACCTTGGTTAGTGTTTTTCACACGCCTAAATGTCCCTGTTACATAGTTTTTGTCAAAATAGTCTACAAGTGGCTCAAAGCCTTCTGGGGTGTTGTCTTTCAAATGCAACATGTCTGACGCCACATCAGCAACAGGCAGAAGTGCTTGACTATCTAGCATGCCACAAAATAGTTTGGTCTCCTCACTCTCCTTGTATGCATTCGCCAGTCCCAGTTCTTGCACCTTTCTCCATGTGGCTTGAGTTAAGTGATAAAAACACCCTTGCAAACATACCTGGGGGCCAAACACTGCTAAAACTGCTTGTCGTACAGCAATTTCGAAGTCACTTATAACTACTGAGGGGTCAGGGAAAAGTTCCTGGCTATTGCACTTGTCTAAGATGGCACATAACATTTCCTCATATGTATCCTGTGTCTGCCACTGCAAAAGAGCATAAGCAACAGACACTGCACTATCCCCAAGGGGAACACATGTAACATATACCTGTTTGAAATGAGGAGGTGCCATACTGAAGTTTCCATCCATCATCCATGTCAAGGAATTTGCTAAGAGTCGTAAACAGTTATCACTGCAAAACACGATGATTCTGTTGTCAGCCTCAGGTCCATTGTCATATATCAAAAAAGGACGAGGTGTTGGTCCACTAGTTCTTGCCCAAGCTCCATCAATTTTCAAATCTTTAATGTTTGTTGGGTCTCGCGGCAAATTTGCGCTTTGGTGTATTCTTATCAGCCTTTTTCACGCATCTGCTGATATCAGTTTTGATTGAGCCTCAGTTGTTAAAATGTTTGTCATTTTTGAGTAAATCTGATTGGGTTTGTCATGTGTTGACTTTGCCAACTTTTTCATTTCATTCCTACACTTAGCTGCTGAGACTGCTGACTCATCTGGGTCATGATTATGTTGCATTTTCATCTCTGGATTTGTGAGATCATGGTTTGTAGTAATAGCACCTTTGCAATCAATGGACCATTTAACACATCTCCATCGAGTAATTTCTCCACGATTTACATGCTTGGAATACATGTGCCCCTCAAAAATAAGTTTTTGACCACCTTTGTTTGTTGCTATCACCTCCATAATTTTACTTCTAATAAACATTGAATGAATGAAGGAAAGGTTTTAGTGCGCCGAAGGCGCGCAGGGACGATGTGGGATTTACAAATCCCTTGCGACCCGGTTAACCTTATTTTTTTCCCTTGGATCACACAGGCCTAGCTTTCCTATTGCCCAAAATGGAGTCTGAGGGGGTTATGCACGCGGTGAGAATACCCGGCAGTTTACGTTGGAGTGTTAGATGGTCAATACTCAATCCCTCAATGCCTTTAAAACTATTAGAGAGCGAGCTCTATTCGGTTCCAGTTCGGCGATGGTAGAGGTTTGAGTCCCACCATGGTGGCGAGCCAGAATGTAATGTTGTGTGATGGCAAGTTTAAGGGAAGAAGAGAAAAGAAAACCAAACAGCAATGCCGGTTTGGTAGCGGCCCCGGTATATGACCATAGCGGTTACAAAAAAGAAGTGGAGAAAGCTCCAACAGTTTAGTTTTAAAAAACTGGGAGTCATCCATCAAGCCTTCTGGGAGATAGGATGCCGTATGTGATTTTGAGGTATCTGGTTATCCTTCGGGAATTCCAAATGACCTCCTCCATCCCCCCCCCCCCCCCCTCCCCAAAAAAAAAAACCAAAAAAAAAAAACCTCTCACTGACACACACCCTCAAGCCCTTAAAAGGGCTGTTAAATCTTTATTCAAATGTTTATTTATATCAAATGTACACTCGTTCCCAGCCAGACAAGCTTGTTTCAATCCTTGCCTAGCGTTTGGTGGTTTCTTGTATATGTTGCAGAAAGGTAGGTTGCACCAATTCCTCCTACGCTTTGTCTACCATTTCCATGCGTCTTCTTGATAAGAGTGTTGCAAGAAAATTTGAGAATGTTCAGTTAGAAAAGTTATAGGTAGAGAGAGAGATAGGTATCCGCTATTGTATATTGTGCCTGCTGTGTGATTGTTGCTATGGATGGGGTAAGGGGTGTGTTTCTTCGGAGCCCACTCCCCACACGCAGAGTTGCGAGGCAATCCTCACAGACTCAATCTTAAAGATCTCAATGAGTAGCAAGGCAATCCTCACTGACTCCACGCAGTTTAATTCTATTGAGTAATTTTAATTTACTGTGGATTATTTTGTTTTTCTGTTTTGGGTTCGGTGTTCGTTCAGCTTCACCATTGATTCACTATCCTGGAGTATGTGGAGGGTTTTGTTATATAGATCTTATTAAACGCGTTTCAATCGTGCTTCAGCAGAGTTGCGAGGCAGTCCTCACAGACTCTATCCTAAAGTTTCCAATGAGTAGCGAGGCAATCCTCACTGACTCCACGCGATTTAGTTATATTGTATAATTTTTATTTCATTTTTTTTTTTATTTTTTATTTTTTATTTTTTTTTTTATTTTCTGGAAACTTATTTTGTTTTTCTGTTAAGGGATCGGTGTTCGTTCAGCTCAACCATTAATTCACTATCTTGGAGTCTGTTGAGGGTTTTGTTTTGTAGGTCTTTTAATCGCATATCAATAGTTTCTATTTTTGCTAGCTCGTGAAGTTCCTTTATCGGTGTCCATTTCGGTTTGCATAATGCCACTCGCAGGGCATAATTTTGAACCCTCTGTAGCTTCTGAATGTTGGTTTTGCTTAGGTCGCTTGTTAGTATGGCACCGTATTTTAGTACCGGACGTATAAATGTTTTGTAGAGCTTGAGAAGCACATCTTTGTTTGCTCCCCAATTTCTACCTCTGGTCATCTTCAGAAAATAGATACGTTTAGTAGCTCTAACCGTAATGGAGTTTACGTGACTGTTTAGACTGAGATTGCTATCTAGGATAAATCCCAAAAATTTGACCTCTTTGTTTGCTTCTAGTTTGTGATCGTATAACTGGAGATCGATACTCGGGAGTGGTTTTTTCCTTTGCTTTTTGAAGAACGTAACTTTTTGAGTTTTGGCGGCATTGAGTTTGATGCGCCACAGGGCACACCAGCTCTCAAGATCGCGAATGGTATCCTGTAGACGATTTTTAATTATGTTTCTGGACTTGCTGGCTGTCCAAATGCCTTTGTCGTCTGAGAACTGCGATAGTTGAACAAAGTTTTTCCCTACTTTTTCTATATGATTCACATATATTATGAAAAGAAGCGGACTTAGAACCGACCCTTGTGGTGTTCCCGCTTCGAGTATTACTTCCTCTGACACCTCGCGATTAACCCTCACCTTGATTTTTCGGTCAGTTAGAAATGATGATATGATTCTTAGAATTTTAGTGGGTAATCCCATTTTCGCTAGTTTATATCTCACGCCATTGTGCCATACCGAGTTGAACGCTTTTTCTACATCCAAGAAAAGCGCGGTTCCGATTTCGTTTTGACTAAATGCTGTTTTCATATAATCGACCAGTCTATATACGTGTTTGATTCCCTCTTTCTGACTCCTATACGCTCTTTGCCATTTGTTGAAAAAGTTGATTGATTCGAGATAGCTGCGAAGTCTCATAGTGAGAATCCGCTCAAATATTTTCCCAACACAGCTAAGCAAGCTGATTGGGCGGTAATAAACATTGCTCATTTCCACGAAGATTATATAGCTAATACTTCTAACAGTTACAAAAGGATTATTGCATTGAAAGCACACATCCAATTGATGCATGGAAGATCAAACAATATTACATTCGAAACATATAACCAGAAACAAGATAACTACAGTCCAATATTATAGTCAAAACATGACATATTGGTATAACTGCCAAAACATGATGGCCACACCAAGCTAAATGTATCACTGTCAAAACTTCATTAACAATCAGTATAACAAGAATTAAAACCTAACAAGCTGATTATATTACTGTTCAAACACCAACATAAATCAGTTAGATTTGAGAAATTGCAGGAATTAGTTGGGTTTTTTAAAAGAAAAAAGAAAAAAGATTCAAATGTCCTTTCCATTTTTTCCTACCCCACATACCGTTTTTTCCGGGGGTGTCAAAAATGTGTACCATTTTTTCCTGTACCGTTTTTTCAGGGAACCAGCACGTCAATCTGCGCATTAATTTATGTGTTATGACCATACTAAGGCTATCAAATTCTGTACATATGGTCTGTGCACAAGCAATGTTTCAGCCAACGGACCTCTGGGTAACCTGGGGCCAATACTATAGAACTTTTACAGATGTATTTTCTAGAATTGTACTTTCTAGTTATGACTTTAAATGGGTTGAAATGAACCGTTAGCGTTTTCAAAGATGCAGCGATTTGCAAGTTGGCAAATTGCCATATCATTTAAAATGCTAATAAATCATTTTAGTCAGTTATACTAATAGGTAGAAAATACAATTATAGAAAATACAATTGTAAAAGTTTTATAGTATTGGCTCCTGGAGGTCCATTGGCAGAAACATTGCCTGTGTTTGCTATGAGTAACCAAGAGAACCTGCCGTGCTTTGGATGTCATTTGATATGGCAATTGCGTGCAATCCCTACCTGCAATTAAGCCTAGATAAGCGCATAGTTCATGACAGGACTTCTAGTTTTAACGGTATGTAGCAGCCATGTTTACAGAATGATTACATGTAGATTTCTGTTAAGCCCTTACCAAACAAACCAAATGCTTTGGTAATTTACAAAGTGAACAACTGAAAAAAAACCAATATTAATTTTTAAAAATCATCAAAAACATATCATTTGATGCCTCATTGGAAAAAGCTAGTAGAGCACATTCCAGTGAGGATTCACATGATATAGTTTTGTTGAGATTTTTAAAAAAATTTTAAAAAACATTAATTAAGTCAATAAATTTTGATAATTTGTATGTTGAGAAAGGGATTAAAGTTTAATCCCCGCATTTGAAAAATTGCGGGGATATATTGGTTGTCTCCGTCCGTCTGTCCATCCGTACGTCCATACGTCCGGGAATGGTTTCCGGCGAAAAACTTCTAGGGGTTTCAATTCAAAACATTGAAAGTGTGTTCATGTTCATTCATAGGGTCTGTAGATGTGCATAAAGGTTTTGGATTTTTGATTCGGCCCTCGGGGACGAAAGGGGCACCACTTTTGTCGTTAGAGGAATGGTTTCCGTCGAAAAACTCCTAGGGGTTTCAATTCGAAACATTGAAAGTGTGTTCATGTTCATTCATAGGGTCTGTAGATGTGCATAAAGGTTTTGGATTTTTGATTCGGACCCGAGGGGTGCAAGGGGCACCAGTTTTATCGTTAGAGGAATGGTTTCCAGCGAAAAACTGCTAGGAGTTTCAATTCAAAACACTGAAAGTGTGTTCATGTTCATTAGTAGGGTCTGTAGATGTGCATAAAGGTTTTAGATTTGGCCCCGATGGGCACAAGGGGCACCATTTTTGTCGTTAGAGGAATGGTTTCCGGAGAAAAACTCCTAGGGGTTTCAATTCGAAACACTAAAAGTGTGTTCATGTTTATCAATAGGGTCTGTAGATGTGCATAAAGGTTTTGGATTTTTGATTCGGCCCCGAGGGGTGCAAGGGGCACCAATTTCGTCGTTAGAGGAAGGGTTTCCGGCAAAAAACTCCTAGGGGGTTCAATTCAAAACATTGAAAGTGTGTTCATGTTCATTCATAGGGTCTGTAGATGTGCATAAAGGTCTTGGATTTTTTATTCAGCTTCGAGGGGTGCAGGGGGCACCATTTTTGTTGTTAGAGGCATGGCTTCCGGCGAAAAACTGCTAGGAGTTTCAATTCGAAACACTGAAAGTGTGTTCATGTTCATTAGTAGGGTCTGTAGATGTGCATAAAGGTTTTGGATTTTTGATTCGGCCCCGAGGGGCGCAAGGGGCTCCATTTTTGTCGTTAGAGGAATGGTTTCCAGAGAAAAACTCCTAGGGGTTTCAATTTGAAACACTGAAAGTGTGTTCATGTTAATCAATAGGGTCTGTAGATGTGCATAAAGGTTTTGGATTTTTGATTTGGCTTCGAGGGGCGCAAGGGGCTCCATTTTTGTCGTTAGAGGGGTGGTTTCCGGCGAAAAACTCCTAGGGGTTTCAATTCGAAACACTGAAAGTTCATTCATCTTCATTAATAGGGTCTGTAGATGTGCATAAAGGCTTTGGATTTTTTATTCAGCTTCGAGGGGTGCAGGGGGCACCATTTTTGTTGTTAGAGGAATGCTTTCCAGAGAAAAACTCCTAGGGGTTTCAATTCGAAACACTGAATGTGTGTTCATGTTAATCAATAGGGCCTGTAGATGTGCATAAAGGTTTTGTATTTTTGATTCAGCTTCAGAGGGCGCAAGGGGCACCATTTTTGTCGTTAGAGGAATGGTTTCCGGAAAAAAACTCCCAGGGTTTCAATTCGAAACACTGGAAGTGTGTTCATGTTAATCAATTGGGTCTGTAGATGTGCATAAAGGTTTTGGATTTTTGATTCGGCTTCAAGGGGTGCAAGGGGCACCATTTTTGTCGTTAGAAGAATGGTCTCCGGAGAAAAACTCCTAGGGGTTTCAATTCAAAACATTGAAAGTGTGTTCATGTTCATTCATAGGGTCTGTAGATGTGCATAAAGGTTTTGATTCGGGCCTCGGGGGTGCAAGGGCCACCACTTTTGTCGTTAGAGGAATGGTTTCCAGTGAGAAACTCCTAGGGGTTTCATTTCGAAACACTAAAAGTGTGTTTAACAAGCTATTAATTGAAAATAGAATATGTTTTCATTTTTGGAATTCACTAAAAACAAACCCAATGAGGATTCTTAAGCTGAGTTTGAATAGTACTGACTGGTTTTGATCATCACATTGGGTAAAGAGTTGATGTAGATCACATTTACACTAAGGCTGTACAGTTCACAGGGTTAGTTATTCAGTTAGAAATTAATTTTTTTTTTATAACCAGAAAGTGTGACTAACCCTGTGCTGTGCACAGGGTTAGTCACACTTTCTGGTTATAAAAAAAATGGTAACTGCCATATCACATGCTACATGAAAATATATAATGACTAAGGCTGTAAAAATGCTTTGGGTAAGTTAGTTACATGTCGTTACATAAGGATCTGGATTCAAGGAACTATTGGAAATACTTATACTGGACTGTGGAAATTTTTTAAAGTGAATTCCAAAAATGAAAACATATTCTATTTTCAATTAATAGTGTGTTGTTCATGTTAATCAATAGGGTCTGTAGATGTGCATAAAGGTTTTGGATTTTTGATTTGGCCCCGAGGGGTGCAAGGGGCACCATTTTTGTCGTTAGAGGAATGGTTTCCGGCGAAAAACTCCTAGGGGTTTCAATTCGAAACACTAAAAGTGTGTTCATGTTAATCAGTAGCGTCTGTAGATGTGCATAAAGGTTTTGGATTTTTGATTCGGCCCCGACAATAATCACAAATGCGAATGCGGGGATATACTATAGTGTGCACACAAATGACACCCCTCTAGTTAATTAATGGTAAGTAGCATACGATGAACAGAAATTAGGTCATTTTCCTATTTTCTAAATGTAAACTGAGCATTTATTCTATTTTTTTTTTAGCTCTGTCAAACAAGATATAATAGATTAACTCCTTACATGCTGCTTGTGGAGATTCCTGCCCAGGACAGGATTTCTCTTGGTGCTTGCTGAGATTCCTGCCCAGGACAGGATTTCTCTTGGTGGTTGCTGAGGTTCCTGTCCAGGACATGATTTCTCTGGGTGCTTACGGAGCTTCCTGCCGAGGACAGGTTTTCTCTTGCTGCTTGCAGACATTCCTGCCCAAGACAAGATTTCTCTTGCAGCTTGTGGAGATTCCTGCCCAGGACAAGATTTCTCTTGGTGCTTGTATAGATTCCTGCCCAGGACAGGATTTCTCTTGCTGCTTGTATAGATACCTCCTCCGGACAGGATTTCTCTTGCCACCTAAATAAGTACATTATAATTTGGGGCAATTTTAATCAAATTTGACCTATAGATGTAAATTGAATGGAGATTTTCACCAATGATTTCTGAATTTAAATTTAGATGTATTTTTCATAAAATCTGATCATGGCTGCTTCAAAGCAGCCATGACTAGATTTGATGAAAAATATGTAAAAAATACTCGGCAGATTACTTTTCACAGGTACACAGATTTCAAATTCTGACAAGCCTGGATAGTGTACATGAATGAAATTTTACAACATGCAGTTTTTAGACTTGCCGATCGGATATTTTAATGACAGTTACTCATTTTAATAATCATGATGGTGCCTAATAATCATGATGCTGTCCTCATTCCCCAAAAATTAATAATAGTGATGTCACTTTTATTTGGCAGGGGAGAGTAAACAATTAGCCATGTGCATGTTTACAGAATTAGTCAGTGTATATTTACATGTACATGTACATGTAGCATGTGATATGGCAGTTACCAATTTTTTCTAACCAGAAAATGTGACTAACACTGTGCATTGCACAGGGTTAGTCACACTTTCTAGTTATAAAACATTTCATTATTAACTGAGTAACTAACCCTGTGTACTGTACAACCGTAGTGTGTACAGTTAAAACTACAAGTCCTGTCACGAACTCTGCACTTATCTACGCTTAATTGCGCGTACGGTACGTGGAGAGTGTATTATTACTAAATCACCCACAGAGTGGAGATTCCACCCAAGCAATAATTGCAAATTTTTTGCAAAGCATAACAAGCACAACCAAAGTTCCAGCCAATGGACCTCCAGGTTATACCCGGAGGTCCATTGGCTGAAACATTGCTTGTGTTTTTTTACCACATGTACAGAATTTGAAAGTGATACTTTGGGTGATAACTCCACTCCCCAGGTGATTTAGTTACAGTCCACTCTCCATGTACTGTAGGTATTGCACGCAATTGCCATATCAAATGACATCCAAAGCACGGCAGGTTCTCCTGGTTACTCATAGCAAACACAGGCAAAGTTTCTGCCAATGGACCTCTGGATTACCCAGAGGTCCATTGGCTGAAACATTGCTTGTGCACAGGCCATATATACAGAATTTGATAGTCATATATGTACTATGGTCATAACGTGTAGATCAACATGCAGACCGTTGTGCTATTTGTGCGCATTTCATGACAGGACTTCTAGCTTTAACTGTATCTCATCAGCATCAGCTCTTTATTCAATAGAAAGATCAGTACCATTCTCAAAAAGCGTTCAAACTCAGCCCTCATTGGAATGGATTGAGGAAAGTTTTTTTTAGTGAATTCCAAAAATGAAAACATATTTTATTTTCAGTTTAAAATAGCTTGTTTTGTATCATTCTACCACAGCACCACAAATGCTACTGGCAATGAGCTCAACATGCCATTCTTTTGTCAACACAAGTTATATCTACAGTTATTTTGTGCTTCAAACACACCTTAACCATCAAAGGCACATTTCAGACTCGTGCGATCTCAGAACATATGCCATTACAGGCCTGGCCTTTTGAAAAATCCAGGGGAGCTACTATGGCCCTCCTAAATCTGCTTCAGAGGAGCTATTCTACACAAATATCAATTATACAAGGTTATAAATATGAAAATTGAGGAGAGCCATTACAGTTTAAGGAGAGCAATTATGGCTCTCCTCAATTTGCCTTCCGGAGAGCCAATGAGAGCCGGAGCAATAGCTCCCCTCAAACGGCCAGGCCTGCCATTAACCCTTTACCCAACATAATGGCCAAAACCGGCCAGCGTTATTCTAAAAAATCGCCAATTAATTTTTATTATTTTTTCATTTTTTTTCTCAAACACATAGGTTATGACCCCTCGTTGGAACGAGCTCATCGAGCTTGTTCCAACGAGGGGTCATAACCTATGTGTTTAGACAAAAAAGAAAAAAAATAGTTATTCAAGAATTTTTTTGCAAATGTCTGCTTTTCATGTTAGGTAAAGGGTTAACATGCCATCATTAGGAGGTCCTGCCAACAGTACTCACCCGAACAGTGATTTCTAGCCAAGATTTGACTAAAAATCACTGCTAAACAAGTGGACGTGTAGAGATTGTAGTCTAGTGGGAATTCAGGATAATTTCCCCGGCCCTTAAGTGTAGGGCTGCATGATATTCAAAACTGAATACCGGTATCGGTATTCAAAAAAATATCACGGTATGCCGGTATATCGAAAACTGTTCAGATATATGAACACAAGTACCACAATCAACACTCCAGGCATCACAGTCGGAATGAATTAGCTTGTCTTGCTGATGTGATTAGAAAAACCTTTACCCAATGCAGACGATATCAAAATTTATTATTTTCAAAATTAGTTTATGAGTTTTTCCGCAAAGATTTCAACAAAACTATATCGTGTGACCCCTCATTGGAATGAGCTCAAAGAGCTCACTACAATGAGGGGTCACATGATATAGTTTTGTTTTGTTGAACTTTTTTAAAATTATTTTTTCAACTGCTGAATTTGAATATTACGAGGGCACAAGCAGGCGATTCCTTGGATAAAGGGATAAAATTATTCATTCGGGGCTACAGATAAAAAAACTAAAGACATCTGGGTAATTAAATAATGACGATAAACCGATATTTTTGTAATTACACCGGTATCCAATCGATATTGGTTTGAATACCGGTATATATCGGTTTAGCGATATACCGTGCAGCCCTACTTAAGTGTTCACAAAACTGAAGTAAATTAGTCACTTCTTTCATGAAACTGAATACTTCAACTGCCACCAAGCCTCAAAAAGTCCTTGAAGTAGTACTGGTAGCGAATGTAAGAAAATCTGAAAATTCAAACATTTTCAGTATTCAAGAATGGGTTTTTCGGTATCCCTGTAATATCAGTATCAGTTCGGTTTTTTGTTATATTGCCCATCTCTGCTGCTTTGCTTCAGTTTTCTGAATAAGAAACCTTAAGAACTCAATGAGAATAATATTCATATCAAGCACTGGCTGCCCAACATTTTTGAAAGTATATTTGGCTGAAATGTTTTATGAAGTGTAAGACCTGAATTCCAATACATGTAGGTTCACAAGAAAATGTTAATTCTGAAGTTGGCCTACTTGCACCCTGGACCCCACAGCACCCATTATGTAGGCCATGGGGTTGGGGAGGTGGGGGGCGGTGGCATTGCGGTAAGCGGGTCTCATCATATCACTGAAGTTAAGCAACGTCGAGCCCTCGGATGGGTGATCATCTGAGCGATCGATTCTGACTCCCGCGTTGTGTCCTTGGGCAAAGCACTTAACCCTGATTGTCCACATGGGGGCACGACGACGCCGTGTACTAAGGCATACTGCACGTCGATGGTGTCCATGTCTTCAACCAATCTAACCCTGCCTGTGCTGCAGTGCGGTGTTACAATGTTGGGGAGCTGGCAGCTGCTCATCGTTGCTTGGTGGTTCTCTCCGGGTTCTCCGGCTTCCTCCACCCATAAAACTGTCACGGTTATGATTAGCCATTGTGCGTAAATATGTGACTTCAAACACCAATAAATAAATATAAATAAATAATGTAGGCCATGGGTGGCGTTTTAAAAATCAGAAATTAACTAGCAACATGTTGTGCATGAGGTCTTTTGTGCATTTCATCCTTAAATCTGTATATCGCACAAATTCAAATACATTGAATTGAGAGACACGCATACTGATCAAAACAGGCGATCGATGTAAGAGGGATTTCAAAGGGAAAATCTACTGTAAAATATCCACCACAACCATAGTGTATGATTAGTCATTGGAATGAGCTCACCGAGTTCCAATGACTGGTCATAAACTATGTTTTGAGGACAAAAACTGAAAACTTTTAGTCATTGAGAATTATTTTTACAAGTGTCGTCTGCTTTTCTTTATAGGGAAATGGCTGTATACATTAATAAATACTTCACATAAAAGTATTGACCCCCCCCCCCCCCCCCCCCCTTAATTTTACAAACTTTTTCGAAAGTATATTTGGTCAGGAATCCAAATAATTTTGAAGTAAGCCTACGTGCACCCATAAGCACCACAGCACCCAATAAGTAGACCAATGGTATATGTCATCATTAGGTCTGTTTTAAGTGCTTTAACCCTTTACCCAACGCAGACGATATCAAAATTTATTATTTCAAATATCATTTTTTCAAATTTTACAAAATTTTTTAACAAAACCATATCATGTGATCCCTCGTTGAAACGAGCTCAACGAGCTCGTTCCAACGAGGTGTCACATGATACGGTTTTGTTGAAATTTTTTGAAAAATAATATTTTTTTCAACTGCTGAATTTGCATATTACGTGGGCGGATGCGGCCGATTCGTTGGGTAAAGGGTTAAATACATCTGTACAATGCCTTGGTGCAGACTGGTACTCCCAGTATGAGGCAGAGGTTGTGTCCTTGGGCAAGACACTTCACCCCAATTGCCTACATGGGGGCATGATGACGCTGTGTACTGAGGCGTACTGCACGTCGATGGTGCGCATGTCTTCAACCAATCTAACCCTGCCTGTGCTGCGGTGCAGAGTTCAGAGTTACGATGATGGAGAGCTGACAGCTGCTCGTCGTTGCTCGGTGGTTCTCTCCAGGTACTCCGGTTTCCTCCACCCCTAAAACTGTCACGGTCACGATTAGCCATTGTGCATAAGTATGTGACCTTAAACACCAATAAATAAATAAATAAATATGAGGCAGAGGTGTCTAGTATGTTCACAAGTCTAGAGATGGACACCCTTCATACTGACTGGTGAAAATATGAATTTTTTTGGATACCGACCCCTCGTGCAAGTGACAGTTGATACCACGTCCCTTCCTCCACAAATTTGTCTGAAACAACCATTCATGTGTCAACAAATGAATTAGCTTTCATGTGGTATATTGCTTTTCATTATGGATTCAATTTTTTGTCGTTTACACCAAAATGTTTCGGGCGGTTCAACACTTTTTTTTGTGTAGTGTATTTTAGGACATGTGTATGACTAGATCGCGGTGGCTCAGAATGTAGAGATGCAAGCCGAGAGATCCTTGGTTCGAATCCCACCTGCGGCAACTGAGTTATGTCCTTTAGGCAAGACACAGTCTCAATTGCCCACGTGGGGGCACTGTGGCATTGTGTACTAAGGCATTCTGCGTATCGATGGTACACTTGTCTTCAGCCCTTGGTAACCCTGCTTGAGTGGAGTTAGTTCGTTGGGGAGTCTGACAGCTTCTTGCTGTTGCTTGGTGGTTCTCTCCGGGTACTCTGGCTTCCTCCACCTGTAAAACTGTCCGACACGAGGTGACCCTGGTTGTTGAAAGTGTCGTTAAACCCCAATAAATAAATATAGTGTATGACTTCCACAAATAACTCTTCTACAGTACAAGTCAAAATAAGTTTTAACATAACCACAATAAACTAAGTATACTGCTGCTCCTGCACTGATAAGATCAGACTCTGGCATCATTCTCTGGAAAGCTCTCAGTGAGAGCTTTCCAGAAAATGATGTCAGCTTCTGGTCTTGTCAGTGTAGGTAGAGAAAGATACAAAGTTTATAGTGGTTATCCAACAACTTATTTTGACTTGTACTGTATATGTCTATAGTAATTGCTCATCAGAAAACAAGCATCTCAACTTTTCTAAATTCCTATTACATGTAAGTGTCACAAATGAGACTCCTATGCTGTACACAGATTTTTCGGATGACAGTTTTACAAGTACAAAATAATTATTTTGAGTGCCTTTACATTGATCATTCAACACCAGTTTGGAAATGCTTTATTAACACTACTCATAATCCACCAAAAATATAAGACAATCTGCTTTACATGTACATGAATATATATATATATATAAATGATGGGTGATAATCTGTTCTGGTTGTTAATTATCAATCATGATATGTTGGAATTGCACTAGATTAACAACTAAACAGTTCAGAAACATTCTTCAACACAAACTACCATCTGTATTGAGTAAATTTAATTTGGTCTTAAAGAATAGGTACCATCAAAGGGTGTATTCGTAGACTGAAATCGTGGACTGTACTTGACGATTGTTTTTGTAGTTTTTGTAGACTGTATTCATAACTCTTTACTAAATGAATTGATTGAAATAAGCTACTCACTTTAGTATTTCTAGAGTGTATTTAACACACCATGTATTCAAACTGGCCGACACTTCTTCCTTTTCTTCTATCTTTTATTTGTTTTTTCTTTTTTCCTTCTTTTCAAATCGTTCGTACTCCATTCATGTTGTAGTTTAAACATTCTTGCATGTCGCCCGGGGGTCTGCTCCCGCCCACCCCTACTGCGAGCAATGATCAGCATGGCCAGTGCTATTAACAAAACTCGTCACTCAAATTTTATTGTGTTTTCAGTTTTGGCCTCGGAGACCTGCCTTATGACCCCCTGTTGGATCAAGTTTGTTCCAATGGGAGTGAGGGGCTGTGTCTTAATGTCAGAAAATCGTCTAATGCCCCAAAAATTTCTTTTGTAATTTTCATCTTTTCTTTATTTGCATTGGAAAGGAGACCACGAGGTGTGGGACGGGGACCTTCGGGCATCGATATGTGAGCTTGTCTACTGACTGATACCACCTGCCTGAGTGTAATGACAAATGAGTTAGGGAGACGACTTACATAAGCTGTCAGCTTTTTGTCGAATCCCCTCCTTACATAGTAATCTATCTATTTGCTCATCTTTATTATTCAGTGTACTGTTGTATCTTGTGTTGTTCATGTTTTACCATCCAGCATGTAATGTACACAATTAACAAACTTTCCAATAAATATTGTTTAAACTAAAGGGTGTAAGTAGAATGTTTTTGAGATGTCAGAAACTGTATCAGAGCAACATATCCCACAAATCAATTGTTTTTGAGGGTGGGTGTCTCAAACCAGGCTTTCCGCCATGAAGAAAATGTTGAGACTGGTAATGGGGAATGTAAGGATCTGTCGAGGCGACCATGGTCGCCCTGCCAGATCTTTGGGTTCACCATTACCGGCCTCAAGATTTCATCTGTATGAAATGCACACCTGAGATGCCCAAGTGGTGGAACTATGCCTTGTGCATGTTAATATGGCTGTCCTCAGAGTGTGCACAAAACTTACCAATGGAACCCATCCCAAATTGTGCACATACATGTATGCCATCTAACCCATCACCAGATCCTGTCGTTCTAAAGTCAAGGTTATTGCAATTTGGTAAAATAAAAATTTGAGTCTGGTTGATTTTTGCTGTTTCTTGTTCCCTATAATTCTCTACCTTTGAAGCGAGCCTTTCGAGTGTCTTTGATGATGAGTGTCTTACGAATACCTTTGAGTAGGGGTAAGTAAGTCAGCAAGGGGAATAGGACCATTGATGGGATCCCATGTCTGCATAGCAGAAACCCTGCTAAAACTTGATGGAAAAAATGTAGGTGTGTGATAAAAATTCAGCCTAACGTCTCGCAAAAAAATTCCATGCCCCCCCTTCCTGACAAAGCAGCTTGAATTTTAATCAATCAAATCATGTGTGGAAGAGCTCATTGAGGTGCGTCAAACAAGACTAAATCGTTTGAATTCCTGGTTGCATTTTGGGAAAAAATTGCGACGTGTACACAGGGTGAATTTTTCTTAATCATTGTGAAAGCATATTTCTGTGTCCCCACATAAAATTATTTTTTGCTGAATAAAAAATCAATGATTTTTAATGCCTCCATGTGTAAATATACTACCGGTACTCAAAGTTTGCTAAGCACCAAGTATATCCAACTACCTGTTTTACGTTTTAGTTGAAATATTGTAATGAAAAGTGTACAATTTTTTTATTAGCTCATCTTGACAAAGTCAAGCTGAGCTAATCTCATCGCTTCCCGTCCGTCGTCCGTCGTCCGTCAACACCATGTTTTGGTCTTCTCCTCCAAAGCCACTGGGCCAATTCAAGTGAAAGTTTGTGTGAGTGATGGTCCCAAAGGGGCATTTCATTTTTGTTCAGCTCGGCATGCCCAGCCCCCTAGGGAGGGAGTGGGGGAAAAAGCTCCAAAATATTTTTAAAATCTTCTTCTCAAGAACCAGTGTGTACAATGACTTGATATTTGCTATGGAGCTTCCATATGAGGTGTAGAATCAAGTTTGTTCAAACGAAGTTCGTAAAGTAATATTTGGCTTTGTAATAGGAGGGGTAAGATTTTTGGCCCCGCCCAAAATTTCTATTTTCTGAACCGATGGTCCGGTATGAACCAAATTTGGTTTGTGGTAGTATTGGGTCATAAGTACTTGACCCATGCAAAAAAAAAAAATTCCTGCATCCCCATGGGAACCCTGGGAGCTAAAAATAGAAATATTTTTAAACGCCCATATTTCCCAAACCCCATGGAACAGAGAGCTTTTATGTGGTATGAAGTATCCTTATGACCAGTAGAATTGAATGGTAAAAAAAAAATGCCATCGGTTATGTTAGGGTGTTCTGTAATGGGCATCGAAAAAATGCTGAGTCAGCATATTTGCAAAAATTTAAAAAAATCTTTTCTCCAGAACCAATCATCAGAATCTTTTGATATTTGGTATACAGCATTCATAGGGGGGTCAGATAAAAGTTTGTTGAAATAAAGCTCATTGGTTCATATTTGGGCTCTCTACAGGAGCCCGAAGTTTTAACATAGGGTAATATGGGGAATATTCTTTAAAAATCTTCTTCTTCAGAACCACCAGTCAGAATCTTTTAATATTTGGTATACATCATTGTTATGAGGGCCAGATTCTAGATTGTTCAAACCAAGTCCCTAGGTTAATATTTGGGCTTCCTACGGAAGCCCAAATTTTATCTTTGTTCAATATGGAGGGTAATTTAAAAAAATCTTCTTCTTCAGATCCATCAGTCAGAATGCTTTGATATTTGGTATGCAACATCTCTATGGAGGACAGATTCAAGTTTGTTCAAATCAAATCCCTAGGTATATATTTGGGCTCACTATGGTAGCCCAAATTTTTACTTAGTGCAATATGAGAAAATTTCTTTAAAAATCTTCTTCTTCAGATCCACCAGTCGGAATGCTTTTATATTTGGTATACAACATCTCTAGGGGGGTCAGATTCCAGGTTGTTCAATTCGAGTGCCTAGGTTAATATTTGGGCTCCATATGGGAACATGAAATTTAACTTAGTACAATATGAGGGAATTTCTTCAAAAATCTTCTTCTTCAGATTCACTTGTCAGAATGCTTTCACATTTGGTATACAACATCTCTAGGGGGGGGTCAGATTCAAGTTTGTTCAAATTGGATCCATAGGTCAATATTTGGGCTCACTATGGTAGCCCACATTTGAACTTAGTGCAATTCGAAGAAATTTCTTTACAATTTCTCTTCTTCAGATCCAACAGTCAGAATGCTTTCATATTCGGTACACAACATCTCTAGGGAAGTCAGATTTAACTGTGTTCAAATCAAGAGTCTGGGTTAATATTTGGGCTCTCTATGGGAGCCGGAATTGGCCATTTTGCTGAAGAATTAAAAATTTTGTATTCAGTACCCTCTAGAGGTACTAAGATTAATCCACATAGGTTGTATCAAGGGGCTTCATAGGGGAGCTCTACATTTTACTTTTGATCAACTGAAGAAAAGGCATGATGCCCAGATTATTTTTGTCACTCGTGAGAGACTCCAGGATTGACAGTGTAGCCTATGGAGATGGCTTGCTTAATGTAGACTCATTCTTGGACTCTGTTTAAATTGTGTTCTGTACAAGATGAGCGCTTCAGGCCCCGTGGGGCCTCTTGTTTAATTATATATTTAATGATTTAAGTACAGAAATTAAGATTTTGTTTGTGTTTGACTTTTTTTTTAGCTTTTGAATACGATAACCATGGAAAATGGATATTATTGGTAAAAGAGAAAATTTTTCAAATTTGCCAAAAAGTTGACGGAGCAAACTGATATGGGTTCAATATCGAGCATGAAACCCATTACTGTTCATTACAGCTTGACAACGCCTTCTCGCACTCCCAATCAGGTTTCTGGTGGTCCTTTATGGGATGTTGTTCCATTCTTAGACCAGCATGGCACCAAGCTCCTGGACACTTCTTGGCTGGACTGGACGGGCTGAAATTGCAAGCTACAACTCATTCCAGACATGTTTGATAGGATTGAGGTCAGTGGATCTTGCCGGCCAGTCCATATGCTCAATTCTGTCCCTCTGACAGTACTCCCCGACAGATGGGCAACATGAGGACGGGCATTAGGGTCCATCAGAATGAATCTATCCCCCACTGCACCTGCATACAATCTGACGTGGACATCCAGGATCTCATCAATATACCGCTATGCAGTCAATGTACTACGTTCAAGGACACAGAGCTCTGTACGTCCATCCCTGCTGATGCCGCCCCAGACCATGATTTACCCTCCACCATACCGGTCATGCTCAGCAATGTTGGCTCAATTTGGCTACATGGAATCGCTCTCCTGGTCTTCTCCATACCCTAGGATGTCTATCTGTGTGGTCTAGGCAGTACCTTGACTCATCTGTAAAAAGGACAGGTCGCCAATCTTCTCTGATCCATCCAACGTGATCAGTGGCCCATTCATATCGTGCCTGGTGGTGGTTCTGGGACAGCGGAATGCGAATACATTGTCTTCTCGATTGAAGACCACATTCATGCAACCTTGCCCGGATAATCTGCGTCGAAACATTTACCCCGGATGCATTCTGAAGGTCACTGCGAATCTGTGTTGCTGTGGCAAAGCGGTTCCTGAATGATCTAAAACCAGTCTTCAGCTGCAGATGTTGCCCTATCTCTGCCACCACCATGCCATCTTACTGGTGTGCCATACTGCTGAAATCTTGCCCAGGCTCTGGTGATCACCGTATGGTGCCCACCAAGGGCTTCACCAACCTGACGATGGGTAGCCCCTTGCTCAACCATCCCTACAGCCCACCACATTTTTGCTTCAGACCAATGGCTTCTTACATTTGCATTTGCCATATTCAATCATTAAATCACAAGGGTTTGTGTAGAAATGAAGATTGAATACCTTACACATCTCATGTACATGTAGAGAGTACACGAAAACATCATGAAAATTAAGGGGTACATGCTTTCCATAACTGTCACGAAAAGTCTGCCTGTCAAGAGAGCTTATGTAAACACCGGGGACCATCTCAATACATTCCCGAATCATATCCACCAAAAATATCGCAAATATGTCACAAACAAATTTCACAATGATGTGTCAAATATTTGCTGCTTAGCAAACTTTGAGTAGAATATTATACAGAATGATCACAAAAGCTTTCAGTCAGTTTCAAACAGGTCAAAATACTGATTCATTGGTTACTGCTCCTTGTATACATTTCTAAGGTTTTTGTTTTCAAATTCAGTCTGGATTCTGATCTATTTTATGAACAAAATTCCCACTCACAGATTGACTGTTATGCTGTGAGATACATGTATATTCTTAATGACTAAAATACTGCAACTGTAATCATAGTTTTGTACTTGAAGCTTTATTCAAATTTCTCCATTATTATCTCAGAGCTTTATTCAAATACGTTCATTATTATCCCAGAGCTTTATTCAAATACATTCATTATTATCCCAGAACTTTATTCAAATACGTCCATCATTATCCCGGAGCTTTATTCAAATACATTCATTATTATCCCAGAACTTTATTCAAATACATCCATTATTATCTCAGAGCTTTATTCAAATATCTCCATTATTATCCCGGCGCTTTATTCAAATACGTCCATTATTATCTCGGAGCTTTATTCAAATACATTCATTATTATCCCAGAGCTTTATTCAAATATGTCCATTATTATCCCAGAACTTTATTCAAATACGTTCATTATTATCCCAGAACTTTATTCAAATACATTCATTATTATCCCGGAGCTTTATTCAAGTACATTCATTATTATCCCCGAGCTTTATTCAAATACATTCATTATTATCCCAGAACTTTATTCAAATACATTCATTGTTATCCCGGAACTTCATTCAAATACATTCATTATTATCCCGGAACTTTATTCAAATACATTCATTATTATCCCAAAACTTTATTCAAATACATTCATTATTATCCCGGAGCTTTATTCAAGTACATTCATTATTATCCCAGAACTTTATTCAAATACATTCATTATTATCCCGGAACTTTATTCAAATACATTCATTATTATCCTGGAACTTTATTAAAATTCATTCATTATTATCCAAAAACTTTATTCAAATACATTCATTATTATCCCAAAACTTTATTCAAATACATTCATTGTTATCCCGGAACTTTATTCAAATACATTCATTATTATCCAAAAACTTTATTCAAATACATTCATTATTATCCCAAAACTTTATTCAAATACATTCATTATTATCCCAAAACTTTATTCAAATACATTCATTATCCCCTAGGGAAAGGATATACATGTACAGTAGAATAGCTGTGGATTGGCCATAATCCACATGTAGGGCAGTAATGTCCATGTATACATTTATCAGGAAATAAAAATCATCATCATCAAAATTGATGATTATTCCTATAATTAATGATTGGAATCTAATATTGCATCCATGGAAATATTGCCCACACATGGAAAGTGACCAGTCCATCCATTTGTCTCTCCAACCTTCTGTCTTTCCATAGTTCTGTCTATCCTTCAACCTGTTCACAAGGAAGTTTGTTTACAGGTATATGATAAAACTAACAATAGTTTTCAGGTACAATCCATTTGGCATGCTGCAATATATTGACAATGTCTTTGACGGGGTAACTGCCATCATTTGACCATGGACTGGTCACACATGGAAAGTGACCAGTCCATGGTGGCTGTATAACACTAAATAGGTCCATCCATTTGTCTCTACAACCTTCTGTTTTTCCATAGATCTGTCTATCCTTCAACCTGTTCACAAGGAAGTTTGTTTACAGGTAAAGTGGAGCCCACTTAAGTGGATATCTCTTACTTGTATATCCATGTTAATTGAATATAATTTTCAAACTCAAAACCATTTACCATACCTTTAGTACAAATTTGATCTGTTAATTGCATATGGGTTGAAGAGTAAACTCCTGTTAATTGTATATAAATTTTTGTAATATGTTGAAAAAATTACTGTGACACGCACCAAATTCCCCTTATTTATCAACCTTTTTGGCCTCACTACATCCAATACAGGCATTTATTCTATTATATCTTGTTTGACAGAGCTCTGTGAGCTCTGTCAAACAAGATATAATAGAATAAATGCTCAGTTTAACTCCAGAACACAGGAAACGGACCAAATCCCTGTTAATTGTATACTCCTGTTAATTGTATATAAATTTTTGTAATATGTTGAAAAAATTACTGTGACACGCACCAAATTCCCCTTATTTATCAACCTTTTTGGCCTCACTACATCCAATACAGGCATTTATTCTATTATATCTTGTTTGATAATCGTAATCGAATACTCATGTTAGCTGAATAATTCTCACTGGTCGAGTGGCTTTTCGAATGAAACAGGTCGCTACTCCACAAGGTAACGTACAAAACACCAAACTGGATTAAAAAAAAAAGATCGTAGCATTATAAAAAATATTCCTCAGACCAAACCAGCGGAAAATCAAACCTGGCTTTCTTGTGTAGAATGTCCAGATTTATGTTACTCTGTAATCTATTACAATTTCTTCACTTGTTTGTAAATATATTGTTTGATAACTCTCACCATCTTCATCAAACATTGTCATTATATTTTATTGTACATATTCTTGACAGCACGATTATGAATTCTTATTTCGAAACTTTAAATTGCTCACTAGAACCTTATTTACCAGTACTTAACTTCGGAACTTACCTCGGAACTTGCCCTCGCCTCTCCATACAACACTATGGCTAACAAGATTACTCTGGATGAGATTCAAAGCAACGATTCTTTTGATTTCGTTAGTAAGTTCAATACAACTGTCACTGGTAATTCCAATGATGAGCCCCACCCAGCATTCGCTATTGATAGAAACTGTTGCGAGTACTATAGCCCGAAAGAATTTGAAACGACTGTAGTAACTGAAAATAAAACTCTGTCTTTACTCAACATGAATTGTCGAAGTCTGAACGCTAACTGGGACAACTTCCACAACCTAATTTGCGATCTCCAGCCATCATTCAACTTTCTAGACATTGTTGGAATAACAGAAGTTTTTGAAGTCGGAAATAATGAGTACACCCTTGAAGGCTATCATCCACTAGAAACCCGCCTGCGTCCCGACCGAGACGATGGCCGAGGAGGAGTTGCCATGTTTGTAAAAGAATGTATAGACTATAAAATCCGTAATGATCTCTCAGTTTTTATCCCTCATGTTTTTGAATCCTTGTTCATAGAAATTACTTCCAAACATAAATGTATAATCGGTATAATTTATAGACCTAACACAGCCCCGAAAGCCGACCTTGACTTGTTTCTGGAAATGCTTACACAGTTGATCAGTAAGATAAATAATGAAAATAAAAAGGCCTTCTTGATGGGAGATTTTAATATTGATCTTCTTAGTTTTAGTAGCCATAACAAAACTAATCAATTTATTGATTTAATGTTTAGTGCAGGTTTCATGCCCGTCATCATAAAACCAACAAGAGTTACAGATTATTCTGCGACACTGATTCACCATATATTTTGCAACAGAAATGAAAATAACAAAGCAGGAATAATCATCACTGACGTGAGCGATCACTTTGCGACATTTTATGTCGACGAGATTGTACATCGCAGTTACACATGTAAAGAAAAATTTGAAAGATCATTTAAAGAGGAGAACTCAATGAGATTCAAAAACATTCTGTCTATTTGCGACTTCTCAAATATATATAATGCCACCTGTCGTAATGAAGCGTATGAAAATCTGATTGACAAACTCCACCAAGCATTCAATGTCGCCTTCCCCTTGAAAAAGGTATTTGTTTCCCCCAAACGGGTAAAACGCGAGCCATGGATGACTGTCGGTCTGCTACAATCCTCACTAAATAAGGAAAAGCTTCTTAGAAAAAACTAAAAAATCCCTCAAACTACAATGTTGAACAATATAAAAACCACTGTCTTATTTTCAATCGCCTGAAACGTAGTTTGAAGACAGAATACTATAACTCTGTACTCGTGGAGAATAAACATAACGTCAAGAAGACTTGGGAAATTCTTCGTAAAGCCATAAACAGATCAAATCGCACCCCAAACCTACCTAGCACCTTCAAGGAAAAGAATATGGAAATAACTGACCCTGAAGAAATAGCAGAAAAATTCAACCTGTTCTTTGCTCACATCGGAAAAAATGTAAGCAAACAAATTCATAGTGTTAATTCCGATTTCTTGGATTACATCAAATTTAATAATGCCGAGTCATTTTTTATCTCACCTACAAATATACAGGAAGTTGTTCTATGTGTAAGTGGTTTACGGCCAAAAATGAGTAAGGACTGTGACAACATCTCTACTAGTCTTTTAAAAAAGATAATACCAGAAATAGCAGAACCATTAACCCATATAATCAATCTTTCATTCTCAACTGGAAAAGTCCCTGATAAAATGAAAGTAGCAAAAATTATACCAATTTTTAAGTCTGGCGATCATAATCTCTTTAACAACTACAGACCAATCAGTATCCTTCCTGCTCTCTCCAAAGTTCTGGAAAAGATTATGAACCGAAGACTGACCAATTTCCTAAACGAAAACAAGCTAATATACCGATATCAATTTGGATTCCGCAAGGGGCATACAACATTTCATCCAATACTGCATCTTATAAATAACTTTACAGAAAGAAACGACAGACCAACCAAAGAGTGCACATTGTCAGTTTTCCTTGATTTCTCCAAGGCCTTCGACACAATAAATCACTCAATTCTGTTACAGAAACTGCAGTCATATGGGATAAGGGGTGTAGACAATTCGTGGTTTAAAGACCACCTGTCTGGTCGCTCACAATTCGTCTCATATAGGAGTAAGTCCTCTGATTTCCAGCCTGTAGTCATGGGTGTCCCTCAAGGTTCTGTTCTCGGGCCTATTCTATTTCTTTTGTACATCAATGATATTAGTGAATCGACGCTTCTGAAGATACTTGCATTTGCTGATGATACAACTGCATTCACCTCTGGTAACAACCTGGACACCTTAATTGACACTACAAATAATGAAGTGTCAAAAATAAGTGATTGGTGTGCCGCTAACAAACTCCTCCTGAACGCCAATAAAACTAAATGCATCTTGCTCCACCCACAAGGCTCAACTAATGTTGCGGGTAGGCATGTTACTGTAAATGGCACAAGCATACCTTTGGTTAGTAACAATAATGATGATAAATTCAGAAAATTTCTTGGCATCAATATGGATGAACATTTGAGTTTCAAACACCACGTCTCCGCCGTTTGTCCCAAAATATCCGGGGCCATGTATGCAATAAATAGAGCGAAAAAAATACTTCCCCTCAATGCCATGAAAACCCTGTATTATACCCTGATACATAGCCATTTATTGTACGGGATTCAGGGGTGGGGTCATATACCGGCTACTAAGAGAATCTTCAAACTCCAAAAAAAGGCAGTTCGTATTATAGGAAATAAAAGGTATAATGCGCACACCGACCCACTATTTAAAGACCTTCAAATTCTAAAATTTGAAGATCTGTACACACTGCAAGTTCTCCTCTTTATGCATGACTGGTACAACAACAGATTACCGGATTGTTTCAATGAGACCTTCAAAATATATACAAATCCATCGGGTATGGATACAAGACAATCAGGGAAACTTCAAACTTCTAAACCAAGAACACAATTTTCTGCTAAACTCCCGCCACACACATTTCGAAACTTATGGAATCAAATCACGCCCCAAAAGCAAACTCTCTCTAGGCCCAATTTAAGAGAACTCTTGTTGAAGAGTTCTTTGATTTGTACCAGTCAACAGTAAATTGTAATAACCCATGGTGTCCTGATTGCTAATCGTACCCCCCCCCCCCAAAAAAAAAAAAAGAAACAAATAAAAAAAACAAAACAAAAAAACAAAAAAAACAAAAAAACTGCCACCAACGTATTTCTGTAACAGCAAACGCCTATAAAAGATCATTTCGTTCTTTCCCTACGTGAGAATGAGAAACACTATAGCCCTCGCCGAATGGTTGATTAGTGTACTACTTATTGTTTTAATTATTGTTTTAATTATTGTACTATTTAACAAGTCATGTCCTTTGGCTACCTCGTTGTATAGAGGTGGGGACGTTTGAAAACTCGCGAATATGGGCCGCAGGAACTGGCGATGGTTTTTTTTTTTTTTTTTTTTTTTTTTTTGATTTGCTCTCTCGTACATTGGTAGCATTTCTCTCACAAACCGTTTACTGTCCACCATAATATTATTCCAAAAGAGGTTCTATCACTAAACCAATGATAGAAACTATAGCCCTTACAGTATAGCCCTTACCGAATTGTTGCTTAGTGTATTACTTATTGTTGCTTAGTGTATTACTTATTGTATTAATTATCGTACTAAACAAAAAAGTCGTATCCTTTGTCTACATCCCTGTAGAGTGGTGAGGGAGGACGCTACAGAGGTATCAGTGGTGAATTCTCCACCCGACAAGTTTCTAATAACTGGCGAATATAGGCCACGGGAACTGGCGATGGGTTTTCGGTCGTGGGGGTTGGTCATATCCAACGGTTCGTGGACCGATGGCTCATCGGCGCTTTTTGTATTCTATGTTCGAGGGGTTGATATGCCCACACGTACTTTGGTAGCGTTTCTCTCACAAACTGTTTACTATACCCCATAGTATCTTTCCAAGAAGAGGTTCCATCTCTAAACCTAATGAGCCATCAACACAAATCTTGCTGTCAAGAATATACTTTTCGTCAAAAGGGAATGGCAGGAAGACAACCTCTCAGGCTATGCCATTTCCTTGCAGCGCGTTCAACTATAACCTGTTTTATTGTTATCTTGTATACTCTTATGCTGCAAAATAAATCAATCAATCAAACAGAGCTCTTTGAGTTCTGTCAAACAAGATATAATAGAATAAATGCTCAGTTTACCTCCAGAACACAGGAAACTGACCATATCCCTGTTAATTGTATACTCCTGTTAATTGAATAATTTTCACTGGCAAAATGGATATTCAAATAAGAGGATTCTACTGTACATGATAAAACTAACAATAGTTTTCAGATACAATTCATTTTGGCATGCTGCAATATATTGACAATGTCTTCGACGGAGTAACTACCATCATTTGATGAAAATTAAAGGGGTTATTACTCTTTGTTAAATTTTGCCCAATAATTTTATGCAAAAACTTGAATAGTGAACCTCCGGTTTCAATAAAATTAGATAGACAACTTTGAAATAATATTGACAAGTTTGATAACCACAGTGACAACAGATAGCCACAATGACATCTAAAAAAAAATAAAAGTTATTGCTCTTTGTTTAATTTTGCTACAAATTTTTTATGCAGTAACCTGTTAGCTTAACTTGACAAAGTCAAGATAAGCTATTGCCATCACTTGTGCGGAAGTCGTGAGTTTGTTCGCATTTTCTTTAGCAAGGCTACACCCAGTAGTTCTTGTCTGATCATCACAGAATTTCATATGCAGGTTCCAGGTCATGTCTAGAAGAGAACATCCCTTTTGGGTTACAATCCTTCAATCATGACGGCCGTGCAAGCCCAAAACCCGAAAAACCTTTAGTACAGTATACAGGTTGTATTTATGAAGGGATTTCTTTGTAACTTGGTAGGATGACTGTGTATAATGTCCAGGTGAGAACATCATATTTTGGTTGGGTTTAGTCAATTGTGACTACTGCAGTGACTCTAAACCCCAAAACCTTTAGCACAGTCAAGTTAACCCCCTGCACACTGATGTCAAAATATCTAAATTTCAGGCAGAAAAAATTTCCCATAATGCGACTAGAAATTTAACCAGTTCAATCTCGTTTGACAGAGCTCAAATTGAGGAGGGCAATTTTTTGCACCCCTTGATTTTCGGGAATGCCAGACCTGTTTGGGACTGCCTTTGAAATCTATTATCATTTCATCCCGAGTTCCAATGTGTTCTCTGTGCCTACTGGCACAGAGAACACATTGGAACTCAGGGAACGATTTATCAGTGGTGCATTGATTCGCAATAATTCATGACCCATTCTGTGTCGCATTTCGATACATTTTGAGTGTAGAAGACAGTCACACAAGAATTGAATGCAAGATTTTGAATAATGAGATGTGTGTGCCGATTTTTCCACTATGTAACTGAATGTACTACAATTTTTTAGTCAAAATATTAATACCTTGAAGTGAATATAACCAAAATAGCATACAAGTTTTTGCATTGAAAATTTCACGTGCAATTGCACTCCCAAGCAATCTGAGAAGGGCAATTGTTTTGCACTCCTTGATTTTCTAAATTGCCAGGCCTGTATGCGGGCAGCTGCGGCCGTTTTTTAGGTAAAGGGTTAATTGAATATAAACACCACACACTGCCAAGTTAAACTGAAGTGTCATTAAGGCCAAAAAAAAAAAATCAATTGATTCTCAGGCAATTTTTTTTTCAAATCAATGAGGGAGGGAGGATTTTATTTTTATTTTTTATTTTTATTTCTTCCAGATGGTGAGAAAGGATTGAGAGGTAAAAGTCACTTTCTGATGTCTGTTTTTACCTGAAAAGCATGGAAAGTGCATATTGTAAAATGATATACAAATAAAACTCATTTTATTGAAAACTAAAACTGTTTTTCTTTATTTTCTGATATCACCACTTGTTGTATTTAGAAACAGAACTCTGACTTCACTTTTAAACTTTAACAAAGCAGAACTATTTTATGAATACTAGATATTATTGACCACCCTCGTATTATTTTGGTATCATTGTGAGTAATTTTGATTTTTAGTATGACCCATGGTGAGCGTGTTCTTCTCTGTAACAGAAGGTATATTCTTTTTAAAAAAATATTTAAAGTGTTTAAAATAAATTTCAAGTTCATATAAGAAGCTGGGTCATTCATGGTTTCTGAATACCCTAACTGAGTTGAAAAGCGTAGTTAAAAAAGTTTTCGATATCCTTCCTAAATTAAGCGTTATTAACAATTTGAGTTAATTAATTTCTTTGGTAAATGACAAAACATTTCAGTTGTCTCCCTTTCCGGCTGCGCTGGGTAATAATACACTGTTCAGAAAACTGACAATTTCTGCCAACCATCTTTCACTGACACGTGCGATTGGTGCTTTGAAGGGCTGCCATTCTTATCCATCCAAATACCTGTGATTTCTATTGTAGCCTTATTACATTTAACTCCCTTCCAACAAACTTCACAAGTTTTCAAAGAAAAACATTCAATGCAAATTGCTGGGCGAATTTCAATGCAGCCAATTTTTCAGTGGAACAGAGCGTAACCGCAAGCAATTTCGATATGGACGAACTGTCTCCAATACATTTTTTTGGTTTTGAAACGGTGGTTAACTTTTAATAAATTCTTATTAACTCGATGCGTGTCTTGGGTTCCGCTCCACAGTTTTCCAGGCATTTCCAAATGTGACATGCCATGCACTCTCTTCAAATGCAAATATCCTGTAACTTAGTTACCAAACCCATTACATGTATTACATTTCCCAAATCCACAAAAAACATATAACACTATCTGACTAAGTAGAAATAAACAATCTGAATGTGGGTGGAATTATTTATTGTCAAAGGCAAGACTTCAACCTGAAAAATTGCCTGAAAAAATACCGAAACCAGTCATTTTCAGCCACCTAGCAGCCTCAAAAGCAGAATTTTCCCACCAACCCCGCCTACCCACCCCTGGAGCAGAGCATCCCTTGTTTCTAAAATGCCAAAAAAAATTTATATGTTTCCGTCTCATTTTTTAGTTACCTGTCTGGTAACAAACCCGTGTAAAAATTACATTTAAAAAAATAGCCCATTTTTCGAAGCCACTGTTTCCCATAATTCATCTGGGAATTTACCCCTATGTATCAGACTCCAACTTTGGGACCAAAACTTCAAATTCTCTTGTCCAACAAAAAGCCTAATGTAATCATATATCTGATACTAAAAATATTTCTCTATTTTACATGGCCTTAGTTTCAACATACGCCCTTTGTTTAGAATTTCACCCCTGTGCAATAGTGCGAAACTGTGGAGCGGAACCTTAAACAGAAAACAAGAGTGATCTCCCCCTGGATTTCACTCAGGCAAAATAATCTGGAGTCTATCCTGAGTTGAATGAACAAAAACCACAAGACTCTATTTTCAACCAGTAAAAAGATACAGCATGGCCTTCCTGATTGCCGAATAGCTTTTTCAGCCAGATTTTACCCGATTTTCACAACCACACCACACCACCCTCCCCCCCCCCCCACCCCCGATTTCTCTGAGCCACTTCAGATAGTATTTTTGTTATTACCACCAGCCACATTGACTACCCAGGTCCTGCCAATAGCACTGTTAAATACAATCAAAATGTAAAACAATAAGAACTAATAACCATAGCTTTGTGGGGGGGGGGGGGGTGGCTTGCTCTCTAGATATGAAAGCGTGAACAGCTTGACGGACGGATGACACACAGACATGACACCAATGACCAAAATGAAAAAGTAGACACCATGACTGCAAATCTCTGGTCAACAGTAACAACCAGGCTGTCCATAACTGCATAAATTTGTCATAAATACAAGGCTCGGTGTTTAGGAAAGGCAGTGTTCTACCTTAATGTTTTTGAAATCTTGACGATTATTCAAAACAAGTGCGAAATTAGGCTACATCAATAAATTTCACAAAATTCCACTTATTTCCTTCCAGTTGTGCTGAGATATCACTTGATGAATGTCAACTACTACTAACAATAGCACACAAACCAGAAATAATGAAAAGTTTTTTGAAAAATGGTGTATTTATAACTCAAACACAAATAAGGAACTTCCTGGTTCAAGAATAGACACCGTCGGCAGAATGCTCTTTAAGGTTCCGCTCCACAGTTTTCCAGGCATTTCCAAATGTGACATGCCATGCACTCTCTTCAAATGCAAATATCCTGTAACTTAGTTACCAAACCCATTACATGTATTACATTTCCCAAATCCACAAAAAACATATAACACTATCTGACTAAGTAGAAATAAACAATCTGAATGTGGGTGGAATTATTTATTGTCAAAGGCAAGACTTCAACCTGAAAAATTGCCTGAAAAAATACCGAAACCAGTCATTTTCAGCCACCTAGCAGCCTCAAAAGCAGAATTTTCCCACCAACCCCGCCTACCCACCCCTGGAGCAGAGCATCCCTTGTTTCTAAAATGCCAAAAAAAATTTATATGTTTCCGTCTCATTTTTTAGTTACCTGTCTGGTAACAAACCCGTGTAAAAATTACATTTAAAAAAATAGCCCATTTTTCGAAGCCACTGTTTCCCATAATTCATCTGGGAATTTACCCCTATGTATCAGACTCCAACTTTGGGACCAAAACTTCAAATTCTCTTGTCCAACAAAAAGCCTAATGTAATCATATATCTGATACTAAAAATATTTCTCTATTTTACATGGCCTTAGTTTCAACATACGCCCTTTGTTTAGAATTTCACCCCTGTGCAATAGTGCGAAACTGTGGAGCGGAACCTTGTGTGATTCGTTGTTTTGTCTGGTACTTTGTTTTTAAATAGCCATTTTGTGCTGGTTGCTATCAGTTGGGGCGAATTGTTCGAACGACTACGCCATTGCAATTCTTTTCAGAAATATAAAATTGGGCTAGTTTAGGCTATTTTCATAGCCGTGTGACGGACTTTAACAGCAACCGTGTTTACTGTTTTTTGCGGAAGCGTGTGTTTTTAAAAAATAAAACATAAGAAAATACAGTAAACTGCCATGTCTCCCAAGGAAGTTTGGGAGGGCGACTTGAATTTCGCCCCCAATGTAAGCCAAGGCCAGAGGCTCTCACACTTAACACACGCCTGTGTATATTTACTTGTTTATTCGTTGGTTTTGGGCCTTAAAACCAATAGTCCCTTTTCAATTTCCCTGTTTCCTATTTTCTTGCATTGACGGTCCAAATAAAAAGGCTCAACGCGGGCCATTTTTTTCAACGCGGCGGTGCCTGAGAATCAATTCCTTTTTTTTTTTTTTGGCCTAACACTATCATTTTTATTTGCCATAATTCTGTTTCCCATTGTTTTCATTTTTAGGTTTCCAGACTGTTTATTCTGATGTCACAACATACATTTTGGCGTTACTGATGAACATGACATTATATCTGAATCACTGAGAGAGTTGTAAGTGGTTGAAATACATGATGATGTTAACTTCCAAAGAGAAGTAAGACTTGAGAAATGGTTTGTGATCCTGATTACTTTACAATGGAAATCACTCCTACAAGAGGAAAGACAGTGGCCCCCTACCAGAGATCATGTACCATTAACACATTGTCATACTCTCGGGTTGCTACTTCATCAACTTCAGTCAACCAAAACATGATCATTGTAGATGAGAGAATGGGGAGAAAATTTTTAGATGCCGATTTCCTGCCATCCGAGTCTGAAAGGAGTCCAATAAAACAAAGATATGATGAGGTTTTGTCGAGTGGAGACTTAACTGACAGGGTATCCTCAACTAGTGGACACCTTGATGTAACCTCAACAAGTGGACACCAAGATGTAACCTCAACAAGTGGACAGTTAGATGATATTGGTTCGTGCACTGCGAGGAAACAGAAGCGTATGGATTCAGTATTTTGTCAAGTTTGTGGAGATGCAGCGTCTGGATTTTACTGTGGAGCCTTTGTTTGTGAGGCTTGTAAGGTATGAACACAACATACAGTAAGTGGAGAGTGTATTATCACTAAATCACCCGGAGAGTGGAGATACCACCCAAGCAATAATTGCAAATTTGTTGCAGAGTATAACAAGCACACGCAAAGTTTCAGCCAATGGACCTCCGGGTTATACCCGGAGGTCCATTGGCTGAAACACTGCTTGTGTTTTTTTGTCCACATGTGCAGAATTTGAAAGTGATACTTTGGGTGATAACTCCACTCTCCATGTTATTTAGTTACAGTCCACTCTCCATGTACTGTACATGCACATTTGCAGATTGGATAATCACTGAAACTCCCATAAAGTGGATGTTTCACCAAGTTCCCAGCCAAAACTAAAACAGCACTGATTTCACAAACGTGATCTTTGAATATCAGTCGGATCGCAGCAAAATTGTTTTATCCAATTGCTCTTGTTTTTAAATTCATTTTTTCTCGGCACACCCTTTTGCCTTAATTTGGGCCTATTAAATTTGACTAAACCCAGAAATAACAGTCTTATCCTGTGATGTTTCATTGCCTTGCCCTCCTTTTGTTTCTATGGACACATGATGAATGTTACTCTCAAATATAGAAGCGGCACAGAGAATTTATTTTTCCTGATGTCTTCGCACCTTTCCAAATTTGGACACACCTGTAAACAGTGTGAAATTGGGGTAATCTAAAGGCCTGAATTGTTGTCACTATGGAAAACTGTTCAGGAACGGATGCGTGGAAATCAATACAAAAATCACAATTTCCTTGATGAGCTGAATATTGGCATTCAATGTTAGATTCCCATTCTAATGGGTATACATTTGGAAATTATTGCATTGCCATCAATGTTTATCCTCACAAAAATCCCGATTTTCTTTCCAGGTTTATCAAGAAAACATTCATTGATTGAATGGTCATTCGATTTCACCAAGGTTATATAGTTGAAACAAGAAGTCCTGTCACACTGTTGTGCCCTGTTCTGAAGAAATAGCGCGCTAGATAAGTGCACTCCAGTTCCTATCAATACCACAAGAAATACTTGCAAACTTTTCATCACATGGACCACCAGGTGCAACCCGGTGATCCATGTGTTGAAACTTTGCATGCGCTTTATATTTTGTATTACTTTGCAAAGCCTTGTTTATTTTAGTAGATTATTTCCTTTTAGTGCAGTAAGGAGCGTGTTAACTAACTAGCATTAGTGATGAACCGATAATTAGAATCAACAATCAGAAGCGGCCGTTTATGGGACATCAGCCAGTTATGACAACCGGCAGTTACAAACGTCAGTTTCCAGTTATTCTATATTTAACACTGACTGTTAAAAATCCCTTTGATATCTGGCCATTCAATAAAGTTTCCCCATTAAAAATGTGTGTAGTGCATAGCAGAAAATTTAGGGATTTGCAGAGCAGAGATATTACGGAATTTACCAACTGCAATTGGTACAAGATCGCCACCATTTCCCGTAGATTGTTGAGTGCATGTGAACTTTGGAGGTACACATCAAGGGAGGTAACAAACACATCAAGGGAGGTAACAGATTGAAAAAAACAACATTGAATAATACATTCTGACATACTGTATTTACTCTATGTATTGGGACAGCTAAAAATAATTATTTTCACAGGTGTCCCAATTGTTAGAAAATGGGGAAAGAACACAGCCTGGTCTTGATTTGATGCTGAATAAAGTTGTGTGTGATTCGTTTTCCATCACTGTTTTCGAAAATCGCTGTCCAATTTTTTTTATATTTTCATTTTTTGCTTCGAAAACATAGCTTATGATCCCTCATTGGAACGTGCGCATTGCGCTCGTTCCAGTGAGGGATCATAAGCTATGTTTTCGAAGCATAAAATGAAAACTTTTAGTTTCTCAAGAATTTTTTTATGAGTGTCGTCTGCTACTAGCGACGGACCAACTGGAAACAAATCTCCTGAATGTCCCAAACTTTGGAGCATAAAAAAAATATAGTTTTCTGGAAAAAAAGTGTGTCCCTAATCATAGAATGTCCCAATACATAGAGTAAATACGGTACATGTAAACCATGCATTATATGACTTCACAACACACATTAACATCAAAATTATTATTCATTTAAGACACAAAGTATGTGTGTTCAGTATATTCCTGGTTAATACAGCCAAGTGTATTATTTTCTTACACAAAACAGTATTAACACTATTTACCGGATTAAAACACGATCTTCAGGAGAACAATATCGTGTGATTGTATCGTTAATAAAGATCATTTCCCCACACCCCAACCAAAACCAAAATGCAAATATTATTTTGGCTAATATTGCCCAGCACTAAATATGCATACTCTGACTACTTAATGTGGTATTAAGCTTTTGTAATTGATGATTTATCAACAAATTCTGTAGAATAACAGACACCAACAGATTTCCTTCTGTGTCCTATTTCAACCATCAGAATAGGCATTGGAATCGGCATAATTGGCAGAGACATAATCGGTAATCGGTTGATAGCAAGTTTTGATAATCGGTTCATCACTCACTAGCATGTTCTGCGCTAATTGTGACAGGACTTTTAGCTTCAACTGGACATGTGTCTTCTCAATTGCATTCTCTTTCTTTATGCAAAATTGAGTTTCTCAGTTGCGATAATGTACCTCTTGTTCTGAGAAAACTATTTGAGAGACACAAAGTAGCCAATTGACCTTCAGTTTGAATCTGAAAGTCCATGAGCTGAAACTTTTATCTATATTCTTATTTTGGTTTCAGCTGTGATCTCTTCTCCCATAATTTAATCCATTTAACACTTTTACCCAATGCACACAGTATCAAAATTTATTGGTCTAATTATTCTTTTTTATACGCCCATCATGTCCATCTGTCTGTCTGTCCGTAAACAGTTTTTGTGTCGCCTAGTCCTCCAAAAGTTTACATGCTACATTCTTCAAACTTTGCAAACATGTCGATCAGTAATTGCTGTTGTGCATGTGACAAGTGCAGTTAACTTCATTTTGTATTTCCAGAGCTATGCCCCCTTTTAGTACTTAAAACATTACAGTATTGTGTTGCCTACTCCTTCAACATTTTACATGCTATATTGTTCAAACTTTGCACACATGGTGATCACCAATTGTCATTGTGTATGTGACAAGAGCATGTAACTCCATTTTGTATTTCCAGAGTTATGCCCCTTTTTGTACTTGAAACATTACAGTATTGTGTCGCCTTCTCTTTCAACATTTTACATGCTATATTGTTGAAGCCTTGCACACATGCTGATCATCAATTGCTGTTGTGCATTTGACAAGAGCAGGTAACTCTGTTTTGTATTTTCAGAGTTATGCCCTGTTTTAGAACTTAAATCATTACAGTATTGTGTCGCCTTTTACTTGAGGGGTAACATCAAGTGTCAGGATTTCACGGTAACGATCGTTACCGCTAGTGTGTCGGTACCGTGGACACAAAATGACGAAACCGAAATATCGTTACCCACTCAATCTTTCACTAAAGACATTGAAACATTTGTTGTTGAAAGAAATGCTCATAAGAGCTGCTCGTTGGTGAACAATCATCACTGTGATAGAAACGAAATGCTGTTTACATCGAATACAGAAACAAGTTGAAGTGGGAAAAACACGTGTGTACCGTTTGCACACGTTAGACATTTCAACCTATTACATTCTCAGAATGAGTAAAGTGCGGGACCCTTACAAGCATATCAATGAATGCAGGCAGTTTTATCTAGGAGGGAAACGTGTCTGAAATCTAAAAAGCTACGAATGATATAAAATTCCCTTGATTCGGAAAAACTTCAAAAAGGTTCCCATAACTGCTCACAGACGGTACCTAAATTTCATTACCGGCGGGTTCCGTGCCTCTTAAACCACGGAAACGATTTTTCGGTTCCGTTGACACCTGAAATCCTGATACTTGTAACATGGTATGGTTTTGTTGAAAGTTTTTGAAAAATAATATTTTTTCAACTGCTAAATTTGCATATTAATGCGGGTGGATGCTATTCATGTACCCCGAAGACATGCAATATCAAAAATTTTTATTTCTATTCTTGTTTTCTTCAAATTTTTCACAAAATTTCAACAAAACCATATCATGTTGCCTTCACTGAGATGAGCTCAATGAGTTCATTCTAAAAGGGAGGAGGGGGTGGGGGTCACATGATATGGTTTTATTGAATTTTTTTGGAAACAAAATTTTTTCATCTGTTCAACTTATAAATTATGTCACAGATTCGCTAAGTAAAAGGTTAAGCCTTTACCTAATGAATCAGACTGATCCACATGCATAAACCCCCACCCCCTTTGCATTATAACTCGAGCATTTGTTGTCACATTTTAGTTTGCATGTGTGATCCAACATTTATACCAGCTTGGGTGTTTTACATTCTGACTATCTCATGCATTTTTCATTGAAAACACTTGGACCCTGCAGAGTTTCGAGATTCCATTGAACTTCGAATCTTAAGTTGATATTCAATTCGATTCAAAATCAGCTGCCTGATTTGTTTCCTTTCAAATCTTTACATGGGAATATAGCTGGGTATTAGTTAACGTCGTCGTCTCACAAAATGTATTGTTCAGATGGAATTTGTACGTAATTAATGCTGAAAACAAAGACAGAGTGTAATTTCATCTGTATTAACATAAATAGCAACTGACCCATGCCACCTCTCAAGCTAACTCCAGTCTCATTATTATTATGCTAGTAAATTTGTTTATCCAATCAAATGAAGTTACTAAGAGACATAGACTCCGCAATATTAGGTTCAGGATGGCTGAAAAGCACCCAATATTAGGGCTGTCGCGATTATTCGATTAGTCGACGTTTTTTATTTTTAGTCGATCGTCGTTCATTTTCAAGGTGGTACACGTCTACTACACGTCGGGACTAAATTGCATTGTTTTGTGAGGTGAATGATCAATGAAGGTGAATAACTTTAAATATCTAACCATAGTTAACATTCATATCCGGAAGACTGTACGACTGTCACTGACTGTGTAAGAAAGAACACTCACAGTTACTCGAGAAGAATAGATTCTTCTGAATTTCTCCAGTCTTGTACACACGAATGCACCCATTGGAAAACCCAAAGCGCGGAAGAGACAAAATTATGACGAAAGTCAGAACGTCAGATCACTTCTCAAAGTTCGGAACTTCAGACTAAGATCCAATTTTAACAACTGACGAGGGAATGCATAGATCTCAATGTTCAAAATTTTGAGAAACTTATTGCAGAAAGGAAACATATGCAGGAACGTTCTGTGGTAAATTCATTTTAATTCATCGGCTTCAATCTAGTTCAAACTTGGTCCCGCAGTCGGTAATATTATTTTTGGGGTTGGTACGTCCTACAGGACGTACCAACCCCAAAAATTATATTACGGACTGTGGGTCCAAGATTGGACTACATGTAGCTTCAGTCGGGACCGATTTGTTGTTCCCACAACCCCACTTCGTTTGAACACACTGGTGCCATTGTCATTTTCAGAGTTTTACGAACAGAAGAATGATTTGCTAAAAAATCATGGGAAGCGACTATTAATCGACTAACCGTCGATTACTGGTCACGATTAGTCAATTACAAAAAATGATAGTCGCGACAGCCCTACCCAATATTAATTTAATATTAGGTGCCCGCCAGTCATTTTGTTTTATCATTATATCCACACGCCTCAGCTTTTAATTTATACATATGTACATGCTGCAGCGCAGTAGTACAGAAGACTCACCAAATAAAATAGCCCTGTTGTATAAACATTGCATTCGATTGAATAAAACTGTTATAATAAAATGCCAAACCAGCCTAAAACATTGGCAGTTATAGAACAAGTCATGAGTGATTTATTAGAATGCGGAAGCAAAATTACTCCCCTTGTTGCGTATGTAAACATCATCTGCTTTGTTTACATTTTTCGAGAAGTGCACATCATTTAACTATTCATTGAGTTAACTTCCCCAATGACATTTTAGCATGCCGTGCATAATGAATACGTTACAGGGCATTTAGTTGGCAGATACAGTGTCATATACGGCTCAGAGAAAACAATATTAGGTTCGGTTTTGCCTCACCTAATATTGTTTTCTCTTCGCTGTATATGACACTGTATCTGCCAACTAAACGCCCCGTAACTTATAGTCTCTGCCACGGTTGAAAACAAAGTTAAAGTTTCCAAACAATGTTGATGATGAACTCTTGCTAGCAGCTTGTCCTGTGCAGTGCTTAGTGCTGGTAAGTCTTGCACCCGTTCCTGTATTTATTTATTGGTATTCCTGGGAACTATTCCACCTACACCATCAAGGCTTGCCTTCCAGGAAGGCATGCTCTGCTGATGTACAGTACATGGAGAGTGGATTGTAACTAAATCACCTGCAGAGTGGAGTTATCACCCAAACTATAACTTTCAAATTTTATATATATGGACAGAAAAACACAAGCAATGTTTCAGCCAATGGACCTCCGGGTTTAACCCGGAGGTCCATTGGTTGAAACTTTGCCTGTGCTTGTGCTTTGCAACAAATTTGCAATTATTGTATGGGTGGAATCTCCACTCTGCGGGTGATTTAGTGATAATACACTCTCCACGTACTGTAACTGGAATATTTTATCAGCCGGGACTTGAGCAGTCTCCACTCCCCTATCGGTCATCTTCAAAATTCCCAGAATTCGATTTGAGGTTTGATTTAATTTTGAATAATAGACCTAAATTCGATTCGAGATTCTAATTGAATCAAAAATGTGTGATAAGCAGGGCCCTAGAAAACACTTTGTTTCACAAATTAGTTGCCTGTGAGAAATGCCACCATTCCAGCGGGCAGCGTATGCTATCCGAGGTATTGCAGGAAGGGGGAATATGTAACATGTTACATTGCTCTTTTGTTTTGTTTTATATTCTTGTTCTTGCATGATGTTTATTGATGATTAATAATTTTCAGAAATTCTACATGAGAGCTGCAAAGCAGGAGAAGAGGTTCGTGTGTTTACGTGACCAAGAGTGTGCAATAACGAAGGAGAGTCGGGTACAGTGCCAATATTGCCGATACCAAAAATGCATCTCATTAAACATGTATTCACCAGGTACAGTATATGTATATCATAAAAGTGATTAACATTTTATAACTTTGATGCCTACACAAATTAGAACTTAGCTGGTTGTGGGCTAAATTATTTTTATCCCCCCGCAGTCTAGGGATATAGGGAGGACCTCCGTCCATCTGTCTGCCTGACCATCTGTCCATCCATCCATCTGTCCATCCAAACTTTGTTTATGGTATAACTTGAACAATAGTTAACCCTTTACCCAACGCATACGATATCAAAATTTATTATTTTAAATATCATTTTTTAAAAAAATTTTTCAAAAAATTTCAACAAAACCATATCATGTGACCCCTCGTTGGAACGAGCTCGATGAGCTCGTTCCAACGGGGGGTCACATGATATGGTTTTGTTGAAATTTTTTGAAAAAATAATACTTTTTCAACTGCTGAATTTGCGTATTACGTGGGCGGATGCGGGCGATTCGTTAGGTAAAGGGTTAATGAATTTGAATTCTTTTTGGTTTATCTCTTTATAGCAACAATTTCTATGTCAAGTTCGATGATCACCAATATGCAATGAAAATTATGGGAGCTATTGCCCTTTGTTTAAAAAATATGGTGTTATGCTTGTTTATGGCCTAACTTTAACTAGGGCTGTCGCGACTATCATTTTTTGTAATCGACTAATCGTGACCAGTAATCGACGGTTAGTCGATTAATAGTCACTTCCCATGATGTTTTAGCAAATCATTCTTTTGTTCGTAAAACTCTGAAAATGACAATGGCACCAGTGCGTTCAGACGAAGTGGGGTTGTGGGAACAACAAATCGGTCCCGACTGAAGCTACATGTAGTCCAATCTTGGACCCACAGTCTGTAATATAATTTTTGGGGTTGGTACGTCCTGTAGGACGTACCAACCCCAAAAATAATATTACTGACTGTGGGTCCAAGTTTGAACTAGATTGAAGCCGATGAATTAAAATGAATTTACCAAAGAACGTTCCTGCATATGTTTCCTTTCTGCAATAAGTTTCTCGAAATTTTGAACATTGAGATCTATGCATTGCCTCGTCAGTTGTTAAAATTGGATCTTAGTCTGAAGTTCCGAACTTTGAGATGTGATCTGACGTTCTGACTTTCGTCATAATTTTGTCACTTCCGCGCTTTGGGTTTTCCAATGGGTGCATTCGTGTGTACAAGACTGGAGAAATTCAGAAGAATCTATTCTTCTCGAGTAACTGTGAGTGTTCTTTCTTACACAGTCAGTGACAGTCGTACAGTCTTCCGGATATGAATGTTAACTATGGTTAGATATTTAAAGTTATTCAACTCCATTGATCATTCACCTCACAAAACAATGCAATTTAGCACCGACGTGTAGTAGACGTGTACCACCTTGAAAATGAACGACGATCGACTAAAAATAAAAAAAACGTCGACTACTTCAATAGTCGACGGTTAGTCGACTAATCGAATAATCGCGACAGCCCTAACTTTAACAATAGTAAGCAGATTTCAATTCTTTTCAGTATATGTCTCTATAGCGACAATGTCTACGTCAAGTTTGATGATCAGCAATATCCGATGAAAATTATGAGAGTAATTACCCTTTGTTAAAAAATATTGTGTAATTCTTGTTTATGGAATAACATAAATATTAGTAAATGAATTGGGGGCGCGGTGGTTCAGTTGGTAGGGGTGCAGGCTGCAAGCCGAGAGGTCCTCGGTTCGAATCCCACCTGCGGCAACCGCATTGTGTCCTTGGGCACGACACTTCACCCCGATTGCCTAAATGGGGGCACGATGACGCTGTGTACCAGGGCGTACTGCACGTCGATGGTGCGCATGTCATCAACCAATCTAACCCTGCCTGTGCTGCGGTGCAGAGTTCAGAGTTACGATGTTGGAGAGCTGACAGCTGCTCGTCATTGCTCGGTGGTTCTCTCCGGGTACCCCGGCTTCCTCCACCCGTAAAACTGTCATGGTCACGATTAGCCATTGTGCATAAGTATGTGACCTTAATCACCGATAAATAAATAAATAAATAAATAAATAAATAAATAAATAAATAAATAAAGAGTAAATGAATTTCAATTTTTTTTGGTATATATCTCTTTAGGAACAAAGTCTACCTTAAGTTCGATAACCGCCGTTATCCGATGAAAATTGTGAGTTATTACCCTTTGATAAAATTTTTGTGTGTGTGATACTTGTTTATGGCATAACTTTAACAATAGTAACTGGATTTCAATTCTTTTTACCACATGTCTCTATAGTAACAATGCCTACGTCAAGTTCAGAAACCACCACTATCAAATAGGACCCAGTCACCAATGCTTGGGAGGTGCAAACCTTCTCAAAAATGGGCAACATGGCTTATCAATGCTCACCTCTGGTCTTGAGCTGGTACTCATCTTGTGGTCATGATTAGCCATTGTGCAAAAATATGTGACCTTAAACACCAATAAATAAATAAATAAGTAAATAAATAAATAAATAAATGAGAGTTATTGTCCTTGGTGATGCAACTGTGCTTCCATCTAAGTTGAAGTCTCTCCCCGCGGGAACCCTGGGAATTGAAGCAGTACCCGTTAACTGTGGAAACAGGCTCAGTTTTACTGGTAAAATAGGACACAGTCACCAATGCTTGGGAGGTGCAAACCCTCTCTAAAATGGGCAGCATGGTTTATCAATGCTCCCTCTGGTCTTGAGTTGATACTCATGTTGTGGTCATAATTAGCCATTGTGCAAAAATTTGTGACCTTAAACACCAATAAATAAATAAATAAATAAATAAATAAATAAATAAATAAATAAATAAATAAATAAATAACCACCACTTTCATGTAAATTTTTATGGGGCCTGATTGTGATAGGTTTTCGAATATATTTGTTTGCAGAGAAGATTGGAATTGCTTTCAAAGGTGATTTGTAACATGTGTATTCTTTTTATAACCCCCCCCCCCCCCACAACGAGTTGTGGGGAGGGGGGGGGGGTACTGGAATCATCTTGCCCACCTGTCTGTTTTTCCGTCTGTCCATCCATCCGTTAGTTTGTCTCTTCATCCATCCATAGACATAAATTTGTCCGGAGATTTTCTCCGAAGTTTATAGACTAATGCCTTTTAGACTTGGTATGCATGTTCATCACCATGGGAACCTCTGCACCTGCGATTATAGTTCCGGTCGGACTATCTTTGCCATAGTTATGCCCCTCGGGAATAATTTCCTGCTAGGTCTAAATTTTGTCTTGAGGTTTTCTCTGATGTTTCCTGGTACCGTGGTGCCCATTTCATAACTATTTCTTTATTGGATGCCAATCATTGCGGCGTGAGTATTGATAGGCCCATCCAGGGAAGTCACACTCAAGCCAGAAAATAAGCAGACTGTCATCTGCAAAATGAGGTTCCCAGAGGATGAATTTAGTGATGCTACCCTGCAGAGCAGGATAGCATCACTAAATTTACCCTCTGTGAACCTCAGTCCTAATCAGGGTCTCAAAACTAAATAGAGGTACCCAGAGGATAAATTGGCTCACTGTATGGGACAGCATCATCAAATTCACCCTCTGGGGACCTCATTCTGCAAATGTCAAACTGCTTATTTTCAGGCCTGGTCACACTTCTAGTTTAAAACTACTGAGCGACCAGCGATGGGAGCCATTGTTTACCAAGTGTTTGTTCATAAAAAATACTTTTGTTACAATTGATTGGAGAGTGCCCATTGGCACTCTCCTATAAATTGTAACAAAACAATATTAAATAAACATTTTATTTCTGTTGATCAGACAACAAGCTAATGCATACAATGTGGAGTCACTAAAGTGGCCTTCATTACTTTTCAATACAGCCATGATAGTGGCTACTAGCACTTGTCAAGTTAAGGCGACTGAACTGGGAACATGGTGGGCTTATTTGCTGTGAGATTGGACAATAAACGTTTTGATCCTAACACATGTCATCTGTGTTGTGTCCTGGTGCGATACACTTCATCCCAGTTGCCCAAGTTGGAGCATTGTGGCAATGTTTACTATGATATAGGGCCCAATGGTGGTAGACTTACTCACAACTGATGATAAGCATGCTTGTATGATGTTAGTAACTTGGAGAATCTGATAGTTACCTGCCATTTCTCACTGGTTCTCTCCAAGTCCTCTGGCTTCATCACACATGAAGCTGTCTGACACAATATGACCCTGGCTGGCTGGCTGTCTGACACAATATGACCCTGACTGGCTGTCTGATACAGTATGACCCTGGCTGGCTGTCTGACACAATATGACTGTGGCTGGCTGGCTGGCTGTCTGTCTGACACAATATGACCCTGGCTGGCCGGCTGTCTGACACAATATGACCCTAACTGGCTGTCTGACACAATATAACCCTGGCTGGCTGTCTGACACAATATGACCCTGGCTGGCTGGCTGTCTGACACCAAGTCAGAAAATAAGCAGACTGTCATCTGCAAAATGAGGTCCCCAGGTGAATTTAGTGATGCTACCCTGCATAGCAGGGTAGCATCACTAAATTTACCCTGTGTGGACCTCAATCTGAATCAGGGTCTCAAAACTAAAAGATGTACCCAGAGATAAATTGGCCCACTGTATGGGGTAGCATCATCAAATTCACCCTCTGGGGACCTCATTCTGCAAATGTCAGACTGCTTATTTTCAGGCCTGTCTGACACAACATGACCCTGGCTGGCTGGCTGTCTGTCTGTCTGTCTGTCTGTCTGTCTGACACAATATGACCCTGGCTGGCTGTTAAACGTGTTGTTAAATCCCAATAAACAAACAAAGCTATATAAAAATGGTTTCACTAATTTTATTAGAAATCTACAGTACAGTCGCAGTGGACTGGTCGTCTGTTTTTACAGATTACTAATCTGTTTTTACAGATTAACTAATCTGTATTTACAGATTAGTAATCTGTTTAAACATATTAACTAATCTGTATTTACAGATTACTAATCTGTTTTTACAGATTAACTAAAAAAACGATTAGTTAATCTGTAAAAAAAAAAAAAAGATTAGTAATCTGTTTAAACAGATTAGTATTCTGTAAAAATAGATTAATCTGTTTAAACAGATTACTAATTGTAAAAACAGATTAGTTAGTCTGTAAAAACAAATTAGTAATCTGTTTAAACAGATTAGGAATTACTGGAAATATACTATGGTGTGGCAGTTCTACACTGCCGTATATTCTTGTGTGTGCAACTTCTTCTACATTATTGAACCGGTTTTGACGAAACTTCTTAAACATTATGACTAGCAATTGAACATGTGCACATTCCAAAAGTTTTCATCTGCGACAATTTTAACCAGGTTATCTCTATTAAGTAGTCATTATTAGCCAATGTGCAGAACTAGGTGACCTTAAACACCAATAAATAAATAAATAATCTCTATTGAACTTGGATTTTTTTATTGGTTTTTCAAGCTCAACATTCAGAGGTGCGTTCTAGTAAGATGGAAGTGGGGGTTATTAATCACCTTCAGTGTATTTCTATCTATGTGGGAAATTATTACTTATGCAGGAAATTCAATGACATTGGAAAAGAATTGACCTGGGTAATTTAGTAACGGCGCTGGGAAAGACTCAATGAATCAATAGAAAAATATTTATAAATGGAAAAAAACCCGACCCAATTACTGGAATTACTACTGACCAGCACGAATTGTCGAATTTAAAAAAAAAAATAATAAAAAATCCTGTCAAAAACGACCCACGTTGTGTCCTTGGGCAAGGAACTTTATCCTGGTTGCCTACACGGGGCCACGATGATGCCGTGTACTAAGGCATACTGCACATCGATGGTGCACATGTCCTCAACCGCTGTTTCCCTGCTTGAGCGGCGCTTGAACAGAGTTACAATGTTGAGGAGCTGACAGTTGCTCCTTGATGCTCGGTAGTTCTCTGCGGGTACTCCGGCTTCCTCCACCCGTAAAACTGTCACGGTCACAATTAGCCATTGTTCATAAGTATGTGACCTTAAAAACCAATAAAGAAATAAATAAAGAAATCAACAATGTGTTTCCCTTGGGGGACCAGGCTGTTCATGGCATCAACAAATGGTGATTCAATGAAGAAATCATTGATTTTCTTTTATGTAGAATTATGAGTTCTAACACTAGCATAAATACATGAGGTGATGACACCTGCTACAATACTTGAGTGTTAGTTGTCCAAACTGCCCCCTCAGCCCAATATATTAGTACAGTGGAACCCTGTTAATTGAATAGCCATGTTGCCAATGAAATTTATTCAATTAACAGGAGTATTCAGGTAACAGGGATTGTGTCACTTTCCTGTATTCTAGAGATAAACTTAGTATTTATTTTATTATATCTTGTTTGACAGAGCTCCACGAGCTCTGCCAAACAAGATATCATAGATTAAATGCTTGTATGGGACGTACAGAGGCCAAATTGTTCTATAAACTAAGGAAAAGTTGGGAAAGTGATGGTAATTTCTCGAAAGGTTACAAGACATTTTTCTTCAATTAACAGGAGTTTACTCTATAACCTTTATTCAATTAACAGGTCAAGTTTGTACGGGAGTTATGGTAAATGGTTTTGTGTTGGGAAAATATATTCACTTAACAGGGTTATTCAGTTAAGAGATATCCAATCAGACCTTCATTTAAAAAAAATCCAGGCATGCGCCCAAGATGATGCCAAGGCGCATGGTTTCTTTGGTGGCGTGCAGATTTAGGAAAATGCCTCTTAGGGCCTAAAAAGGAAAAAGGAGATGTAATTACAAAATAATATGAAGCACAGAAATAAAGTGCAAATTGGTTTAAATTTAATGATACAAACATTACAATTTCTTACCACTAAATTTCTAACTTTTAAGCATAATATACAGCGGAATATTTAGCGAGGTACACGTAAATGCAGTTCAAAATCCTGACAACACAAGTGAAAATCAAAGCAAGGTCTGGACTCTGAAGTTTTCATATGGGTTATTTTGGGGATCTAGAAACTGTCACTTAATGAAAATTGCCAGGAATATAGCACACAGTGTTTATTCCAGCCCATCGGGTCATCTACAAACTAGGGTTTACTGGGAATTCCTCATTGACTTAATCAACTTTGTGTCAGTCACTGTCAAGCTATGCTAACACTTTGGCAAAAATTAACATGTGTCTCTTCTGCTTTCTCCTCCCTGTAAATTTTAAATTTTCTTATGTATTGAATGAGAATTCAAAACTGAATGTAGGTTTGACCTCTGTATTCGTAGCAGTAGATGGCTTGCCGTACATGCGAGGCACGGCTTATATGCATTGTAGGAGAAAAAAAAAGCTATTTTGTAGTATCTACTACAACTGCATAGTGCATATATACTTTACCTCCTCAATACATAGATTACAAGGATAATTCATGTAAACTTAATCACTATTTGTCAGTATTGGAAGTTTAGTAATGTAGGTGAACTAAAAATTGGTTGTCATATTTCATATTAAGCGAGCGATAGTCAAACAAAACTATCAATTCCCAGTTTAGCTCAGCCCTGGACTTCTGACTGATTTCCTGATATCCATTTTGTTTTATTTTTTTGATCCAATTCTTTTGTTCCCACTCTCTTGAAGAGAATAGTGAGTATACTGTTCATTTATCCATCCGTCTATCTGTCCGTCCATCCATCAGTCTGTCCGTCCGTCTGTCTGTCCATCCATCCGTCCGTCCGTCCGTCTGTCCGTCCGTCCGTCCGTCCATCCTTTTGATTGTTATTTCAAAACCATTGGATTGTATATAGAGGATTTCTAATGAGTCGCGATTTTATATGAAATTTCTGTACCTAGTTCAGTAAAATCTGTGTGTTCCGGGTGACCTCTAGATGTGAGCTATTGCTTTTTTTTCATTGCCATAAAAAATTATTGTCGTTATCACCAGCCTTTGAACTTACTGCATTTATGCATCAACTTATCCCTTTTGCACTCTCTGCAGGGTATATTTATGAATTTCCATAAAAAACAAAAAACCCCATTGCCACAAGCTATGACCTTCTACTTAGTTCATTTGTGTTATAACATCTTCCTTTGGCATGCCTCAGAGGGCACATTCATTATCAGGTTGTTTTGAAATTTTGTATGCTTATGCAGGGTGACAAAGATAGGGGCTATTGATTTTCTTTTCATTTCCATCAAAAACTGTTGCTGTTAGCAACAGTCATTGAATTTATTGCATTTGTGCATCAACATTCTTTGACATGGCCTACAGGCCATATTTATCATAGGATTATTATTGTTTTTGAACTTGGTGTGCTCATTAGGCAAGAACTTTAGATAAGAGCTATTGATTAGCATTTATTTCTGGGAAAAAAGTTGTCATTTACAATAACCTCTGAACATACTGCATTTGTGTATCAACATTCTTCCTTTAGCCAGTCTTACAGTTTACATTTAAAAATGCATGGATTACTCTGACATTGTGCACACACAATGCTGTTATGTTGAAATTTCATCAAATAACATTGGTACCAATGATCTTCAATTTTGCCATTTCATTTATAACTTACCAAGTTCAAGTTTGTCAAGTTGAGCTACAGTGTCATCGACACTTTCATTTTATGATGTTTACCATTACTACCTGATGTTAATTGCATCTTGAGTCACTGAAAAGCAATTAAAGTTTTTTAATGTGCTATTGTGCCCTTGAAGCAGAACAGTATAGGTGACTCCAGTGTATGCATATTTTTTGCAGAGGCAGGTATCCATCTTTGAAAACTAATCTTGGTGATGGTATGTGCCTCATGATTTGAATAGGCATGCATGGATTTATTGAGGTGCCATTATAAAAATTTCTTGATGTAGACCTAATAATTACATTGTTAATGTAGTTATACGTTTTGGGTCCAAATATTCAATTCCCATTGGTCAGCTGGATGAAAAGGTCATGACCAATTGTAATTCATGTTCCAGTGAATATATTGTTCAAACTTTGACCTGCATTTACGGTAGGGCGCAGTTGACAGAATGTAATTTGGGCGGGTTTATAACTTTTAGCGCCTCTCTCAGTGATCAGTGATTATAGTTTACTGATATGTTAAATAAATTGTTTTGAACATTCCAAGTTTCGTTACGAAAGACGCCAATTTGACAAATTTGGGTTAATGCCAAAAACCGGCTCTCAACTCAGAGTTGTGCGCTTTGTCTTTTGTGTGTGTGTGTGTGTGTGTGTGGGGGGGGGGGGGGCCTTGTTCGTTCGTACATGTTTTATGTTTTATTTCATCTTTCTGCTTTGTTATTTGGTAAAAAGTAGTTTAAACAGTTACGGAATGTAATTATAAGAATTGAATGGAATTTTTATAATCTTTATTGGAGTATGAACGTGTGGCAATGGGTACAATTTGCATGAATCCCTTCGAGATTCATACATAATTTCTACCCATTCCCACACGTTCATACTCCAATAAAGATTATAAAAAATTGCATTCAATTCTTAAATGAAAATTTGTGGTATTGATGCATGTGAATACATGAAGCTATAGGTCCATTTTAGAATTTCCTGTGTTTTGTATTTTAGCCTGTTTTCATATCACTGCATATGGGGGATTGGTGAGAATACTGATTCAGTTAAGTGAAGTAAAGGTTCTCTTTTATATTTCCAGGTAGTGGTCAGAAGACTATGAAGGAAGCAGGAATAGCTAATATTCCTTGCCGTGTGTGTGGTGCACCATCATCTGGCTATCATTTTGGGGCATTAACTTGTGAAGGCTGCAAAGTTAGTACATGTTTCATCTTAACTGTTAACCCGCTCAGTATTTTGAGGGTATTTTTTGTCAAGTCTAGTCATGGCTGCTGAAAAGCAGCCATGACTAGATTTGATGAAAAATTCATCTAAATTCGATGCAAGAAATGGATGTGTTGAAATTTTTGAAAATTATTTTTTCAACTGCTGATTTGAATATTTACGAGGGCACAAGCAGACGATTCCTTGGATAAAGGAATAATATTATTCATTCGGGGCTACAGTTACAAAACTCAAAACATCTTGAAAATTAAACTGTGGGTAAATAAATAATGACGATAAACCGATATTTTTGTAATTACACCAGTGTTCAATCGATATTGGTTTGAAAACCAGTATATATCGGTTTATCGATATACTGTGCAGCCCTAACTGATTTAACAATTACATGGTTTCAATTTTGATTTTAGAGCCAAACCAAAACCGACTCACAAAACTGGTTAACTGTACAACACTAGTCATAAGTTATGTTTTTGAGACAATAAATGAAATGTTAATTATTCATGGTAATAGGTACAAGTGACATCGTCTGTCCTGTGTAGTAAAAGCGTTAATATTTGATTTCAGACAGAGACTTAAAGTTAGATTTACTCAGTGTTCTCTTCTCTTTCTTTCCAGGGTTTCTTCCGACGAATGGCTAAAGAGAGACGGCAAGAAAAATATGCTTGTTCTAAAAATGGTGTTTGTCAAGTCAACACACTAACAAGAAATTTATGTAAAGCTTGCCGATTCAAGAAATGTTTAGATTGTGGAATGTCTCAACAGGGTACAGGAAATATGTTTGAAGTTTTTTTCTTATTATGATTTTTTGGCAGAGAGGCCATTAACTGGTTGAGGGTGGTCTGAATTTGTTCATCAAAATTTGTTTTATCACAGGCACTCTCCAATAATTTTCAATAGAACAAGTTTGTATAAAAAAAGTATTAATTGCATTTGACTGAAGATGGAACACAAGCTAGGAAAATGTTGGGTTTTTTTTATTGGTACCCCCATTTATTGAAAGCCCTGATAGTGACTTCTTGTTATATTTATTTATTAGTTAGTCGAGTTGTGACGAAGTGAAACTCGACTTATAGTTTGATGAATGTCGGGCGGTAAACAGTTGGTTTCCGGATGATAACTTGATAATGGTTCAACCCGTGTTCATGAAAGTTCATAGGTAGGTTGGTATCGGTGAGAGAAAGAACCGTATTAATTTTGGACTTGCTTGGTCAAAGGTCAAGGTCACAGTGACCTTGAACATAGTAAATTGTAAACATTGGTTTCCAGATGATAACTTGACTACGGTTCAACCCACATTCATGAAACTTCATATGTAGGTTGGCCTTCGTGAGAGGAAGAACCCTATTTATTTTGGTCTCACTAGGTCAAAGGTCAAGGTCACAGTGACCCTGAACATAGTAAATCAAAACAATTGGTTTCCGGATGATAACTTGATAATGGTTCAACCCATTTTCATGAAACTTCATAGTTAGGTTGACATCAGTGAGAGGAAGAACCCTATGTACTTTGGACTTGCTAGGTGAAAGGTCAAGGTCACAGTGACCTTCAACATAGTAAATCATAAACAATTGGTTTCCAGATGATAACTTGATAATGGTTTGACCCACATTCATGAAACTTCATAGGTAGGTTGGCCTAGGCGAGTGGAAGACCCCTATTTATTTTGGACTCACTAGGTCAAAGGCCAAGGTCACAGTGACCTTGAACATAATAAAACGTAAACAATTGGTTTCCAGATGATAATTTGACAATGGTTCCACCTACGTTCATGAAACTTCATAGGTAGGTTGGCATTGGTGTAAGAAAGACCCTATTTATTTCGGAATCATTAGGTCAAAGGTCAAGGTCACAGTGACCCTTCACATAGTAAATTGTAAACAATTGGTATCCGGACGATAAGTTGATAATGATTAAACCCACATTTGTGCTGTCGCAACTCGACTTCGGATCGGTGATCCTATCAGAATTTTTAATTTACTGATGTTTAAGGTCACATACTTATGCACAATGGCTAATCGTGACCATAACAGTTTTACGGGTGGAGGAAGCTGGAGAGAACCACCGAGCATCAACAAGCAACTGTCAGCTCCTCAACATTCTAACTCTGTGCAAGCTCTGCTCACGCAGGGTTACAGCGGTTAAAGACATGTGCACCATTGACGTGTAGTATGCCTTAGTACATGGAGTCATTGTGCCCCCATGTAGGCAACCGGAATAAAGTACCTTGCCCAAGGGCATAATGAGGGTCGTCTCGGATGGGGATCGAACTCAAGACCTCCAGCATAGAAGTCCAACAGTCTACCACTGAGAGTGGCTTCCAGTTAAAATAAAATTGTTTCTCAGGCATCTTCATTATCATTGAAATTTTGCCTTGAAACGATTATTTTTCTCTTGCTTCATTATCCCCCACCCCACCACACTGGACAGAGATGTAGTGAAAAGCTCCATCCATCTGTCCATCCTTCTGTTCATCTGTCTGGATGTCCAGCCATCTTTCCATCTGCTTGTCTTTCCATCCATCTGTCTTGAAGTTTGTTTAATATGCAATAACTTTATAGTTTTTATCGGATTTGAATTACTTCTGATGTGCAGCTTTATATGATGAATATTTTGGACAAGCCTGAAAATATACAGATGGAGGTTCCCAGAGTGTGAATTTGCTAATGCTATCCCATATAGTGGGTTAGAATTCCCCAATATATCGTCTGGGTTCCTCTTTCTATTTAGGCCTGAGACCTTGATTCAGATTGAGGTTTACAGAGGTAAATTTAGTGATGATACCCTGCTAAGCAGGGCATCATCACCAAATTCCCCCTCTGGGAACCTCAATCTGCAGATGACCGTCTACTTATTTTTAAGCTTGGTTTTGGACAAGTTTAATCACTACCATCATTCAATGAAAATTAAGGGAGTTCTTAGCCTTTGTTGAATTTTTCCTGAAATTTCATTGTTTGTGAAATAACTCCAGATTTAAATAAAATTTGATATTATAATTATCTCAGAGAAATTTGAAACCAAGGAGATTTCTAAAAAAAGTGAGTTATTGCCCTTTGTTGAATTTTGCTCAAACTTCCATTGTTTGTGCCAAAGCATGAACAGTAAACAACCAGTTTCAATAAATGCTGATATCATTTTTAGCTCACCTGGCCTAAAGGCTGTGTGAGCTTTTGCTATCACTTGGCATCTGTCGTTTTCCATTGTCTGTCGTCCATCGTCCATAAACTTTTCACATTTTCATCTTCTTCTCTGAAACTGCTGAGCCGGTGTGAACCAAACTTGGCAGGAATGGTCTGTAGGAGGCAATCTACAAACGATCATCATTTTGTTCCCGTGGGTTGAAAAACATGGCCGCCAGAGGCATTCTTTGATTCTGGTTGGTGCATTTCAAAGATCTTCTCCTCTGAAACTGCCAGGCCAAATGTTTTGATACTTCACATAAATGATGACTGGGACCCCCTCTACCAACAATCCTCATTTAATGTTGATCGGGTTGTAAACATTGGGGCAATTGCAGCTTATAGTGACCATAGAAACCCTATGGGAAATCACATTTTCATCATCTTGTCTGGAACTGCTGAGCCGACATGAACCAAACCTGGCAGGGATAGTCGATGGGAGGTATTCTACAAATACTACTCATTTTTGTTACCGTGTATCGAAAAACATGGCTTCCAGAAGCATTTTTTGATTCTGATTGGTGGATTTTGAAAAATCTTCTCCTCTGAAACCACAGGGCCAAATGTTTTGAAACTTTGCATGGTTGATGACTGGGACACCCTCTACCAACGATCCTCATTTAATGTTGATCGGGTTGCAAACATGGCTGCAATTGCGGCTTATAGTTACTATAGAAACCCTATGGGAAATCACATTTTCATCTTCTCTGGAACTACTGAGCTGATGTGAACCAAACTTAGCAGGAAATCTATAGCATGGAACCTGGAATCTTGCATTGGCTCTGTTTATGTGTTGAACTGAAGTTATCTAAATTGAAAAACTGCCCCAACGTAACTTTGTAAGATTTAGTCCGCCCTTCCATGCCTGAACTTTATACAATCCCGCTTCTCAGAGAACCTTTTTCACCAAATCACCATAGCTCTCAATCAGTTCCAGAGGACTCCTCTCTTGAACAGCAAGATTTTCACTCACTTCAAAGTTCAAACTCATCTTCATTTTCATTACCACAATTTTGCCCCTTGTGTCCCTATGAACCTTTTGTCCATTGTTATGAATGGCAGTAGAAAATTGAATAATTTTTATATCACCCATGTTGAATGGGTAGACAGTGGGAATTTAACTGAGCTAGTATGCATGTGTCTGTGTTTGTTTACAAATGGCAGACATCTATGCCATTCAAGTCTGAAAATAAGCAGACAGTTGTCTGCAAAATGAGGTCCCCAGAGGGTGAATTTGGTGATGCTACCCTGCACAGCAGGGTAACCTCACTAAATTTACCCTCTGTGAACCTCAATCTGAATCAAGGTCTCAAACCTAAACAGAAAGATGTACCCAGAGGATAAATTGAATCACTGTATGGGATAGCATCAGCAAATTCACCCTCTGGGGACCTCATTCTGCAAATGACAGATATGCTTATATTCAGGCTTGATACCATTGTGAGTAATGCCACCACTTCAGTGAGCAGCATATGCTATCCTTGGTATTGTAGTGGTGGCATATGCAATGCCTAGTGTTCTAGTGCTGGGTGGTTTTTCGGTATCCCAATTATAATCGGTATTAATCCGATACTATTAGTAACACTGGCAAATTTTTTTTTAACCCTTTAACCAGCGTAACAGCCAAAACCGGCCAATGCTGTTCACAAAAGTCGCCAAATAATTTTCATTATTTTTTTCATTTTTTGTCTCAAAAACATAGATTGTGACCCATCTTTGGAACGAGCTCATTGCGCATGTTCCAATGAGGGGTTATAACCTGTGTTTTTGAGACAAAAATTGAAAAAAAATTATTTATTCAAGAATTTTGTTTGCAAGTGTCATCTGCTATTCATGTTAGGTAAAGGGGTAATCCATTTTATCAAAAACACTGCAATATTGTCGACAGCATCCAGTAGTCTAAGCCAATAAGTTACAATTCTCAAGATTTTTTACGCTATCATCCTTCGATTTGTGAATTACAAACTGAAAAATGAAGTAAATTTTTTTCATTTTAACAGGAAGAAATTGTGACTTAAATGATGTTTTTGGAAGAGCTAATTCCAAATAACCAAATAACCAACCTCAAGCTTGAGTGATATTCATGAAATTTTGATGACTCTTTTCCTCAACGTTGGCAAAAAGTGGGGGTCATACTAAAAACCGAGAATAAAAGTAACAACCATGAACATAAAATTAAAGTTTGAAGGCACACAGATTACATGCCTATTTTAGTTTATTTTATTAGCTTAACTTGACATAGTCAAGATAAGCTATTGCCATCACGCGTGCGGAAGTCTGTTAGTCTGTGAGTCTGTTAGTGTGTGAGTCTGTTAGTCTGTGAGTCTGTTAGTCTGTGAGTCTGTGACGTCTGTTCACATTTCCTTTAGCACGGGCTACACCCCGCAGTTCTTGTCTGATCTTCACGAAATTTCATATGCAGGTTTGGGGTCATGTCTAGATGAGAAGGTCCCCTTTTGGTCATGATCGGGCAACCGGTATGGCTGCCCGAGCCCAAAACCCGAAAACCATTAGCACAGTCTACAGGTCATATTTATGAAGGGATTTCATTGTAACTTGGTGGGATGCCTCTGTATAATGCCTAGATGAGAATGTCCCCTTTTGGGCATGATCTATCAACCGTGATGGCTGCCCAAGCTCGAAACCCAAAAACTTTTAGCACAGTCTGCAAGTCATGTTTAATGTGGAGGGATTTCATTATAACTTGGTGGGATGACTCCTTATGATGTCTAGATGAGAATTTCCCCATTTGGGCATGATTGGGCAACTGTGACGGCTACAGGGGCCCGAAGCCCAAAAACCTTTAGCACAGTCTAGAGGTCATATTTATGAAGGGATTTCATTGTAACTTGGTAGGATGACTCCAAATAATGTCTAGATGAGAACATCCCATTTTGATCACGATCATGCAGCCTTGATGGGTGCCTGAGCCCAAAAACCTTTAGCATAGGCAAAAAGTCATATTTCTGGAAGGATTTCATTGTAACCTGTTAGGTTGACTCCAGATAATGCCTAGATGATGACATCCCCTTTTGGTCGTGATTGGTCAGTTGTGATGGCTACAAGTGCCCGAAGCCCTAAAATCTTGAGCACAGTCTACAGGTCATATTTATGAAGGGATTTCATTGTAACTTCATAGGATCACTCCAGATGATGTCCAGATGAGAATGTCCTCTTTTGGTTGCGATCATTCAACCATGATGGCTGCCCAAGCCTAAAGCCCGAAAACCTTTAGCACAGTCTTCAGATCATATTTATGAAGGGATTTCATTGTAACTTGGTAGGTTGACTTCATGTAATGTCTAGATGAGAACAGCCCCTTTTGGACACCATTAGGCAACTGTGTTGGCTACAGGGACTCCATATAATGCCTAGATGATGACATCCCCTTTTGTTCGTGGTTGGTCAACTGTGATGGCTACAGGTGCCTGAAGCCCGAAAATCTTTAGGACAGTCTACAGGTGATATTTTTGAAGGGATTTCATTGTACCTTGGTAGGATGACTCTAAATAATGTCTAGATGAGAACGTCCCCTTTTGGTCGCGATCATTCAGCCTTGATGGCTGCCCGAACCCAAAACCCCAAAACCTTTAGCATAGTCTATTGGTCATATTTATGGAAGGACTTCATTGTAACCTGTAAGTTTGACTCCATATACTACCTAGATGATGACATCCTTTTTTGGTCGTGATTGGTCAACTGTGACGGCTTCAGGGGCCCGAAGCCCAAAAACCTTGAGCACAGTCTACAGGTCATATTTATGAAGGGATTTCATTGTAACTTTGTAGGATCACTCCAGAAGATTCCCAGATGAGAATGTCCCCTTTTGGTTGTGATCATTCAACCATGATGGCTGCCAGAGCCCAAAGCCCAAAAACCTTTAGCACAGTCTACAGGTCATATTTATTAAGGGATTTCATTGTAACTTGGTAGGTTGACTTCATATAATGTCTAGATGAGAACGTCCTCTTTGGACGCAATTGGGAAACTGACGGCTACAGGGGCCCGAAGCCCGAAAACCTTTAGCACAGTCTACAGGCCATATTTATGAAGGGATTTTAATGTAACTTGATAGGATGACTCATTTTGGAATAATTTCACTGTAAGTTGGTAACTTTTGTTGATATACGTTAACTGTGAGGGCCACATACAGTTTCTGTGAGGTCATATTAACCCATCCCTCAGCTCTTTAGTACAGTGTACACCTCATATTATTTTTATCATAAACATAGCATACAGGGAACAGAAATGAACATATTCCCAATTATCACAATTCTTGTCTTATTTCATAATCCTTTCATAAACATTGAACATTATCCTTTTCATCAAACACAACACACAAGTTAAGCTACAGTGTCATTGACACTTTCATTCTTATAGTTTTAATCATTTTTAGTAATCTCCTAGTGGACTGAAATTGCGACGTGATTTTTTTTAGTATCATCAGGAAAAAGGCATATCAAGAGAGCAAACTATTGCTATACATATAACATCATAACTGTTTGCCAAGCTTTTGGCACAAGGCCTTCATGAGGACGCTAACAGATACCACAGCTACACCATCACAACTTACTCTCTAAACAACACATTTATAAGTGAATCAGTTAGCATTCCCATTCCACATCAGGTTTATTACACACAGCTATAAAAATTACAGCATGTGGTTGAATTTCATGTTTACTCCTTTGTCTCACCTCGTCCCTAACCTCCTTGTCCATCCGACTTTATTTGTCTCTCCGGAATTATAACTCTATAATGCTTGGCTGACAAAGTCGTAGTCTGCATTAGCACTTTCATCATATACATTTCATCATATACAGTCCCTGTTTCATTGTTTAACCCTTTACCCAATATACCGGTCAAAACCAGCCAGCGCTATTCTAAAAAATCACCAATTAATTTTCATTATATTTTCATTTTTTGTCTCAAAAACATAGGTTACGACCCCTTGTTAGAACGAGCTCGTGGAGCTCGTTCCAACGAGGGGTCATAACCAATGTTTTTGAGACAAAAATTGAAAAAAAATGAGTTATTCAAGAATTCCAATGAGGGGTCATAACCTCTGTATTTTTATACTGTACCAATGACCCAGACATAGCTGGTGCTAACTCTTAAAATATAGGGCCAAACACAAATTTTGCCCCCCAATCCCCAAAAGTTGCATCTAAAACCAAAGAAAACATGTCCTGAATGGCCCTCCACACTTCACCTCTACTGCGCATGCGCAGTGTCAAGGACGTTCTGAAATTGGCGCCATTAATCATTCTTAGTTTGGCCCTTCATCAGTTAACATCTGACTGATCTTTGTGCTTGTAAATCTCAGTTTAAATGATGCCAGACACATAAATATTAGTGAAATGGTGATTCTAAGGAGGATATAGAAGAAGGAGAGGAAAAATGTGTGACAGAATATTATCAGGGCTGTAACTTAAAATTTTTTAATGAAATTATGTTAAGTTACCTATTTTCGAGGCAGCAGCCATTTTGTTATCCCCGCTTTCGTCAGGGATATTGTCGTTATCTCCGTCCGTCCGTCCGTCCATCCGTCCGTCCGTCCGTCCGTCCGTCCGTCCGTCCGTCCGTCCATCCGTCCGTCCGGTGTTACATTCACTTGCATTAATGTTTAAACTATGCTAATGTGTTCAGGTATCACCAGTACATGTGCATGAAGGTTTCGGGATTTTGATTTGGTTCCAAGTGGTTCCAGTGGAACCACTTTTATCCTTAGAAAATCTTTGTCTGCTCAAAGGCTCTTAGGGTATTGAATTCGAAACTTTTAAACCATGTTAACATGTTCAGATAGCATCTGTAGATGTGCATGAAGGTTTCGGAATTTTGATTTGGGTCCAAGTGGTTCCAGTGGAACCACTTTTACCCTCAGAAAATCTTTGTCCGCTCAAAGGCTCTTAGGGTATTGAATTCGAAACATTTAAACCATGTTAACATGTTCAGATAGCATCTGTAGATGTGCATGAAGGTTTCGGAATTTTGATTTTGTTCCAGGTGGTTCCAGTGGAACCACTTTTATCCTTAGAAAATCTTTGTCCGCTCAAAGGTTCTTAGGGTATTGAATTCGAAACGTTTAAACCATGTTAACATGTTCAGATAGCATCTGTAGATGTGCATGAAGGTTTCGGAATTTTGATTTGGGTCCAAGTGGTTCCAGTGGAACCACTTTTATCCTTACAAAATCTTTGTCCGCTCAAAGGCTCTTAGGGTATTGAATTCGAAATGTTTAAACCATGTTAACATGTTCAGATAGCATCTGTAGATGTGCATGAAGGTTTTGGAATTTTCATTTGGGTCCAAGTGGTTCCAGTGGAACCACTTTTACCCTCAGAAAATCTTTGTCCGCTCAAAGGCTCTTAGGGTATTGAATTCGAACGTTTAAACCATGTTAACATGTTCAGATAGCATCTGTAGATGTGCATGAAGGTTTCGGAATTTTTATTTGGTTCCAGGTGGTTCCAGTGGAACCACTTTTATCCTTAGAAAATCTTTGTCCACACAAAGGCTCGTAGGGTATTGAATTTGAAACGTTTAAACCATGTTAACATGTTCAGATAGCATCTGTAGATGTGCATGAAGGTTTTGGAATTTTGATTTGGTTCCAGGTAGTTCCAGTGGAACCACTTTTATCCTTGGAAAATCTTTGTCCGCTCAAAGGTTCTTAGGGTATTGAATTCGAAACGTTTAAACCATGTTAACATGTTCAGATAGCATCTGTAGATGTGCATGAAGGTTTTGGAATTTTGATTTGGGTCCAAGTGGTTCCAGTGGAACCACTTTTATCCTTAGAAAATCTTTGTCCGCTCAAAGGCTTTTAGGGTATTAAATTCGAAACGTTTAAACCATGTTAACATGTTCAGATAGCATCTGTAGATGTGCATGAGGGTTTCACAATTTTGATTTGGGTCCAAGTGGTTCCAGTGGAACCACTTTTACCCTCAGAAAATCTTTGTCCGCTCAGAGGCTCTTAGGGTATTGAATTCGAAACGTTTAAACCATGTTAACATGTTCAGATAGCATCTGTAGATGTGCATGAAGGTTTCAGAATTTTGATTTGGTTCCAGGTGGTTCCAGTGGAACCACTTTTATCCTTAGAAAATCTTTGTCGACTCAAAGGCTCGTAGGGTATTGAATTTAAAACATTTAAACCATGTTAACATGTTCAGATAGCATCTGTAGATGTGCATGAAGGTTTTGGAATTTTGATTTGGGTCCAAGTGGTTCCAGTGGAAACACTTTTACCCTCAGAAAATCTTTGTCCGCTAAAAGGCTCGTAGGGTATTCAATTTGAAACATTTAAACCATGTTAACATGTTCAGATAGCATCTTAGGGTATTGTCGGGGATATTGTCATTATCTCCGTCCGTACGTCCGTCCGTCCGTTCGTCCGTACGTACGTCCGTCCGGTGTTACATTCACTTGCATTAATGTTTAAACTATGCTAATGTGTTCAGGTATCACCAGTACAAGTGCATGAAGGTTTCGGGATTTTGATTTGGTTCCAAGTGGTTCCAGTGGAACCATTTTTATCCTTAGAAAATCTTTGTCCGCTCAAAGGTTCTTAGGGTATTGAATTCGATACGTTTAAACCATGTTAACATGTTCAGATAGCATCTGTAGATGTGCATGAAGGTTTCGGAATTTTGATTTGGGTCCAAGTGGTTCCAGTGGAACCACTTTTATCCTTAGAAAATCTTTGTCCGCTCAAAGGCTCTTAGGGTATTGAATTCGAAACTTTTAAACCATGTTAACATGTTCAGATAGCATCTGTAGATGTGCATGAAGGTTTCGGAATTTTGATTTGGGTCCAAGTGGTTCCAGTGGAACCACTTTTACCCTCAGAAAATCTTTGTCCGCTCAAAGGCTCTTAGGGTATTGAATTCGAAACATTTAAACCATGTTAACATGTTCAGATAGCATCTGTAGATGTGCATGAAGGTTTCAGAATTTTGATTTTGTTCCAGGTGGTTCCAGTGGAACCACTTTTATCCTTAGAAAATCTTTGTCCGCTCAAAGGTTCTTAGGGTATTGAATTCGAAACGTTTAAACCATGTTAACATGTTCAGATAGCATCTGTAGATGTGCATGAAGGTTTCGGAATTTTGATTTGGGTCCAAGTGGTTCCAGTGGAACCACTTTTATCCTTACAAAATCTTTGTCCGCTCAAAGGCTCTTAGGGTATTGAATTCGAAATGTTTAAACCATGTTAACATGTTCAGATAGCATCTGTAGATGTGCATGAAGGTTTTGGAATTTTCATTTGGGTCCAAGTGGTTCCAGTGGAACCACTTTTATCCTTGGAAAATCTTTGTCCGCTCAAAGGTTCTTAGGGTATTGAATTCGAAACGTTTAAACCATGTTAACATGTTCAGATAGCATCTGTAGATGTGCATGAAGGTTTTGGAATTTTGATTTGGGTCCAAGTGGTTCCAGTGGAACCACTTTTATCCTTAGAAAATCTTTGTCCGCTCAAAGGCTTTTAGGGTATTAAATTCGAAACGTTTAAACCATGTTAACATGTTCAGATAGCATCTGTAGATGTGCATGAGGGTTTCACAATTTTGATTTGGGTCCAAGTGGTTCCAGTGGAACCACTTTTACCCTCAGAAAATCTTTGTCCGCTCAAAGGCTCTTAGGGTATTGAATTCGAAACGTTTAAACCATGTTAACATGTTCAGATAGCATCTGTAGATGTGCATGAAGGTTTCAGAATTTTGATTTGGTTCCAGGTGGTTCCAGTGGAACCACTTTTATCCTTAGAAAATCTTTGTCGACTCAAAGGCTCGTAGGGTATTGAATTTAAAACATTTAAACTGTGTTAACATGTTCAGATAGCATCTGTAGATGTGCATGAAGGTTTTAGAATTTTGATTTGGGTCCAAGTGGTTCCAGTGGAAACACTTTTACCCTCAGAAAATCTTTGTCTGCTAAAAGGCTCGTAGGGTATTCAATTTGAAACATTTAAACCATGTTAACATGTTCAGATAGCATCTTAGGGTATTGTCGGGGATATTGTCGTTATCTCCGTCCGTACGTACGTATGTCCGTCTGTCCGTCCGTACATACGTCCGTCCGGTGTTACATTCACTTGCATTAATGTTTAAACTATGCTAATGTGTTCAGGTATCACCAGTACATGTGCATGAAGGTTTCGGGATTTTGATTTGGTTCCAAGTGGTTCCAGTGGAACCATTTTTATCCTTAGAAAATCTTTGTCCGCTCAAAGGTTCTTAGGGTATTGAATTCGATACGTTTAAACCATGTTAACATGTTCAGATAGCATCTGTAGATGTGCATGAAGGTTTCGGAATTTTGATTTGGGTCCAAGTGGTTCCAGTGGAACCACTTTTATCCTTAGAAAATCTTTGTCCGCTCAAAGGCTCTTAGGGTATTGAATTCGAAACTTTTAAACCATGTTAACATGTTCAGATAGCATCTGTAGATGTGCATGAAGGTTTCGGAATTTTGATTTGGGTCCAAGTGGTTCCAGTGGAACCACTTTTACCCTCAGAAAATCTTTGTCCGCTCAAAGGCTCTTAGGGTATTGAATTCGAAACGTTTAAACCATGTTAACCTGTTCAGAGAGCATCTGTAGATGTGCATGAAGGTTTCGGAATTTTGATTTGGTTCCAGGTGGTTCCAGTGGAACCACTTTTATCCTTAGAAAATCTTTGTCCGCTCAAAGGCTCTTAGGGTATTAAATTCGAAACGTTTAAACCATGTTAACATGTTCAGATAGCATCTGTAGATGTGCATGAGGGTTTCACAATTTTGATTTGGGTCCAAGTGGTTCCAGAGGAACCACTTTTACCCTCAGAAAATCTTTGACCGCTCAAAGGCTCTTAGGGTATTGAATTCGAAACGTTTAAACCATGTTAACATGTTCAGATAGCATCTGTAGATGTGCATGAAGGTTTCAGAATTTTGATTTGGTTCCAGGTGGTTCCAGTGGAACCACTTTTATTCTTAGAAAATCTTTGTCGACTCAAAGGCTCGTAGGGTATTGAATTTGAAACATTTAAACCATGTTAACATGTTCAGATAGCATCTGTAGATGTGCATGAAGGTTTTGGAATTTTGATTTGGGTCCAAGTGGTTCCAGTGGAAACACTTTTACCCTCAGAAAATCTTTGTCCGCTAAAAGGCTCGTAGGGTATTCAATTTGAAACATTTAAACCATGTTAACATGTTCAGATAGCATCTGTAGATGTGCATGAAGGTTTTGGAATTTTGATTTGGGTCCAAGTGATTCCAGTGGAACCACTTTTATCCTTAGAAAATCTTTGTCCGCTCAAAGGCTCTTAGGGTATTGAATTCGAAACATTTAAACCATGTTAACATGTTCAGATAGCATCTGTAGATGTGCATGAAGGTTTCGGAATTTGGTTTGGTTCCAGGTGGTTCCAGTGGAACCACTTTTATCCTTAGAAAATCTTTGTCCGCTCAAAGGTTCTTAGGGCATTGAATTCGAAACGTTTAAACCATGTTAACATGTTCAGATAGCATCTGTAGATGTGCATGAAGGTTTTGGAATTTTGATTTGGGTCCAAGTGGTTTTTCAATCATGTGACAATGATGTGATCAGAACACTACCCTTTATACATCATGTTGGGTGAAGTATCTTGTTTGAAATATTGAAGTAGTTTCACATGTGAGTCTTCAGAAGGAAATTAAATACTGTTTTATCATTTTAAATCACACACATGCGTGAAGCCTTTTTATCCAAGTCTGTATCCTGCACTAACCAAAAAGGAAAGTGCAAATGCGGGGATATACTATAGTGTGCTTCGCACACAAATGGCACCATCTAGTTGTCATTCTTGTTATTTAGTTACACTGATTTTTATCCCCGCATTTTAAAAAATGCGGGGATATTGTCATGATCTCCGTCCGTACGGCCGTACGTCCGTACGTCCGTACGTCCATACGTCCGTACGTCCGGTTTTGTAATTCGAAACGCTGTAACTTTCTACAGTTGTTCGATAGGGTCTGTGCAACCCAAAAATACAACTTTTAAATTTTTGTGCCACCAGGTGGCTTCTGTGGAGCCACTTAAAAAATGCATTATATTTTTATACTGTACCAATGACCCAGACATAGCTGGTGCTAACTCTTAAAATATAGGGCCAAACACAAATTTTGCCCCCCAATCCCCAAAATTTGCATCTAAAACTAAAGAAAACATGTCCTGAAAGGCCCTCCACACTTCGCCCCTACTGCGCATGCGCAGTGTCAAGGACGTTCCGAAATTGGCGCCATTTATCATTCTAAGTTTGGCCCTTCATCAGTTAACATCTGACTGATCTTTGTGCTTTTAAATCTCAGTTTAAATGATGCCAGACACATAAATATTAGTGAAATGGTGATTCTAAGGAGGATAGAAAAGGAGGAGAGGAAAAGAATGTGTGACAGAATATTATCAGGGCTGTAACTTAAAATTTTTTAATGAAATTATGTTAAGTTACCTATTTTCAAGGCAGCAGCCATTTTGTTGTCATTCTGATTATTTAGTTACACTGTTTTTTCAAGTGTTTTCCTCTCTCCCTGTCCTTTAAGTTCCCTCTTGCTATTCTCCCATGCTTTTGGCATAGTTTCTGTAATTATTATTACTAAAATTTCTTGGGAGTTTTAGCTGAATAACAGAATGAATTCTGTTCTTTCCCCATGTTTACGTCTTCACCTACGGGTGGTTAGGCGTTGTGTTCTGCATCTACCATCTGATGTTCTGCAGTTTCTTCCCTGGAAGTCTCTGTTTTGCATCAGATAGTGTATTTTTGGTAACTGATTTCGGGCCTGGGTGCCTGGAGTCTTATTTTAGTGTTTTTACACTCATTGTTTACATTTACAACAGCCCTCTGTGTGAGGGGGGGATTTCTAAAAAATAATATCTGTATGTTATTTTAATCATAACTAGATACATTATTATTGTTCGTAAGTGTTGAATAAATTGTTTAAAATATTTTTAAAATTTTTGTCCACACTTAGGCTTGGGATCCATTGGGGCTCAACGTTACTTTTCAGAAACTTGGGCTGTTCTGAAAAAATATTTTTTCAAAATATTTTGATTTCAATTATTTTTTCTATATTAATGGATCATATTATTATTATGTATTTTGATTGCCAGGGGTTAGTGCGAGTACCAGGACTTGTTTTCTTTTCACTTTGAAAGGATATTGATCAATTGTTTTAAGAGGAAGTCTTCCTCTGACTTTATTATCATTCTATATGTGGTCAGTGTACTCGCATTAACTCCTGTTCTGTATCGTATGATTTCGATGACAATATGGGAAGCGTATGTCACGGTATGTTGTTGGGGATTTGGACACTCCGGTCCTTTCCCCGCAGGGTCACTCTACTTTATCAATTTCTATTTCAGACGATCAAGATTAGGGTGATGTATCTGTGATGTCTTCCAACAGTGTGCCTCCGTCGTCACAATTAATGAAGGGCTAGCGGAAAAGTGCTCATGTAATACGCCAATTGCCTAAGAGGACCCTAGTAGGTTCGACGGCCTTTGACGTCCGCTAGCTCGCCCGGTGTAGCGTCCATTCACCGAATGGTTCGGCAGCCGGGTTCGTCCGTTGCGGTCTAGAAGGAATTTTGGGGTGATGCGAGCACTATAAATTAACTTAATGCACACCCAGTGACGGCGGATCGGAGGGAGAACGGAGGAAGCCTTTTAGTCCGGTTCATAGCTCGTTCCGGTCCATCCGGACGGCAAGCGAGAGAGGCCCCTCTCTCGTTCAACAACATCTGGCCCCAGATGTTGTGGTACAAAATGTGTCGCTAGCGGAGCATACGTCCGTCGCTCGGGACGCTCCGTTGTATAGGCAGTCCGCTGAGACTGCTAAGGCTTCCTCTTCTCGTCAGCGCACACGACCGCACCTTGGCTGCGTGACCGCCGATATATTACCAGCTTCGCCGATCAAGGATTCTTCGGCGACCAGGTCACACCATCCGGCAGCCAGGGATTCGAGACCGATGGACTCCGAACGTTCGCATAGGAAAAGTATGCGGGAGCCATCTGATGCGGAGCTGCCCTCGGCGAAGCAGCGATAGACTGCGCCTCCGCAGGTCTCGACGCCGGACATTCTTGTGCACATAGCACAGCTTATCGCAGCATCCCAGCAGCCGACAGAAACGGTGTCGGATCGAGAATTATCCGACAGCGCTGGGTCGGTAGCCGGGGACTCGAGGCCTGCAGACTCCGGACGTTCGCATAGGAAGTGTGCGGGAGTCAACGTACACGGAGCTTCCGGCGGCAATGCATCGTAAGTCCGCTACTGCACAGGCCTCGGGAACGGACGTGCTTTCCTTAATAGCACAGTTTATCGCAGCATCCCAGCATCAACTGAATCTGTCGCATATATTTTATCCGACGATGCTGGGTCGGGACGCTCCGCAGAAGCGGGTACGGACGTCCGAAAGTTTCATCCGGTCCGACGGGATACCGAAAGGGATTCGGAGGATTTCAAGCTTTCCCTTTCGGAACAACATATGCTGCGATGCCGGATAAGAAACTGATAGCGTCGGTGGACTTAGAAATTTTTGGTTCGGTTCAGGGACATCGTCCCTCAGTTCCGACATAGTCCAATAATGTCACACAAACTTTCGAATTATTGAACGACGCTATATATATTATTATTTTATGCTTGCTATCCAAGCATTTCTGGTTTCTTGTTCGAAGAGTTATGGAGATGTCTTTCAAAAGTGTGCCTCTGTCGTCATAGTTAATGAAGAGTTAGCGGCAATAAGTGCTCATGGAATATGTCTATCGCTTACGGAGTGACATTCGCTAGCTCACCCGGTGTAGCGTACATTCATCGAATGGTTCGGCTGCCGGGTTCGTCCGTTGCGGTCTAGGAAGGAGATTTGGGTGATGCGAGCACTTTAATTACTTTAGTACTCACCCAGTGACGGCAGATTGAGGACAGATCGGAGGAAGCCTGTTAGTCTGGTTCCTGGCTTGTCCAGGTCCGTCCGGGCTGTGAGCGAGAGAGGTTCCTCTCTCGCCCAACAACATAGGGGACCGCATGTTGTGGTTCAGATATTTTACATTCGGAGCATATGTCCGTTGCTCGGGACGCTCTGTTATATTGACAGTCCGAGAGACTGTCTTTAATGCTTCCTCATCCTCAAAGCAGGGCACACGACCGCACATTGGCTACGTGACCTCGAGTATCCGATCAGTTTCGGCATTCAGTGATTCCACGGCGAATAGGTCGCGCCATCCGGTAGCCAAGGGACACGAGGCCTATACACTCCGTTAGCTCGCATATTGGAAGTATGCACGGGGTAACGATCACGGAGCTTCCAGCGGCAATGCATCGTAAGACCGCTTCTCCTCAGGCCTCAGTGACGGACGTGCTATCCGAGTTAGCACAGTTGTTTCGCAGCATCCCAGCAATTGACAGTTTCTCGGTCGAATCAGGAATTATCCGACGGCGCTGGGTCGGTGCGGTCCGCGGTTGCATCAGCTACGGACGACCGAACGCTTTATACGGTCCGACAGGATGGCGAAAGGGATTCAAAAGATTTCGAGTTTTCCCTTTAGTAGTATCGGAAGATGCCTTTCATATCTTCTGGCATTTCTTCCAGTGATTATTATTTTGGACTTCATTGCTGCGATCTTGGATAAGAGACTTATAGCGTCATTGGACTCGGATTTTTCGATCGGTACAGGGACATTGTCCCTGACTTACCGACGCAGTCCAATATTGTCATTACAACATGTGTTTTATTTTTCGACGCTATATATTTATATATATACAAGCCTGCTACTAAGCATGATAGTTTAGTTTCTTGTCCGCGTTGCTCATTTCTGCCATTTTATCTTTTTTACAAATAGTTTATTTTGGCAGAGCAGGGCATACCGAGAGTTCATATGCGTCAAGACGGTGTGATTAAAGACTGCATATATTCTTTTTCGCCGTTTATGTCTTTTCCAATTTCAATGTTGGGAACGACATTATGTATAGTAGACTTAACTTAGACGCTTTATTATACGTAATCCGCCTTACTGAGGCGTTATCATTACGTCTTCAAGAAAAGATTTACGGGATATTATTCTCAATGTAATTTCTTTTGAGGGCAGTAGTTTGTTCACGTATAACTCCGCCCTTCAGTGGCTGATTGGAGTTAGTTAAACGTGACGCAGCCCTAGCTACATCCACACGCGTGGATAGTAAGGTTAAGAACTCTCTCAGAGTCGCTTCGTTCTCGGAGGAGCTTCTCTTCGACGGCAACTTTCCGGCAATCCATGAATTGCTCGATTTATACGTTCTCTTGTCTATCTAGTGTTACAAGAGATTCAGACTGGGGCAAACATTCGGTGGTTGACTCAGAGAGTGCCGCCGCAGTTGCCGGACCCGAGTGTGGCTGTTATGACGGTTGCCAGTCAAACAGATTGGGATATATACTGATCCCTACGGATTCGAAGTGCCAGGGTCTTTGGGTTCCGCAGTCTTTTAGCTATCAGTTTAACTTCCGCGGAATAATGTTTTTTAGGCTTGCTTTATGTCATTGCATGAACATTATTCAGAAACGCATGCCCAAATTCCTGTCCTTTAATTCGACAGTAGTGGCGTATCTCCGGAACCAGGGAGGCACTCTTTCGTTTCCGTTATTCAATTTAATGGAAAGAATCCGTCTGTTGGTTATAGTACACCAAGTTCAGTTTTGGTCCGTCATATTCCGGGTCGTCTGATTGTTTTATCGGACTCCCGTTCTCTTACGGGTCGCTTGTTGCTGTCAGAATGGACTCTCAACAAACAAGTATTCAATCAGATTTGCTATCTATGGGAGCGCCCAATGATGATTTATTTATGACACAGCTTGCTAATCAATTGCAGACGTATGTGTTAGCTTGTCCAGATCTCTGAGCTAATAGTGTTAACGCTCTATTGATCTATAGGACGGAATAATAGGATACGCGTATCCTCCGGCGCTGTTGTTTTAGCAGGTATTGCTAAGATAAACAACCACAATACATTTCTGTTGATAGCATCTCTATCTTCACAGAGATCATGAGTAATTTACTCTCTTGTCTACTGTGGGTCTTAACGTGAAATCTTCCTCTATGTGAGGATCTTTTTTCACTGGGTAAATCGTGTCATCTTTATCACAACCAGCAAGGTCGCAACCTTCATGTATTCCGTTGTGTGGTCCGTATTGCATTGTAAGCACTGTACTGGACGAGCTTTGGACGCGATTTCTTACTATAGGAGATCCTCTTCTTCGCTATTCTATGCGACTAAAGTGGAGGCTCTTCCGTCGTGGTGTAGGGATCATTATGTTCATATTGTTGATCCCTCCATACTACTCATTGCTATTTTTTAGTATACTTGTTTCACAAGATCTACTGCAGCCTGTTATTATTTAGGTTATAGGTTTATGTTACCTCATACCTATGCACTCTACGATAGTTTACAATTGAGTCTTTTGTCTCTTTATCTAAGTCAGTTAGTAACTTTTTGATAAATAGACTTAGAATCTTTAGATTAAATTCCTATACGGATTTTATCTTCGGTTCTTATTTAGCTAAGTAATCATTTGAGCCTCTGGAAACAGTAGTTTTCAAATTCTGACCTTTTAGACAGTAATTCTGTTGGTTTCTCTTTTACTGTAGAGTCAGTGAGTTTCATGCACTATCGATGGATGATTTTCACTTTCATAGTTTCGGAATCAATACTTCCGTTACTATTTAGGTTGGATTGTTGCATAAGAGTTAGGCTCCTATTATCCGGAACCTATTATTTTAAGGTCCTTCCGTCTTCGTATGGGCATAGGCCTTTACTCTTTCCGGGTACAGTTTATGTATTTATAAACAGATATCTGTTTATTACAAGGGCGTAAGCTTCTTCTGTCTTTGATGTCTAGTAGAAGGACGTTACGCTCCATTTTATTGTTAATGGATTCTATTAACTATCGGTACTGCTTATGGTATATCATTGACTTAGCAGTTGTGCTTAAGATTTCGGCTCATGAAGTAAGAGTTCTTCTACTTCTTGGGCTTACATTAATAGTGTCGCTATTATAGATTTTTGAAGGCCGCTCATTGCGCTCAGCCATCCACATTCATGAATTTTATCTTAGAAATATCGAGTCAATTTCTTGAGGCCTCTTTTGTTAGGTCTATTATCTACTGCTCAGAATGTCATTCACTTAACAGTTGCTACTATAGCTAGGTAGGCTGTCTGTTTCGGCAGTGTCTCCGTTCGGCTGCCCTCTTCGCTCTGGGCTATTTGACCCAGGGCAAGAAAAAGGGGGGAGGGTGTTCCCTTGGGTCACCTGTTTTTACTATGAAAACAAGGGGATACCTCCTCCGGAGTTAGTAATTCTGAGCTGTTATTGGGATGGTTGTTTAGTGAGAAGTTTAAGTTTATAAAATTCATTCAAGTCTTAGTTTTTAAAGTATAGCTTTTGAATATTGCATATGTCAACGGACATGATTATGCAATTCTCAGACACTTTTAGGAGTATAAGAGTCTCTATTCTCTAGACTTACTTTATTATTGGCTTACTTTAAAAATTATTAGTATAAGGATTATATTGGATATTAATAGAGTACATGGATGTATGAAGCTCAATTTTGGAAGGTGTTGTATCTTTCTAATTTATCATAAATAAGAAAGATACATGTAAGGCCTATTACTTCTTTTCCCTACAAGGGATGACTCTATTTTATTTTATTGAGCGTATTCCATTTTGCTCTATGTCCTTGGCCCTCCAGCCTTTTTACTATTCAGCTATGTCTGGGTCATTGGTACAGTATAAAAATGTTAAAAAATTTATAGTAATTTATATATTTTTTATACTTACCAATGACCCAGACGGGGATGGCCCTCCCAGGAGTTGGGAACTCTTGCCTCCCCGCTGAGTACATAGCGCTTACCAGGCACTGGTTAGAAAGATAAATGGCGCCAATTTCGGAACGTCCTTGACACTGCGCATGCGCAGTAGGGGCGAAGTGTGGAGGGCCTTTCAGGACATGTTTTCTTTAGTTTTAGATGCAAATTTTGGGGATTGGGGGGCAAAATTTGTGTTTGGCCCTATATTTTAAGAGTTAGCACCAGCTATGTCTGGGTCATTGGTAAGTATAAAAAATATATAAATTACTATAAATTTTTTAACTTTTTCACTTTTTTGCTGAGTAGTCCCAGCCTATGTAATTCGGAGTTCTAAAATTACACTAGGGTGTTGCTAAATGATCTGTAGATATGTAGGAAGGTTTCGGATTTTTCGGGTGCCACGTGGCTGTGCCACCGTAGCCACTTTTGTGTTTTCTTAGACCGTTTCCGGCAAAAGGCTCGTAGGTTATGTATTTCGAAATGCTAAATCCATGCTCAGATGTTGCAGTAGGGTCTGTAGATGTGCACGAAGGTTTCAGATTTTTCAGTTGCCACATGGCTGTGCCACTGTTGCCACTTTTGTGTTTTCTTAGACCGTTTCCGACGAAAGGCTCCTAGGGTATGTAATTCGAAACGCTAAAACCATGCTCAAATGTTGCAGTGGGGTCTGTAGATGCGCACGAAGGTTTCGGATTTTTCGGGTGCCACGTGGCTGTGCCACCGTAGCCACTTACGTGTTTTCTTAGACCGTTTCCGGCGAAAGGCTCCTAGGGTATGTAATTCGAAATGCTAAAACCATGCTCAAATGTTGCAGTGGGGTCTGTAGATGCGCACGAAGGTTTCGGATTTTTCAGGTGCCACGTGGCTGTGCCACCGTTGCCACTTTTATGTTTTCTTAGGCCGTTTCCGGCGAAAGGCTCCTAGGGTATGTAATTCGAAATGCTAAAACCATGCTCAAATGTTGCAGTGGGGTCTGTAGATGCACACGAAGGTTTTGGATTTTTCAGGTGCCACGTGGCTGCGCCACCATTGCCACTTTCGTGTTTTCTTAGACCATTTCCGGCGAAAGGCTCCTAGGGTATATAATTCGAAACGCTAAAACCATGCTCAAATGTTGCAGTAGGGTCTGTAGATGTGCACGAAGGTTTCAGATTTTTCATTTGCCACGTGGCTGTGCCACCGTTGCCACTTTTGTGTTTTCTTTGACCGTTTCCGACGAAAGGCTCCTAGGGTATGTAATTCGAAATGCTAAAACCATGCTCAAATGTTGCAGTGGGGTCTGTAGATGCGCACGAAGGTTTCGGATTTTTCAGCTGCCACGTGGCTGTGCCACCGTTGCCACTTTTGTGTTTTCTTAGACCGTTTCCGACGAAAGGCTCCTAGGGTATGTAATTCGAAACGCTAAAACCATGCTCAAATGTTGCAGTGTGGTCTGTAGATGCACACAAAGGTTTCGGATTTTTCAGGTTCCACGTGGCTGTGCCACCGTTGCCACTTTTGTGTTTTCTTAGACCGTTTCCGGCGAAAGGCTCCTAGGGCATGTAATTCGAAATGCTAAAACCATGCTCAAATGTTGCAGTGTGGTCTGTAGATGCACACAAAGGTTTCGGATTTTTCAGGTTCCACGTGGCTGTGCCACCGTTGCCACCGTTGCCACTTTTGTGTTTTCTTAGACCGTTTCCGGCGAAAGGCTCCTGGGGCATGTAATTCGAAACGCTAAAACCATGCTCAAATGTTGCAGTGTGGTCTGTAGATGCGCACAAAGGTTTCAGATTTTTCAGCTGCCATGTGGCTGCGCCACCATTGCCACTTTCATGTTGTCTTAGACCCTTTCCGGCGAAAGGCTCCTAGGGTATGTAATTTGAAACGCTAAAACCATGCTCAAATGTTGCAGTGGGGTCTGTAGATGCACACGAAGGTTTTGGATTTTTCAGGTGCCACGTGGCTGCGCCACCATTGCCACTTTCGTGTTTTCTTAGACCATTTCCGGCGAAAGGCTCCTAGGGTATATAATTCAAAACGCTAAAACCATGCTCAAATGTTGCAGTAGGGTCTGTAGATGTGCATGAAGGTTTCAGATTTTTTATTTGCCACGTGGCTGTGCCACCGTTGCCACTTTTGTGTTTTCATAGACCGTTTCCGACGAAAGGCTCCTAGGGTATGTAATTCGAAACGCTAAAACCATGCTCAAATGTTGCAGTGTGGTCTGTAGATGCACACAAAGGTTTCGGATTTTTCAGGTTCCATGTGGCTGTGCCACCGTTGCCACTTTTGTGTTTTCTTAGACCGTTTCCGGCGAAAGGCTCCTGGGGCATGTAATTCGAAACGCTAAAACCATGTTCAAATGTTGCAGTGGGGTCTGTAGATGTGCACGAAGGTTTCAGATTTTTCAGCTGCCATGTGGCTGCGCCACCATTGCCACTTTCGTGTTTTCTTAGACCCTTTGCGGCGAAAGGCTCCTAGGGTATGTAATTCGAAACGCCAAAACCATGCTCAAATGTTGCAGTGGGGTCTGTAGATGCGCACGAAGGTTTCGGATTTTTCAGCTGCCACGTGGCTGTGCCACCATTGCCACTAGTGTTTTCTTATACCATTTCCGACGAAAGGCTCCTAGGGTATGTAATTCGAAACGCTAAAACCATGCTCAAATGTTGCAGTGTGGTCTGTAGATGCACACGAAGGTTTCAGATTTTTCAGGTTCCATGTGGCTGTGCCACCGTTGCCACTTTTGTGTTTTCTTAGACCGTTTCCGGCGAAAGGCTCCTAGGGCATGTAATTCAAAATGCTAAATCCATGCTCAAATGTTGCAGTGGGGTCTGTAGATGCGCACAAAGGTTTCAGATTTTTCAGCTGCCATGTGGCTGCGCCACCATTGCCACTTTCGTGTTTTCTTAGACACTTTCTGGCGAAAGGCTCCTAGGGTATGTAATTCGAAATCCTAAAACCATGCTCAAATGTTGCAGTAGGGTCTGTAGATGCGCACGAAGGTTTTGGATTTTTCAGGTGCCACGTGGCTGTGCCACCGTTACCTGTTTCATGTTCTCTTAGACCATTTCCGGCAAAAGACTCCTACAGTATGTATTTCGAAATGCTAAAACCATGCTCAAATGTTGCAGTGGGGTCTGTAGATGCGCACAAAGGTTTCAGATTTTTCAGCTGCCTAGTGGCTGTGCTGTTGCCACTTTCATGTTTTCTTAGACCGTTTCCGGCAAAAGGCTCCTAGGATATGTAATTCGAAATCCTAAAACCATGCTCAAATGTTGCAGTAGGGTCCGTATATGCACACAAAGGTTTTGGATTTTTGGGGTGCCACATTGCTGTGCCACCGTTGCCTCTTTCATGTTCTCTTAGACCATTTCCGGCGAAAGGCTCCTACAGTATGTATTTCGAAATGGTAAAACCATGCTCAAATGTTGCAGTAGGGTCTGTAGATGTGCACAAAGATTTCGGATTTTTCAGGTGCCATGTGGCTGTGCCACCATTGCCACTTTCGTGTTTTCTTAGACCGTTTCCGGCGAAAGGCTCCTAGAGTATGTAATTCAAAATGCTAAAACCATGCTGAGATGTTGCAGTAGAGTCTGTAAATGCGCAGGAAGGTTTTGGATTTTTTGCGTGCTACGTGGCTGTGTCACCGTTGCCACTTTTGTGTTTTCTTAGACCGTTTCCGGGGAAAGGCTCCTAGGGTATGTAATTCGAAATGCTAAACACATGCTCAAATGTTGCAGTAAGGTCTGTAGATGCGTACAAAGGTTTCAGATTTTTCAGATGCCACGTGGGGGTGCCACTGTTTTTCTTTCGTGTTTTCTTAGATCATTTCCGGCGAAAAGCGCCCAGAGTATGTAATTTGAAATGCTAAAACTATGCTCAAATGTTGCAGTAGGGTCTGTAGATGTGCACAAAGGTTTCAGACTTTTTGGGGTGCCACTTGGCTGTGCCACAGTTGCCACTTTCATGTTTTCTTAGACCGTTTCCGGCGAAAGGCTCCCAGGGTACATGTATGTAATTCGAAACGCTAAAACCATGCTCAAATGTTGCAGTGGAATGTGTAGGTGCGCACGAAGCTGTGTCACCTGTGCCACTCAATATGATTTTAGTGTGTCATATAATACATTTCATCTTTGTATCAAGCATTCATACAAAGTCAAGGATGCAAATGCGGGGATACACTATAGTGTGCTTTGCACACAAGTGACACCATCTAGTTCAGTGTTTTCCTCTCTCCCTTTCCTTTAAGTCCCCTCTTGCTAATCTCCCATGCTTTTGGCATAGTTTCTGTAATTATTATTACTAAAATTTCTTGGGAGTTTTAGCTGAATAACAGAATGAATTCTGTTCTTTTCCCCATGTTTACGTCTTCACCTGTGGGTGGTTAGGCATTGTGTTCTGCATCTACCATCTGATGTTCTGCAGTTTCTTCCCTGGAAGTCTCTGTTTTGCATCAGATAGTGTATTTTTGGTAACTGATTTCGGGCCTGGGTGCCTGGAGTCTTATTTTAGTGTTTTTACACTCATTGTTTACATTTACAACAGCCCTCTGTGTGAGGGGGGGATTTCTTGAAAATAATATCTTGATGTTAATTTAATCATAACTAGATACATTATTATTGTTCGTAAGTGTTGCATAAATTGTTTAAAATATTTTTCAATTTTTTGTCCACACTTAGGCTTGGGATCCATTGGGGCTCAACATTACTTTTCAGAAACTTGGGCTGTTCTGAAAAAATATTTTTTCAAAATATTTTGATTTCAATTATTTTTTCTATGTTAATGGATCATATTATTGTTATGTATTTTGATTGTCAGGGGTTGGTGCGAGTACCAGGACTTTGTTTTCTTTTCACATTGAAAGGATTTTGATCAATTGTAATAAGAGGATGTCTTCCTCTGACTTTTATAATCATTCTATATGTAGTCAGTGTATTCGCATTAACTCCTGTTCTGTATCTGATGATTTCGATGACAACATGGGAAGCGTATGTCACGGTATGTTATTGGGGAATTGGACATTCCGGTCCTTTCCCCGCAGGGTCACTCTACTTTATCAATTTCCATTTCAGACGATCAAGATTAGGGTGATGTATCCGTGATGTCTTCCAACAGTGTGCCTCCGTTGTCACAATTAATGAAGGGCTAGCGGAAAAGTGCTCATGTAATTACGCCAATTGCCTAAGAGGACCCTAGTTGGTTCGACGGCCTTTGACGTCCGCTAGCTCGCCCGGTGTAGCGTCCATTCATCGAATGGTTCAGCAGCCGGGTTCGTCCGTTGCGGTCTAGAAGGAGTTTTGGGGTGATGCGAGCACTATAAATCAACCAAATGCACACCCAGTGACGGCGGATTAGAGGGAGAACGTGGGAAGCCTTTTAGTCCGGTTCATAGCTCGTTCTGGTGCATCCGGATGGCGAGCGAGAGAGGCCCCTCTCTCGTACAACAACATCTGGCCCCCAGATGTTGTGGTACAAAATGTTTCGCATTCGGAGCATACGTCCGCCGCTCGGGACGCTCCGACATATAGTCAGTCCGGAGAGACTGTCAATAAGGCTTCCTCATTCTCATGGTAGCGCACACGACCGCTCTTGGCTACGTGACCTCGGATATCCAGTCAGCTTCGTCAGTCAGAGAATCATCGGCGACCAGGTCACACCATCCGGTAGCCAGGGACACGAGGCCTGCAGACTCCGGACGTTCGCATAGGAAAGTGTGCGGGAGTCAACGTACATGGAGCTTCCGGTGGCAATGCATCGTAAGACCGCTACTGCACAGGCCTCGGGGACGGACGTACTATCCTAAATAGCACAGCTTATCGCAGCATCCCAGCAACGACTGAATCTGTCGCATAATGTTTTATCCGACGATGCTGGGTCGGGACGCTCTGCGGAAGCGGGTACGGACGTCCGAAAATTTCATCCGGTCCGACGGGATACCGAAAGGGATGCGGAGGATTTCGAGCTTTCCCTTTCGGAAAAACATATGCTGTTGTATATGTCATCTGACTTGATCTTCTACAGGTTCTTTCGTCGGACCAGAATGCTGCGATGCCGGATAAGAAACTGATAGCGTCGGTGGACTTAGAAATTTTTGGTTCGGTTCAGGGACATCGTCCCTCAGTTCCGACATAGTCCAATAATGTCACACAAACTTTCGAATTATTGAACGACGCTATATATTTATTATTATATGCTTGCTATTACCAAGCATTTCTGGTTTCTTGTTCGCAAAGTTATGGAGATGTCTTTCAAAAGTGTGCCTCTGTCGTCATAGTTAATGAAGAGCTAGCGGCAATAAGTGCTCATGGAATATGTCTATCGCCTAAGAGGTCCCTTGTAGGATCGACGGAGTGACATTCGCTAGCTCACCCGGTGTAGCGTACATTCATCGAATGGTTCGGCTGCCGGGTTAGTCCGTTGCGGTCTAGGAAGGAGATTTGGGTGATGCGAGCACTATAATTACTTTAGTACTCACCCAGTGACAGCGGATTGAGGACAGATCGGAGGAAGCCTGTTAGTCCGGTTCCTGGCTTGCCCAGGTCCGTCCGGGCTGTGAGCGAGAGAGGTCCCTCTCTCGTCCAACAACATAGGGGACCGCATGTTGTGGTTCAGATATTTTACATTCGGAGCATATGTCTGTCGCTCGGGACGCTCCGTTATATTGACAGTCCGAGAGACTGTCGATAATGCTTCCTCATCCTCACAGCAGTGCACACGACCGCACATTGGCTACGTGACCTCGAGTATCCGATCAGTTTCGGCATTCAGTGATTCCACGGCAAACAGGTCACGCCATCCGGTAGCCAAGGGACACAAGGCCTATACACTCGCAGAATAGTAGTATGCACGGGGTAACGATTATGGAGCTTCCAGCGGCAATGCATCGTAGGACCGCTTCTCCACAGGCCTCAGTGACGGACGTGCTATCCGAGTTAGCACAGTTTTTTCGCAGCATCCCAGCAGTCGACAGTTTCTCGGTCGAATCAGGAATTATCCGACGGTGCTGGGTCGGTGCGGTCCGCGGTTGCATCAGGTACGGACGACCGAACGCTTTATAGGGTCCGACAGGATGGCGAAAGGGATTCGAAAGATTTCGAGTTTTCCCTTTCGTAGCATCGGAAGCTGCCATACATATCTTCCGGCATTATCTTCCTGTGATTGTTATTTCGGACTACATTGCTGCGATGTTGGATAAGAGACTTATAGCGTCATTGGACACGGAATTTTGGATCGGTTCAGGGACATTGTCCCTGACTTACCGACACAGTCCAATAATGTCATTAGAACATGTGTATTATTTATCGACGCTATATATATAAGCCTGCTACCAAGCATGATAGTTTAGTTTCTTGTCCGCAATGCTCATTTCTGCCTTTTATCATTTATACGAATAATTTATTTTGGCAGAACAGGGCATACCGAGAGTTCATATGTGTCTAGACGGCGTGGTTAAAGACTGGAAATAATCTTTTTCGCCGTCTATGTCTTTTCCAACCACAATGTTGGAAATGACAATGATGTCTATTAGACTTAACTTAGACGCTTTATCATACGTAATCCACCTTACTGAGGCGTTATCATTACGTCTTCAAGAGAAAGAATTCCGGGATATGATCCTCAATGTGATTTCTTTTGAGGGCAGTAGTTTGTTCACGTATAACTCCGCCCTTCAGTGGCTGCTTGGAGTTGGTTAGACGTGACGCAGCCCTAGCTACATCCACGCGCGTGGATAGTAAGGTGAAGAACTCTCTCAAAAGTCGCTTCATTCTCGGAGAAGCTTCTCTTCGACGGCAACTTTTCAGCAATCCATGAATTGCTCGATTTATACGTTCTCTTGTCTATCTAGTGTAGCAAGAGATTCAGACTGGGGCAAACATTCGGTGGTTGACTCAGAGAGTGCCACTGCAGTTGCCGGATCCGAGTTTTAGGACGGTTGCCAGTCAAACAGGGTGGGATATAATATTGATCCCAACGGATTCGAAGTGCCAGGGTCTTTGGGTTCCGCAGTATCTAAGCAAGCACTTATCTTCCACGGAATAATGTTTTTTTAGGCTTGCTTTATGTCATCGGGTGAACATTATTCAGAAACGCATGTCCAAATCCTGTCCGTTAATTCGACAGTAGTGGCGTATCTCCGGAACCAGGGAGGCACTCATTCGTTTCCGTTATTCAATTTAATGGAAAGAATCCTTCTGTTTGTTATAGTACACCAAGTTCTGCTTCGGTCCGTCATATTCCGGGTCGTCTGGTTGTATTACCGGACTCCCTTTCACTTATGGGTCGCTTGTTGCCATCAGAATAGACTCTCAACAAACAAATATTCAATCAGATTTGCTATCAATGGGAGCGCCCAATGATAATTTATTTACGACACAACTTGCTAATCAATTGCAGACGTATGTGTTTACATGCCCGGATCTCTGAGCTTATGTTGTTAACGCTCTATTGATCTAATAGGACGGAATGATAGGATATGCGTATCCTCCTACGCTGTTGTTTCAGCAAGTATTGCTAAGATAAACAACTGCAATACATTTCTGTTGATAGCATCTCTGTCTTCACAGAGACCGTGGGTACATTTACTCTGATGTCTACTGTGGGACTTAACGCGAAATCTTCCTCCATGAGAAGATCTTTTTTCGCTGGGTAAAATCGTGTCATCTTTATCACAACCCGCAAGGTCTCAACCTTCACTTATTCCGTTGTGTGGTCCTTATTGCATTGTAAGCATTGTACTGGACGAGCTTTGGACGCAATTTCTTACTATAGGAGAACCTCTTCTTCGCTATACTATGCGGCTAAAGTGGAGGCTCTTCCGTCGTTGGTGTAGGGATAACTATGTTGATATTGTTGATCCCTCCATACTAGTCATTGCAACTTTTTAGTATACTTGTCTGACAAGATCTACTGCAGCCTGTTATTATTAAGGTTATAGGTTTATGTTACCTCATACCTATGCACTCTATGATAGTTTACAATTGAGTCTTATGTCTCTTTATCTAAGTCAGTTAGTAACTTTTCGATAAATAGACTTAGAATCATTAGATTAAATTTCTATACGGAATTTAACTTCGGTTCTTATTTAGCTAAGTAATCATTTGAGCCTCTGGAAACAGTAGTTTTCAAATTCTGACCTTTTAGACAGTAATTCTGTTGGCTTCTCTTTTACTGAAGAGTCAATGAGTTTCATGCACTATCGGTGGATGATTTTCACTTTTGTAGTTTCGGAATCACTACTTCCTTTACTATTTAGGTTGGATTTTTGCATAAGAGTCAGGCTCCTAATTAATATCCGGAACCTATTGTTATTAAGGTCCTTCCGTCTTCGTACGGGCATAGGCCTTTACTCTGTCTGGTTAGAGTTTATGTATTTATAAACAGATATCTGTTTATTACTACGGGCGTAAGCTTCTTCTGTCTTTGATGCCTAATGGAAGGACGTTACGCTCCATTCTATTGCTAATGGATTCAATTAACTATCGATACTGCTTATGGTATATCATTGACTCAGCAGTTGTGTTTGAGATTTCGGCTCATGAAGTAAGAATTCTTCTACATCTTGGGCTTACATTAATAGTGTCGCTATTATAGATTTTTTGAAGGCTGCTCATTGCGCTCAGCCATCCACATTCATGAATTTTTATCTCAGAAATATCGAGTCCATTTCTGGAGGCCACTATTGTTAGGTCTATTATCTACTGCTCAGAATGTCATTCACTTAACAGTTGCTACTATAGCTAGGTAGGCTGTCTGTTTCGGCAGTGACTCCGTTCTGCTGCCCTCTTCGCTCTGGGCTATTTGACCCAGGGCAAGAAAAAGGGGGGGGGGGGGGGGAGGGTGTTCCCTTGGGTCACCTGTTTTACTATGAAAACAAGGGGATACCTCCTCCGGAGTTAGTAATTCTGAGCTGTTATTGGGATGGTTGTTTAGTGAGAAGTTTATGTTTTAAAAATTCATTCAGGTCTTAGTTTTTAAAGTATACCTTTTGAATATAGCACGTGTCAGCGGACATTATTATACAATCCTCAGACACTTTTAAGGAGTATAAAGAGTCTCTATTCTCTAGACTTACTTTATTTATTGGCTTACTTTAAAAATTATTAGTATAAGGATTATACTACATATTAATAGAGTACATGGATGTATGATGCTCAATTTTGGAAGGTGTTGTATCTTTCTAATTTATCATAAATAAGAAAGATACATGTAAGGCCTAATACTTCTTTTTCCCTAGAGGGGATGACTCTATTTTATATAATTGAGCGTATTCCTTCTTGCTCTATGTCCTTGGCCCTCCAGCCTTTTTACTATTCAGCTATGTCTGCGTCATTGGTACAGTATAAAAATGTTAAAAAATTTATGGTAATTTATATATTTTTTATACTTACCAATGACCCAGATGGGGATGGCCCTCCCAGGAGTTGGGAACTCTTACCTCCCCGCTGAGTACATAGCGCTTACCAGGCACTGGTTATAAGAATGATTAATGGCGCCAATTTCGGAACGTCCTTGACACTGTGCATGCGCAGTAGAGATGAAGTGTGGAGGGCCATTCAGGACATGTTTTCTTTGGTTTTAGATGCAAATTTTGGGGATTGGGGGGCAAAATTTGTGTTTGGCCCTATATTTTAAGAGTTAGCACCAGCTATGTCTTGGTCATTGGTAAGTATAAAAAATATATAAATTACTATAAATTTTTTAACTTTTGAGACAAAAAATGAAAAAAATGAGTTATTCAAGAATTTTTTTTTTTTTTTTGCAAGTGTCTGCTTTTCATGTTAGGTAAAGGGTTATAAGGTTAATCTATATCAGCTAACCCTTTATCCAATAAAGTTTCTTTAAAAAAAATAAACTGTAGATTCCACTCATGGGGGAAAAATTTAATCTCTATTTTCCAATAAAACCATTCAGATATCATTGTCAAAAGAACTTGCATATTACAGTACAAATCAAAATAAGTTGCTACATAACTGCAGTAAACTAAGTATACTGCTGCTTGTGCATTGATAAGACCGGAATCTGACATCAGATATCGTCAAAAGAATTTGCACGTAACTGTACAGGTCAGAATTAGTTATAACTGCAATAAATGGGAATACTAGACAAAACGTCCTATCAACAAAAACATCGGATCAAAAAATCCAGTACAAAACGTCCAATTTTTTAGGACAGAACACACTAACAAATGACTACTTATGTGGCTACGAGTTAATAAAACAGGATACTTATGTGGTTAAAGTCTAAGCCACGTAACAGAATCTCTTATTGTGGGGAGGGGGGGGGGGGTTGGATAAATGTAGAGTAGGGTTAGGGCATTCCAGGGTGGGGTGGGGTCAGTAAGGATGTAAGAGTTATGTGGCTAGGGTTAGTGTTAGGTTTAGCTTAGGGTTAGGGGTGGGTATGGTTAGGATCAGTTAAGGGTAGGGTTAGAGTTAGCTGACCCCCCCAAAATTTTCCCCCCCAAAACTTGTTTTATTATGTTGGACATGTGTTTTAGGTTAGCCACCTAATATGTCCATAAAATAGCCACATAAATAGCTATTTGTTAGAACGTCTGTCCGATTCCAAATAATATTGAATTGAAGAAAGAGTCAAACTGACCCAAAGTTTTGTCTGTACTGTCATTGAGAAGTTCGACCACAACAAGAAACTTTCCTCTGTGATGTTTGCACTAAATGGCAGCATAGGACATGCAACACATGCATTTCGAGAGCAGATTACAGAATTCTCAAATAACAAGAGCCTTTTCCTTGGAGCTGTAACACCTGTCAGGATGGGTCAATAATGCTAATTCTTTCTACTACCGACAGCAAAAAAACCTGTTGTTGTCATTTATGATAGAATCTTACCAACCCCTCCTTCACCCTTCAAAATGGTAGTTTGATACTCAGTGAACAGTTTTGACACACTCATTCTACAAAACCATTGGCAGCTGCTCTCGGCCATTTGTCAAAATAAAAAGGGGAGATAAACATTTTCTCAACATTTTATTTCATCAAATGCCCAGGAGCAAGCTAATATGATCAGACATTTTATCCAAGACCATCGGACATTTTGTCCAAGACCATCAGATGTTTTGTCTAATACCATGGGACGTTTTGTAAAAAAAAATAGAACGTTTTGTCCAGGACGATCAGACGTTTTTGTCCCAAAAATCGGACGTTTCATCCAGAAAATTGGACATTTTATCTCGGACGTTTTTGTTCATCAGACGTTTTGTCCATATCCCGTATAGGGCTGCCTGTGCACTGATAAGACCAGAATCTGACATCATTTTCTGGAAAGCTCTCTGTGAGAGCTTTCCAGAAAATGATGTTAGTTTCTGGTCTTGTCAGTGTAGGAAGAGAAAGATACATAGTTTTTAGTGGTTATCCTACAACTTTTGATATGTACTGTATGCCAGTTCAAGTGACATCTGTATGTGTATGGTTCTGTTGAGAAAGTTCCAACAAATCAGTGGCTATATTGAGCTTATGGAAATAAGGTCAATATAGCTTTTGGCTGCTATGTTCTGATGTATTTTATTAAATTCAAAACCTTATGAACTACAAGTATCAGGATTTCAGACGTCAACGGAACCGAAAAATCGTTTCCGTGGTTTAAAAGACACAGAACCCGCTGGTAACGAAATTTAGGTACCGTCTGTGAGCAGTTATGGGAACCTTTTTGAAGTTTTTCCGAATTGAGGGAATTTTATATCATGCGTAGCTTTTTAGATTTCTGACACGTTTCCCTCCTAGATAAAACTGCCTACATACATTGATATACTTGTAAGTTATATGTGAAATGATATTGGGACGTTTCGGCCCCGAGACATTTCGGCCTCCTATATTAACAGTTCAGAGTGAATGGAATTAAACCCCCGGCACGATAGATACCAAACAGAGGTTATTGGGATGTTGATTTTTAGCTCATCTTGACAAAGTCAAGCTGAGCTAATCTAATCGCTTCCCGTCCGTCGTCCGTCCATCAACACCATGTTTTGGTCTTCTCCTCCAAAGCCACTGGGCCAATTCAAGTGAAAGTTTGTGTGAGTGATGGTCCCAAAGGGGCATTTCATTTTTGTTCAACTCAGCATGCCCAGCCCCATAGGGAGGGAGTGGGGGAAAATGCTCCAGAATATTTTAAAAATCTTCTTCTCAAGAACCAGTGTGTACAATGACTTGATATTTGCTATGGAGCTTCCATATGAGGAGTAGAATCAAGTTTGTTCAAACGAAGTTCGTAAAGTAATATTTGGCTTTGTAATAGGAGGGGTAAGATTTTTGGCCCCGCCCAAAATTTCTATATTTTTATACTGTACCAATGACCCAGACATAGCTGGTGCTAACTCTTAAAATATAGGGCCAAACACAAATTTTGCCCCCCAATCCCCAAAATTTGCATCTAAAACTAAAGAAAACATGTCCAGAAAGGCCCTCCACACCTCGCCCCCACTGCGCATGCGCAGTGTCAAGGACGTTCCGAAATTGGCGCCATTTATCATTCTAAGTTTGGCCCTTCATCAGTTAACATCTGACTGATCTTTGTGCTTTTAAATCTCAGTTTAAATGATGCCAGACACATAAATATTAGTGAAATGGTGATTCTAAGGAGGATAGAAAAGGAGGAGAGGAAAAGAATGTGTGACAGAATATTATCAGGGCTGTAACTTAAAATTTTTTAATGAAATTATGTTAAGTTACCTATTTTCAAGGCAGCAGCCATTTTGTTGTCATTCTGATTATTTAGTTACACTGTTTTTTCAAGTGTTTTTCCTCTCTCCCTGTCCTTTAAGTTCCCCCTTGCTATTCTCCCATGCTTTTGGCATAGTTTCTGTAATTATTATTACTAAAATTTCTTGGGAGTTTTAGCTTAATAACAGAATGAATTCTGTTCTTTCCCCATGTTTACGTCTTCACCTACGGGTGGTTAGGCGTTGTGTTCTGCATCTACCATCTGATGTTCTGCAGTTTCTTCCCTGGAAGTCTCTGTTTTGCATCAGATGGTGTATTTTTGGTAACTGATTTCGGGCCTGGGTGCCTGGAGTCTTATTTTAGTGTTTTTACACTCATTGTTTACATTTACAACAGCCCTCTGTGTGAGGGGGGGATTTCTAAATAATAATATCTTTATGTTATTTTAATCATAACTAGATACATTATTATTGTTCGTAAGTGTTGAATAAATTGTTTAAAATATTTTTAAAATTTTTGTCCACACTTAGGCTTGGGATCCATTGGGGCTCAACGTTACTTTTCAGAAACTTGGGCTGTTCTGAAAAAATATTTTTTCAAAATATTTTGATTTCAATTATTTTTTCTATATTAATGGATCATATTATTATTATGTATTTGATTGCCAGGGGTTAGTGCGAGTACCAGGACTTGTTTTCTTTTCTCATTGAAAGGATATTGATCAATTGTTTTAGGAGGAAGTCTTCCTCTGACCTTATTATCATTCTATATGTGGTCAGTGTACTCGCATTAACTCCTGTTCTGTATCGTATGATTTCGATGACAATATGGGAAGCGTATGTCACGGTATGTTGTTGGGGATTTGGACACTCCGGTCCTTTCCCCGCAGGGTCACTCTACTTTATCAATTTCTATTTCAGACGATCAAGATTAGGGTGATGTATCTGTGATGTCTTCCAACAGTGTGCCTCCGTCGTCACAATTAATGAAGGGCTAGCGGAAAAGTGCTCATGTAATACGCCAATTGCCTAAGAGGACCCTAGTAGGTTCGACGGCCTTTGACGTCCGCTAGCTCGCCCGGTGTAGCGTCCATTCACCGAATGGTTCGGCAGCCGGGTTCGTCCGTTGCGGTCTAGAAGGAATTTTGGGGTGATGCGAGCACTATAAAATTAACTTAATGCACACCCAGTGACGACGGATCGGAGGGAGAACGGAGGAAGCCTTTTAGTCCGGTTCATAGCTCGTTCCGGTCCATCCGGACGGCAAGCGAGAGAGGCCCCTCTCTCGTTCAACAACATCTGGCCCCAGATGTTGTGGTACAAATGTGTCGTTAGCGGAGCATACGTCCGTCGCTCGGGACGCTCCGTTGTATAGGCAGTCCGCTGAGACTGCTAAGGCTTCCTCTTCTCATCAGCGCACACGACCGCACCTTGGCTGCGTGACCGCCGATATATTACCAGCTTCGCCGATCAAGGATTCTTCGGCGACCAGGTCACACCATCCGGCAGCCAGGGATTCGAGACCGATGGACTCCGGACGTTCGCATAGGAAGTATGCGGGAGCCATCTGATGCGGAGCTGCCCTCGGCGAAGCACCGATAGACTGCGCCTCCGCAGGTCTCGACGCCGGACGTTCTTGTGCACATAGCACAGCTTATCGCAGCATCCCAGCAGCCGACAGAAACGGTGTCGGATCGAGAATTATCCGACAGCGCTGGGTCGGTAGCCGGGGACTCGAGGCCTGCAGACTCCGGACGTTCGCATAGGAAGTGTGCGGGAGTCAACGTACACGGAGCTTCCAGCGGCAATGCATCGTAAGTCCGCTACTGCACAGGCCTCGGGAACGGACGTGCTTTCCTTAATAGCACAGTTTATCGCAGCATCCCAGCATCAACTGAATCTGTCGCATATATTTTATCCGACGATGCTGGGTCGGGACGCTCCGCGGAAGCGGGTACGGACGTCCGAAAAATTTCTTCCGGTCCGACGGGATACCGAAAGGGATTCGGTGGATTTCAAGCTTTCCCTTTCGGAACAACATATGCTGCGATGCCGGATAAGAAACTGATAGCGTCGGTGGACTTAGAAATTTTTGGTTCGGTTCAGGGACATCGTCCCTCAGTTCCGACATAGTCCAATAATGTCACACAAACTTTCGAATTATTGAACGACGCTATATATATTATTATTTTATGCTTGCTATCCAAGCATTTCTGGTTTCTTGTTCGAAGAGTTATGGAGATGTCTTTCTAAAGTGTGCCTCTGTCGTCATAGTTAATGAAGAGTTAGCGGCAATAAGTGCTCATGGAATATGTCTATCGCTTACGGAATGACATTCGCTAGCTCACCCGGTGTAGCATACATTCATCGAATGGTTCGGCTGCCGGGTTCGTCCGTTGCGGTCTAGGAAGGAGATTTGGGTGATGCGAGCACTTTAATTACTTTAGTACTCACCCAGTGACGGCAGATTGAGGACAGATCGGAGGAAGCCAACAACATAGGGGACCGCATGTTGTGGTTCAGATATTTTACATTCGGAGCATATGTCCGTTGCTCGGGACGCTCCGTTATATTGACAGTCCGAGAGACTGTCTTTAATGCTTCCTCATCCTCACAGCAGGGCACACGACCGCACATTGGCTACGTGACCTCGAGTATCCGATCAGTTTCGGCATTCAGTGATTCCACAGCGAATAGGTCGCGCCATCCGGTAGCCAAGGGACACGAGGCCTATACACTCCGTTCGCTCGCATATTGGAAGTATGCACGGGGTAACGATCTCGGAGCTTCCTGCGGCAATGCATCGTAAGACCGCTGCTCCTCAGGCCTCGGTGACGGACGTGCTATCCGAGTTAGCACAGTTGTTTCGCAGCATCCCAGCAATTGACGGTTTCTCGGTCGAATCAGGAATTATCCGACGGCGCTGGGTCGGTGCGGTCCGCGGTTGCATCAAGCTACGGACGACCGAACGCTTTATAGGGTCCGACAGGATGGCGAAAGGGATTCGATAGATTTCGAGTTTTCCCTTTAGTAGTATCGGAAGATGCCTTTCATATCTTCTGGCATTTCTTCCAGTGATTATTTTTCGGACTTCATTGCTGCGATCTTGGATAAGAGACTTATAGCGTCATTGGACTCGGATTTTTCGATCGGTACAGGGACTTTGTCCCTGACTTACCGACGCAGTCCAATATTGTCATTACAACATGTGTTTTATTTTTCGACGCTATATATATATATATATATATACAAGCCTGCTACTAAGCATGATAGTTTAGTTTCTTGTCCGCGTGGCTCATTTCTGCCATTTTATCTTTTTTACATATAGTTTATTTTGGCAGAGCAGGGCATACCGAGAGTTCATATGCGTCTAGAGGGTGTGATTAAAGACTGCATATATTCTTTTTCGCCGTTTATGTCTTTTCCAATTTCATTATTGGGAACGACATTATGTATAGTAGACTTAACTTAGACGCTTTATTATACGTAATCCGCCTTACTGAGGCGTTATCATTACGTCTTCAAGAAAAGATTTACGGGATATTATTCTCAATGTAATTTCTTTTGAGGGCAGTATTTTGTTCACGTATAACTCCGCCCTTCAGTGGCTGATTGGAGTTGGTTAGACGTGATGCAGCCCTAGCTACATCCACGCGTGGATAGTAGGTTAAGAACTCTCTCAGAGTCGCTTCGTTCTCGGAGGAGCTTCTCTTCGACGGCAACTTTCCGGCAATCCATGAATTGCTTGGTTATTCATTCTCTTGTCTATCTAGTGTTACAAGAGATTCAGACTGGGGCAAACATTCGGTGGTTGACTCAGAGAGTGCCGCCGCAGTTGCCGGACCCTAGTGTGGCTGTTATGACGGTTGCCAGTCAAACAGATTGGGATATATACTGATCCCTACGGATTCGAAGTGCCAGGGTCTTTGGGTTCCGCAGTCTTTTAGCTATCAGTTTAACTTCCGCGGAATAATGTTTTTTAGGCTTGCTTTATGTCATTGCATGAACATTATTCAGAAATGCATGCCCAAATTCCTGTCCTTTAATTCGACAGTAGTGGCGTATCTCCGGAACCAGGGAGGCACTCTTTCGTTTCCGTTATTCAATTTAATGGAAAGAATCCGTCTGTTGGTTATTGTACACCAAGTTCAGTTTTGGTCCGTCATATTCGGGGTCGTCTGATTGTTTTATCGCACTCCCGTTCTCTTACGGGTCGCTTGTTGCTGTCAGAATGGACTCTCAACAAACAAGTATTTAATCAGATTTGCTATCTAAGGGAGCGCCCAATGATGTTTTATTATGACACAGCTTGCTAATCAATTGCAGACGTATGTGTTGGCTTGTCCAGATCTCTGAGCTAATACTGTTAACGCTCTATTGATCTATAGGACGCAATGATAGGATACGCGTATCCTCCGGCGCTGTTGTTTTAGCAGGTATTGCTAGGATAAACAACCACAATACATTTCTGTTGATAGCATCTCTATCTTCACAGAGATCATGAGTAATTTACTCTCTTGTCTACTGTGGATCTTAACGTGAAATCTTCCTCTATGTGAGGATCTTTTTTCACTGGGTAAATCGTGTCATCTTTATCACAACCAGCAAGGTCGCAACCTTCATGTATTCCGTTGTGTGGTCCGTATTGCATTGTTAGCACTGTACTGGACGAGCTTTGGACGCGATTTCTTACTATAGGAGATCCTCTTCTTCGCTATTCTATGCGACTAAAGTGGAGGCTCTTCCGTCGTGGTGTAGGGATCATTATGTTCATATGGTTGATCCCTCCATACTACGCATTGCTAGTTTTTTAGTATACTTGTTTCACAAGATCTACTGCAGCCTGTTGTTATTTAGGTTATAGGTTTATGTTACCTCATACCTATGCACTCTACGATAGTTTACAATTGAGTCTTTTGTCTCTTTATCTAAGTCAGTTAGTAACTTTTTGATAAATAGACTTAGAATCTTTAGATTAAATTCCTATACGGATTTTAACTTCGGTTCTTATTTAGCTAAGTAATCATTTGAGCCTCTGGAAACAGTAGTTTTCAAATTCTGACCTTTTAGACAGTAATTCTGTTGGTTTCTCTTTTACTGTAGAGTCAGTGAGTTTCATGCACTATCGATGGATGATTTTCACTTTCATAGTTTCGGAATCAATACTTCCGTTACTATTTAGGTTGGATTGTTGCATAAGAGTTAGGCTCCTTTTATCCGGAACCTATTATTTTAAGGTCCTTCCGTCTTCGTATGGGCATAGGCCTTTACTCTTTCCGGATACAGTTTATGTATTTATAAACAGATATCTGTTTATTACAAGGGCGTAAGCTTCTTCTGTCTTTGATGTCTAGAAGGACGTTACGCTCCATTTTATTGTTAATCGATTCTATTAACTAGCGTACTGCTTATGGTATATCATTGGCTTAGCAGTTGTGCTTAAGATTTCGGCTCTTGAAGTAAGAGTTCTTCTACTTCTTGGGCTTACATTAATAGTGTTGCTATTATAGATTTTTGAAGGCTGCTCATTGCGCTCAGCCATCCATTCATGAATTTTATCTCAGAAATATCGAGTCCATTTCTGGAGGCCTCTATTGTTAGGTCTATTATCTACTGCTCAGAATGTCATTCACTTAACAGTTGCTACTATAGCTAGGTAGGCTGTCTGTTTCGGCAGTGTCTCCGTTCGGCTGCCCTCTTCGCTCTGGGCTATTTGACCCAGGGCAAGAAAAAGGGGGGGGGGAGGGTGTTCCCTTGGGTCACCTGTTTTTACTATGAAAACAAGGGGATACCTCCTCCGGAGTTAGTAATTCTGAGCTGTTATTGGGATGGTTGTTTAGTGAGAAGTTTAAGTTTATAAAATTCATTCAAGTCTTAGTTTTTAAAGTATAGCTTTTGAATATTGCATATGTCAACGGACATGATTATGCAATTCTCACACACTTTTAGGAGTATAAGAGTCTCTATTCTCTAGACTTACTTTATTATTGGCTTACTTTAAAAATTATTAGTATAAGGATTATTGGATATTAATAGAGTACATGGATGTATGAAGCTCAATTTTTGGAAGGTGTTGTATCTTTCTAATTTATCATAAATAAGAAAGATACATGTAAGGCCTATTACTTCTTTTCCCTACAGGGGATGACTCTATTTTATTTTATTGAGCGTATTCCATTTTGCTCTATGTCCTTGGCCCTCCAGCCTTTTTACTATTCAGCTATGTCTGGGTCATTGGTACAGTATAAAAATGTTAAAAAATTTATAGTAATTTATATATTTTTTATACTTACCAATGACCCAGACGGGGATGGCCCTCCCAGGAGTTGGGAACTCTTGCCTCCCCGCTGAGTACATAGCGCTTACCAGGCACTGGTTATTAGAATGATAAATGGCGCCAATTTCGGAACGTCCTTGACACTGCGCATGCGCAGTGGGGGCGAGGTGTGGAGGGCCTTTCTGGACATGTTTTCTTTAGTTTTAGATGCAAATTTTGGGGATTGGGGGGCAAAATTTGTGTTTGGCCCTATATTTTAAGAGTTAGCACCAGCTATGTCTGGGTCATTGGTAAGTATAAAAAATATATAAATTACTATAAATTTTTTAACTTTCTGAACCGATGGTCCGGTATGAACCAAATTTGGTTTGTGGTAGTATTGGGTCATAAGTACTTGACCCATGCAAAAAAAAAAATTCCCGCATCCCCATGGGAACCCTGGGAGCTAAAAATAGAAATATTTTCAAACGCCCATATTTCCCAAACCCCACGGAACAGAGAGCTTTTATTTGGTGTGAAGTATCCTTATGACCAGTAGAATTGAATGATAAAAAAAAATTGCCATCGGTCATGTTAGGGTGTTCTGTAATGGGCATCGAAAAAATGCTGAGTCAGCATATTTGCAAAAATTTTAAAAAATCTTTTCTCCAGAACCAATCATCAGAATCTTTTGATATTTGGTATACAGCATTCTTAGGGGGGTCAGATAAAAGTTTGTAGAAATAAAGCTCATTGGTTCATATTTGGGCTCTCTCCTGGAGCCCGAAGTTTTAACATCGGGTAATATGGGGAATATTCTTTAAAAATCTTCTTCTTCAGAACCACCAGTCAGAATCTTTTAATATTTGGTATACATCATTGTTATGAGGGTCAGATTCTAGATTGTTCAAACCAAGTCCCTAGGTTAATATTTGGGCTTCCTATGGAATCCCAAATTTTATCTTTGTTCAATATGGAGGGTAATTTAAAAAAATCTTCTTCTTCAGATCCATCAGTCAGAATGCTTTGATATTTGGTATGCAACATCTCTATGGGGGTCAGATTCAAGTTTGTTCAAATCAAATTCCTAGATATATATTTGGGCTCCCTATGGTAGCCCAAATTTTTACTTAGTGCAATATGAGAAAATTTCTTTAAAAATCTTCTTCTTCAGATCCACCAGTCGGAATGCTTTTATATTTGGTATACAACATCTCTAGGGGGGTCAGATTCCAGGTTGTTCAATTCGAGTGCCTAGGTTAATATTTGGGCTCCATATGGGAACATGAAATTTAACTTAGTACAATATGAGGGAATTTCTTCAAAAATCTTCTTCTTCAGATTCACTTGTCAGAATGCTTTCACATTTGGTATACAACATCTCTGGGGGGTCAGATTCAAGTTTGTTCAAATCGGATCTGTAGGTCAATATTTGGGCTCGCTATGGTAGCCCAAATTTGAACTTAGTGCAATTCGAAGAAATTTCTTTACAATTTCTCTTCTTCAGATCCAACAGTCAGAATGCTTTCATATTCAGTACACAACATCTCTAGGGAAGTCAGATTTAACTGTGTTCAAATCAAGAGCCTGGGTTAATATTTGGGCTCTCTATGGGAGCCAGAATTGGCCATTTTGCTGAAGAATTAAAAATTTTGTATTCAGTACCCTCTAGAGGTACTAAGATTAATCCACATAGGTTGTATCAAGGGGCTTCATAGGGGCGCTCTACATTTTACTTATGATCAACTGAAGAAAAGGCATGATGCCCAGATTATTTTTGTCACTCCTGAGGGACTCAAGGATTGACAGTGTAGCCTATGGAGATGGCTTGCTTAATGTAGACTCATTCTTGGACTCTGTTTAAATTGTGTTCTGTACAAGATGAGTGCTTCAGGCCCCGTGGGGCCTCTTGTTTTATATATATTTATTGTTTTAGATATTATAACGCCAGTAAACCTGTGCATGATACCTTTGTTCAAAAAACTGCTTTTCAGTTTTCAACATACCGGTATATTGAACACAGGCGCTTGTTATTTTATCATACTTAAAACAATTCTCAGACACACAATGAAATTACTTGTGATAATGTTACTGACAAAAAAAACGTCAAGATGTTTACAGAATGAGCCAATCACATTCACTTCAGCAAAAGGGTCCCGCACTTTACTCATTCCGAGAATGTTATTGGTTGAAATGTCTAATGTGTGCAAACGGTACACACGTTTTTCCCACTTCAACTTATTTCTGTATTCGATGTAAACAGCATTTCGTTTCTATCACAGTGATGATTGTTCACCAATGAGCAGCTCTTATGAGCATTTCTTTCAACAACAAATGTTTCAATGTCTTTAGTGACAGATTGAGTGGGTAACGATATTTTGGTTCCGTCATTTTGTGACCACGGTACTGACACGCTATCGGTAACGATCGTTACCATGAAATCCTGACACTTGGAACTACAGTCAATAAATTCAACACAAAAGTTTTCATTCCAGTATTATAGGTCATTTAACCCTAGTTTGGGGGCATCCGTGGCCGGACACTTACCACTAGTTTTGTTTAGTAATAAAGCAAAATGAGAGTGGTGGCCGAGTGGATAAGTGCGCTGGTCTCTCATGCCAGAGGTCCCTGGATAGATCCCCGGTCGGGGAAAGTTCTCGAGGTGTCCGAACACTCTCTGTCAGCATCAATTGTGGGGTTGATGCTGCCATAGCATACCGCCCCATCGGGTGGGAACGTAAAATGGCTGTCCTCTGTGCAGAGAGAGACACACTCCGTGCAGGCTAAAGATCCCTTCGTAGTATTCGAGAAGAGCTTGGCGACGAAGTTGCCGCTATGAAGGTCATCCCACACACCAACGCCATTGGGCCAAGGAAAGGCTTTAATATAAGTTGCATAACTTGTTCGCCAATCCTTGTAAAACAAATAAGATTAAATAAATAAAAAGTAAAATGATTTAATATGCATTACAACATGAAGTGCACTGAGAAATCATTTGTTTTACACCCAGTTGAAACTCCATTGAAAATGACATTTACACTCAAGTTGAAACTCCATTAAAAATGATATTTACACCCAAGTTGAAACGCCATTAAAAATGATATTTACACCCAGTTGAAACTTAGTTGAAAATGACATTTACACCCAGTTGAAACTCCATTGAAAATGATATTTACACCCAGTTGAAACTCTGTTAAAAATGACATTTACACCCAGTTGAAACTCCATTGAAAATGATATATACACAGAGTTGAAACTCTGTTAAAAATGACATTTACACCCAGTTGAAACCCTGTTAAAAATGACATTTACACCCAATTTGAAACTCCATTGAAAATGACATTTACACCCAGCTGAAACTGTTCAAAATGGCATTTACACCCAGTTGAAACTGCATTGAAAATGATATTTACACCCAGTTGAAACTCAGTTGAAAATGACATATACGCCCAGTTGAAACTCCATTGAAAATGATATTTACACCCAGTTGAAACTCTGTTAAAAATGACATTTACACCCAATTGAAACTCTGTTAAAAATGACATTTACACCCAATTGAAACTCCATTGAAAATGATATATACACAGAGTTGAAACTCTGTTAAAAATGACATTTGCACCCAGTTGAAACCCTGTTAAAAATGACATTTACACCCAATTGAAACTCCATTGAAAATGATATATACACAGAGTTGAAACTCTGTTAAAAATGATATTTACACCCAGTTGAAACTCTATTGAAAATGATATATACACAGAGTTGAAACTCTGTTAAAAATGATATTTACACCCAGTTGAAACTCCATTGAAAATGATATATACACAGAGTTGAAACTCTGTTAAAAATGATATTTACACCCAGTTGAAACTCTGTTAAAAATGACATTTACACCCAATTTGAAACTCCATTGAAAATGATATTTACACCCAGTTGAAACTCCGTGGAAAATGACATTTACACCCAGCTGAAACAGTTCAAAATGGCATTTACACCCAGTTGAAACTGCATTGAAAATGATATTTACACCCAGTTGAAACTCTGTTAAAAATGATATTTATACCCAGTTGAAGCTCAGTTGAAAATGGCATTTACACCCAGTTGAAACTCCATTGAAAAGACATTTACACCCAGTTGAAACTCCATTGAAAATGATATTTACACCCAGTTGAAACTCCATTGAAAATGATATATACACAGAGTTGAAACTCTGTTAAAAATGACATTTACACCCAGTTGAAACTCCATTGAAAATTATATTGACACCCAAGTTGAAACTCCATTGAAAATGATATTTACACCCAGTAGAAACTCCATGACATTTAAGACCAGTTGAAATTCCATTTCAAATGACATTATTTTTAATACAGTGAATCACACAAGACAGCCCCACTTTGTTTTGGATTGCAAAAAATAGTTCTATGTTTAACTCTTCACTTAACATGAAAAGCAGACGACACTTACAAACATAATTCTTGAATAACTAAATTTATACAGTTTTTTATATAAAAAAATAGCTTATGACCCCTCATTGGAACGAGCTCGTTGAGCTCATTTCAATGAGGGGTCATAAACTGTTTTTTGAGACAAAAAATAATAAAAATGGAATGGTAATTTTTATGAATAGCACTGATGTTTTTGGCCATTATGTTGGGTAAAGGGTTAAATGAGAAGTCACTTCTCAGGGAGATATTGTAAGAAAAATTTTGGACGAGTCGATATATGGCCCAGCCATGATGTTGAGACTCCCAATCCACCATCTAGGAAACCCCAGGGTTGTTGTAACCTACAATATAACATTTCCATGTGAACCCTTGTGTTGGTGCCACAATATAGCCCTAGATTCCGAAAGTCATGTCAAACCCCAACAAACAAAGAAATAAACATTCAGAAAACCTTTTATATTTGGTTTGACACAGCTCTTTGAGTTCTAGCAAACAAAATATATTTGACTTATATTTTGATTATTTTAGAGGATGAACAGAGCTGCTGATGATGAAGCTAGTTTTCTGAGTTATTGGTGTTTGACAAATGGTATATTTTTAGGTCCCACAAAGTTATCTTCTGTTTCTCAGGCCATGTTTTGTAAAATTGCATGTGGGCAGACGGTTTTATTGTATTTTTATTCCCCGCCAAAACCAAAGTTTGCGGGGGTTATAGAAATGGATTCAGTTCATCCATCCATCCCTCTGTCAGTCCATCAATCCATCCATTCATGTGTGCGTCCATCCATCCATCCATCCATCCATCCATCCATCCATCCATCCATCCACAACAACTTTGGACCTTCATATCTTAGTCAGTGGATGTAGGATTTAAATAATCTTTGGTATGCTGATAGACCACCATGGGGGAAAGGATATTCACAGGTAACAGGTTTTGTCCATTTTTTTTTTCTAGAGTCGTGGGCCTTTTTCCACTTTTTTCATTTCAACTTAGAAACCCTTCAACTTAGAAACCTTTGGTGGGGGGTACCAGTGGTGTTGCACTATGTTTATTTTTGTAATTATTTCTTTACCATCAAACGTTCCTGTTCTTGGTTTATTTATGTTTTAGGCCTCAAAATCTACAGAAGAGCATGGTTGGTGGTGTTTTTCATCCCTTGTCAAAGGAGAAATTTATCAGTTTTATTAACTTAATAAAATATATCTGATACCAGCCGTTTAATATTTATTTTTTTAAGTTTGCATTGGTTATAAAAAGCAGCATGCGGCAGGCAAACAATTTTTTTTACTTTTTTAGGCCTTATTGGGGTGAATGAATTTACTATTAGGCCACACAAAGTAGATCTTCTGTTTCTCAGGCCATTATTTGTGAAATTGCATGCGGGCGAGCGTTTTTTTATTTTATTTTTTATTTCAGTAATTACTTTTTTGCCATCAAAAGTTCATGTTCTTGGTTCAAGTTTTAGGCCTCAATCTACAGAATAGCATGGGTGATGGTGTATTTCATCCCTTGAGTGCAAGAAGGCTTTGCAATGCAAAAGCATTGCAAAGCCTTCTTGCACTCAAGGGACAAATTCATCACTTTTTTTAACTTGGGTAAAATATCAGACATAAACCATTTAATTTTTATTTTTTTCAAGTTTAAATTGGTTATAAAAAGAGAGCATGCGGTAGCCAAAAGGACCATGCGGGAGGGCCTGAGAAACAGATTTTTTATTTTTTTAGGCCTTACTCAAGTGGTATGACAAATAGTAAATTTTTATTCATATCTGTTTTTCAGCTAGCAGAATAGGACGTCAGCCTAACTCAATGAAGCATGCAATATCTGAGGAATTACGGAGCTGTAAGCATGTTGAAGGTGACTCAACTAATGAAACCTCTCAGATGGATAAATCAGAGGTTGTAATTAAAACAGAAGTCGAGGAAGACTTTCTTTTATTGCATGAGAATATTTCAAGATTAAATGATTCTGATAAATATCAGTGTATTGAAATAGAACAGGATATTTCTGAGGACTGTTATGAAGGAACTCATTCAAACGATAAACTTGAAAAAGTAGCAGAAAATTCAGATTCGGAGGAAAAGTGTGATTCAGCCTCATCTGTTTCTACAAGTCAACAGTTTTATCAGGACACTTATGTAAATGATACCTCTAATCTTCCTACAGAAACAAATCCATCCCATTCAAATTTTCAGTTTGAGTCCCAGAACATTTGTAGTGCATCATCAAGCAATAATATAAATGCTAATATGGATTTATCTTTCTCAGAGACAAAAGGTAATAGATGGAATCCACAAGACCTGCGGAGACGAGATGTTGACAATGAAAGATCTCCGAATAGTTTTGTTAAATATTTCCCAAATATTCCAGCATCAACAGTGTCTGTAATAAGGGAAGATTCTTCAGTAATTGCACCTTCACATTTAATAGTAAACTCAAGTTGTACAACAAGTTCATCTCAGTATATGTCTCAGATACATTCCAGAGAAGATTCATGTAATTCAATCAATGACTGGCGTGATGTGCAACATAAAAATTTGTGTAATAAATTTGAAAAACCCGCAAATGAGGATCGCATGATTAATGAGCAGAATTTAGTCTCTCCTAGCCTTTCTGACAGACACACTGTCAAGATTAATGATGTCCCTGTTAAATGGAAATACATCAGATTTCAATCTCACGGGAGTTTACGTGATCTGTTGGAAAGTCGCATTGATGATTCAACTCATTATCTTCATCCTAAGGATAAACTCTCAGTTGGCTCTGTCACAAATCGAGGTGTGTCTGAGCAGGCAAAGTTGTGTTCAAACAGTCAGTGGAACAGTTCTACATCACATACTATACCGAGTGTAAATTCTGACCACTTGAGATCAAGAAGTGTTCAATTTGTGTCACAAAAAGAATATTCAGAGTCTGAAAATCAAGGTAGACATAAAAGTCCATGCTTTCCCAGGATGCAAGATACACCTTTAGTTTTTTCTAGTAATATGAATTGGTTTAGTGACAGCAGTATTCATCAAGGAATAATTTATGCCTCAGCAGATGTGTCGTCAGTAGTTACAAAAGCTGTCATGGTAAGCATAACTTTAACCCTTTACCCAACGAATCGGCCGCATCCGCCCGCGTAATATGCAAATTCAGCAGTTGAAAAATAATTATTTTTCAAAAACTTTCAACAAAACCATATCATGTGACCCCTCGTTGGAACGAGCTCGTCGAGCTCGTTCCAACGAGGGGTCACATGATATGGTTTTGTTGAAATTTTTTGAAAAATTAAAAAAACTTATATTTAAAATAATTAATTTTGGTATCGTCTGCGTTGGGTAAAGGGTTAATAACAAAGAATGGTTAAATGTATTTCAGGACAGTGGAGCCTAATTAACCCTTAAGGGCCTAGACACACCCCCATTGCCCATGTGGGGGCACGATGACGCCGTGTACTAAGGCGTACTGCACGTTGATGGTACGCATGTCTTCAACCAATCTAACCCTGCCTGTGCTGCAGTGCGGAGTTACGATGTTGGGGAGCTGGCAGCTGCTCGTCGTTGCTCAGTGGTTCTCTCCGGGTACTCCAGCTTCCTCCACCCGTAAAACTGTCACGGTCATAATTAGCCATTGTGCATAAATATGTGACCTTGAACATCAATAAATAAATATATATAAGGGCCTAGACAAGTGTCCTGAATTCCCACCAGCCTACAGCCTCTATACGTCCAGTGGTTTAGCAGTGATTTATAGTCAGGTCTTGGCTGCTCGTTGAGGCAGCCAAGACTTGACTAGATATCACTGCCGAAGGAATTTGTCTATTGTCAGCTGGACTTCCTCATGATATCATGTTAAGTAGTGATGAACCGATTATCAAAACTTGCTGTAAACTGATTACCTATTATTTCTCTGCCGATTAGGCCGATTCCGATTGTTGAAATAGGACTTGGAGGTAAATCTGTTAGTGCTTGTTGCGCTACAGAATTTCGTTGATAAATCACCAATTACAAAAGCTTAATACCACAATACACTTGACTGTATTAACCAGGAATATACAGTAGAACCTGTCTTGAGAGACTGCCCTTTGGACCACACAAAAGTGGTCTCTCAAAACAGGTGGTCTCTCATAACAGGTTTCAGGTTTTCTCAAGTCAGTGAATAACCAACCACAAAATTCAGAAATGGAGAAGAATGGATTTTTGTAATTACTTTGTAGTTCTTTTTTATGAAGTTTTTGTAACAAATTGAAATGGACTGTTATAAAAATTGTAAAAATAAATTAGTGTTGAAAATCTTCATTGAAGATTTTCAACACTAATTTATTTTTATAATTTTTATAACAGTCCTTTTCAGTTTGTTACAAAAAGATTTTCAACACAAATTTATTTTTATTCCTATCTGTCACATTTCGGGTATGTATGAAATTGTTTATTCAGCAATAATCCCAATCTTTTCACAGGGGTCTTATAAAAACATCTCAATCTGTAATGAGTTAGCATTTGAAACCCAATTAACAGCTTTTAATACTTTTAATTATGTTAGTATAACCACAATGGATTTTCCAATTCCAGAACAGGTAAAAATTTTTTGTCATGGTTTCAGTCTTCAAAGGGGCGGACCGTCTCTCAAAACTGGTCTATTATGGCATAAAAATACAAGTTGGTACCAGGTGACAGTGGTCTCTCAAAGCAAGTCCATTATAGAGTAAAACCAATTGGTGCCTGTTAGATGTGGTATCTCAAGACAGGTGGTCTCTCAAGACAGTGGTCTCTCAAGACAGGTTTTACTGTACTCATGAATGCACAATGTATACACCACTTGTCACTTCAGTCATTGTCAAGAAATAAAAATAGAACATGCCAACAAAAGAACCATCATTCATTCGCACCTCTGAACTCAGAGTGCGAGCATCCTAATTAACACCATAATTATGGAAACACTGGAACTACCAGCGCGACTGAAGAGAACAATAGCAGCTCTGGGCATCTCTTGCCCTGTCACCTGGACTGTCTGGGAGACAGGCAAGAGAGTCCATCTGAACTTGGAGTTCGTCATTGATGAGCGCAACACCACCACACCTTCTTCGGGGAGAGGTAGCACCTTTTGTGAGAGGAACCCCTCTCACACTGGTCCTCACCCGAAGAAGCCTGGACCTGGCCCTGAAAAGAAGAAGAGCAAGAAGAAGAGTCCATCCACCAAGTGCCGGGATTCCAGGCGCTTGGAGGCCTTCCGGAATAGGAAGAAAGAGGTGAGCGAGAGGATGGAGGTCCTGGAGGCAGCTGCCAGTTCCCCTCCTAGTCCCACTAGTACACCCAACCAACTGCCAGCTCCTGAGCCGGTACTGTTGGATGAGGAACGTCTGGTGGAGACTGAAGAGGTACCGGAGGTTGCCTTTTCACCACCTCCCACCCCTCACTCCCCGCCTCCTTCTCTACCGGACAGCCCGGGTGAGTCAATCTCAGCAACACAGCCACCTAATTCTGCATTCACCGCCGAAGAATTAAGGAGAATAATAGAGATGGGAAGAAGAGCAGTTGAGATGGGAAACCGAATCGCCTCCGAAACTCAGGAGTTCAGGGAACCATCCAAGGCAGATCTCAAAAAGAAATTAGACGCAATCCATTCACCAAACTCAACACTAAACTCAACATCGTCGACTTCCACATCACAATCTCAACCACCTCCAAAAAAAAAGAGCCGGAAGAAGCCTAGACGGGGTTAAGCCACCTCCATCCTTCCTTTTCCTCCTCCACCGCGCATTGACATCCTACAACAACAACAAACAGCTAACGAGGGTCAAAAGGGGCTTGTCCTCCAAATCGTCCCTGCGCGCCTTCGGCGCGTCAAACCATTACATTCGAAAAGAACCATGACAACTCATCAGCCGGTCACAGTGTCATGATTCCAGTGCAGTGCAAATGAGTGTCCTGCTTCTGCTTTGATTGAGCAACGTAACTTATTCTTGACAATGTTTTGATTCCCTGATCTACGTTTTCATCAAGTGAATTGATGTCTGAAGGTTGAGTGATAATCAAAACAAAGTAACTCAAATTCACGACAGACCTTGAGATCAGTCTAATTTGGGCACAACGTCAGCCGTATTGTGGCCTGCATGGTTGGAGAAAAAGCGCCAATATTTTCTTCTTCGTGGCGTCTGCTTTAGGTGTCGGGTCCCCCTCTTGAAATGATAGTTTACAACCCCTTGTTATAGGTCTTCATCATTATCACTGGTTACCACCACCCCTTGACGTAAGTTTACTTGAGAAGGCTTCTTAGTTTCCCAGTGTCAAGTCAAAGTCCTATTTGAATGTAAATTACGCATGCCGTTTAATAGGAAAAGCCACAAACATGAATATAATAGATCTCCAGCTTTAAGTGCATGATCATACATAATTTGCCAAAGAAAAGCAATCAGCGTCGACAGTGTCATATACAACACTGTCAACGCCGATTGCTTTTCTATGGTGAATTCTGTGGGTTTTTTTTAAAGAATTATTTATCTGTTGCATTGTTTGATTCGAAGGTAATAAGGTAAGCTCTAAGCTATATTGCAAGCACCAGGGAAAACTAGCCAAACTATATATTGTCGAAACACTGCAAAACTTTGGAAAAAGTTTGAAACTCTGCATAATTTGGGTGCAATTATCTTATTTGGGCACAGCGTTTACCGTCGTTATTTGGGAAGAATTTAAAGGCCTGTTCCAAGCTCTGTCCAAGACGTTGGTCACCCCGTGAATCTTCGTTGTGTATTTTTAACAAAGCACATGGCAATTCTGTTTCCTCCGAGAATCTTAGTTGTTTATTTTTAACAAAGCACATGGCAATTCTGTTTCCTATTATCACAGCAACAGTTCCTGGAATTATAATCTGTTTTAAAGGCTGTTTTTTTTTCCTTGGCTGTCATGTTTCACATTTCCCAGAAACATTCTGTTCACAAAATGACACCAGCTCACATATTTTATGAATAGTTAATTATGGGGTAAAAATTCTCTTTCAATACACTTGGTGGCAGGCCTGGCATTCGTTAGGTGAGCAGGAGTGCTGCATGCCTGCTGCACGCCTAGAAAAAATTGAGGAGGGCAATTTTAGCACCCCTTGATTTTCTGGAATGCCAGACATGTTTGGGACTGTCTTTAAGATCTATTATAATTTTGTCCTCTGAGTTCCGATGTGTTCTCTGCGAATACTGGCACAGAAAACATATTGGAACTCAGGGGACAATTTGTCAGTATTGAATTGATTCAAAATTATTCATGACCCGTATCGATAGATTTTGAACGTAGAAGACAGTTACATAAAAATTGAATGCAACATTTTGAATAATGAGAAGATGTGTGTTCCAATTTTTCCACTATGTAGCTGAATGTAGAACAATTTTTCAGTCACAATATTAACCCTTTACCTAACCTGAAAAGCAGACGACACTTGCAAAAATAATTCTTGAATAACTAATTTTTTTCATTTTTTGTCTCAAAAACATAGGGTATGACCCCTCGTTGGAACGAGCTCGATGAGCTCGTTCCAACGAGGGGTCTTAACCTATGTTTTTGAGACAAAAAATGAAAAAATAATGAAAATTAATTGGCGACTTTTGAGAATAGCGCTGGCCAGTTTTGGCCGTTATGTTGGGTAAGCTTGTCATTGCTCAGTGGTTCTCTCCCTGTACTCTGGCTTCCTCCACCCGTAAAACTGTCACGGTCATGATTAGCCATTGTGCATAAATATGTGACCTTAAACATCAATAAAATGAATAAATAAATAAATAAATAAATAAATAAATAAATAAATAAATAAATAAATAAATACATTGGGTAAAGGGTTAATACCTTGAAGTGAATATAACCAAAAATAGCGTACAAGTTTTTGCATTGAAAATTTCAGGTGCAATTGCACTTTTCTAGATTGCCAGGCCTGTGGTGGTATGTATTATTCCCAATTTTTCTCTTTGATGTGATTTGCAACATAACTTCTTACCAATCAGTGCCTTGAAAACATCTTCCAGGATGCCATCTACTTTTGCTCTCTTGACAGGTTGAGTTCACATGTGCTTATTCCCAAGTCAGTGAAGTATCGGTATCGTTATCAGCTGATATCTAGAATGATAGATATCAGTATCGGCAAAACAGATGATAACAGTGCTATCGGCTCACCTCCTCACTCATCTCTTTTGACAACTTGAGCGTGGTGTGCGTTTTTGGCTCACTTGAGCCACTAGTTTCTTTTTTGGGGGGGTATTTAATAACACTTTTGACAGTCAGTGTCACCTAATGGTAGGTGGAGGAAGCCGCAGTTCCCACAAAAAACACCAAACAGTGGCGAGCACCTGTCAGACTCCTCAACATACAAGCTCCGCATGAGTGGGATTTAAGTATTGGTTGAAGACTATTATAATCCCTGATGGGTACGGGTGTGGGACGGGAAAATCTCACCCGAGGGCAAGATATTTGGGCCAGACACGAGGCTTGCCGAGTGTCTGGACCAAATATCTTGTCACGAGGGTGAGATTTTCCCATCGCACACCCGTACCCATCAGGGATATTTTTCTCCCCCACCATACAGCGGTTACGTTAGCCAGAGGTAAGCGGCGGTCACATGCTGATATAATCAACTCATTTGGTATTCGTTGTTTTGAAAAACTAATGACACCATCGGAAAGAGCATGCAAAAGTTATGTATATACCAAAGGTATATACCACGAAATCAGTTAGGAACGGTGGCATCTTGGGGTTTTAAGAGTTTTAGAGCATCAAACTTTGATCACACGGCATTCTGATGATGTCAATATGAATTAGTTGGTAGCAAGAAACTGATACAATATGCATAACGTCATAATAATGTTGTAAATGTATAACGTCACGTGGGTGGGGTGGGATACATCTGTCTCTCCCTGCTATCTCACCCTGGACAGAAGTATGTTACACATGCAGTGGGGGGAGAAAAGTACATCATCGATGTGCAGTACACTTTAGTACACAGCAGCAATGTGCCTCTCATGTGGTAAATCAAGATTAAATGACTTGCCCAAAGACACAACACAGTTCCACTTGGTGGAGATTGAACTGTGGACCTTCAGTTTGAAGGCCAGTGCTGTAACTAACGAATCACCGTGTTCCAATATCACTTCCTTAGGGAGATCAGATTCAACATTGAATCACTGTGTTCCAATACCACTTCCTTAGGGAGATCAGATTCAACACTGCATCACCGTGTTCCAATACCACTTCCTTAGGGAGATCAGATTCAACACTGAATCACCATGTCCGAATACCACTTCCTTAGGGAGATCAGATTCAACACTGAATCACTGTGTTCCAATATCACTTCCTTAAGGAGATCAGATTCAACACTGAATCACCGTGTTCCAATACCACTTCCTTAGACAGATCAAATTCAACACTGAATCACTGTGTTCCAATACCACTTCCTTGGGGAGATCAGATTGAACACTGAATCACCGTGTTCCATTACCACTTCCTTAGGGAGATCAGATTCAACACTGAATCACCGTGTTCCAATACCACTTCCTTAGAGAGATCAGATTCAACACTGAATCACTGTGTTCCAATACCACTTCCTTAGAGAGATCAGATTCAACACTGAATCACCATGTCCGAATACCACTTCCTTAGGGAGATCAGATTCAACACTGAATCGCCGTGTTCCAATATCACTTCCTTAAGGAGATCAGATTCAACACTGAATCACTGTGTTCCAATACCACTTCCTTAGAGAGATCAGATTCAACACTGAATCACTGTGTTCCAATACCACTTCCTTAGAGAGATCAGATTCAACACTGAATCACCGAGTTCCAATACCACTTCCTCAGGGAGATCAGATTCAACACTGAATCACCATGTTCGAATATCACTTCCATAGGGAGATCACATTCAACACTGAATCACCGTGTTCCAATACCACTTCCTTAAGGAGATCAGATTCAACACAGAATCACCATGTTCCAATACCACTTCCTTAGGGAGATCAGATTCAACACTGAATCACTGTGTTCCAATACCACTTCCTTAGAGAGATCAGATTCAACACTGAATCACTGTGTTCCAATACCACTTCCTTGGGGAGATCAGATTCAACACTGAATCACCATGTCCAAAGACCACTTCCTTTGGGAGATCAGATTCAACACTGAATCACCGTGTTCCAATACCACTTCCTTAGGGAGATCAGATTCAACACTGAATCACTGTGTTCCAATACCACTTCCTTGGGGAGATCAGATTCAACACTGAATCACCATGTCCGAATACCACTTCCTTAGGGAGATCAGATTCAACACTGAATCACTGTGTTCCAATATCACTTCCTTAAGGAGATCAGATTCAACACTGAATCACCGTGTTCCAATACCATTTCCTTAGAGAGATCAGATTCAACACTGAATCACTGTGTTCCAATAACACTTCCTTGGGGAGATCAGATTCAACACTGAATCACCATGTCCGAATACCACTTCCTTAGGGAGATCAAATTCAACACTGAATCACCGTGTTCCAATATCACTTCCTTAAGGAGATCAGATTCAACACTGAATTGCTGTGTTCCAATACCACTTCCTTGTGGAGATCAGATTGAACACTGAGTCACCGTGTTCCAATATCACTTCCTTAACTAGATCAGATTCAACACTGAATTGCTGTGTTCCACTTCCTCAGGGAGATCAGATTCAACACTGAATCACTGTGTTCCAATACCACTTCCTTAGAGAGATCAGATTCAACACTGAATCACTGTGTTCCAATACCACTTCCTCAGGGAGATCAGATTCAACACTGAATCACCGTGTTCCAATACCACTTCCTCAGGGAGATCAGATTCAACACTGAATCACAGTGTTCCAATACCACTTCCTCAGGGAGATCAGATTCAACACTGAATCACCGTGTTCCAATACCACTTCTTCAGGGAGATCAGATTCAACACTGAATCACTGTGTTCCAATACCACTTCCTTGGGGAGATCAGATTCAACACTGAATCACCGTGTTCCAATACCACTTCCTTAGAGAGATCAGATTCAACACTGAATCACCATGTTCCAATACCACTTCCTTAAGGAGATCAGATTCAACACTGAATCACTGTGTTCCGATACCACTTCCTTAGGGAGATCAGATTCAACACTGAATCACTGTGTTCCAATACAACTTCCTTGGGGAGATCAGTTTCAACATTGAATCACCGTGTCCCAATACCACTTCCTTAGGGAGATCAGATTCAACACTGAATTGCTGTGTTCCAATACCACTTCCTTGGGGAAATCAGATTCAACACTGAATCTACGTGTTCCAATACCACTTCCTTAGGGAGATCAGATTCAACACTGAATCACCGTGTTCAAATACCACTTCCTTAGGGAGATCAGATTCAACACTGAACCACCGTGTCCCAATACCACTTCCTTAGGGAGATCAGATTCAACACTGAATCACCATGTTTGAATATCACTTCCTTAGGGAGATCACATTCAACACTGTATCACCGTGTTCCAATATCACTTCCTTAGGAAATCAGATTCAAGTTTGTTAAACTCGAGCCCCTGAGTTGTCATACAAGAGTCCAAATTTGAGCTTGGTGCAATATAAAGAATTTTTTTTAAAAATCTTTTTCAGATTCACCTGACAAAATCTTTTGATATTTTGTTATACAGCATCCATCAAGGGGTGGGTGGGTGGGTGGGTGGGGGGGGGGGGGGGTAGGGGGGGTGGAACAGATTCAACTTTAGCCCAAATTTTAATTTGGTGAGAAATCTCATTTAAAAATCTTCTTTACATATACCTGTTAAAATATTTTAGCCTAAAAGAAAATAATGTTTTGATTCTCAGGTCCTCCCTCGTTGGATTTGAACCTCCTCATTAGACATTTTTATTATGTAATGTTTTTTTAAGAATTTGTGAAAACTTGGAATGGTCATTTTTTCACATTTCTCGACATATAATTATTTAGCTGTGTTTGCAGTAAATTGGTTTTTCTTGTTGCAGTTTATGGGAGAGTGCCCAGAAGCACTCTCCCATAAACTGTAACAAGGCAAATTCCGATATACTGGATCATTATTTAATTATTTATTTATCTGCTGGTGTTTAAGGTCATATATTTCTGCACAATGGCTAATAATGGCCGCAACACCGATATAAACTCAAATTTAACCAATCATTTAGGGCAATGTTTCCCATTTTAAAGGACTCCTACCCCAAGCATTGGTTACTGGGGCCTATTCTAATGGATCATGATGTTTGACAGATCTATACCATTTAAAAGAACAATAAAATACAAATCCTTTTAGCTGTTGTTACGGCAGTTAGTTATAAAAGGTATACTATAATTACACTAAAATGCAACCTTTTCTCTTTTTCAAGTGGAAAGACAGCAAAAAGATTTACTGAGATTTACTCAACCCTTTACATGAAAAAAAAAAAAAATAAAAATAAAATCCTCCCTCCCTCACTGATTTGAAAAAAAAAAATTGCCTGAGAATCAATTCATTTTTTTTATTTGGCCTTAGTTCATGGATTTTTCCAAATGCCTGTAACAACACTGACAAAAATAAGCTATTAAGAAAAAACCTTCTGAAGTTTGGCTGATTATATAACTTCGTTGCTACTGAATAGTACTCAAATGATTAGTCGACGAGTCGATATCGACTCTGGGCAAACCAGTAGTCGACTCTCAATTGTGCAGTCGACTAGTCGGAGAAGTTCAAGCTTTTAGGTAAATAGTATCCCTTCTGTGCCACTGTCAGACAATTTGAACAGCAATATTGGGCAATCAATGTATACATCTATTGCCATCTAATAGTAGTGACAGTAGTTTGTTTTAACTGGTACTAGTAGAGTGCTGAATTATTTTGGGCTATCAGGATATGTTATTAATTTGCCTTGTTGCAATTTATGGGAGAGTGCCTATAGGCACTCTCGCATAAATCGCAACGAGTCAATTTAAATAAGACTATATAATTTCACTCTTAGCTTAATTAGAAGCACATTAACAGAATAATGTTCTAGTAAGTTGCTGTATATGAATGCCCAAATGAAGCCTAATTTGGACCTTCAGCACTCTACCGGAACACCAACACTGTTATAAGGAGACAGGTTATCACCAATGACTAGTCGAAGTCGACTTGACTTTTGGGTATTGACTAGTCGACTTTGGAATTCACTAGTCGTTTGAGCACTACTACTGAATAATTGCCTGGACTGAATAGCACGGCTGGAATATTAAATTAATGCACTTCCATATATTTTTATACTGTACCAATGACCCAGACATAGCTGGTGCTAACTCTTAAAATATAGGGCCAAACACAAATTTTGCCCCCAATCCCCAAAATTTGCATCTAAAACCAAAGAAAACATGTCCTGAAAGGCCCTCCACACTTCGCTTCTACTGCGCATGCGCAGTGTCAAGGACGTTCCGAAATTGGCGCCATTAATCATTCTAAGTTTGGCCCTTCATCAGTTAACATCTGACTGATCTTTGTGCTTGTAAATCTCAGTTTAAATGATGCCAGACACATAAATATTAGTGAAATGGTGATTCTAAGGAGGATAGAGAAGGATGAGAGGAAAAAATATGTGACAGAATATTATCAGGGCTGTAACTTAAAATTTTTTAATGAAATTATGTTAAGTTACCTATTTTCGAGGCAGCAGCCATTTTGTTGTCATTCTGATTATTTAGTTACACTGTTTTTTAAGTGTTTTCCTCTCTCCCTGTCCTTTAAGTCCCCCCTTGCTATTCTCCCATGCTTTTGGCATAGTTTTTGTAATTATTATTACTAAATTTTCTTGAGAGTTTTAGCTGAATAACAGAATGAATTCTGTTCTTTTCCCCATGTTTATGTATTCACCTACGGGTGGTTAGGCGTTGTGTTCTGCATCTACCATCTGATGTTCTGCAGTTTCTTCCCTGGAAGTCTCTGTTTTGCATCAGATAGTGTATTTTTGGTAACTGATTTCGGGCCTGGGTGCCTGGAGTCTTATTTTAGTGTTTTTACACTCATTGTTTACATTTACAACAGCCCTCTGTGTGAGGGGGGGATTTCTGGAAAATAATATCTTGATGTTATTTTAATCATAACTAGATACATTATTATTGTTCGTAAGTGTTGAATAAATTGTTTAAAATATTTTTAAAATTTTTGTCCACACTTAGGCTTGGGATCCATTGGGGCTCAACGTTACTTTTCAGAAACTTGGGCTGTTCTGAAAAAATATTTTTTCAAAATATTTTGATTTCAATTATTTTTTCTATTTTAATGGATCATATTATTATTATGTATTTTGATTGCCAGGGGTTAGTGCGAGTACCAGGACTTGTGTTCTTTTCACATTGAAAGGATATTGATCAATTGTATTAAGAGGAAGTCTTCCTCTGACTTTATAATCATTCTATATGTGGTCAGTGTACTCGCATTAACTCCTGTATCGTATGATTTCGATGACAATATGGGAAGCGTATGTCACGGTATGTTATTGGGGAATTGGACACTCTGGTCCTTTCCCCGCAGGGTCACTCTACTTTATCAATTTCTATTTCAGACGATCAAGATTAGGGTGATGTATCTGTGATGTCTTCCAACAGTGTGCCTCCGTCGTCACAATTAATGAAGGGCTAGCGGAAAAGTGCTCATGTAAATACGCCAATTGCCTAAGAGGACCCTAGTAGGTTCAACGGCCTTTGACGTCCGCTAGCTCGCCCGGTGTAGCGTCCATTCACCGAATGGTTCGGCAGCCGGGTTCGTCCGTTGCGGTCTAGAAGGAATTTTGGGGTGATGCGAGCTCTATAAATCAACCTAATGCACACCCAGTGACGGCGGATCGGAGGGAGAATGGAGGAAGCCTTTTAGTCCGGTTCATAGCTCGTTCCGGTCCATCCGGACGGCAAGCGAGAGAGGCCCCTCTCTCGTTCAACAACATCTGGCCCCAGATGTTGTGGTACAAAATGTGTCGCAAGCGGAGCATACGTCCGTCGCTTGGGACGCTCCGTTGTATAGGCAGTCCGTGGAGACTGCTAAGGCTTCCTCTTCTCGTCAGCGCACACGACCGCACCTTGGCTGCGTGACCGCCGATATATTACCAGCTTCGCCGATCAAGGATTCTTCGGCGACCAGGTCACACCATCCGGTAGCCAGGGACACGAGGCCTGCAGACTCCGGACGTTCGCATAGGAAGTGTGCGGGAGTCAACGTACACGGAGCTTCCGGCGGCAATGCATCGTAAGACCGCTACTGCACAGGCCTCGGGAACGGACGTGCTTTCCTAAATAGCACAGTTTATCGCAGCATCCCAGCATCAACTGAATCTGTCGCATATTTTTTATCCGACGATGCTGGGTTGGGACGCTCCGCGGAAGCGGGTACGGACGTCCGAAAGTTTCATCCGGTCCGACGGGATACCGAAAGGGATTTGGAGAATTTCGAGCTTTCCCTTTCGGAACAACATATGCTGTTGTGTATGTCATCTGACTTGGTCTTCTACAGCTTCTTTCGTCGGACCAGAATGCTGCGATGCCGGATAAGAAACTGATAGCGTCGGTGGACTTAGAAATTTTTGGTTCGGTTCAGGGACATCGTCCCTCAGTTCCGACATAGTCCAATAATGTCACACAAACTTTCGAATTATTGAACGACACTATATATATTATTATTTTATGCTTGCTATAACCAAGCATTTCTGGTTTCTTGTTCGCAAAGTTACGGAGATGTCTTTCAAGTGTGCCTCTGTCGTCATAGTTAATGAAGAGCTAGCGGCAATAAGTGCTCATGGAATATGTCTATCGCCTACGGAGTGACATTCGCTAGCTCACCCGGTGTAGCGTACATTCATCGAATGGTTCGGCTGCCGGGTTTGTCCGTTGCGGTCTAGGAAGGAGATTTGGGTGATGCGAGCACTTTAATTACTTTAGTACTCACCCAGTGACGGCAGATTGAAGACAGATCGGAGGAAGCCTGTTAGTCCGGTTCCTGGCTTGTCCAGGTCCGTCTGGGCTGTGAGCGAGAGAGGTCCTTCTCTCGTCCAACAACATAGGGGACCTCATGTTGTGGTTCAGATATTTTACATTCGGAGCATATGTCCGTCGGTCGGGGCGCTCCGTTATATTGACAGTCCGAGAGACTGTCCTTAATGCTTCCTCATCCTCACAGCAGGGCACACGACCGCACATTGGCTACGTGACCTTGAGTATCCGATCAGTTTCGTCATTCAGTGATTCCACGGCGAATAGGTCGCGCCATCCGGTAGCCAAGGGACACGAGGCCTATACACTCCGTTCACTCGCATATTGGTAGTATGCATGGGGTAACGATCACGGAGCTTCCAGCGGCAATGCATCGTAAGACCGCTTCTCCTCAGGCCTCAGTGACGGACGTGCTATCCGAGTTAGCACAGTTGTTTCGCAGCATCCCAGCAATTGACAGTTTCTCGGTCGAATCAGGAATTATCCGATGGCGCTTGGTCGGTGCGGTCTGCGGTTGCATCAGGTACGGATGACCGAACGCTTTATAGGGTCCGACAGGATGGCGAAAGGAATTCGAAAGATTTCGAGTTTTCCCTTTAGTAGTATCGGAAGCTGCCTTTCATATCTTCTGGCATTATCTTCCAGTGATTGTTATTTCGGACTTCATTGCTGTGATCTTGGATAAGAGACTTATAGCGTCATTGGACTCAGATTTTTCGATCGGTTCAGGGACATTGTCCCTGACTTACCGACGCAGTCCAATATTGTCATTACAACATGTGTTTTATTTTTCGACGCTATATATATATATATACAAGCCTGCTACCAAGCATGATAGTTTAGTTTCTTGTCCGCGTTGCTCATTTCTGCCGTTTTATCATTTATACGAATAGTTTATTTTGGCAGAGCAGGGCATACCGAGAGTTCATATGCGTCTAGTCGGTGTGGTTAAAGACTGGATATATTCTTTTTCGCCGTTTATGTCTTTTCCAACTTCAGTGTTGGAAACGACATGATGTATAGTAGACTTAACTTAGACGCTTTATCATACGTAATCCGCCTTACTGAGGCGTTATCATTACGTCTTCAAGAAAAGATTTACGGGATATTATTCTCAATGTAATTTCTTTTGAGGGCAGTAGTTTGTTCACGTATAACTCCGCCCTTCAGTGGCTGATTGGAGTTGGTTAGACGTGACGTAGCCCTAGCTACATCCACACGCGTGGATAGTAAGGTTAAGAACTCTCTCAGAGTCGCTTCGTTCTCGGAGGAGCTTCTCTTCGACGGCAACTTTTCGGCAATCCATGAATTGCTCGATTTACACGTTCTCTTGTCTATCTAGTGTTACAAGAGATTCAGACTGGGGCAAACATTCGGTGGTTGACTCAGAGAGTGCCACCGCAGTTGCCGGACCCGAGTGTGGTGTTATGACGGTTGCCAGTCAAACAGATTGGGATATAATACTGATCCCTACGGATTCGAAGTGCCAGGGTCTTTGGGTTCCGCAGTCTCTTAGCAACCAGTTTTCTTCCACGGAATAATGTTTTTTAGGCTTGCTTTATGTCATTGCATGAACATTATTCAGAAACGCATGCCCAAATCCTGTCCTTTAATTCGACAGTAGTGGCGTATCTCCGGAATCAGGGAGGCACTCTTTCGTTTCCGTTATTCAATTTAATGGAAAGAATCCGTCTGTTGGTTATAGTACACCAAGTTCTGTTTTGGTCCGTCATATTCCGGGTCGTCTGATTGTTTTACCGGACTCCCGTTCTCTTATGGGTCGCTTGTTGCTGTCAGAATGGACTCTCAACAAACAAGTATTCAATCAGATTTGCTATCTATGGGAGCGCCCAATGATGATTTATTTACGACACAGCTTGCTAATCAATTGCAGACGTATGTGTTGGCTTGTCCAGATCTCTGAGCTAATGTTGTTAACGCTCTATTGATCTATAGGACGAAATGATAGGATACGCGTATCCTCCGGCAATGTTGTTTCAGCAGGTATTGCTAAGATAAACAACCACAATACATTTCTGTTGATAGCATCTCTATCTTCACAGAGATCATGGGTAATTTACTCTCTTGTCTACTGTGGGTCTTAACGTGAAATCTTCCTCTATGTGAGGATTTTTTTTCACTGGGTAAATCGTGTCATCTTTATCACAACCCGCAAGGTCGCAACCTTCATGTATTCCGTTGTGTGGTCTGTATTGCATTGTAAGCACTGTACTGGACGAGCTTTGGACGCGATTTCTTACTATAGGAGATCCTCTTCTTCGCTATTCTATGCGGCTAAAGTGGAGGCTCTTCCGTCGTTGGTGTAGGGATCATTATGTTCATATTGTTGATCCCTCCATACTACTCATTGCAATTTTTTAGTATACTTGTTTCACAAGATCTACTGCAGCCTGTTATTATTAAGGTTATAGGTTTATGTTACCTCATACCTATGCACTCTACGATAGTTTACAATTGAGTCTTATGTCTCTTTATCTATGTCAGTTAGTAACTTTTTGATAAATAGACTTAGAATCTTTAGATTAAATTCCTATATGGATTTTAACTTCGGTTCTTATTTAGCTAAGTAATCATTTGAGCCTCTGGAAACAGTAGTTTTCAAATTCTGACCTTTTAGACAGTAATTCTGTTGGTTTCTCTTTTACTGTAGAGTCAGTGAGTTTCATGCACTATCGATGGATGATTTTCACTTTCGTAGTTTCGGAATCACTACTTCCGTTACTATTTAGGTTGGATTTTTGCATAAGAGTTAGGCTCCTATTATCCGGAACCTATTATTTTTAAGGTCCTTCTGTCTTCGTATGGGCATAGGCCTTTACTCTTTCCGGGTAGAGTTTATGTATTTATAAACAGATATCTGTTTATTACTATGGGCGTAAGCTTCTTCTGTCTTTGATGCCTAGTAGAAGGACGTTACGCTCCATTTTATTGTTAATGGATTCTATTAACTATCGGTACTGCTTATGGTATATCATTGACTTAGCAGTTGTGCTTAAGATTTCGGCTCATGAAGTAAGAGTTCTTCTACTTCTTGGGCTTACATTAATAGTGTCGCTATTATAGATTTTTGAAGGCCGCTCATTGCGCTCAGCCATCCACATTCATGAATTTTTATCCCAGAAATATCGAGTCCATTTCTGGAGGCCTCTATTGTTAGGTCTATTATCTACTGCTCAGAATGTCATTCACTTAACAGTTGCTACTATAGCTAGGTAGGCTGTCTGTTTCGGCAGTGACTCTGTTCTGCTGCCCTCTTCGCTCTGGGCTATTTGACCCAGGGCAAGAAAAAGGGGGGGGGGGGGAGGGTGTTCCCTTGGGTCACCTGTTTTACTATGAAAACAAGGGGATACCTCCTCCGGAGTTAGTAATTCTGAGCTGTTATTGGGGTGGTTGTTTAGTGAGAAGTTTAGGTTTTTAAAATTCATTCAAGTCTTAGTTTTTAAAGTATAGCTTTTGAATATTGCATATGTCAACGGACATGATTATGCAATCCTCAGACACTTTTAGGAGTATAAGAGTCTCTATTCTCTAGACTTACTTTATTTATTGGCTTACTTTAAAAATTATTAGTATAAGGATTATAATGGATATTAATAGAGTACATGGATGTATGAAGCTCAATTTTGGAAGGTGTTGTATCTTTCTAATTTATCATAAATAAGAAAGATACATGTAAGGCCTATTACTTCTTTTTCCCTACAGGGGATGACTCTATTTTATTTTATTGAGCGTATTCCATTTTGCTCTATGTCCTTGGCCCTCCAGCCTTTTTACTATTCAGCTATGTCTGGGTCATTGGTACAGTATAAAAATGTTAAAAAATTTATAGTAATTTCTATATTTTTTATACTTACCAATGACCCAGACGGGGATGGCCCTCCCAGGAGTTGGGAACTCTTGCCTCCCCGCTGAGTACATAGCGCTTACCAGGCACTGGTTATTAGAATGATTAATGGCGCCAATTTCGGAACGTCCTTGACACTGCGCATGCGCAGTAGAGGCGAAGTGTGGAGGGCCTTTCAGGACATGTTTTCTTTAGTTTTAGATGCAAATTTTGGGGATTGGGGGGCAAAATTTGTGTTTGGCCCTATATTTTAAGAGTTAGCACCAGCTATGTCTGGGTCATTGGTAAGTATAAAAAATATAGAAATTACTATAAATTTTTTAACTTTCTAGTGAGGAATAGAAAACAAAGATGATAAATGCAGACTAATTTGTAGAGATGAAATGATTAAAGAGTTTTCTTAACCAATTAATCACTTACACTAATAGGTTGCTGAATAATTGACGTACTGTTGATGATTTACAGCATTAACACTTTACCCAACGCAGACGATATCAAAATTTATTATTTTATATATCATTTTTTAAAAAATTTCAAACGATTTCAACAAAACCATATCATGTGATCCCTCGTTGGAACGAGCTCATCGAGCTCGTTCCAACAAGGGGTCACGTGATATGGTTTTGTTGAAATTTTTTTAAAACTAATATTTTTCCAACTGCTGAATTTTCATATTACGTGGGCGGATGAGGGCGATTCGTTAGGTAAAGGGTTAACCCTTTACTCAACTTAACCGACAAAATCGGCCAGCATTATATACAAAAAAAATCTTCATTCAAATTTTATTATGTTTTCAATTTTTGTCTCAAAAACCTAGCTTATGACCCCCTCATTATACCCCTGCAATGAGTTGAGAGGGATATACTGTAATCACCTTGTCTGTCCATCTGTCTGTAGACATAATTTTGTCCAGAGATTTTCTCAGATGTTTATGGACCAATATGCTCAAAACTTGTTATGAATGTTTACCACCATGGGAATCTGTGCACCTGCGATTAAAGTTGCGGTCAGATTATTCTTGCCACAATTTTTCGGCTTGAACAAGCAGGCCTAGAATTTTGTCTGGAGATTTTCTCAACATTTATGGGTCGATTCCTTTGAAACTTGGAATGGTTATTTACTAACCTGTGCACCTGCGATTATAGTTTCAATCAGACTTTTTTTTTGCCAGAGTGATGCCCCTTTTCATCTTAGAATATCTGAATTTTTGTTTGGAGATTTTCTCAGATGTTTATGGGTTGATTCCTTTGAAACTTGGTATGGGTGTTCACTACTATGGGATCCTGTGCACCTGCAATGATAGTTTCGTTTGGACTTTTTTTGCCAGACTTTTTGTCTTAGAATGCCTGAATTTCCTAAAATTTTGTTTGGGAGATTTTCTTGGATGTTGATGGGTCGATTCCTTTGAAACATGGTATGGATGCTTACAACCATGGGAAACTGTGCACCTGTGATTAGTCTTTCCGTGATTATGCAAAAAGTCAACTAATCGTCAGTCGTGTCGATTGATCGACTTTTTTTACTTTTTTTTACCCCTGAATGTATAACGACACCACTGCCTTGCCAGAACATGATCACGCTGTATATACATGATGGGAACTTTTCTGGATGAATAAACGACAGTGGTAGACCATATGGAGGTAAAGGAGGGCGATCTCAGCCCCCCCCCCCCCCCTCAAATAAATCGTCATTTTTCCAAGTCCGATTTGGAAATGTTTGCGGTAATTACCTCCCACTTTAATGATTTTTTGGGGGGGAAATATGAAAGTTATTTTCAAGTATTACTGCTCTTGTCATGTCAACAACATGTCCGTATTTTAAACAACAACGTTTCTAATAACCATTCTTTGATCATAAATCTTTTATTTTGAACAACACGAAATGAAACTCGCTACGTTTGATGAAATTTCAGTATTTTGCATCACAAAACTAGAGTTAGCTCCCTTGGGTCGCTCTTTCGTGTTGGAAATCCGAAAATCACAATTTTTCCCACCATTGATAAATTATTGTGAGTGTGTGTGCGGAAAGGGAGGGGGGAGGGGTGTGTGACTTTTTACATCCTTAGTGCCCCTACAGGGTCCAGCAGAACTGGGCTCGATTTAACTGGATTAGCATAGCACTTTGCTCTCCAATTTCTGAATTTTGCTATTCAAGATTTATTAGTTTCAAGTGCTTTTGGATCAACTGCTAATCAATTTTCCAGGGTGAATAGTAAATTGCTATTCAAAATTTTCAGATTAAATCAATCCCTGCAGAATAGTCCTTGTAAGTTGTAAAATCCCTCTCCCTCGGATCAGGCCTAGTTCCTTCTGGCTGCTCATTGTTATGTTTCATCTGAATTTCGGGCGTCCGGGAGTATTACTGTTTAACGGTATGGCAGACGATCATCCAACTTAACAGAATATGGTCAACAAAACGTTCATTCCGACGTTCACCAAGCCTTATAATATGGGAATGATGGATCGTTGACTATGTCACCATGTTATTTGAAATGTACACGGCCACACGCCCGGTTATACCTACCTTTAGGACCATGCAGCCATCTCGTTTTAGTCGACCCTTTGTTAAAAAAACGTGGTCAAAAAAAGTCGACTAATCGTCGATTTTGGGCTCTGATTAATCGACTATGGAATTTCATAATCGCGGCAAGCCTATCTGTGATTATAGTTTTGACCGGCTTTTTTTTCCCCCAGAGTTGTGCCCTCTTCATCTTAAAATGCCTGAATTTTGTACGGAGATTTTTTCCAGTGTTTATATATCTGTATTCTATTGAAACTTGGTATGGTTGTTCACTGTCACGAGAACCTGTGCACCGTGATTATAGTTTCGATCAGACTTTTTTTGCCAGAGTTATGCCCCTTTTCATCTTCAAATGCCGCAATTTTGTCCATAGATTTTCTCGGATGTTTATGGGTCAGTTCCTTTGAAACCTGATATGGATGTTCACTACCAGGAACCTGTGCAACTGTGATTATAGTTCCAATCAGACTTTTTAGCTCACCTGACTGAAAGTCAGGATGAGCTATAGTGATCACTCACCGTCCATCTTCTGTCCTCCGTAAACATGGTGTTTGCACCTGCCCCTCCTAAACTGCTGAAACAATTTTAGTTATATTTGAGGTGGTTGCTTGCTATGACAATGCATTTTGTTTTTTTTTTCAAATCAACTTGCCCAACCTAATAGGGAGGGGGGTGGGAAAAACTTTCTTCTCATCAACCAGTGGGTACAATAACTTGATATTTAGTATGGAGTTTCCTTTTGAGGTGTAGAATCAAATTTGTTCAAGCAAAGTTCATGGATCAATATTTGCCATTGTAATGGGAGGGGCAAGATTTTTGGCCCTGCCTAATATTTATATTTTCTGAACCAATGGTCCAATTTGAACCAAATTTGATATGTGGTATTATTGAGTCATAAGTACTTGACTCTTGCAAAAAAAAAAATTTTCCCACGTCCCCGTCGGAACCCCAGGAGCTAAAATAGAAATTTTTTCAAATGCCCATAATTCCCCAAACCACACAGAACAGAGAACTGTTATTTGGTATGAAGCATCCTTAGGTCTAGTAGAATTGAATGGTAAAAAAGAAATTGCCATTGGTTGTGTCAGGGTGTTATATAGGGAGGGGGGAGGGAGGGGGGCATCGAACAAATTCTGAGTCAGCATATTTGCCAAAATTAAAAAAAAAGATTGGGAAGGGGGTCAGATACAAGTGTATTAAAATGAAGCCCCTTGATTCATATTTGGGCTCAATACAGGAGCCCAATTTTTTTACTTAGGGCAATATGGGGAATCTTCTTCAGATCCACCTGTTAGAATGCTTTGATATTTGGTATGCAACATCTTTAGAAGATCCGATTCAAGTTTGTTCAAATCAAGTGCCTATGGTAGCCCAAATTTGAACTTAGTGCAATATAAGGGAATTTCTTTAAAAATCTTCTTCAGATCCACCAGTCAGAATGCTTTCATATTTGGTATAAAGCATCCTCTTGGGGGGTGAGATTTAAGTTTGTTCCAATCAGGTCTCTGGGTTAATATTTGGGCTCTCTATGTAGCCCAAATTTTAACTTAGTGCAATATGAGAAAATTTCTTTAAAAATCTTCTTCAGATCCACCAGTAAGAATGCTTTTATATTTGATATAGAACATCTCTAGGGGGTTACATTCTAATTTGTTAAAATCGAGTCCCTGGGTTCACATTTAGGCTTCCTCTGTGATCCCAAATTTTAACTTGATGCAATATGAGGGAATTTCTTTAAAAATATTCAGGGACATGGTTGCGTGGCGGTAACCAGTTCTCATCAGATCACCAAAGTTAAGCAACATCGAGTCCGGTTAGCCCTCGGATGTGTGACCATCTGAACGATCTATTCGGACTCTCACGTTGTGTCCTTGGACAAGGCAATTAACCCCAATTGTCCACATGGGGGCACGAAGATGCCTTGTACTAAGGCGTACTGCTTTTCGATGGTGCGCATGTCTTCAACCAATCTAACTCCACCTGTGTTGAAGGGTGGAGTTATGATGTTGGGGAAATGGCAGCTGCTCATCATTGCTTGGTGGTTCTCTACTAGTGCTCAAACGACTAGTGAATTCCAAAGTCGACTAGTCAATACCCAAAAGTCAAGTCGACTTCATCTGGTCATTGGTGATAACCTGTCTCCTTATAACAGTGTTGGTGTTCCGGTAGAGTGCTGAAGGTCCAAATTTGGCTTCACTTGGACATTCATATACAGCAACTTACTGGAACATTATTCTGTTAATGTGCTTCTAATTAAGCTAAGAGTGAAATTATATAGTCTTATTTAAATTGACTCGTTGCGATTTATGGGAGAGTGCCTATAGGCACTCTCCCATAAATTGCAACAAGGCAAATTAATAACATATCCTGATAGCCCAAAATAATTCAGCACTCTACTAGTACCAGTTAAAACAAACTACTGTCACTACTATTAGATGGCAATAGATGTATACATTGATTGCCCAATATTGCTGTTCAAACTGCCTGACAGTGGCACAGAAGGGATACTATTTACCTAAAAGTTTGAACTCCTCCGACTAGTCGATTGCTCAATTGAGAGTTGACTACTGGTTTGCCCAGAGTCAACATCGGCTAGTCCACTAATCATTTCAGTACTATTCTCTACGGGTACCTAGGCTTTCACCACCTGTAACACTGTCACCGATACAATATGACCTTGGCTGTTAAAGTGTCGTTAAACCTTAATAAATAAATAATTAAAAATATTCTTTAGATTCACCCTTTAGAATGCTTTCATATGTGGCATACAACATCTCTAGGTGCAGATTCAGGTTTATTCAAATTGGATCCCTGGGTTAATATTTGGGCTCCCAATGTAACTTAATTTAGTTCAATATGAGGGAATTTCTTTAAAAGTCTTCTTCTCCAGAACCATCTCTTAGAATGTTTTGATATTTGGCATACAACATCTCTAGGGGGATCAGATTCAAGTGTGTTCAAATCAAGTCCCTGAGTTAATATTTGGGCTTTTTATGGGAGCCTGAATTTTAACTTAATGCAATATGAGGGAATTTCTTTAAAAAACATCTTGTCCAGATACACCAGTCAGAATGCTTTTGTGTTTGGTATACAACATCTCTGGGGAGGTGGGGGGATGGGAGATTCTAGTTTGTTCAAATTGGGTCCCTGGGTTAATATTCTCCCCTCCCCTATGGTAGCCCGAATTCGAATTTAAACTTAGTGCAATATGAGGAATTTTCTTTAAAAATCTTCTCCTTCAGATCCCCCAGTCAGACTGCTTTCACATTTGGTATACAACATCCTGGTGGTGGAAGGGAAACGGTCAGACTCAAGTTTGTTCCAGTTGAGTTCCTAGGTTGATATTTGGACTCCCAAGTTTTGCATTACTGGAAATCTGGGCATTATTTCTGCGGTAGCATCCCAGCACTGGAAAAAAAATCATCTGGTATGGACAGCAGTGTTATAAATAATAAAATAACTTCATTCCTCTGTAGTGTTAACTAGCTGTAGATGCTAATTAAACAATTGTTGTCAGGTGAGTGCCTCAGGCCCCATGTGCCTCTTGTTTACCAGAGTTGTGCCCTTTTTCGTCTTAGAATAATCATGGCAGTTGGGGTGGCGGGTGGTATGGACAGGCCCATCTGGGACAGTCACACCTCTTGTTGAACTTATACCAATGAGTGGTGATAAGCTATGATTTTGAGACAAAAATTGAAAATTTTAGTTATTCAAGAGTTTATTTTGCAAGTATCGTCTACTTCCCGCATTGGCTAAATTAAGGGTTAACCCTTTACCTGGGAGCGCGGTGGCTCAGTAGGTAGAGGTGCAGGCTGCAAGCCGATTGGGCAAGACACTTCATCCCCATTGCCCGTGTGGGGGCACGATGACGCTGTGTACTAAGGCGTACTGCACGTCGATGGTACGCATGTCTTCAACCAATCTAACCCTGCCTGTTCCGCAGTGCGGAGTTACGATGTTGGGGAGCTGGCAGCTGCTCGTCGTTGCTCGGTGGTTCTCTCCGGGTACTCCGGCTTCCTCCACCCGTCAAACTGTCACGGTCATGATTAGCCATTGTGCATAAGTATGTGACCTTAAACATCAATAAATAAATAAATATAAATAAATAAATAAACCTTTACCTAACGAATCGCCCACATCCGCCCGCATAATATGCAAATTGAGCAGTTGAAAAAATTAAATTTTTCAAAATATTTCAACAAAACCATATCATGTGACCCCTCATTGGAACGAGCTCGTTGAGCTCGTTCCAATGAGGGGTCACATGATATGGTTTTGTTGGAATTTCTTGAAATATTTTTTAAAATTATATTTAAAATCATAAATTTTGATATCGTCAGCATTGGGTAAAGGGTTAAGAAAGACCATTTCCAGCTACTGATACAGTATTATGAGCATGCAAGTGAAAAAGTATGTCGGCACGTAACTTGTATTCTTTACTCTGTCTCATATAATTAATGTGTGTCAGTTTGACAATGTTTGCTTGTTTTGGAGTTAGTTTGGTCCTTTATTAACCCTTTACCCAACGCAGACGATACCAAAATTTATTATTTTAAATATCATTTTTTCAAATTTTTCAAAAAATTTCAACAAAACCATATCATGTGACCCCTCGTTTATGTTTCCAGGGCAGTCTGCACTAGAGTACTAGTATACTGTGGAACTCTGTTAACCCTTTACCCAATGCAGACGATTTAAAAATTCATTATTTTAAATATCATTTTTTAAATTTTTTCTTTCAACAAAACCATATCACGTGACCCCTCTTTGGAATAAGCTCGACGAGCTCGTTCCAACGAGGGGTCACATGATATGGTTTTGTTGAAATTTTTTGAAAAATAATATTTTTGCAACTGCTGAATTTGGATATTACGCGGGCGGATGCGGGCGATTCGTTGGGTAAAGGGTTAACCCATATAATACAGTAGTTGAAAAGTAATGGTTAATTGACCAATTTCTTTTTTAGTTGATCAAGATGTCGATCATTGGTTAATTTGTTAACCATTTCAGCTGTTGCTTCAATAAATCCATTTGATGTGACTGTTCCTGTTTAACTCCTTGCATGCTGCTGGCAGATATTCCGGCCATGGCCATAAAATCTCTTGCCATTTAAATCAGTATAATCTGCCCCATTTTATCAAGTTTACCCCAGTAAAGCAGTGACGAATGGGAGCAAAATGGAGGTGGCGAAAGTGAAAAATGTGAGGAGTGATTTTGATTGAGAGTGTTGATTTCAATGTTTGACTTCAAAGGACAAACGTCCTTCGAAACGAATGCATGAATACAACTGAACGCGGATGGAAATTTTGACGGTGAAAATATATGTAACCCACTAAAATTAGGTCGGGATTATAAAAAGCAGATTATTAAAATCATGAAAAATGGATGTGTAAAATCCAAATCAGGCACATTAGTTTGTGTCACGGGTGAATTGGAGCGACAGGTGTCATGTGTATAAAAGAAAATAAGGAACGGGGCAACATTCCGCATGTCTTTGATAAAAAAAAATACAGAAGTATTAAAACGTTTCTCAGATCTCAGAATGGCCACCGTTTTTTATCGGAACATGCATGTTCGTTTTGTGGCGAGAGTAAGCTCTGAGCGAGTTGTCAATGTTCAACCCTCTTCCTGTCGGGTGTGGATGTATAAGTGAACTACTGTGTGTCATGTTTGTAACGACGGAAAGAAAATTAAAATTGTTTGGAATTGTACTTTAAACACTTCAAATTGTGAGTGATTCTTAAAAATTTTCCAACATCAAAACTTAATTGAATGTTTCTGTTGAGGCAACTCAAAAGGATGAAAACACACCCAAGAATAGAGGCGAGCAGTTATTCGCGCACCATCGACAATTTTTGTGTGAGCGATGGTGTGCAAGAGCGATCGCGCGCCTTTCCCATGCATCAGTGGTAAAGTGAATATACTTTTTGCCCAATGAGAGGGTTTCCACTAGGGGAAAATTTGTGGGTCCGGTAGTTTAAAGAAAGTGAAACTCAGACGCCAAAGGCGTCTGCCGCACATGCCAAAGGCACGTGCGTATAGAGGGGGTGTCTAAGGGATTCTCTCCCAGGAAAATTTTGATTTTTAGGTGCTCTCTGGTGGCCTCTGGGGGCATTCTGGTAGCTAAAATGCTGAATAATTAAAGTGGAAAATATATATTTTTTTCCTCCTACAATTCTCTAAATTCCCACGGGACACACAATACTACATCTGGTCGGAGGTTTCATAAAAATACAAACCCAAAACAACACAAAATCCACGAATCCAGACAGTGACTGTGATGCTTGACCTGCGTGTGCTTGAGCTTTGTTTACAACCGCTCGCGGTAGTATTCGAAAAGAACCATGATGCGGATATGTTACGTCATGCACATGCACGTGCAATTACATCATTTATCGCTCGAAATAAAAGCCAGTGATTTTGGACCAAACACTACAATTTGAGTCCGAAATTTTATAGGCGACGTTTAGGATTTGAACTTTGTTTCCCCCTCTCGTCAGGGGGTTATAAAGCATCAGGTTGTCACCAGTAATAGTAGGCATAGTATACAACATAATTATCCCTATATTACGTGGAAACAAAGGATCCTGAGTGTCGTTACGATACAGCATTGTACTCGACATTTTAACCACCAGCTTTTCTGATTGATCACAGTATGATCGGCGGGTGGAATGGGTCTCGGCGACGGACCCGCAGCCGGTCCAGCGGAAACCCTGAACAATTTTTTGAGTTCACTTCAGATGAATTTTTCATCAAAGCTAGTCATGGCTGCTTCATAGCAGCCATGACCAGATTTGGTGAAAAATGTTATGAAGATACACGGCAGGTTAAAGAGTTAAAAAATGTCATTAAAACTCCAATAAACAAAGAGATTGTGTTTTTCTACTTTCAGCCTCACACAAACCCAGATGATTGGCCAGATGAATTATTATGGGACTGCATGATGAACCAGTTCCATTCAATAGCTCGAAAGTTAGTGAAATTTGTAAAGAAAGTTCCAGGTTAGTCAAATATCTTAGACATTAAATGTACTTTATTCATTATGATAATAAGGCTGAAGTAAAAAAATGGTATGGTTTAGTTTACCCGATTTTATTTTATTATTTTCAAGCCCAACCCTAAATGTTATATATATTTAACCCTTGACCCAACACAGACAATATAAAAAATTATCATTAGTTGAGTTGTGACAAAGTCAAACTCGACGTATAGTTTGGTGCATGGCGGGCGGGTGGGCAGTCAGTTTCTCGTAAACAATTGGTTTCCGGATGATAACTTGATAATGGTTCGACCCATGTTCATGAAACTTCTTAGGTAGGTTGAACTTGCTTGGTCAAAGGTCAAGGTCACAGTGACCTTGAACATAGTAAATTGGAAACAATTGGTTTCCAGATAATAACTTGACTATGGTTCAATCCACATTCATGAAACGTTATCTGTAGGTTGGCCTTCATGAGAGGAAGAACCCTATTTATTTTGGACTCACTAGGTCAAAGGTCAAGGTCACAGTGACCCTGAACATAGTAAATCAAAACAATCGGTTTACGGATGATAACTTGATAATGGTTCAACCCACATTCATGAAACTTCATAGGTAGTTTGGCATCAGTGAGAGGAAGAATCCTGTTTATTTTGGACTCGCTAGGTGAAAGGTCAAGGTCACACTGACATTCAGCATAGTAAATCGAAACAATTGGTTTCTGGATGATAACTTGATAATGGTTTGCCCCACGACTCATGAAACTTCATAGGTAGGTTGACCTAGGTGAGTGGAAGACCCCTATTTATTTTGGACTCGCTAGGTCAGAGGTCAAGGTCACAGTGACCTTGAACATAATAAATCATAAATATTTGATTTCCAGATGATAATTTGACAATGGTTGCACCCAGGGATCAGCCTAGGGGGGAATTTTAGGGAGACTTCATATCTCCCTCCAGAAAAAATAGGGAGACTGCCGAGTCAAGTAGGGAGACTTCATAGGCAAGTGGGGAAAATTAAGAATATTTATGTACCACCCCCTGCCGCCCCTTCATACTTTCAGCTTGTGGTCCTCCATTAACGTCCGATTAATCCAGGTCCAGTTGTCTATGATGCATCTATGTCAGGTTAAAAATCACAAAGTAATTATTGACTGAAAATCTCCCACTGCTAACCTCTCCTTCATGACCCCTCCCCTCTTCTTCGTGCCAATCCTCCTAGCACCTCCTGTGGTTGCCTTTCACCAAAGTCTACTAAGCTAATAATTTCCTAAGTCTGAAAGTGTGAACAGGACCAGATGTAAGAAGGTTGCTTGGAAGGTACTTTGTTAGTTAATAAACAAAATACATTATGGGGTCGAGTATTTTGTAAAATAAATGTCATTCTGCATCATTTTTATGGTATTCCAGTGTCATTCCATGTCATTCCGGTGTTTAGGAGGACCCCTTTTTCAAGATCCTTCATATGCACACTCGTGGCCTGTACAAAGCTTTTCTTGTCATCATTAAAGCTTTTTTTTCATGTGTTTCAATTCCATTCCTGTTTTTCTGGGAATAGACGGCCCAACAGTTAACAGTAGTCAGCAAAACGAAATAAAAGTACAGTGTTAGAAAATACATCTGTTGTGTATACATTTTCGGCATCCTAAGTGAGGTAACCTACTTTCAAATTGGGTTATTAGCTCACCTGACTGAAAGTCAGGGTGAGCTTTTCTGATCACTTTTCGTCCGTCGTCCGTCGTCCGGCGTCCGGCGTCCGTCGTCCGTCGTCCGGCGTCCGGCGTGAAGGTGGTGTTTGGGTCTTTTTCTTCCAAACCACTGGCCGCATGTTAATGAAATTTCATGTGAGTAGGGGTTATATAGCGGCATTTTGATTTTTGGGCAAATTAGGTTTCGGCTCATATTGAGCAGAGGGGTGGGGCAAAAATGCTCCAATTCTTAAAAAATCTTCTTCTCAAGAACCAGCAATAGCAGAGACTTGATATTTGGTATGCAGCTTCCTTTTGAGGTGTAGACTCAAGTTTGTTCAAGAGAAGTTTGTAGGTCTATACTTGGCGATGTTATGGGAGGAGCAAAAATTTTGGCCCCACCCCAAATTTCTATTTTTTAAACCGAGAGGCCAATTTGAACCAAATTTTATGTGAGGGCTTATTGGGTCATAAGTACCTAATTTATGCAGAAATTTTTTTTCCTGTAGCCCCGTGGGAACCACAGGAGCTAAAAATAGAAAAAAATTAAAACGCCTATATCTCAAAAACTGCACGGCAGTGAGAATTTTTATTTGGTGTGAAGCTTTCTTGGGACCAACAGAAAGGATTGGTAAAAAAAAATTGCTATCGGTTTTATCATAGGGTACTTTTTCGGGACTCTGAAAAAGTGCTGAGTCAGTATTTTTTAACACAGTAGGCAATGGGAAAAAAATAAAGAATTGTTTTCTTCCAAACCACTGCTCTAAAAGCTTTCATATTTTACATATAACATCTTTGGAACATTGATTCACATATTTGTAGAAATCAAATTCCTCGGTCCATATTTGGGTTCCCTATGGGAACCCAAATGTTCAAATTAGTGCAATATGAGGGATATATTTTAAAAATCTTCTTCTTCGGATCCACAAATCAAAATCTTTTGATATTTGCTATGCATCATCCTTAGGGGGGTGAGATTGATGTTTGTTCAAGCCAAGTCCCTGAGTTCATATTTGGACTCCCTTTGGGAACCCAAATTGTAACTTAGTGCAATACGAGGTATATTCTTTTAAAATCTTCTTCTTCGCATCCACCGGTCAGAATCTTTTGATATTTGGTATACAGTATGCTTAGGGAGGTGAGATTCAAGTTTGTTCAAGTCAAGTCCTTCGGCTCATATTTGGTCTCCCTGTGGGAGCCCAAATTATAACTTAGTTCAATATGAGGAATATTCTTTAAAAAAAATTTTTTTTTCAGATCCACCAGTCAAAATGTTTTGATATTTGATGTACAGCATTCTTAGGGGCTGAGAGTGAAGTTTGGTAAAGCCAAGTACCTGGGTTCATATTTGGGCTCACTGTGGGAGCCCAAATTATACCAAAATTTTTATTTTCCAAACCAAAAAGTCGATTTGAACCAAATTTGATATGAGGGCTTATTGGGTCATAAGTACCTAATTTATGCCGAAAATTGTTTTCCTGTCCCCCACGGGAACTGCAGGAGCTAAAAAATTTTTTTCTTTTTAAATGCCCATATCTCCAGAACTACATGGCACTGAGAATTTTTATATGGTGTGAAGCTTCCTTAGGACCGGAAGAAAAAAATGGTAAAAATTTTATCATAAGGTTCTTTTCTAGGACTAAAAGTGCCGAGTCATCATTTTTTAACAGTGTAGCTAATGGGAATAACGTTGAAGAATCTTCTTCTCCCAAAACACTGCTTCAGAAGCTTTTATTTTTGGGCTCCCTATGGGAGCCCATGTATAACTTAGTTCAGTATGAGAAATATTCTTAAAAAATCTTTTTTTTCTGTTACTCCTGTCAGAATCTTTTGATATTTGATTTTTGATTTTCTTAGAAGTGGCAAATTGAAGTTTGTTCAAGTTCTGCTTTATTGATAAAATTGGGCCCAGTAGTAACCAATTCCTGCATTGAAAGCCCTGTAAAGTGGGCAGTGATAGGCATAAACGATTGACCAAACTTGATATTATAATTACGCCTCTGTAAGATGTAGCCTTAGATGCTGAAAGTGACCTTAAATGGGAGTAACGTTGAATAATCTTCTTCTCCCAAACCACTGCTTCAGAAGCTTTTGTTTTTGGGTTCCCTATGGGAGCCCAATGTATAACTTAATTCAGTATGAGAAATATTCTTAAAAAATCTTTTTTTTCTGATACTCCTCTCAGAATCTTTTGATATTTGATTTTTAGTTTTCTTAGAAGCGGCAAATTGAAATTTGTTCAAGTTCTGGTTTATTGATAAAATTGGGCCCAGTAACCAATTCCTGCGTTGAAAGCCCTGTAAAGTGGGCAGTAATAGGCATAAACGATTGACCAAACCTGATATTATAATTATGCCTCTGTAATGATGTAGCCTTAGAAAGTGACCTTAAATTCCAATAAATAAATAGATAAATTATTGAGTACCCAATATGGGGATCTAACATATGAACACTCTGGGTTACTAAGTAGAGAAAACACTTTTATGTTGAAAAACTGATAATAACCACAAGGCAGAATCCCTTGCTATTTTGGTGATATGACTCGGCCAGTATCAGGTGAGCGCCCTCAGGCCCCGTGGGGCCTCTTGTTTTGTTGAGTCGCGTAAGTCACCTATTTTCGTTTCGACACTTGAAGCTCTGACTGAAACTGAACAAAATAGAAATAAAAAATCCGCAAAAGGCAACAATGGACAATTGATTGTCATGTGATTTCAAATGAATGGTCGCTTATTTGACGAATGAAAATGCCCTTTTATCACACTCAAACACATTCGATTCTTGAAAATAATCGTTTCTTATCAACCTACTCACAATTGTTTACTACAGGCTTGCACTACAGTGGAAGTCCCTAACTCGGATAAAATACTCTCTATTTTTGTCTTTCCCAAGCAAGTTGGGAAAGAAAAGTGGTGCAAAAGCACCAATAAAAATAAGCCAAAACTGGGTCGAGTGCAACCGGCACAGACCCAGTACGGGACGCTCTCTCCCAAGTACAACTCCACGACTTCCGTTGCCAGTGCGCATATACCGTCTCTAAAGACTCATTCTTTTTAAAATCCGCTTCGTGTCGAGATGTTTTTGCATGCTTATCAGTGTTCCACCAGCTCGATGTTTGATGATTCCTGATTCATTATACCACAGTGTATCCTTTGTATTCTCAGGAACAGTGTTTTATATATTCTCTTTTCTGTTATATGTCCATAATGCATATTTATTTGCTCTCTCTCGAGTCTCGCGCGAATTTCGCGTGCCACGCGGTTCGGATTTAGATTTTTCACAATTATTGTTAATGCTTTTTTTGCACATTTTTCTAATTGTGTTAGAGTTAGGTGTCAGCGGGGTACCACTCCTACAGTGTTTTTTCTTTCTTTTGAGAGTAGTCTTCCTGTTGGGTGGTTCCCGGTCGACCGTCTGGGGTCTTTGTTTCTGTCACCTTCCTCTCTTCTTTGGGGGTGTTCTGTTTTCTCATCTCACCTTCTCTGCTCCTCTCACCTCTATCATGCCCAGGACAATTCCTTGTGGGCAATGTCTGCTGCCAAAGCATGTGGACGATGTACATTCGTCTTGTTCCTCCTGTAATGGGTGTTCGGCCGAGCGGCCGTGTGGTGTCTGTGGAACATGGTCTTCCACCTTCTGGGCGTCAGTAAACCGTGTCGTTCGTTCTCGTGGCCGTGCCTCCCGCTCCCGCGGGAAAGGAGAACGTGGTCGTTCGGGGCCTCCCGAGCCGACTTTGTCTGGTGAGAGTTATTCCTCCTCCGTGGGGGATGTGCAGTCTTTTCCTGTGGTGGATACTGCGGGAGCCGTTGAGTGTTCTGGTGTAGAGATGCCTGGTTCCAGGACTACGGTCCCCCTCCAGTCGACATCTGAGGCTGTCACTAGGGTTGTGACTCCTCCTTCGTAGCCGAGCCGGTGTGCTCTCTCCACTTTTTCACCAGCCTCAACGACTCTCGACGTATCTACTACTGCTGCTGGCCTGTCTGCTTCGTTGTCTGTTTCAGCCGGCCTCGGCTTTTCGCTGCAGGGGACTGCAGGACTGTCCGATACTGTAGACGTGGGATATCGGCCTCAGCCTTCCCTGACTTCAACTCGGCGAAGTCGGAAGGGGCTGCCGGCCGAGCCCATCGCTGTGGTCTCTTCGCCGTCGAGCACCACAGTTGTGTCTTTGGATTCGGATGTTCGTAGTGGAAACACTATGAACTCCGTGGCATTTCCGTCTACTCACTCTGGTCACACGACCAGTTTTGGGGGACCAACGCCTTTTGTGCAGCCTGAACCTTCTGCCCCGCAGAGGTCCGCGGTGACTCTCATGAGTTCTCGCAATATTGATCCTCGGGGTGCTTCGTACCCCTATACACGTCTGCCTTCAGATGTTTCGGCTGCCGCCCGTCGTCCCGCATTGGGTGTTTTGGAGGATCGTGACCCTTCGCTGGTTAAGAGGGTCAGAGGTGAAGCCACTTTGCCGGTTCGCTCCCCTGTCGAACCGGTCGGTACAGGCAGTGAGCTTAGGGAGGCCCTCTCCTTACTCACTCAGGTTCTTTCTAAGAGCCTTCCTGTTGCTTCCAGCGAGGCTATGGGTGGTTTCCAGGTGCCTCCTATGGCGCCGCCTCCCGGGATTGGAAACAGGCCGGTTTCCGATTCCTCTGGTGTCCCGACACCATGGGAGGCGTCGGCTGGTTTGCCCACGATGGGCTATGTGTCTTCCGACTCTGGGGAGGAGTCTGACATGCTTGAGGTCGAGGGCCAGCAGTCTTCGGACTTGGGGGCGGCTCTTGACTTTGTGTTTGGGTTTCTGCCTGAGCTCAAACCTGCTAACCAGCCGACAGTGTCAGCCTGGCCGCGATCATCGGTCGCGCGCCAACAGCCTATGGAGCAACCTGCTTCTGGGCGCCTTCGACCGTGCCAGTCGGTACAGGTGGTTGAAGCTTTTTCAGCATTGGATGCCAAGCTGAATTCCAAGGCTTTGAAGACTTCGTTCTTCACCAGGGTTGACACCTTTTTGCCTCCTGTGCGTTATCGTTCCTACGATTCCGCCAATCCGTCAGTCTGCCAGGCTTTGACGGTTCTGGATCAGGACTCCACTTCCCTCGGGCTTTCCAAGCCCAAGTCTGCCGTCATTCCAATGACGACTCTGGAGTCCACGTTGGGCTTATCTAGTGAGATGCTTGGCATGCTTTCTCTCTCAGATCACGTCGTCTCAGCTTTGGCTGCTTATCTGCCTCCAGATAAGTTTGACGAGGTACAGGCTCCTTTGCGTGTGCTGTCCAAGGCGCTTATGCACCTTACTCACACGCATGCCTGTAACACGGCGAATTTGGAATTAGTTCGAAGGGACGCTGTGCTGGACACAGGACGATCCCTTCCCGAGGAGCAGCGTGCTACTCTTCGATCTGCTTCTTTGGCAGGTCCGCAACTTTTCCATGGTTCCGTGTCGACGGTCCGGGATGACGTCCTACGTCATTCCAAAGATCAGCTGCTGTTTCGTCAGCTTGATCAGCCTTCTCGGGGAGGCAAGGGCCGTTCCAAGCCTAACAAGTACCCATCTGCTTCCTCTGTGAAGCAAAAGGCTGGTCCTTCTGCCGCCGCCTCTACTTCTTACTCACGGGGTAAAGGTAGGAGTCGGCAGAATCGAGGGAAGTCTCAGGATTCTTCATTTAGCAGAGGAGGTGGTTTCTCCTCTCGCGGGCCTCGTCGGGGCTCGAAATGAAGGTCCTCACCTCGACTCGTCCCAGGTTGGAGGAAGGATAGCAGAGTTCGCAGACCATTGGACCACCATCACATCCGATCCATGGGTGTTAGATGTTGTTCGGTCCGGGCTGCGCATATCCTTCCGACGGCACCCCACTCTGTCAAGGGTGCCCCTTCCAACCACAGTTCCTTCAGACGTTTTACGTCGGGAACTTTTGTCCACGGAGATTGCCAATCTCCTGGCAAAGGGGGCGATCGAGGTCGTCATGAACGTTCAGTCAGTGGGTTTCTATTCCCGCCTGTTCTTGGTGCCGAAGAAGGACGGCCGACTCCGACCGGTTATCGATCTGAGTATCCTGAACCAGTCTATCATTGCTCCCAAGTTCAGCATGGAGACTTTCAGGTCGGTCCGCCAATCAATTCACCAGGGAGATTTCGCAGCCAGCATCGACCTGCGAGACACTTACTTCCACGTTCCGATGCATCGGGCGTCACGGAAGTATCTCAGGTTCGCTTTTCTGGGGCGAGTTTACCAGTTCAAGGCCATGCCTTTCGGCCTCAACCTGGCTCCTTGGGCGTTCACCAGACTGATGTCGCATGTGATAGCGTTCCATCGCACACAGTCCAGGGTGACTACTTCGGCATATCTGGACGATATCCTCCAGAGGCATTCCAATGCTGCCTTACTGGAATCGGATGTCGCCACTCTGTTGAGCTTGCTCACGTCGCTAGGATTCAGAGTCAACGAGGAGAAGTCGGACGTGGTCCCTTCTCAGTCGTTTTGTCATCTGGGGATGTCTTTCCAAACCAAATTCAATTTGGTGGCTGTTCCCCAGGCCAAGGCTGTGATTCTCTCAGCTTTTGCTCTGACTCTGTCCCAGTCCAGGTCCGCGACCGCTCGGAGTTTTCTCCGGCTGATCGGTCTCTGCGGTTCGGTGACGGATCTCATTCCTCTAGGTCGGCTACGTGTCAGACCTCTCCAACACTTTCTGCTCAGTCGTTGGAGGCCGAATGTAGATTCTCTGGATCAGGTGCTTCCGTTTCCAGACTCTGTATCCTCACCTTCTTCCCTGGACAGATGTTCAGTGGATTACGCAGGGTGTTCCGCTGGACTTACCCACGTCCGATCGCGTTCTGACGGCAGATGCCAGCGATCTCGGATGGGGTGCGACGTTGGATCCTCTCGGTCTTTCCCTACACGGGATGTGGGACCAGCATCAAGCAGCTCTACACATCAACCAGAAGGAGCTTCTTGCTCTTCTTCTGAGTTTCAGGCAGTGGATCCCTCACCTGTTGAATCGCCAGGTTCTTCTACTATCCGACAATTCGACGGTGGTTGCTTACATTCGGAACCAGGGCGGCACGCACTCGCTTCCGATGTACGAGTTAGCTCGGGATCTTCTACTGCTCGCTCAGGATGTTCACGTCGGAGTGGTTGTTCGTCACATTCCCGGTTGTCTGAACGTCCTAGCCGCCTCCCTGTCCCGACAAGGCAGGGTTATTTCCACCGAGTGGATGCTTCACAGGGCAGTGTTCCAGTCGCTTTGCGATCTCTGGGGACGTCCCCACATCGACCTCTTTGCGACTCGTTGGAACCATCAGGTGGACACTTTCGTGTCCCCGTGTCCAGATCCTCTGGCTTTCGCCGTGGACGCTCTGTCTTCCCGCCGGTTCCGATTCTTCCTCAGGTTCTCGCCAAAATTCGAGCCTGCAGTTGTCGAATCATTCTGATCGCTCCCCTGTCGCCTCAGCGGGTGTGGATCAATCAGCTCCGCTCGCTGATGGCGGCGGTTCCGGCACGTCTCCCGCTACGTCGCGACCTTCTTTGTCAAGGTCGCCCGAGGAGGTTTCACGTCGACCCAACTTCATTGTGCCTTCACGCATATCTTTTGTCAGGTCCTGTCTCCTCCGTAGAGGTTTTTCGAGATGAGCAGTGGAGTGCATTTCTTCTTCAAGGAGGCACTCCACTGGTTTAGCTTATGCAGCTAAATGGAAGGTCTTCTGTCGTTGGTGTGCTGATCACTCTGTTGATTATGCCAATCCTTCGATTTCACAGATTGCGGAGTTTCTGGTATATCTGTTTGATTCTCGGGGTCGCCAGCCTGTTACCATCAAGGGTTACAGGTCTATGCTTTCAGAGACTTTTTCTTATGTGGGGAAGCGTCGTATCGGCACTAATCCTTACCTCTCCAAGCTTGTTCGGCACTTTTCTTTGAAAAGGCCTCGGACTTTGCAGCTTACTCCACGATGGAATCTTTCGTGGGTGCTGCTTTGCTTGGGGGGGGGGGGGGGGGGGGGGGCGCCGTTCGAACCTTTATCCCAGGTGGATATGCATTTTCTCACATATAAGACAGCTTTTCTGATGGCATTTGCTTCGGCCAGACGGGTTAGTGAGCTTCACGCCCTCTCGGTTGACCCAGCCTTTTTTAGGAGCTCTCCCAACAGTGTTACTTTTACCACTGATTGCTCCTTTTTGGCTAAGAATCAGTTACCAGATACTACTCCTCCTCCTATCTGTATCAGGGCTCTTCCCTCTGTTGAGGGTACTCGCCCTTTGCTCTGTCCGGTCCGTGCTATTCGCATTTATCTTGATCGGACACGCTTCATACGGAAGGGCAGAAAACGTTTTTTTCTGTCTCTCATTCCGGGTCGACAGAAGATCTCTCCTCAATCCATTTCTCGATGGATTTGTCTTGCTATTCGTACGGCTTATAGTCGTTTAGCAGCTGGCGATTGTATTACCAATCGTATTTCTGCCCACGAGGTGCGGGCACTGTCTACCTCTTGGGCTTATTCTAACTCCGTCAAGTTGTCGGATGTTATGCAGGCAGCCTACTGGAGAAATGCTTCTACTTTCTCCACCTTTTATTTGTGCCAGTTGCAGGAGCAGTCGGAGGACCTTTTTGCCCTGGGTCCTCTTTCTTCTGCTCAGGCTGTTGTCTGCCATAGCCATTAGGCTTCTTGAAGGTCAGTTTCAGCCTTGTGCTGTTACTGCCCTTTTTCTGTCTGTGTGTCACACAGGCTCATATGTCTCTTTTCATTGTCCTTTACCAATGATTGCGACATTATGGTTGATAAGCCTCGGGACCTCTTCCTTCTACTTCACAGTTCCAGTGCACTAGGGTTATGTGGGGGTTGGTTATGCGATTCCCTCCAGCCTTTTGTCTATTCAGCCTGTAGTAAACAATTGTGAGTAGGTTGATAAGAAATCTAAATTTTATAGTAAATTTCCTTTCTTATTATACCTACCACAATTGTTTACATGGAGGCCCTCCCGTCTTCTTTACGGGTACAGAATCTTTCCTCCCCGCTGATCACATAACTCTAACGTTTACGGATTCAAAAAGAATGAGTCTTTAGAGACGGTATATGCGCACTGGCAACGGAAGTCGTGGAGTTGTACTTGGGAGAGAGCATCCCGTACTGGGTCTGCGCCGGTTGCACTCGAACCAGTTTTGGCTTATTTTTATTGGTGCTTTTGCACCACTTTTCTTTCCCAACTTGTTTGGGAAAGACAAAAATAGAGAGTATTTTATCCGAGTTAGGGACTTCCACTGTAGTGCAAGCCTGTAGTAAACAATTGTGGTAGGTATAATAAGAAAGGAAATTTACTATAAAATTTAGATTTTTATGTAAACCTCTGATCACACAGTTCAGCCTTTCCGCATTTTGGCCAATTTTTGGAGGGCGACTTGTAATCGCCCAGACTATTTTTCTAGGCTACTTTGGGCTCGGAAGGGCGACATAATCGCCCTAGTCGCCCTCACGGCTAGTCCCTGGTTCCAACCACGTTCATGAAACTTCATAGGTAGGTTGGCATTGGTGTAAGAAAGAGCCCTATTTATTTTGGAATCGCTAAGTCAAAGGTCAAAGTCACAGTGACCCTTCACATAGTAAATTGTAAACAACTGGTTTCCGGATGATAAGTTGATAATGATTAAACCCACTTTTGTGCTGTCACAACTCGACATTGGATCGGTGCATTTTTTAGCTCATCTTGACAAAGTCAAGCTGAGCTAATCTCATCGCTCTCCGTCCGTCGTCCGTCCGTCAACACCATGTTTTGGTCTTCTCCTCCAAAGCCACTGGGCCAATTCAAGTGAAAGTTTGTGTGAGTGATGGTCCCAAAGTGGCATTTCATTTTTGTTCAACTGAGCATGCCCAGCCCCATAGGGAGGGAGTGGGGGAAAATGCTCCAAAATATTTTAAAAATCTTCTTCTCAAGAACCAGTGTGTACAGTGACTTGATATTTGCTATAGAGCTTCCATATGAGGTGTAGAATCAAGTTTGTTCAAATGAAGTTCGTGAAGTAATATTTGGTTTTGTAATAGGAGGGGTAAGATTTTTGGCCCCGCCCAAAATTTCTATTTTCTGAACCGATGGTCCGGTATGAACCAAATTTGGTTTATGGTAGTATTGGGTCAAAAGTACTTGACCCATGCAAAAACAAAATTCCTGCATCCCCACCATGGGAACCCTGGGAGCTAAAAATAGAAATATTTTCAAACGCCCATATTTCCCAAACCCCATGGAACAGAGAGCTTTTATTTGGTATGAAGTATCCTTATGACCAGTAGAATTGAATGGTAAAAAAAAATTGCCATTGGTTATGTTAGGGTGTTCTGTAATGGGCATCGAAAAAATGCTGCCTCAGCATATTTTCAAAAATTTAAAAAAATCTTTTCTCCAGAACCAATCATCAGAATCTTTTGATATTTGGTATACAGCATTCATAGGGGGGGGGGGGGGGGGGGGGGGGAGGGGGGGGCGTCAGATAATAGTTTGTTGAAATAAAGCTCATTGATTCATATTTGGGCTCTCTACAGGAGCCCGAAGTTTTAACATAGGGTCATATGGGGAATATTCTTTAAAAATCTTCTTCTTCAGAACCACCAGTCAGAATCTTTTAATATTTGGTATACATCATTGTTATGAGGGTCAGATTCTAGATTGTTCAAACCAAGTCCGTAGGTTAATATTTGGGATTCCTACGGAAGCCCAAATTTTATCTTTGTTCAATATGGAGGGTAATTTAAAAAAATCTTCTTCTTCAGATCCATCAGTCAGAATGCTTTGATATTTGGTATGCAGCATCTCTATGGGGGTCAGATTCAAGTTTGTTCAAATCAGATCCCTAGGTATATATTTGGGCTCACTATGGTAGCCCAAATTTTTACTTAGTGCAATATGAGGAAATTTCTTTAAAAATCTTCTTCTTCAGATCCACCAGTCGGAATGCTTTTATATTTGGTATACAACGTCTCTAGGGGGGTCAGATTCTAGGTTGTTCAATTCGAGTGCCTAGGTTAATATTTGGGCTCCATATGGGAACATGAAATTTAACTTAGTACAATATGAGGGAATTTCTTCAAAAATCTTCTTCTTCAGATTCACTTGTCAGAATGCTTTCACATTTGGTATACAACATCTCTAGGGGGGTCAGATTCAAGTTTGTTCAAATTGGATCCATAGGTTAATATTTGGGCTCATTATGGTAGCCCAAATTTGAACTTAGTGCAATTTGAAGAAATTTCTTTACAATTTCTTTTCTTCAGATCCAACAGTCAGAATGCTTTCATATTCGGTACACAACATCTCTAGGGAAGTCAGATTTAACTGTGTTCAAATCAAAAGCCTGGGTTAATATTTGGGCTCTCTATGGGAGCCAGAATTGGCCATTTTGCTGAAGAATTAAAAATTTTGTATTCAGTACCCTCTAGAGGTACTAAGATTAATCCACATAGGTTGTATCAAGGGGCTTCGTAGGGGAGCTCTACATTTTACTTATGATCAACTGAAGAAAAGGCATGATGCCCAGATTATTTTTGTCACTCCTGAGGGACTCAAGGATTGACAGTGTAGCCTATGGAGATGGCTTGCTTAATGTAGACTCATTCTTGGACTCTGTTTAAATTGTGTTCTGTACAAGATGAGCGCTTCAGGCCCCGTGGGGCCTCTTGTTTAAATATAATATTTGAAATGTTTTCAAAACATTTCAACAAAACCATATCATGTGTAGTGTTCAACCGATGATCGGAACTGGCCACCACAATCGGCCGTTTATGGGCAATCGGATGACAACGGCAACGGCTCCTGGAACATCGGTTCAACCGATTGTTGCCAAGCAATTTGTGATTTTTCTGAATCGCATTTTATTATCTTCTGCAATTGTTCAATTGTTAATGTAAAATGATGTCGATGATACCATTCAATAAAGTTGAGAAACAACCACAATGTGTATTCTTAATCTCTCTAGACGCCCCTTTACAGGATATACGTGTTAAACGACATGTAAAGCTTACAACTGAGCAGACTTGCAGCAATCGCTAGTTCATACCGGAGAAGTGAAGGATGCACTCCATTGATTCAGGTCGCAGTAAAATTACCAGTCGCGCGCACTTGGGCGGTAAACGTGGCTCTGAGAGCCACGTTTACCGCCCAAGTGTGCGCGACTGGTAATTTTACTGGGACCCCAGTAAATGAAGTTTAACACTTTGAAAAATGTTCAGTTTGATGCAGTTCTTTCGAGCCTCGACTTGTCTTGTAGTGCACGGTATTACAATCGGAATCGGCATCAGAATCGGTCGATTGTGGGCTCAAATAACCGGTAATCAGTCAGCGACCATTTTTGGTAATCGGTTGGACACTAATCATGTGATCCCTCATTGGAATGAGCTTGTTCCAATGAGAGGGGTCACATGATATGTTTTTGTTAAGATTTTGAAAAATAGTATTTTTTCAGTTGCTGAATTTGCATATTATGCGGGCGGATATGACCAATTCATTGGGTAAAACAATATCTAAAGGTACTTAAATACATATATATTATCACCACAGTGTGTTCTCCAGGAATTCAGTTCAAGTCGAGTTGTAGGAACAGAACAGTTTTTCGATGAGCCCGTTAGGGCGAGTCGAAATGCAATTCTGTGCCTACAACGAGACTTGATCAGAATTTCCGGAGACACACACTGTGGTGATGATAAATTTATCTCACAATATTGACCACAAAACGTGTTATAAAACTATTTTAAGAGGAACTTTTTCATTTGCCTTATCGATGGAAAGACGCAAATTGAAAAATAGAATAGCGTTCATTGATCTCCATATTGAGGTCAGTGATGACGTTACACTTCAGAGAAAATTACGTCACTGGGATTCACTTTACTGAATACTGTCTTGTGAAGTGGAGCAACTGTGTGTTTCGTCAACAGGAATTTGGTTGTTACTTTTGTAATAATTACTGGTGAATTAAATATCCCTCTTGGTGTAAAGGTTTATTATATTTTAAAATATGCCGTTCATCGTTTATTGAGGTGGAGTTTTCCACATTTCGTAGCGAAAGCTAATCCTTTAACTTCAAGAGAGAAGCCTCGACTCGAGCATTCAGAAAAATCCCAATAATAGGCTACAAACCAGCCCAAGATGCTGAAAAGTGCGCATAATTGAACTATTCGTTGAGTTAACTTCCCCAGTGACATTTTAGCATGCCGTGCGTAATAAATACGATACAGGGCATTTAGTTGGCAGATAAAGTGTCATATACAGCTCAGAGAAAACAATATTAGGTTCGGCTTCGCCTCACCTAATATTGTTTTCTCTAATGCCGTTGTTTTGGCAACAGCAGAATTCCGCGCTTGTATAAGGGGCCCTTGATACGGATTCTGAACAAGGGCCCAGATACATTAAACTTTAGTTGCATTACAGTGCAAAAAGGCCCTGATTGTGAGATAAATGAACAGCACAAATATAGGTAATACATTTTAATCCTTCACAGAACACAAAGAACAGCCAACACCAGAGACTAGCCAACTTGGCAGCTGAGCTGATTACCATATATGTCTGTGCATACGTTGCCCCCGTGTATAAGTCGCACCACCCAACTCCCACTCAGAATTCCTCCCTTTTGCCTAAAGCCCATGCATAAGTTGCACTCCCATTTTCAAGTTTATGCAGTCGACAAGAATTAGTGGCAAGTTACGTTTTGCCAGTTTGGGGCAATTTGGTATGCAACAGAAATAGGTAAGTTTTCACGAGTCATCACGTGTTGAATAAGATAAAGGAATAAAAAAATGAAGGAAAATTATTATTAAGATTTTAAAATTACTTGCATGTATTTGTTCTTTGTTGTTTGTTTATGTCCCCAATGTCTTCATCCTTGTCTGATCACGTTTAAGAAAATCCAACACTCGTTTGTGACTGAAACTTCATAGTTTCAGAGCACCGTTTGCACCGTAACCTGTGCAGTTGTTGTGTTTATGTTGGTTTTTCCTGAACATGAGCACGTTCAGGAAAAACCAACATAAATACAACAATTGCACGGGTTACAGCGCAAATTGTTTTCAGATTGTTGTCCTACATGAGCATTGTTGGTAGTCTAAACAACACAAAACAAATTGACAGTGAAAGGGAGATAAGCAAAACTTATCACAGTACATTTTTGAGAGGAAGTCCTGTGCTATTGAAACTAACTTTACCTGGTGACCCTGTGCATAATTTATAACCGGACATTACACATCAGTGAATTGGAGTTCATGGAATAAATAAATACTTCTCTCCAGGTATTGTTGGCATATATTTAATATGTTTTTATTAGCTCATCTTGACAAAGTCAAGCTGAGCTAATCTCATCGCTCTCCATCCATATTCTGTTGTCCATCCGTCAGCTGTCAACACCATGATTTGGTCTACTCCTCCAAATCCACTGGGCCAATTCAAGTGAAAGTTTGTGTGAGTGATGGTCCTGAAGGGGCATTGCATTTTTGTTCAACTCAACATGCCCAGCAGAGAGGGAGGGAGTGGGGAAAAATGGTCCAAAATATTTTAAAAATCTTCTTCTCATGAACCAGTGTGTACAATGACTTGATATTTGTTATGGAGCTTCCTTTTGAGATGTAGAATCAAGTTTGTTCAAACGAAGTTCATGTAGCAATATTTGGCTTTGTAATGGGAGGGGTAAGATTTTTGGCCCTGAAATCGGGGAGCCGGAATTGGCCATGTTGCTGAAAAATTAAAAATTTTGTATTCAGTACCCTCTAGAGGTGTGTAACTAAGATTAATCCACATAGGTTGTCTGAAGGGGCTTCATAGGGGAGCTCTACATTTTACATTATGATCAACTGAAGAAAAGGCATGATTTTTGTCACTTCTGAGGGACTCAAGGATTGACAGTGTATCCTATGGAGATGGATTGCTTAATGCAGACTCATTCTTGGACTCATTTTGTTTATATTGTGTTCTGTTCAAGATGAGCTTATATTGTGTTCTGTTCAAGATGAGCGCTTCAGGCCCCATGGGGCCTCTTGTTTATTTTTTCATTGTTATTTTGATGATTTCATATTTTTTATGGTTTCACCCTTATTGACCTCACAAACCTATTTATTTCCGGTACACACACTGATGTAAACACATGAGCTGATTGAACAAGGACTGAACAGATGCTTTCTTATTATTATTTATGGATAAAAGTAACAGAAAACACATATAATATTTTATTTACAATTTATTTTCTGAAGAATTTAAACTGAAATAAATTGAAAAGAAAATAATTTGGGTGAATCTGCACCCAGTCAAAACCATCTGATTATACTGTTTTACAATTTATAAACAGCAGGAACAACTTTTGTCTGAATAAGAACCCCCCCCCCCCCCCAATTTTGACATCACTTTTCCAGGTAAAAAAGTGTGACTTATACACTGAATGTGGTAAATCAACTTGATCAGTCACAGTGTTCACACAGTCGGATACGAGTGATGCCAATTGCATTAAAAAAATTTATTCGGCATCTAAAATACAGCGTTCGTCTCCATATGACATCCCAAATTTACTTTGGTAGGTCTCCAAGGTTTTGTGTTTTTTTTTTTTTAACTCACCTGACTGAAATTCAGAGGGAAATTTAAATGATCGCTTTCTGTCTGTTGTCTGCCCATCACCTGTCTGTCCATCCGGCATAAACTTTACATTATTGACTTCTCCTGATAAACCACTGGACCGCATTGAAACAAATTTGACATGCATGTTCCTTATCATATGTCAATTAGAATTTATTCTAATAAAGTTGTCAGGCCCACAGGGTACAACACAAGGGGCATTACTCTGATTGCACCCATAAATTGTTTTCCAAAATTATAACAATTTTTGTCTCCAGAATCTTCAGTTAGAATCTTTTGATATTTCTATAACATCTCTAGGTGTGTGTGGGGGGGGGGGGGGGGGGTGGGGAGGGGGGAGGGTGTCAGATTCACGTTTGTTCAATTCGAGTCTCGGTTAATATTTGGGCTCCCTATTTTAACTTAGTGCAGAGGAAATTGTCTTCTTCAGATCCACCAGTCAGAATGTTTTCATATTGGTATACAACATCTCCAGGGGGGCAGATTCAAGTTTGTGCAAATTGAGTCCCTGGGTTAATATTTGGGCTCTCTATTGGAGCCCAAAATTTAATTTAGTGCAATATGAGGAAATTTCTTTAAAAATCTTCTTCTTCAAATCCACCAGTCAGAATGTTTTCATATTGGTATACAACATCTCCGGGGGGGGGGGGGCAGATTCAAGTTTGTTCAAACTGAGTCCCTGGGTTAATATTTGGGCTCTCTATTGGAGCCCAAAATTTAACTTAGTGCAATATGAGGAAATTTCTTTAAAAATCTTCTTCTTCAGATACACCAATCAGAATCCTTTCATATTGGTATACAACATCTCCATGGGGGTCAGATTCAAGTTTGTTCAAATCGAGTCCCAGGTTAATATTTGAAATTCCCTCACTTAGTGCAATATGAGGGAATTTCTTTAAAAATCTTCTTCTTCAGATTCACCAGTCAGAATCCTTCCATATTTCGGATATAACATCTTTATGTAGGTCGGATTCAAATTTGTTTAAATTGAGTCCCTGGGTTAATATTTGTGCTCCCTATGGGAGCCTGAATTTTAACTTAGTTCAATTTGAGGGAATTTCTTCAAAAATCTTCTCCAGAACCATCAGTTAGAATATTTTGATATTCGGTATACACCATCTCTAGGGGGGTGAGATTCACGCTCAAATCGAGTCCCTGGATTAATATTTGGGCTCCTTATGTAACCCCAAATTTCAACTTAGTGCAAAAAATCTTCTTCAGATCTGCCAGTCAGAATGCTTTCATATTTGGTATACAACATATCAATGGGGGTCAGATTCAAGTTTGTTCAAAACGGGTCCCTGGATTAATATTTGGACTCTCTATTGGGGTGGGGTGGGGGGGGGGGAGGTTTGCAGTAACATACATAACAACCCTTGGAAGTTTTGCAGTGGTTGTCTACAGCTGACAGGAAGCAGTCAGGAAGACCTATGATAATAATCATCTGACATGGACACTAGAGTTATGAATAATTTCATGACTTCATTCCTCTGTAGTGTTGATGAACCATGACTAACAGAATGTGACCCAAAATACTTCTTTGAATCACTTTGTTAGGTGAGGGATTAAGGCCTCTTGGGGTCTCTTGTTTTGTTTTATGTTCATTGTAGAATTTTTAGCTCACCAACGAAGTTGTGTGAGCTTATGTCATGACCTGAGGCATGTCGGTCGGCATCAACACTTGTGTTAAAGTTGTTGTTAGAGTCCACTTTGACTTTCCCACCTGTTACTATGCACCTCATACACTGTTTCTATGGCCTTACAATTACCCACAGATCCTTACCCAGTGATGTTTTTTCGATTTTTAGAGTGTTTTTGCAATGTTAAACCTTTTTGTCAGTGTGGACTTAGAAAATTTCTGACCTGTTTTGCTATACATGAGTGCAGGCTACCACCAGTATGACGTGGCTTTTATATTTCACATATGTGTTAAATGCATCAGTATCAATGACATTAACCCCGATTGCCTACATGGGGGCACGATGACGCTGTGTACTAAGGCATACTGCACGTCGATGGTGCGCATGCCTTCAACCAATCTAACCCTGCCTGTGCCGTGGTGCAGAGTTACGATGTTGGAGAGCTGACAGCTGCTCGGTGGTTCTCTCTGGGTACTCCCGCTTCCTCCACCCTTAAAACTGTCACCGACATGATATGGCCCTGGCGGTTAATGTGTCGTTAAACCCTAATAAATAAATAAATAAATAATGCACCAATATAAGAAGACATTAACCTTGACCAGACATTTTTTGCAGATTTTGGACTTTTTTAATGCAATGTTTGAGTTATTATGTGTACCCATACCATGTATGGTACACATAATGTCAGCACCTGGGTGGGGGGGACCTCCGTCGTTCATCCATCCTTTGTCTGTCCGTTCTTCTGTCTCTGTCCATCCAGCGTCCGTATCCATTTCTTTGGCATTCGATAACTTGAAAAATATTGCTTGCATTGTCATGTTACTTTATATTTGTCTTCAGGTTACTGATGTACCAAACTGTATAGTTTTTGGTGTAAATCTGATAATTTGATCCTGAGATATTAACCCTTTATCCTTCAAATTGAGAATTCTTCCAATCCCTTTGGCATGAGATAGCTCAAAAAATATCAATCCAATTGTCATGTTACTTTATATATATCTTCAGGTTACTGATGTGCCACGCTGTATAGTTTTTGGTGTAAATCTGATTATTTGATCCTGAGATATTAACCCTTTATCCTTCAAATTGAAAATTCCTCCAAAAATTGGTCCAGAGATAATAACAGCTTTCTACTAGTTGCGCGTATGGGTACACATCCGACAATTTAATCGGCCTATTTTTAGTAAGTGTGGCCTTACAAAAATTCTGACCTGTTGTTATACATGTACATGAGTGGAAGCTACCGTCGGTATGCAGTGGCTTTTATATTTCATATATGTGTTAATTGCATGCTATAAGTCAACGTTAATCCTTGACCGGACATTTTTTGCAGATTTGTAATAAGCCTAGGTTTTGTGTTGGTGAGCTAATGAGGATGAACACCCCCACATGTTATTGTATGGCAGCAAAAATGGAATAATATTTATATTGCCCATGTCAAATGAGATTGCAGGGATGGTTACATTTAACAGTGTTAGACTGCATATGCATTTGTCAGATCTTGTTAGCGCTCATGAAAAATAAAACTTTCAGGTTCACACTCATGAGATAATTCTCGATATTAACTAAAACAACGTAGATTTTCTTTTTATTATATGCTATGTGACATTTTACTGCACAATATTCAGCCCAATTCGACTGCAAACAATAACAAAAAGCTGCTGATCATTCCTTCAAGGTGATGTTCAAGATGACGTCACGCACTGAAGTGTAACGTCATGTAGGAAGCTAATGAAACTTGAAAAATTCATTGTGTGGACCTGAAAATTCAAGTGCTTGTGAAAAATAAAACTTTCAGGTCCACACTCATAAGATGATTCCAGATACTGACTAAAATATACGAAATAAGCACACATGCTTATTTCTTTTATGAAGCCAATAAAGGGAGCAGTTGATGTATATTTATCAGTGTGAAGAAATAGTGCAAACAGGGTTAGCAATATTCAACACTGTGGCGCAGTCATTGTTAATTAACATTGTCTTACTGACCGAATCACATCGTATGGCTTATAAGGAATATATGACGAGACGGGCCTTTTTCGTGACGCGGAAGGATGACGTCACAGTATTGATAGTGTCAGTTAATTTCATGTCGCCATTATTGCTAGTTTACAGTTCATTCTGCTGTTCATATTTATCTACGTTGCTGTTTATCCAGTAAGTTTTAGTTTCGACTTTTGCATTTTTGATATTCATCCGTGATCTGTCGTCACACGCCAATTTTTATCTCTGCTGTGGGTTATTTTCGACAACAATCGTTAATTTGTATTTACCTGTTTGATTCATCAGGACAGGTCAATTCTACGCCTGTGTTTCAGGCATTACTAGTATTCACTTCTTTCATCTGCTGTCATGTCCCGATGTATCCGTATCATGATCGTGAGATCGTCATTTATCTCACGTCTTGGCCAACATTTGTCCAAACGGAAATTCTTCTCTGTCCATCGAAATTTCACTACTGACTTTCACATGACACAACATGATGGCCGCCCTGTTATCATTCGTCTTTGTGGAAAAAGTGGGGCGACTGTTCAATCACTTGACGATTCATTTTTGGACACGATTAAACAGTTCCGGCCACATCTGGTATTCGTACAGATTGGTGGCAACGACCTGTCCTGTTCATCCCCGGTTGCGGTCGGCAGTTCTATTGACAACTTAGCATCCAAAATTCGGAGCGTTGGACATGCAGAATCGGTCATGGTGGGCCAGCTTTTTCATCGTCTGTCGAGTTCGTCCCGTTGGTCCCACTACCCTGCAAAGTTGCAGGAAACCTTCAATGCTGACATTGATCTGGTGAACCAGTATTTGAGTGTAGTTCTCCCAGACGATTCTTTCACCTTACCGTCCCGTTTTTGGGAACACAAAAAATTGCGGGCTGCCACTGGAACCAAATATTTATGTGATGGTGTACATTTTAATGCCATTGGCCTTGAAAAATTCTGGCGAAGCCTACGTGGAGCGATTCTGCATTTCCTGAACCGTCTTTCTTAATTTGTCTCTGTTCGTATCCATATTCATCTGGGCATGACAGCAAGTGGGACGCACATCATAGTCGTGTGCTACAAATTTTGTACCTGTTGGCGTTGTTAACCTCGCGCCGTTGTTCATGTGTTCAATTATCTAATTCATGATTTCACATTCTTCTGGTCACTGGCATTCAATTTTTTGTTACATTCAGGGCTCTATTTCATCTGACCATTTTGATATGCCCTTAACTATTCACCCTCGGCGTTGATTGGCTGTTGATTCCTCAGCACTTAAGCTGATCATTCTTGCATAGCAACATTCAGAAATTGTGGAGTGCAATGCGTGCTTCCTCCTCCAGTGAAATCGTGCCCTGGTTACATGGGGCTTAGCTGCTTGCACCGGTTCGGTGCGCCTGTTTGTGTGTGCGGAGGTGGGCTATGCATGAAGCCCCTCCTTTTGTTTATAATTTGCCAGCTTTCCCCACTCTCTTGCCGTGACGGGAAGTTCTCCAAGATCCATTCTCGGTGCATGTTTTTTTGTTTGTTTTTTTTTCCCTCTTCCCCTCTCCTGGGGATTCCCACCCACCCCTTTCTTCTGCTAATGGGAGGGGGCGGGGTGGAGTTTGAGCTCCATGTGGATTGGTGGCAGGGTTTATCCCTTGCCGCCCATATTTTTTGGCATGTGGCGAGTTAATTTTCTGCTTGACCCTACTGTCCTGGTGGTCTTTTTGGGACCTTGTGATTTCCCTCCCAGGGTGGGGGGATGGGTATTTTGTGGTTTATGCACATGCTATATATTCTGTGGTTGTTTTCATTTCTTTTTCAGATATGCCGCCACGGAAGCGGGGAACCGCCTGCAAGTCTCAGTCCGCTTCAAAGAGAAAATGTGGTGGATTAGCTGCTGCAGCACTAGTGGACGACTTGAGTCCCACATTCATGCCTACTACACCTTGGCGTACTTGCCAATGGTCTTCGCAGTTGGAGCGCGATGAGTCACCAGTTACAGACATTCATCGGACTCAACCACTTAGTGGCTCCAGACAACATTGTGATACACTACTGAGGGGAGCCCTCTCCCCATTCACAACTCACACATCCACTAACATTTCTTCTGACACCATTTCGAGTGCCATTCCAGCTACAACTTCTTCTACACACACTTCAAAACATGTTGTTTTTGGCTCACCACAGACTTCCAGGGATGCCCCCTCTGGTGGCCCCGTTTCACAGCCGGCCTGTCTGTCTCATGGGGCTCCAATGAAGGCCTCATCAAGTGACAATGTTGAGCCGGCCTTCACCAAAGGCCTCTCTCGGACTGCGACCCATCCGGTGCTTCCAGTGTATGAACCATCTGTGCTTAGTGACAACAGGATTTCCACACCTCTTCCTTCTCTACCTGAGGACCATTCTGGAATATGTGGCAATTTTTCAAAGACACGCCCTACGGCATCTACGACTCTTTCTGACACTACACGTGCACCCCTGTTGGGTGTCATTAATTCAACTGAAGGACAGATACCCGTCAACCAGGACATTCCGGAGAACCATGTTTATGTGGACGCTATTCCCTTGTTTAACACTGACACCTCTACAATTGGACATGTGCCACTGCAGAGAACTCATCAACAATCTGGAACATTTGTGAATACTTCGCTTGAGCATCAGGTGCTTAGGTTGGATGCTCTCCCTCATGACAGTGGACAGTTGACAATCAGTTTACCACCACATCTCCAGTCGCATCGCAACAAGTTTCAACAAGACTTGACAGCTGCCTTTCATTCGGTGCTTCAGTCACATTTACCTCCAAGTGCTCCACCTGCAAGTATGGGCGTTGGCTCCTCGGTTTATCACTACCCTTTGCCTGGGGATACTACAGGGTTGTCTCCATTGCCCTCGCTCCAGCCTCGGTTCACGACAACATCTATACCATTGACCTCCACTGTTAGCCCGAAAATTAAAGCTCAGATCTGGTCTCATGAATTTGTTGACTTTGCGCTCCTTCTTCCAAATAATGACCAGACAGCATCCTACTCCATGGCAGTATGCGAGGCTGAGGGCTCGTCTTCTGCTATTATGTGGATGCCCAAAACTGCTAAAGCCTTAAAGTCCATTCATCAATGGATTACTGCATTCGAGATTTTCATGTCGGTCTATGTTGAAAAATTTCCTGAGCATATACAACATTTGATCCAATATCAGGCCAACGTCAGGCACCTCTCTGCTCTTGGGTACGATTGGGCATATTATGACTCCAGTTTTCGCACATTGCAGCAGCAGGATCCCACCATTCCATGGAATGAATACCACTGGGGACTGTATATGCAGTGTATACCTGGGGGACGGCTTGTGTCTAGCAACACGGCAAATTCAAGTAGTCGTGCAGCCCCATCATCTTCCAACAGGGGTCCACGGGTGCGCTTTCCCACAGGATTTTGTCATAAGTTTTTGGCTGGTCAGTCTTGTGCTGGTGGGTGTGGTTACGAACACCGATGTTTCAAGTGTTCCGGTAGTCATGCTGTCCACAATTGTCCAATCAAAGGCTATTCTAATCAGCCTTTTCAGGCCGTGGGCCTTCCTCAGATCTTCTGGCAGAGGAGCAGGTCCCAGAACCCAGCAAAATCCCAACGCCAGTGCGGGTAGCCAAACTAAGTAATATACTCCAGGGTTATGACCATAAACTTCTAAATTTTTAATCCAAGGTTTTACCCATGGGTTTTCTGTCGGGCACTCTGGACCCAAGATTAGTGACATCCCTCAGAACTTGAGGTCCGCTTTCGATCATCCGCAGGTTATTGTCGACAAATTACGGAAAGAACTCCTGGCTGGCAGGGATGCGGGTCCCTTTGTGTCGCCGCCTTTTAAAGATTTTTGGATTTCACCGATTGGGGTTGTTCCCAAGAAAGTTTTGGGTGAATTTCGCATCGGTGAATCGGTGAATGAACATATTCCTGGTCATTTAACATCTGTTCAGTATTCTTCTATTCAAGATGCCATCAATTTAATTCTGGACTTGGGACCTAAATGTTATTTAGCCAAAATGGATGTACAATCGGCTTTCCGCCTCCTCCCAATTCACCCCATGGACTACCCCCTCCTGGGTTTTACTTGGGAACACTTATTTTATTATGACAAGGCTCTCCCAATGGGTTTCTCTATCAGCTGTAATCTTTTCGAAAAGTTCAGTACAGCGATTCAGTGGATAGCCCAAAACAAGTTTGGTATCAAAAACATGGTTCATGTCCTCAACGATTTCCTGTTTTTGGCTTCCTCTGAATCGGTGTGCAGGGCCTACTTGGATGCCTTCCTTTTTTTGTGTGGTCAGATTGGGGTGCCTATCGCGCCAGATAAGACATGTTTACCCTCTCGGTGCCTGACATTTTTAGGCATCGAATTGGACACCGAACGGCTGATTGCCTGTCTACCGGACGACAAGTTAAAGTTATGTAAGGATAAGATCTTACAATTTTTGAGCTGCCAGAAAATTACACTACAAGAGCTTCAGTTACTCATCGGCCTACTAAATTTCACTTGTTTGGTTATCGTGCCGGGACGGGTATTCCTCTGACGGTCCATTTATCTAACTATGGGGATTCAAAAAGCTCATCATCGCCTTCGTTTGAATAATGAGGCCAAAGCCGACTTGCGGATGTGGTTATCATTTCTGAACAATTTTAATGGTAAAGCTATGTTTCTGGACAAACACCGGGTTAACAACGATGTTTTGGAATTTCACACTGATGCTGCAGCCTCTTGTGGCTTTGGGGTGATTTTCAATAAGCAGTGGTTTGCAGGCGTTTGGGCGTCGGCGGAGAGAACCCTAAACATCACTGTTCTCGAGCTCTACCCTATTGTGGTTGGTGTTAAGGTTTGGGGACATGCCTTGCGTAATAGATGCGTCATCTTCCATTCCGATAACTCAGCAGTCATTGCGGTAATCAATGCACAGACTTCTAAAGAGAAGGACATACTCCATTTACTCCGACATCTCGTCCTTACTTGTTTAAATTTTAACATATTATTCAAAGCAACTTATATACCTGGGAAATTGAATAATGCAGCTGATGCCCTTTCTCGTTCACAGGTGTCCCTGTTCAGACAGTTTGCACCAGAGTGTCTTCCACAGTCAACCAGAGTGCCATCAGACATGACTTTACAAGCCTTACTCACACTTTGAACCATTCGTTGGATAACTCATTAGCAGCTAGCACACAGCAACTTTACCAACGGGCTTGCAACCAGTTTGTCACCTTTTGTAGCCGTTTCCAGTTGAATGTACAACTTCCTATTTCTCGTACCACTATTTGTTTGTTTATTTCTTCTCTTGTTAATCTGAATTATTCGCCAAGTTCAATCACATCCATGTTATCCGGTCTTTCGTACTTTCATAAGATTAATAACCTACCAGATGCCACACAGTGCTTTTTGGTACGTAAACTGCTGAGTGGGGCTCACCGTCAGCACCCGTCAGCTGATACTAGGTTGCCCATTACGGAAGAAATTCTCAAGCAGTTATTATTATCTTTACCGCACTGTTGTACATCTGCCTACCAGATTTGCTTGTTTGGGGCCCTGTTTTCTACTGCGTTTTACGCCTTTGCACGGATTGGCGAATTGTGCCCCAAACAGGCAAACCACAGCTAAGCGGTCATTCAGTTATCCGATTTAACGTTACGTTCTGCCTCAGCATGCCTTACCTTTCGCACCTTCAAACACAATTTGTCACATAGGCCGCACTTAGTGGAACTTCAGGCAAATCCAAGGCAGCCTCTTTGCTGTCCCATTCGACTGTTGCATTCCTTTTTGTCGTTACGTCAGAATGCCGCTGGGCCTCTGTTCGCGTTCCCCAACGCAGCTCCTTTGTTCCGTTCACAATTTGATGTCCAGTTGAAACGACGCCTCACCTTTTGCGGCTTGAATACTTCGGTTTTTAAAGGGCACAGTTTTCGCATAGGAGCGGCTACATTGGCGGCGTCCCGTGGCTATACTGATGCCCAGATCCGTATGATGGGTCGTTGGAAAACAAACGCATTCCTCCAATATATTTGCTCCTCTGCTATTGTGTAAGTAGCAGAGCAGGTCCACCTAGCTATTGCTGCCTCGAACCAGGTCTCAGGGGTCCATTTGTGCGGCCCTCTCTTTGAATTGAATCTCAAATTTTCACATGGCAGCAATCGCTGGGTGGATGTGGCCTGTTTCACCAGGTCTGTATAGGAGATCCATTTGGGTGGTTCTCAATCAAAGGGGTGGCATGTCTCACATTTCCAAGGTCAACATAAGTGTCCATTTGGGAGGCTCGCAGCCAACAAGGGTTGCCTGTTTCAAATTTCAAATTTCAATCGGCCACCTTCGGAGGTCCGTTTGGGCGGCTCTCCCGCAGAATGGTTGTCGGTTTCAAAAAAAAAAAAAAAAAAAATTTCGGTGGCCGAGATACGACCATTGGGGAGGTTGTGCAATGTTAGTTTCTCACCATCCCCCTTGGACGTATCTTTGGCGGTAGGTCACCCACCTTTTAGGAATGTAGGCTACACTGTGTTTTTGTTGTAACTTATTGCAAGTATGTATATATGTAAATATTGAATGATGGAATCAACAGTGTTTAGTCATTTTTCATCAAATCACGTGTTCGTCCAATTCTTTTATTGAGTCCATAAATCCGAAATAAGCACACATGCTTATTTCTTTTATGAAGCCAGTAAAGGGAGCAGTTGATGTATATTTATCAGTGTGAAGAAATAGTGCAAACAGGGTTAGCAATATTCAACACCGTGGTGCAGTGATTGTTAATTATCATTGTCTTACTGACCGAATCACATCGTATGGCTTATAAGGAATATATGATGAGACGGTCCTTTTTCGTGACGCGGAAGGATGACGTCACAATATTGATAACATCAGTTAATTTCATGTCGCCATTATTGCTAGTTTACAGTTCATTCCCTCCTCCACCCCATTTCAAACCACCATTACGGAGTTATTTCACCATTTATGCATTTCCCTTCATCGGGGTGTTCCCGATGTGTTAGCCATTTGTTCCTTCCATACATGGCTTGGATAATGGAAGGACTGTTTGCTGTCCTTAAACCACTATAGGACATTTGGTGGGCGGCGGTAGGTCGACCACCTTTCTTTTAGAAATGTAGGCTACACTGTGTTTTTGTTGTAACTTATTGCAAGTATGTATATATGTAAATATTGAATGATGGAATAAACAGTGTTTAGCCATTTTTCATCAATTCACGTGTCCGTCCAATTCTTTTATTGAGTCCATAAAAAGTATATTTTCTTTTTATGTGTACCCATACTATGTATGGTACACATAATGCAGGCATCCGAGCTGACTATTCGTCGTTCGTCCATCCTTTGTCCATCCATCTGTCCATCCATCCATCTGTCTGTCTGTCTGTCCATCTGGCATCCGTATCCATTTTTTGGCATTCGATAACTTGAAAAATATTGCTTGGATTGTCAAGTTACTTTGTATTTGTGTTCAGGTTACTGATGTGCCGAGCTGTATAGTTTTTGGTGTAAATCTGATAATTTGATCCTGAGATATTAACCCTTTATCCTTCAAATTGAAAATTCCTCCAATCTCTTTGGCATTCGATAACTTGAAAAATATTGCTTGGATTGTCTAGTTACTTCATATTTGTGTTCAGGTTATTGATTTGCTGAGCTGTATAGTTTTTGGTGTAAATCTGATGATTTGATCCCAAGATATTAACCCTTCAAATTGAAAATTCCTCCAATCCCTTTGGCATTCGATAACTTGAAAAATATTGCTTGGATTGTCAAGTAACTTTATATTTGTATTCAGGTTACCAATGTGCCGAGCTGTATAGTTTTTGGTGTAAATCTGTTATTTTGATCCTGAGATATTAACCCTTTATCCTTTAAATTGAAAATTTCTCCAATCCTTTGGCATTCGATAACTTGAAAATACTATGTATGGTACACATAAAGCCGGCATCCGGGGTGACCATCCATCATTTGTCCATCCGTCTGTCCATCTGTCCATCTGTCTGTCTGTCCATCCGGCGTCCGTATCCATTTCTTTGGCATTCGATAACTTGAAAAATATTGCTTGGATTGTCAAGTTACTTTAGATTTGTGTTCAGGTTACTGATGTGCCGAGCTGTATAGTTTTTGGTGTAAATCTGATAATTTGATCCTGAGATATTAACCCTTTATCCTTCAAATTGAAAAATTCCTCCAATCCCTTTGGCATTCGATAACTTGAAAAATATTGCTTGGATTGTCTAGTTACTTTATATTTGTGTTCAGGTTACTGATTTGCCGAGCTGTATAGTTTTTGGTGTAAATCTGATGATTTGATCCTGAGATATTAACCCTTTATCCTTCAAATTGAAAATTCCTCCAATCCCTTTGGCATCCGATAACATGAAAAATATTGCTTGGATTATCAAGTTACTTTATATTTGTGTTCAGGTTACCGATGTGCCGAGCTGTATAGTTTTTGGTGTAAATCTGTTATTTTGATCCTGAGATATTAACCCTTTATCCTTCAAATTGAAAATTTCTCCAATCCTTTGGCATTCGATAACTTGAAAATACTATGTATGGTACACATAATGCCGGCACCCGGGGTGACCATCCGTCGTTGGTCCATCCTTTGTCCGTCCGTCTGTCCATCTGTCCGTCCGGCATCCGTATCCATTTCTTTGGCATTCGATAACTTGAAAAATATTGCTTGGATTGTCAAGTTACTTTATATTTGTGTTCAGGTTACTGATGTACCGAGCTGTATAGTTTTTGGTGTAAATCTGTTATTTTGATTTCGAGATATTAACCCTTTATCCTTCAAATTGAAAATTCCTCCAATCCCTTTGGCATTTGATAACTTGAAAAATATTGCTTGGATTGTCAAGTTACTTTATATTTGTGGTCAGGTTACTGATGTGCCAAGCTGTATAGTTTTTGGTGTACATTTGATGATTTGATCCCGAGATATTAACCCTTTATCCTTCAAATTGAAAATTCCTCCAATCCCTTTGGCATTCGATAACTTGAAAAATATTGCTTGGATTGTCAAGTTACTTTACATTTGTGTTCAGGTTACTGATGTGCCAAGCTATATAGTTTTTGGTGTAAATCGGATAATTTAATCCTTAGATATTAACCCTTTATCCTTCAAATTGAAAATTCCTCCAATCCCTTTGGTATTCGATAACTTGAAAAATATTGCTTGGATTGTCAAGTTACTTTATATTTGTGTTCAGGTTACTGATGTACCGAGCTGTATAGTTTTTGGTGTAAATCTGTTATTTTGATCCCGAGATATTAACCCTTTAACCTTCAAATTGAAAATTTCTCCAATCCCTTTGGCATTTGATAACTTGAAAAATATTGCTTGGATTGTCAAGTTACTTTATAATTGTGTTCAGGTTACTGATGTGCTGAGCTGTATAGTTTTTGGTGTAAATCTGATATTTTGATCCTGTGATATTAACCCTCTTTATCCTTCAAATTGAAAATTCCTCCAATCCCTTTGGCATGAGATAACTCAAGAAATATCAATCCGATTGTCATGTTACTTTTATATATTTATTCAGGTTACTGATGTGCTTTGCTGTATAGTTTTTTATGTAAATCTGATAATTTGCTCCGGAGATATTAACCCTTTATCCATCAAATTAGACACTCCTCCAATCCATTTCTATATGTACCCATACCTTGTATGGTGTACATAATGTCGGCATCCGTGGTGGCCCTCCGTCATACAGCTTTCTACTAGTTGTGCGTATGGGTACACATCTGACGATTTCATCGTCCTATTTTTTATTGAATAGTACAAGACATTTTATTGCACAATATTCAACCCAATTTGAACCTAAATGTGTACGCTTCAAAACAATAACAAAGATCAGCTTATCATCTGAGGGATATTCCTCGATATCCATTGAGTTGATGGATATCGAGAAATATCGTTTAGATAATTTCTGATAATTCACAGGCTAGTCTATAATAACAATTTTTATACCCCCACAAAACAAAGTTTGGGGGGTGGGGAGGGGGATATATAGGAGTCAACTTGCCGGTCGTCATCTGTCCGTCGCACATGTAAAATTGTGGAGCGAACTACTTCCTCAGTTTTAGCCACATTTTCATGAAACTTCACAAAAATGATCAACATGTTGAGGGGAAGCACGTGACACAATTTTTTCCCACATGGTTTCAAGATGACCGACTGGCAGCCATATTGGAAATTTTTTTTATGTAAACTTGAGGAGCGAACTACTTCCACAGTTTTAGCTGCATTTTCATGAAACTTCTCAAAAATGATCAACATGATGAGGGGAAGTGCGTGACATAATTTTTTTCCTGCTTGGTTTCAAGATGGCCAACTGGTGGCCATATTGGATTTTTTGTTGTTGTAAACTTGTGGAGTGAACTACTTCCACAGTTTTAGCCGCATTTTCATGAAACTTCACAAAAATTATCAACATGATGAGGGGAAGTGCATACCATAATTTTTTTCCTGCTCGGTTTCAAGATGGCCGACTGGTGGCCATATTGGGTTTTTTTAAGCTCTGCCTGTCAAAGTCAGCAGAGCTTTTCTGATATCAAGTTGTCCGTCATCCATTGTCCGTCCGTCCATCTGTCGTCCGGCGTCAAAATTTTGTTTGTCTGAGCTGTAATTTCTTTACCACTGGATATTTTTAACAAAACTTTACAACAGTATGTATTGTCAATAGGCAGTGTGCCATCAACCACAATAAGGTCTGTATCCATCAAGGTCACAGGCGACATGGTAAAGGTAACACTCAGGAAAACGTCAACATTTTGTTTGTCCGAGCCATAATTTCTTTACCATTGGATATTTTTTAACAAAACTTTATAACAGTATGTATTGTCAACAGACAATGTGCCATCAATCACAATAAGGTCTGTATCCATCAACGTTAAGTTTACAGACTACCTGGTCAAAGTAACACCAATGTATTTGCCAAATTTTATTATGTTTTCAATTTTTGTCTAATAAACAAAGCTAATGGGCTGTCATTGAACAAGCTCAACAAACTTGTTCCAATGAGGGGCCATAAGCTCTGTTTTTGAGACAAAAAATGATGATGTTGTCTACTATCCGTGTTGGGTAAAGGGTTATCAGAATCAGAGATTGGGGATCAAATGTTACCCTTAATATGGCTGCCCCTGAAAGTAGTTGCCCTGGGCGGAGCTATCTTGGCCGAGAGGCCTCTTGTTTATGTAAACTTGTGGAGTGAACTACTTCCACTATTTTAGCTGCATTTGCATGAATCTTCACAAAAATAATCGACATGATGAGGGGAAGTGGGTGACATAATTTTTTTCCCACTCGGTTTCAAGATGACAGACTGACGACCATATTGGATTTTTTTTTACTTAGAAAAATTGAATGCCCCTTTTCAGTCACCAACACTAGGCCGTTTGCCATGGTGGGGGTATACCGGGTGACAGACCATCTCTAGCTTTTATTGAGTTGTAGAAATTTGGCCGTTGTTTCATATAGTCTTTTTTTAATTTTTTTTCAGGTTTTCAGAGTTTACAGCTTGATTCTCAGGCAGCTTTACTTCAGTCTTGCACGTACACCATTGCACTGATCTGTAATTCAAAGAAATTTGATAAGGACACAAAGTTGTACGATTTTTTTGGTCTTAATGGTATCCGTAAAGCTATGGTGAAGCGTTTTCCTATGCTCAGCATTTTAGAGATGCATGTGAGCCATACTGGTGAGATGAATACAATGATGAAATTTGATACAATAGAGATTACATATATCAGTACACTTCTACTCTTCAGTGATGGTAAGAATTTCTATTGTTAACAATGGAAACAGGGAGCCAGGCCTGGCATTCTTTAGGAGTGAAGTTGTCTGCACGTCTAGAGAAAATTGAGGGGGGAAAATTTTTTTCACCTGTTGATTTTCTGTAATGCCAGGCCTGTTTGGGACTGCCTTTAAAATCTATTATCATTTCATCCTCTGAGCTCCAATGTGTTCTCTGTGCCTACTGGCACAGGGAACACATTGGAACTCAGGGGACGATTTGTCAATGTTGCATTGATTCGCAATAATTCATGACCCATTCTGTGTCAGATTTCAATACATTTGGAGTGTAGAAGACAGTCACATAAGAATTGATTGCAACATTTTGAATAATGAAAAGATGAGTGTGCCAATTTTCCACTATGTAGTGAATGTTGTTCAATTTTTCAGTCACAATAATTAATACCTTGAAGTGAATATAACCAAAATCGCATACAAGTTTTTGGATTGAAAATATCAGGTGCACTCCCAAGCAATCTGAGGAGGGCAACTGTTTTGTACGCCTTAATATTCTAGATCGCCAGGCCTGGGGATCAGGAAGTTACTGGGAAATGCATCAGGGGGGAGGGGGGGGGGGAGGTTGCAGACCCGGAGAAAATTTTTATTTTTCCGAACTGAACAAATGCGGCTTCCTTGCATCTGAGTGATCAATGGCAGTGCACATAGAGGCCATTTCGATATCATTTTGTATTATTCGGCAAAAATGATTCTAATGGGGCAGGGGGGGTACCAATTGGGAAGACCAGAGTTTGGACCAATCAGAGAAAAGTTTGACTTTTCAGGCTGAAGGAATGCTGTTTCCTTTCCTTTGAGTGAACAATGGCAGACTAGACTGCTGGTATTTTGAAATGTCCTCTATGTGGACAGCCAATGGCAGTCGACATAGAAAATCTTTCCATGTACATGCTTTTTATGCAATCAGATCCATTTTGCCTTTTGGACATTTTCACGAAATTTTACGCACCAATATGTGTTGGGCTGCATCGATTTTGAAGGCCTCAAGGGGAACCCAATATGGGGGGGGGGGGGGGGGGGGGGAGCTCCAGCAGGGATTTTTTCAGTGGTCTATACGCCCAGCCACCTCCAATTGAATCTAAGGATTACTTTCTAAATAACAATAATTCTTTAATAGATATTGCCATAACACACAGCATACAAACAAACATGTCCAACAATATGTGGGAATACTGTAAAGGAGGCATGGTGGCGTCTCTGTAACCGGTTCTCGTCAGATCACCGAAGTTAAGCAACGTCGAGCGCGGTTAGTAGTTGGATGGATGACCATTTCAGCGACTGATTCGCGCTCCCACATTGTGTCATTGGGCCAGGCACTTCACCCCGCTTGCTTGCATGGGGGGCATGATGACGCTGTGTACTGAGGCATACTGAATGTCGATGGTGCACATGTCTTCAACTAATCTAACCCTGCCTGTGCCGCAATGCAGAGTTCAGAGTTACGATGTTGGGGAGCTGACCGTTGTTGCTCGGTGGTCCTCTCTGGGTACTCCGACTTCCTCCACCCGTAAAACTGTCACCGACATGATATGACCCTGGCTGTTAATGTGTTGTTAAACCCTAATAATAAAAAAAAAAAGAATACTGTAAACATTGAAACTCTCAATTCAACAAATTCAGATTGACCGAACTGAAAAACTTCAGAAACAAAATGATTCACGATTAGACCCAATCTATTTTTAGCTCACCTGCTTCAATGAAAGTGGTGAGCTATGATGATGGCTTTGTGTCCAGTTGTGTAAGTCAGACCTCGCATTCTTTAAAATGCAGGAGGGCAAAAAATCGCTCCCCTCGCATGCCTTAGGCGAGCGATTGGCTCTCCTCAAGCTTACAAAAGCTGAACGTGGCAAAATGAAGTTTTAATATTGATGAATTCTGCCTTGTGGGCTTTATACATTTTATTTGGTGCTGCTAACAAGGTAGTCTCTGTGAGATCCTACACTGCCCCTCCCACACCAGCCGTCAACTTGATGTAGTGTGGCCGTCTTACTGAGACCACTAACATAGCAGAGATCTGAAAAGATGTTGGTTTTTGGAATAGGCTGTTATGATAATCATTATTTTCTGAAGCCAGGAGGACTAGTTTTCGCCTTCCTCAATTTTTTTAAGGCGAGCAGTATGCGAGCAGTATGCGAGCGAATAAATCACTCTCCTGAAAATGCCAGGCCCGGTAAGTTTGTGTTTAGGTCATTTTTAGCCGTATCTCTCACCCGATCAGCTTCAAATTTCATACATGGCATTGGAGTAATGTTTAGATGGGAGCTGTTCAATATTTTCGAATTTTGTTGAAAAACATGGTCAGTGTGCAGAATATGACTACAACATTCCAACTTGTTATGTAGGGCTGTCACGATTAATCGATTAATCAAATTATTGATCAGTCACGGTGAAATCGATTAGTATTTTTCGTTGTCAAATAATCGGTATGAAAACATATTCTATTTTCAATAAACCCTTTACCCAACGTAATGGCCAAAACTGGCCAGTTCTATTCACAAAAATCACTATTTTAATTTTTTTTTTTTTTAAATTTTTTGCCTCAAAACATAGCTTATGATCTCTCATTGGGACGAACTGGTTGGGCTCATTCCATTGAGGGGTCGTAAGCTATGTTTTTGATGCAAAAAATTTGGCTATTCAAGAATTTTATTTACAAGTGTCATCTTCCTTTCGTGTTAGCTAAAGGGTTAATACCTTGTATTCAGTAGATCCAACACAGCCATTTAATCTGTAATTTATTGTTTGACTGAGCTCTGTGAGCTCTGCTCAAAAGATGTAATAAAATAAATGCTCTTTTTGTCTCCAGAATACAGGAAAATGACCATAACCCTGTTAATTAATACTCCTGTTAATTGAATGTTTTTCAACAGCAAATCAGCTATTCAATTAACAGAGTTCCACATTATACTCTAGTGCAGACTGCCCTGGAAACATAAATTGAAGGGCTCTACTTTATGCTTCCTGAGTCTCTTGGGATTAATATTCCAGAATTTCTCACACCAGGTGGAACCCTGATTGGTCCAGTGTTCTGTGTTATTAGCATTGGTAGGTGCACCAGGATGACCAAGGTTTGGCAAAGTGTGGGGTGACAAATTTTGTGTTTTAACCCTTTACGCAACACAGACGATATCAAAATTTATTATTTTAAATATCATTTTAAAAACATTTTCAATACATTTCAACAAAACCATATCATGTGAGCCCTTATTGGAATGAGCTCGACAAGCTCGTTCCAAAGAGAGGGCACATGATATGGCTTTGTTGAAATGTTTTGAAATTATTTTTAGCTCACCTGACTGAAAGTCAGGGTGAGCTATTCTGATCACTTTTCGTCCGCCGTCCGGTGTCCGTCATGCGGCGTGAAGGTGGTGTTTGGGCCTTTTTCTCCCAAACCACTTGCTGCATATTAATGAAATTTCATGTGAGTAGGGGTTATATAAGGGCATTTTGATTTTTTGTCAAATTAGGTTTCGGCTCATATTGAGCAGAGGGATGGGGCAAAAATGCTCCAATTCTAAAAAAATCTTCTTCTCAAGAACCAGCAATAGCAGAGACTTGATATTTGGTATGCAGCTTCCTTTTGAGGTGTAGACTCAAGTTTGTTCAAGAGAAGTTCGATGGGCTATGTTTGACGATGTTAACGGAGGAGCAAAATTTTTTGCCCCGCCCCAAATTTCTATTTTCCAAACCGCGAGGCCGATTTGAACCAAATTTTACGTGAGTGCTTATTGGGTCATAAGTACCTAATTTATGCAGAAATTTTTTTTTCCCATAGCCCCGTGGGAACCACAGGAGCCAAAAATAGAAAAAGATTAAAACTCCCATATCTCCAAAACTACAAGGCACCGAGAATTCTTATTTGTTGTGAAGCTTCCTTAGGACCAATAGAATGGAATGGTAAAAAAAAATTGCCATCGGTTTTATCATGGGGTACTTTTTGGGGACTTTGAAAAAGTGCTGAGTCTGAATTTTTTAACACTGTGGGTAATGGGAAAAACATAAGACTACTTTTCTCCCAAACCTCTGCTCCAAAAGCTTTCAAATTTCACATATAACATCTTTGGAAGATTGTTTCACATGTGTATTGAAATCAATTGCCTGGGTCGATATTTGGGCTCTCTATGGGAGGTCAAATGTTTAAATTAGTGCAGTATGAGGAGTATTTTTTAAAAATCTTCTTCTTCAGATCTACCAATAAGAATCTTTTGATATTTGTTATGCAGCATCCTTAAGGGGGTGAGATTCAAGTTTGTTGAAGCCAAGTGCCTGGGTTCATATTTAGGCTGAAAATTTGGGGTCCAGGTGGAACTTAGAAAATTTTGGACCAAAATCCGGAATTTTTTGGTTTTTTTATGTGTGTCAGTCAATTTTAAGACAAAAAATTTTTTTTTTTTTTTTTCCCCTGAAAATTTGAGGTCCGGGTGGGACTCAGAAAATTATGGACCAAAATCTGGAAATTTTTTTTTTTTGTTTGTTATGCGTTTCTGTCAATTTTGTGACAAAAAATTTTTTTTTTTTTTAACACCGAAAAATTTTTTTTTTCCCTGAAAATTTGGGGTCCAGGTGGGACTTAGAAAATTTTGGACCAAAATCCGGAATTTTTTTTTTTTTTTGTTTTTTATGCGTTTCTGTCAATTTTAAGACAAAAAGAATTTTTTTTTTTACACCGAAAAATTTTGGACCAAAATCCGGAATTTTTTGTTTTTTTGTTTTTTATGCATTTCTGTCAGTTTTAAGACAAAAGAAAAGTTTTTTTTCCCCTGAAAATTTGGGGTCTGGGTGGGACTTAGAAAATTTTGGACCAAAATCCGGAATTTTTTTTGTTTTTTTTATGTGTGTCAGTCAATTTTAAGACAAAAAATTTTTTTTTTTTTTTTACACTGAAAATTTGGGGTCCGGGTGGGACTTATAAAATTTTGGACCAAAATCCGGAAATTTTTTTTTTTGTTTTTTCTGTGTTTCTGTCAATTTTAAGACAAAAAATAGAGGATATTCACGAAAATTTGATGAATACCAAAAATATCTCGTTCGTGGCTACAAGAAATATGAGGATCTTCACTCGCGACGCGGTATTCATCAAATTTTCGTGAATTTTCTTTTTATTTAATGCTCTGCGACTACAAACTCTCCAATTTGTGGCCTTTATTTGCCATTAAGGCGCAAAATTTATGTGCCGAACCGGCGTCCATACAAAAATTACAACAACCAAACTCCAACCATTGGAATGTGTGAATATCCGCACAAAAAGTAGTCCCGTCTTATTTCTCCCCTAACTTTACGATTTACCAAGGCTGGCGAATTGAAATAATCGCAATGTGTTTCGAAGAAATAGAACAATAACAAAAAACACCACTTTCTTATTTTCAATAACAAGACACGTCATTTTATTTTTTTTGAACTCAATGCACTGAAGACGTGTGAAGTTGAACTGAAGAAATTTGAAAGTGATTTCGGCTTTTCGCTGGAAGGTGAATGAGAAAGTCAAACTTTGAAACCGCTGATTTAATGAATTGATTTAGTCACTGTCACTATCAATTATTCGAATTCGTTTGTATTTGGGACTCTGGAATTCATTACTGATGTGCTGACTCGTTTAAAGTACATGTGATTCGTCATCCGAACCTACGATGAAATATCGATTTCTAAATATCATTTTGATATTTCGTTTTGCCGACCGACAGGGGAATATGACTTAATTTTTCAGCGTGAATTGATGCCTGAGCATTAAATAAAAATTTTTTTTTTTTTTTTTTTACCCTGAAAATTTGGGGTCCGGGTGGGACTTATAAAATTTTGGACCAAAATCCGAAAAAAATTTTTTTTGTTTTTTCTGCGTTTTGGTCAATTTTAAGACAAAAAAAAAATTTTTTTTTTCCCTTGAAAATTTGGGGTCCGGGTGGGACTTGGAAAATTTTGGACCAAAATCCGGAAATTTTTTTTTTGTTTTTTATGCGTTTCTGTCAATTTTAAGACAAAAAATTTTTTTTTTTTATACACCGAAAATTTGGGGTCCGGAAGGGACTTAGAAAATTTTGGACCAAAATCTGGAAATTTTTGTTTTTGTTTTTAGCTCACCTGAGCGAAGCTCAAGGGGAGCTTTACTAATCACTTTCTGTCCGTCGTCCGTCGTCCGTCCGTCCGGCGTTAACTTTACATTATCGACTTCTCCTCCTAAACCACTAGCCCAATTTTATTCAAATGTTGGCTAAATGTTTATTACCTAATGCCAATTCAGATTTGTTCAAATGAAGTTGCCCCTCCTCCTGGGTGGTGCCACGCCACCAAGGGGCACCAAAATCTTTGTAAATCTTCTTCTCATGAACCAGCAGTAGCAGAGACTTGATATTTGGTGTGCAGCTTCCTTTTGAGGTGTAGACTCAGATTTGTTCAAGAGAAGTTTGTGGGGCTATACTTGGCGTTGTTATGAGAGGGGCAAAATTTTTTGCCCCGCCCAAAATTTCTATTTTCCAAACCGAGAGGCTGATTTAAACCAAATTTTATGTGAGGGCTTATTGGGTCATGAGTACTTGATTTATGCAAAAAAAATTTTTCCCGCAGCCCCGTGGGAACCGCAGGAGCTAAAAATAGAAAAAATTTAAAACGCCCATATCTCCAAAACTGCACGGCACTGAGAATTTTTATTTGGTGTGCAGCTTCCTTAGGACCAACAGAAAGGATTGGTAAAAAAAAATTGCCATCGGTTTTATCATAGGGTACAGTTTCGGGACTTTGAAAAAGTGCTGAGTCAGCACTTTTTAACACTGTAGGCAATGGGAAAAACATTAAAAAATCTTCTTCTCCAGATCCAGCAGGCAGAATCTTTTGATATTTGGTATGCAACATTGTAGGGTGGATCTGATTCAAGTTTGTTCAAATCGGCCCCCTGGGTTCATATTTGGGCTCAGTATAGGAGCCCGATTTCGAACTTAGTGCATTTCAGGCAAATTTCTTAAAAATCTTCTTCTCCAGATCCAGCAGGCAGAATCTTTTGATATTTGGTATGCAACATTGTGGGGTGGATCTGATTCAAGTTTGTTCAAATCGGCCCCCTGGGTTTATATTTGGGCTCAGTATAGGAGCCCAAATTTGAACTTACTGCATTTCAGGCAAATTTCTTTGAAAATCTTCTTCTCCAGATCCAGCAGGCAGAATCTTTTGATATTTGGTATGCAACATTGTAGGGTGGATCTGATTCAAGTTTGTTCAAATCGGCTCCCTAGATTCATATTTGGGCTCACTATAGGAGCTCGAATTCGAATTTAGTGCATTTCAGGCAAATTTCTTCAAAAATCTTCTTCTCCAGATCCAGCAGGCAGAATCTTTTGATATTTGGTATGCAATGTTGCAGGGTAGATCTGATTCAAGTTTGTTCAAATCGGCCCCCTGGATACATATTTGGGCTTACTATAGAAGCCCAAATTCGAACTTAGTGCATTTCAGGCAAATTTCTTAAAAAATCTTCTTCTCCAGATCCAGCAGGCAGAATCTTTTCATATTTGGTAAGCAACATTGTGGGGTGGATCTGATTCAAGATTGTTCAAATCGGCCCCCTGGGTTAATATTTGGGCTCAGTATAGGAGCCCGATTTTGAACTTAGTGCATTTCAAGCAAATTTATTAAAAAATCTTCTTCTCCAGATCCAGCAGGCAAAATCTTTTGATATTTGGTATGCAACATTGTAGGGTGGATCTGATTCAAGTTTGTTCAAATCGGCCCCCTGGGTTCATATTTGGGCTCAGTATAGGAGCCCGATTTCGAACTTAGTGCATTTAGGCAAATTTCTTAAAAAATCTTCTTCTCCAGATCCAGAAGGCAGAATCTTTTGATATTTGGTATGCAACATTGTGGGGTGGATCTGATTCAAGTTTGTTCAAATCGGCTTCCTAGATTCATATTTGGGCTCACTATAGAAGCTCGAATTTGAACTTAGTGCATTTCATGCAAATTTCTTAAAAAATCTTCTTCTCCAGATCCAGCAGGCAGAATCTTTTCATATTTGGTAAGCAACATTGTGGGGTGGATCTGATTCAAGTTTGTTCAAATCGGCCCCCTGGGTTTATATTTGGGCTCAGTATAGGAGCCCAAATTTGAACTTAGTGTATTTCAAGCAAATTTATTAAAAAATCTTCTTCTCCAGATCCAGCAGGCAGAATCTTTTGATATTTGGTATGCAACATTGTGGGGTGGATCTGATTCAAGTTTGTTCAAATCGGCTTCCTAGATTCATATTTGGGCTCACTATAGAAGCTCGAATTCGAACTTAGTGCATTTCAGGCAAATTTCTTAAAAAATCTTCTTCTCCAGATCCAGCAGGCAGAATCTTTTGATATTTGGTATGCAACATTGTGGGATGGATCTGATGCAAATTTGTTTAAATCGGCTCCCTAGATTCATATTTGAGCTTACTATAGAAGTTCGAATTCGAACTTAGTGCATTTCAGGCAAATTTCTTAAAAAATCATCTTCTCCAGATCCAGCAGGCAGAATCTTTTGATATTTGGTATGCAACATTGCGGGGTGGATCTGATTCAAGTTTGTTCAAATCGGCCCCCTGGATTCATATTTGGGCTCACTATAGAAGCTCGAATTCAAACTTAGTGCATTTCGGGCAAATTTCTTCAAAAATCTTCTTCTCCAGATCCAGCAGGCAGAATCTTTTGATATTTGGTATGCAACATTGCGGGGTGGATCTGATTCAAGTTTGTTCAAATCGGCCCCCTGGATTCATATTTGGGCTTAATATAGAAGCCTGAATTCGGACTTAGTGCATTTCGGGCAAATTTATTAAAAAATCTTCTTCTCCAGATCCAGCAGGCAGAATCTTTTGATATTTGGTATGCAACATTGTGGGGTGGATCTGATTCAAGTTTGTTCAAATCGGCTTCCTAGATTCATATTTGGGCTCACTATAGAAGCTCGAATTCGAACTTAGTGCATTTCAGGCAAATTTCTTAAAAAATCATCTTCTCCAGATCCAGCAGGCAGAATCTTTTCATATTTGGTAAGCAACATTGTGGGGTGGATCTGATTCAAGTTTGTTCAAATCGGCCCCCTGGGTTTATATTTGGGCTCCGTATAGGAGCCCAAATTTTAACTTAGTGCATTTCAGGCATATTTCTTAAAAAATCTTCTTCTCCAGATCCAGCAGGCAGAATCTTTTGATATTTGGTATGCAACATTGTAGGGTGGATCTGATTGTGATTCATGAACGTATTTATTTGTAAAGTTGATAGAATCTTACACAAAATTTGCAGAAAAGATCTACTATAGAAGGGGTGGTATCCAGGGTGAACCGTTTACCCAAATCTAGCAGTACTAATGCATTATTCACACAAATCTTCGTTCAAATTTTATGACCCCTCATTGGAACACACGCATTCAGCTCATTCCAACAAAGGTCATATGCCATGTTTTCGAGACAAAGGAATAAAAATTTTAGTTATTCATGAAATTTTTAGGCAACTGTTGTCTGTTATTCACATTGCTTCATGAAATTTCAGTACTTTTAGAAGTTACCTCAGTAATCAAGGGTTAATTCCCCTTAATTAAATGTCACTCTAAAAAACAACCACTTTGCATATCTTACCTTTTTACCAGCATAACTGCCAAAACTTGTCAGCATTCTTCGCAAAAATCGCTATTCAAATTTTAATTTTTGTCTCTTAAACATACATGTACTTATCGCTTGTAAATACCCCATTGGAATGAGCTTTTTGAGCTCATTCCAATGAGAGGTCGCACACCATGCTTTTTGAGTCAAAAAAGCAATTTTTTTAGTTATTCCAGAATTTCGTACGTAAAACACAGCTTTATGACTTCACATTAAAATGAGCTCTCTAAGCTTGTTCCAATCAACATTCACGCACTATGTCTTTCACACAAAAAATAAAATTTTCCATTTATTCAGGAATTTTGTTTGCAAGAACACTCTTACCCCCCCCCCCCCCCCACACACACACACACAAACACACACACACACACACACACACAAACACAGACACACACATCTAAAAGTTCGTCAGCAAAAAAACAGTTACTTCAATTTTTAAATGCATTATAGGAACAACTTGCCTAATCAAATTTAAATACTTTTGCATCATTCTGTATCTAGAACAAACCATTTACCATATCTTTACGCAAAATTCTCCAGCATCATTCACAAAAAAACACCATTATTTATATATTCACATTTCTGTCTCAAAAATATACCTGATCTTCCCATACCCCTATTGGAATAAGCTGTTTGAGCTTGTTCCAATGATGATAAAAAAAAATAAAATTTGTGAAAATTTTTGTTTTCTTGCATGCAAATATATACATGTAGCACATGGAAGATATCCACAGTTGGGGAGAGATGTCCAAGGCTATCTCTTCACATTCCTTGTTTGTGCTTCATGCTAAACCAGTTTGTCTGCAGAGATAAATTTGCTTTATTAAAAATCATTGGAGATTGGCCACACACCAATGATTTTAAATAAAACTAATTTTAGGTAACAAATGTTGAACTTCAAACAAAATCTATCACTCAACCAGTTAATGTTGATGAGGCATGACATGGTGAAGGTGACCTAAAATACTTCTTAGAGTCACTTTGTCAGGTGAGCGATTAAGGCCACGTGGGGCCTCTTGTTTATGTATTTCGGTCAGTTTTAAGACAAAAAAAAATTATTTTTTTTTACCCTGAATATTTGGGGTCCGGGTGGGACTTCGAAAATTTTGGACCAAAATCTGGACATTTTTAGCTCATCTTGACAAAGTCAAGCTGAGCTAATCTAATCGCTTCCCGTCCGTCGTCCGTCGTCTGTCGTCCGTCGTCCGTCGTCCATCAACACCATGTTTTGGTCTTCTCCTCCAAAGCCACTGGGCCAATTCAAGTGAAAGTTTGTGTGAGTGATGGTCCCAAAGGGGCATTTCATTTTTGTTCAACTCAGTATGCCCGGCCCCATAGGGAGGGAGTGGGGGAAAATGCTCCAAAATATTTTTAAAATATTCTTCTCAAGAACCAGTGTGTGCAATGACTTGATATTTGCTGTGGAGCTTCCATATGAGGTGTAGAATCAAGTTTGTTCAAACGAAGTTCGTAAAGTAATATTTGGCTTTGTAATAGGAGGGGTAAGATTTTTGGCCCCGCCCAAAATTTCTATTTTCTGAACCGATGGTCCGGTATGAACCAAATTTGGTTTGTGGTAGTATTGGGTCATACGTACTTGACCCATGCAAAAAAAAAAAATCCCGCATCCCCATGGGAACCCTGGGAGCTAAAAATAGAAATATTTTCAAACGCTCATATTTCCCAAACCCCACGGAACAGAGAGCTTTTATTTGGTATGAAGTATCCTTATGACCAGTAGAATTGAATGGTAAAAAAAAATTGCCATCGGTTATGTTAGGGTGTTCTGTAATGGGCATCGAAAAAATGCTGAGTCAGGATATTTGCAAAAATTTAAAAAAATCTTTTCTCCAGAACCAATCATCAGAATCTTTTGATATTTGGTATACAGCATTCATAGGGGGGTCAGATAAAAGTTTGTTCAAATAAAGCTCATTGGTTCATATTTGGGCTCTCTACAGGAGCCCGAAGTTTTAACATAGGGTAATATGGGGAATATTCTTAAAAAATCTTCTTCTTCAGAACCACCAGTCAGAATCTTTTAATATTTGGTATACATCATTGTTATGAGGGTCAGATTCTAGATTGTTCAAACCAAGTCCGTAGGTTAATATTTGGGCTTCCTACGGAAGCCCAAATTTTATCTTTGTTCGATATGGAGGGTAATTTAAAAAAATCTTCTTCTTCAGATGCATCAGTCAGAATGCTTTGATATTTGGTATGCAACATCTCTATGGGTGTCAGATTCAAGTTTGTTCAAATCAAATCCCTAGGTATATATTTGGGCTCACAATGGTAGCCCAAATTTTTACTTAGTGCAATATGAGAAAATTTCTTTAAAAATCTTCTTCTTCAGATCCACCAGTCGGAATGCTTTTATATTTGGTATACAACATCTCTAAGGAGGTCAGATTCCAGGTTGTTCAATTCGAGTGCCTAGGTTAATATTTGGGCTCCATATGGGAACATGAAATTTAACTTAGTACAATATGAGGGAATTTCTTCAAAAATCTTCTTCTTCAGATTCACTTGTCAGAATGCTTTCACATTTGGTATACAACATCTCTAGGGGGGTCAGATTCAAGTTTGTTCAAATCGGATCCATAGGTCAATATTTGGGCGCGCTATGGTAGCCCAAATTTGAACTTTGTGCAATTCGAAGAAATTTCTTTACAATTTCTCTTCTTCAGATCCAACAGTCAGAATGCTTTCATATTCGGTACACAACATCTCTAGGGAAGTCAGATTTAACTGTGTTCAAATCAAGAGCCTGGGTTAATATTTGGGCTCTCTATGGGAGCCGGAATTGGCCATTTTGCTGAAGAATTAAAAATTTTGTATTCAATCCACATAGGTTGTATCAAGGGGCTTCATAGGGGAGCTCTGCATTTTACTTATGATCAGCTGAAGAAAAGGTATGATGCCCAGATTATTTTTGTCACTCCTGAGGGACTCAAGGATTGACAGTGTAGCCTATGGAGATGGCTTGCTTAATGTAGACTCATTCTTGGACTCTGTTTAAATTGTGTTCTGTACAAGATGAGCGCTTCCGCCCCAGTGGGGCCTCTTGTTTTTTGTTTGTTTTTTATGCATTTTTGTCAGTTTTAAGACAAAAGAAAAGTTTTTTTTTCCCCTGAAAATTTGAGGTCCGGGTGGGACTTGGACCAAAATCCGGAAATTTTTGTTTTTGTTTTTTATGTATTTCGGTCAGTTTTAAGACAAAAAAAAATTATTTTTTTTTACCCTGAATATTTGGGGTCCGGGTGGGACTCAGAAAATTTTGGACCAAAATGTGGAAATTTTTTTTTTTTGTTTGTTATGCATTTCTGTCAAGTTTGTGACAAAAAAATTTTTTTTTTTTTTTTTACACCGAAAATTTTTTTTTACACCCTGAAAATTTGGGGTCCGGGTGGGACTTAGAAAATTTTGGACCAAAATCCGGAAATTTTTTTTGTTTTTGTTTTTTATGCGTTTCTGTCAATTTTAAGACAAAAAGAATTTTTTTTTTTTTACACCGAAAATTTTGGACCAAAATCCAGAAATTTTTGTTTGTTTTTTATGCATTTCTGTCAGTTTTAAGACAAAAGAAAAGTTTTTTTTCCCCTGAAAATTTGGGGTCTGGGTGGGACTTGGAAAATTTTGGACCAAAATCCGAAATTTTTTTTTTTTTTTTTTTATGCGTTTCTATCAATTTTAAGATGAAAATTTTTTATTTTTTTTACACTGAAAATTTGGGGTCCGGAAGGGACTTAGGAAATTTTGGACCAAAATCCGGAAATTTTTGTTTGTTTTTTATGCGTTTCTGTCAATTTTAAGACAAAAAAAAATTTTTTTTTTCACCCTGAAAATTTGGGGTCTGGGTGGGACTTGGAAAATTTTGGACCAAAATCCGGAAAATTTTTTTTTTGTTTTTTTATGCGTTTCTGTCAATTTTAAGACAAAATTTTTTTTTTTTTTACACTGAAAATTTGGAGTCCAAAAGGGACTCCGAAAATTTTGGACCAAAATCTGGACATTTTTTTTTTTGTTTGTTATGCGTTTCTGTCAATTTTGTGACAAAAAATTTTTTTTTTTTTTACACCGAAAATTTTTTTTACCCTGAAAATTTGGGGTCCGGGTGGGACTTAAAAAATTTTGGACCAAAATCCGGAAATTTTTTTTTTTTTGTTTTTTATGCGTTTCTGTCAATTTTAAGACAAAAAGAATTTTTTTTTTTTTTTTACACCGAAAATTTTGGACCTAAATCTGGAAATTTTTGTTTTTGTTTTTTATGCGTTTCTGTCAATTTTAAAACAAAAATAATTTTTTTTTTTTACACCGAAAATTTGGACCAAAATCCGGAATTTGTTTTTATGCGTTTGTGTCAATATTAAGACAAAAAAAATTTTTTTTTTTACCCTGAAAATTTGGGGTCCGGGTGGGACTTGGAAAATTTGGGACCAAAATCCGGAAATTTTTTTTTTTGTTTTTTATGCATTTCTGTCAATTATAAGACAAAAAAAAAAATTTTTTTTTTTTACACCGAAAATTTGGGGTCCGGAAGGGACTTAGAAAATTTTTGACCAAAATCCGGAAATTTTTGTTTTTGTTTTTTATGCATTTCGGTCAGTTTTAAGACAAAAAAAAATTATTTTTTTTTACCCTGAATATTTGGGGTTCAGGTGGGACTTCGAAAATTTTGGACCAAAATCCCTAATTTTTTTTTTGTTTTGTTTTTTATGCGTTTCTGTCAATTTTAAGACAAAAAATATTTTTTTTTTTAAACCGAAAATTTGGGGTCCGGGTGAAAGTATTTTGTTTGGGAAAAAAATCTGTTTTTTTATGTGTTTATCTCAATTTTGGGACGTAAAAGTGCAGGAACTGAAAATAGAAGGAAAATCCTGTGTATTGTGTGGGCACAATCACTTCATCTAGTTGGTATATGCTTTTCTTAGGAGGGGCATATGCAGCTTATTCAAGTCAAGTCCCTGGTTTGATATTTAGACTACCATGTCTGGTGAACGCCCTCAGGCCCCCTGGGGCCTCTTGTTTTTCTTCTGCTGCTGAATTTGCATGTTACGCAAGCATTTGTGGTTGATTCATTGGGTAAAGGGTTAATTAACAATCCTCATTCAATTCAATTCATGTTTCAGCCAACAGTTGTCCTGGTGATGAAGATAAGATTATAAAACTACAGGAGGCTTTTAATGAAAGTTTTTTAGACTACCAAATAAGTAAGTTTTCTTTGATGCAATATATCCCACTCTTGAATACAGTATGACAATGAGAGTTCAATGTATCGTTAAACCCCAATATACAATCCCACTTAATTCTTTACTGGTTAATGAAATACCCTCCCAGTGGGAAACCTGTGAAGTGGATCAGTGTTTGTATACTGTTGTTGACAAGGTAAATATTCATTAGTAGTATAACAGGAGCTGGTTACCATTGTCCAGGGTGAGAAAGTGGATACCATTATTATAACTGATTGGCTTTGGGTGAGTTTAAGCAATTTTGGGTGACTGCAAGCCGAGAGGTACTCAGTTCGAATCCCATCTGTGGCAACCGCGTTATGTCCTTGGTCAAGACACTTAATCCCAATTACCCACATAGGGGCACGGTGGCATTGTGTACTAAGGTGTACTGTACGTCGATGGTGCACTTGTCTTCAACCAATGCTAACCCTGCTAGTGTGGAGTTAGTATGTTGGGGAGCCTGACAGTTGCTTGCCGTTGCTCAGTGGTTCTCTATGGGTACTCCAGCTTCCTCCACCTGTAAAACTGTCTGACACGAGATGACCCTGGCTGTCGAAAGTGTCGTTAAAGTGCCAGTAAATAAATAAATAAATATCAGTATATAAAAGATATTACAATAAGCATCATCCTTTGAGTGGAACAATGCGTCAGCTGCAATGCTTTAGCATTGCAGATCGTGCCTTGTCAGGGGCACACTTGAGGGTACACAGGGGCTGATATTTAGCCCCTTTCACAGAGGGAAAAAGGTAATTTTTTTCCCAGTTTGATGTCCAAATTTCCCTATTGCCTCACATTTTAACCAGTCATAAATATGTTATAACTATGGTAATTAGGAATAAATTTGAGAACAATTAACCCTTTACCTAACGTGAAAAGCAGACGACACTTTCAAAAATAATTCTTGAATAACTAATTTTTTTCATTTTTTGTCTCAAAAACATAGGTTATGACCCCTCGTTGGAACGAGCTCGTTCCAACGAGGGGTCATAACCTATGTTTTTGAGACAAAAAATGAAAAAAATAGTGAAAATTAATTGGCGATTTTTGAGAATAGCGCTGGCCGGTTTTGGCCGTTACGTTAGGTAAAGGGTTAACTGGTTGAATGCTAGAAGCCACTATCAGGGTTTTCAGAAAAATGAGGGTACCAGAGCAAAGGCCGACATTTTCCTTGCTCCTGTTTTTTATTTTAGTCAAACGCAAATAATATTTTGCTTATATAAATTTGTTTTATTACAGTTATTTGAGAGTGTCTGTGAGCGTAGTGCCCGTCGGCATGGTGCCTGTGAGCACTCTCCAATAATCTGTAATAAAATAATTTTGAATAATTCAGACCACCAAAAATAATCTAGCCCTTAACCAGTTAATCTAAGAATAACACTTGAACAGAGTTTTTAAAGTAGTGATGGACGATATTAGCCCAAATAATAGCCTTGGTTTTGGGGAAAGGAGATCGTGATTAACAACATAATCATGATATTGTTCTCTTGCGAAGCTTGTTTTTATTCTGGTAAATAGTGTTAATACAGTTTAGTGTTTGGATGCAGTAGACTCAGCTGCATTAACCAGAAATACACTGGGCACATATACTTCCTGTCTCAGTTTAATAATAACTTTGTGAATTTTTGTCTGTGCATGGTCTGCAGAACATTACTTTCTCCTTTGGGACATATTAGAAAGTAATATTCATTTTTCAACTTTTTACCTCCCTTAACCCTCTACCTAACATGAAAAGTATATTAACCCTCTCCTTTGAGTCATCCCCTAACCACATGTCCTTCATTCTCCCATCCCACTTCTCCATTATACTCCCCGTGAATCTTGTTCTTTTAGACTGGTATTTTGGGCATTCTATAAGAAAGTGTTCCAGGGTCTCCACCATGCCCACTCCTTTTCACTGTTTTTCCTAATTTTTCCCCTCAGCTCCAGGGACCGCGACCTCAGCTTGAACAACAGTGACCCCCCAAAGGTGCCATCAAGGTACTCTTCAAAACCAGGCTTCTCTTTATCACGCAGACCACCCAAAGATCTCTTTGATTTGACCCCCTCTCGCCAATTACGGTTACAATCCTCCATGACCCTTTCTCTGACGATCTTTTTGCCCTGGTTTGCCCCAACGTCAAGGTCCGAGATCTCCATTGAGTAGTTTTCTACTAGCTCCCTCACATGGACCATCCACCCCGTTTTGATATTTGAGTTGAAAGTTCTCAGGAACATTACACCATCGGCTATCGGGGAGATTTACCAAATAATTAAGATAACCGAGTTTCAATAGGTCTATCCTGTCCTTGATCCTCATCCACCCAAGCTCACCCCTGATTGCTTCTAGTGCTGCGGCATTACTCGAGCATGTTATCCATTGGCCTGCATCGTTCTGCAGGATTTCCAAGCTCTTAACAGCTGTCTGGTTTAGGGGTACAACTTCCGTACCGTATGTTATACTTGGCAAACCCACCATTTCCCAAATGGTTTTCCCCACGAAAACCTTATTGAAATTGTTTCTCCCTATAAGTTTCATTTGGTTAAGGATTCGCTTCCCCTTCAGAATCAATTTATTTGTGTGTTTTCGGTAGATGCCTCTTCCTGTGATGTTTATATTTACCCCCACATAGTCACTAGTCTCTTCTACACTAAGAAGTCTACTGCTACCTTCCAGAATGCAGAACTCCCCCACTCTCCACCTTCGAGTGGGGTCCACTTTGCGGCTCACGGGTATAACTTTGCTCTTGCTTTCATTAAGTTCGAGTCTCCATTTGCTCCCATATTTCCCAACAATTCCCAGCATCTTCTCTAACCCCTCTTCGCTTTCTGACACTAGCACCATCATGTTAGGTAAAGGGTTAACAGGGTTTCACTGTATAATCTATTATATGAGGCTTAATTTTTTTCAAGAACACTCTTCAGAAAAGTACTTTATAAAATTTCCCAATTTTGGACCTCGCAACGTGAAAATTCACAATTGGAAGGAAACTGGACTCTTTCCCAAAAAGAGTGTGTGGGCCCATTCTTGTTCCACTCAAGGGACAACATATTAGTTTGTTTGGTTATTGAAGTTTACTGACACTTTCAGCAACCAGGGTCGGTAACCGGCTCTCGTCAGATCACCAAAGTTAAGCAACGTCGAGCCCGGATAGTCCTCGGATGGATGACCATCTGAGCAATTGATTGGGACTCCTGCACTGTATCCTTGGGTGAGGCTCTTAACCCTGATTGTCCACATGGGGGTACAATGACGCCATGTACTAAGGCGTACTGCACATCGCTGGTGTGCATATCATCAACCAATCTAACCCTGCCTGTGCTGCAGTGTGGAGTTACGATGTTGGGGAGCTGGCAGCTGCTCGTCGATGTTCGGTGGTTCTCTCCGGGTACTCTGGCTTCCTCCACCCAGAAAACTGTCCTGGTCATGATTAGCCATTGTGCATAAGTATGTGACCTTAAACATCAATAAATAAATAAACTTATGGGAGGGCGCCTCTAGGCACTTTCCTATAAATGGTAACAAGACAAATCCGTCAGACAAAATAATTGCACTTCAAAAAGAATATGGAGACTTTGAGCTGTGGTACCTGCACTTCAAAATAAAGTCCAAATTTGGACTTGCAGCACTCTACCAGTTAATTGGATATTGTCTAATGCAATAACCGTCTTAATTGCATATAATTTACCATTCCTTTTGTACAAATTTTACCTATTAACTTAATATGGGTTATAGATTAAGTCCCTGTTAATTGAATAAAAAATGTTGTGATTTTAAAAAACATTCTGCTCAACTCGTTACCCAACGAATCAGTCACATAATATGCAAATTCAGCAGCTGAATAAATATTGTTTTTCAAAAAAATTTCAACAGAACCACATCATGTGACCCCTCTTTAGAACGAGCTCATCGAGCTCGTTCCAATGAGGGGTCACATGATATAGTTTTGTTGAAATCTTTTGAAAATTTTAAAACATTTCTATTTAAAGTAATACATTTTGATATCGTCTGCATTGGGTACAGGGTTAAACCCCTCAAATTTCCAAACCAAATGGATCAATTCGACCTCAGTACTTCCAACAGAGGCAATTGTTCTGTTATATCTTGCTGGACAAGATGTTATAAAATTCCCCATGCGAATTCCAAGAAGTGAAGGACTCAATCACCAATGCTTGGAGTGGAAGTCCTCTAAAATGGGAAATAAATGATTGATTAAACTTTGCTTTCTCTTCACGATTAGCCATTATGCAGAAATATTGTGACCTTAAACACCAGTTAATAATAATATTATAGCATGCAGACTTAGTTTGTCACCAGATTGAAGCAAAATTACCAAATTATGGTTAATTGAATATCCCTGTTAATTGAATATTTCTGGTAAAATGGCCATTCAATTAACGGTGATCTAGTCACCAACGACTGTGGAGAGAGTCCTCTAGTGGGCTGTAAATTTATAAATGATTGGCTGTATAATTGAAGAAAGGCCTTGGTCATCAACAACTGTGGAGAGAGTCCTCTGTAGTGGTCTGTAAATTTATAAATGATTGGCTGTATAATTGAAGAAATGCCTTGGTCACCGATGACTGTGGAGAGAGTCCTCTGTAGTGGGTTGTAAATTTATAAATGATTGGCTGTATAATTGAAGAAAGGCCTTGATTACCAATGACTGTGGAGAGAGTCCTCCATAGTGGGCTGTAAGTTTATAAATGATTGGCTGTATAATTGAAGAAATGCCTTGGTCACCAATGACTGTGGAGAGAGTCCTCTGTAGTGGGCTGTAAATTTATAAATGATGGCAATGTAATTGAAGAAAGGCCTTGATTACCAATGACTGTGGAGAGAGTCCTCCATAGTGGGCTGTAAATTTATAAATGATTGGCTGTATAATTAAAGAAAGGCCTCGGTTACCAATGACGATTGAGAGGCCTCCATAGTGGGCTGTAAATTTATAAATGATTGGCTGTATAATTGAAGAAAGGCCTTGATCACCAATGACTGTGGAGAGAGTCCTCTGTAGTGGGCTGTAAATTTATAAATGATTGGCTGTATAATTAAAGAAAGGCCTCGGTTACCAATGACGATGGAGAGGCCTCCATAGTGGGCTGTAAATTTATAAATGATTGGCTGTTTAATTGAAGAAAGGCCTTGATCACCAATGACTGTGGAGAGAGTCCTCTGTAGTGGGCTGTAAATTTATAAATGATTGGCTCTATAATTAAAGAAAGGCCTCGGTTACCAATGATGATGGAGAGGCCTCCATAGTAGGCTGTAAATTTATAAATGATTGGCTGTATAATTGAAGAAAGGCCTTGGTCACCAATGACTGTGGAGAGAGTCCTCTGTAGTGGGCCGTAAATTTATAAATGATGGCTGTATAATTGAAGAAAGGCCTTGGTCACCAATGACTGGAGAGAGTCCTCCGAAGTGGGCTGTAAATTTATAAATGATTGGCTGTATAATTGAAAAAAGGCCTTGGTCACTAATGACTGTGGAGAGAGTCCTCTGTAGTGGGCTGTAAATTTATAAATGACGGCTGTATAATTGAAGAAAGGCCTTGGGTCACCAATGACTGTGGAGAGAGTCCTCCGTAGTGAGCTGTAAATTTATAAATGATTGGCTCTATAATTGAAGAAAGGCCTTGGTCACCAATGACTGTGGAGAGAGTCCTCCATAGTGGCCTGTAAATTTATAATTGATTGGCTGTATAATAGAAGAAAGGCCTTGGTCACCAATGACTGTGGAGAGAGCCCTCTGTAGTGGGCTGTAAATTTATAAATGATGGCTGTATAATTGAAGAAAGGCCTTAGTCACCAATGACTGTGGAGAGTTTCCTCTGTAGTGGGCTGTAAATTTATAAATGATTGGCTGTATAATTGAAGAAATGCCTTGGTCACCAATGACTGTGGAGAGAGTCCTCCGTAGTGAGCTGTAAATTTATAAATGATTGGCTCTATAATTGAAGAAAGGCCTTGGTCACCAATGACTGTGGAGAGAGTCCTCCATAGTGGCCTGTAAATTTATAATTGATTGGCTGTATAATTGAAGAAAGGCCTTGGTCACCAATGACTGTAAAGAGAGTCCTCTGTAGTGGGCTGTAAATTTATAAATGATTGGCTGTATAATTGAAGAAAGGCCTTGTTCACCAATGACTGTGGAGAGAGTCCTCTGTTGTGGGCTGTAAATTTATAAATGACTGGCTGAATTCTTGTGTTACAGTCAGAATAACAGCCATAAATGTTGAAAATGACCTTAAACCTCAATAAGAGGGCTCTCGGAATTTTTGATTTGATTTGATTCAGAGTGAGGATTTTGATTCAAATTAAACTTTGAATCAAACCTCACCACTCTTCAAGTTGTAAAAATTGCCAGACTTCACTCAAGTTCAAAGTAGTAGATGATGAAAGAAGAGTTGCAGAGGAATAAAGACTTATTGGAATCTGAGAATATCTAGACGATTCAAAAATATCCAAATCAGAGCAACTCGAATCAAATCATGCGGGCGATTTTGAATTGAATTGAATTTTGAAGCTTTGCAGTCCTACCCAGTACAGTAGGAGTGCGGTGGCTCAGTAGGTAAACGCGCAGGCTGCAAGCTGAGAGGTCCTCGATTCGGGGTCACCTGATATGGTTTTGTTGAAATTTTTTGAAAAATAATATTTTTTCAACTGCTGAATTTCAATATTACGCTGGCGGATGCGGGCGATTCGTTGGGTAAAGGGTTAAATGCCTGTATTGGATTTACTGAGGCCAAATAGATCTATAAACAAAGGAAAACTTGGGAGTGTCGGGGTAATGGTTACAAGATTTTTTATTCAATTAACAGGAGTTTACCTCTATAACCTATATTCAATTAACAGGTCAAATTTGTACTGGAGGTATGGTAAATGGTTTTGTGTTGGGAAATATTTAATCAAAAGGGTTAACGGTATTCAGTTAGGAGATATCCAATTAAGTGGGCTCGACTGTATAAACATTCATTTCCTTTAAGGCCTTGCAAATCACACATTTTCAATTCGAAATGAATTTCGAATCGAATCACATCTATTATTTGAAATCAAATCAAACCTCTAATCGAATCATTGGTGTCCTGAAGATGACCAATGGGGGTCAGGGTACTCTCTATAAACGTGATTTGTTCGATAGTGATGGCTCAGGTGCAGACTTATAAAATAATCCATGCCTTGATAATGTAGTTGGAATATTACCCTGTATTATAGTTCATCGTCGACATTGCTTGGTGACCTTAAATTTGCATTCAACAATGGTAGGGACTTGTGATATAGGAATTAGCATGGCTGGAGGCATGAGTCAAGATTTTATTTATGTTAATGTATTGGAAGTTAGGCCACACAATGTAGATCTTCTGTTTCTCCGGACATTATTTGTAGAATTGCATGCGGCGAGCGTTTTTTTAATTTTATTTTTAGCTCACCTGGCCTAAAAGGCCATGTGAGCTTTTCTCATCACTTGGCATCATCCGTCGTCTGTCGTCTGGCGTCCATAAACTTTTCACATTTTCATCTTCTTCTCTGCATCCGCTGAGCCGGTGTGAACCAAACTTGGCAGGAATGGTCTATGGGAGGTCCTCTACAAATGATCCTCATTTTGTTCCCATTGGATAAAAAACACGGCTTCCAGAGGCATTCTTTGATTCTGGTTGGTGGATTTTCAAAAATCTTCTCCTCTGAAACTGCCTGGCCAAATGTTTTGAAACTTCATACAAATGATGACTGGGACCCCCTCTACCAACGATCTTGATTTAATGTTGATCGGGTTGTAAACATAGCCACAATTACAGCTTATAGTTACTATAGAAACCCTATGGGAAATCACCTTTTCCTCTTCTTCTCTGGAAAAACCAAGGCGATGTGAAAACAAACCTGGCAGGAATAGTCTGTGGGAGGTCCTCTACAAACGATGCTCATTTTGTTCCTGTGGGTTGAAAAACGTGGCCGCTAGAGGCATTCTTTGATTCTGATTGGTGGATTTTCAAAAATCTTCTCCTCTGAAAATGCCAGGGCAAATCTTTTGATACGTCACATAAATGATGACTGGGACCCCCTCTACCATCGATCCTAATTTAATGTTGATCGGGTTGCAAACATGGCCACAATTGTGGCTTATAGTTACTATAGAAACCCTATGGGAATTAACATTTTTATCTTCTTCTCCTGAGCTACTGAGCTGACGTGAACCAAACCTGGCAGGGATGGTCTATGGGAGGTCCTCTACAAATGATCCTCATTTTGTTCCTGTGGGTTGAAAAACATGACCGCCAGAGGTATTCTTTGATTCTGATAGGTGGATTTTCAAAAATCTTCTCCTCTGAAACTGCCAGACCAAATGTTTTGATACTTTACATAAGTGATGACTGGGACCCTCTGTACCAACGGTCCTCATTTAATGTTGATCGGGTTGTAAATATGGCCACAATTGCGGCTTATAGTTACTATAGAAACCCAATGGGAAATCACATTTTCATCTTCTCTGGAACTACTGAGCCGTCGTGAGCCAAACTTCGCAGGAATGGTCTATGAGAGGATGGAAATATGTGGCCACCAGAGGCTGTATTCTAATGCTTAACCCAATGCCTCTCCTGTCTGCACTAAGATCAGTACTGTCGGCAAAATACTTGTTTTGGAGAATCTGGTAAGGGTTGGCTCCAGTTTTTTCTCCACTGAGAACTGGGGAAAAAAAAAAAAAAAAATATTGTGTATACAGTACAAGTCAAAATAAGCTGTAGCATAACTGCAATAAACTAAGAAGACAGCAGCTTCTGCCCTGACAAGATCAGAATCTGACATTTTCTGGAAAAGCTATCAGTGAGAGCTTTCCAGAAAATGATGTCAGCTTCTGGTCTTATCAGTGTAGGAAGAGAAAAGATACATAGTTTATAGAATTATCCTACACAACTTATTTTGACTTGTACTGTAAAACAAGTGCAACTGTAGGTTGATATCTTCAGCTGTAATGTAATTATGTTAACAGATTGTTTTGAAAATCTAGGTTACCTTTGTTCATTATCTTGCAGTCATGTCAGCTCAGATGACAGTAATTATTGTATATCTTTTAAGATTCCTGTAACCCTTTACCTATCCAAAAGTTATTTTGAAAGAGAATACTGTCTGAAAAAATTGTAATTTTCAAAATATTTTAACCCTTTTTTTTTTTACTGATTTTTTACCTGCGTCGCCAACTGCAGAGCAGGTCTAGTAACCGCTCGACTCCGTCCGTCAGTCTGTCCGTCCGTCAGTTCATCCGAAACACTTCTTCCGTCAAAGTTTTCTTGGCTTCTATGAAAGGGAATGATTTTATATCTGCCATGCAGCCACTTCCTGTTTGCCGATACTTTGAAGTCTGTTCATCTCTGCAATCAATTGCATGCAGCGACGCAGGTCCAGACCCGGTATTGGTCTTGGCTTGTTTTTGTTGAATCAGAATTCATAAATGTGTGCATTTTCAAGAAAATCTTTTTTGAAACTACAAGGCCAAATGGTTTGAAAAAACTTAATGTGACTGATGACTGTAACCCCCTCTGCCTCTGATCCTGATTTTAATCTTCATCGGGTTGCGATTATGGCTGCAATTGTGGCTTATAGTTACTATAGAAACCCTATAGGAAATCACATTTTCATCATCTTCACTGTAAGTACTGAGCTCATGTGAACCAGACTTGGCAGGCATTGTCTATGAGAGGTTCTCTACAACTGTTACTCATTTTATTCCTGTTGGGTGAAAAAAACGTGGCCACCAGAAGCATTCTTTGATTCTGATTGGTCAGTTTTGAAAACTATTCTCCTCTGAAACCACAGGACCAAATGTTTTGAAACTTTGCATGGTTGATAACTGGGACACCCTCCACCAACCTTCCTCATTTTAATGTTGATCGTTTTGCAAACATGGCCACGATTGTGGTTTATAGTTTCCTATAGAAAAAACCTATAGGAAATCACATTTTCATCTTCTCTCTGGAACTATTGAGCTGACGTGAACCAAAACTTGGCATGAATGGTCTATAGGAGGCCCTCTACAAACGATCATCTTTTTGTTCCCATTGGCTGGAAAATATGGCCACCAGCGACATTCTATGATTCTGTTTGATGGATTCAAATGTTTTGAAACTTCACGTGATTGAAGACTGGGACACCTTCGACCAATGATCCTCATGTAATTTTGATGTAATATTGCAAACATGGCCACAATTGCAGCTCATAGTTACCATGGACAGCCTATGGGAAATCACATTTTTATATGTATTTCCAGGTGACCGATTACAGGTTCTGTAGAGCCTCGAGTTTATTTCTGTAATTATTTCTTTGCCATAAAAGGTTCATGTTCTTGGTTTATGTTTTAGGCCTCATAATCTACAGAGTAGCATGGGTGGTGGTGTATCTAGTCTCTTGAGAGCAAGAAGGCTTTGCAATGCTAAAGCATAGCAAAGCCTTCTCAGGGCTTGCCTTGAGTCGGGGCCAATCGGCCCCGGCCCTGAGATCGGCCCAGAGAGGCCCCTTCTCAGGGCTTTTTTTTCGGCCCCGACCTTTTTTTCTGTCTTGGCTCCCAAAATCTCAGTGTTGGTAGGTTTGGGCAACAAAATTTTGCGAGATTAATTTTTCCATTCACATCTCATTCACGCAAGTGTGATTACAATAGAAGCAGCAAATAACAGATAAAATAATAATACAAACTGTTTTTGTCTGATTCGAATTAACATCCACCTAAATCTGCATGAAAACTGAGAAAATCCCAGGATTAAACAAGAAAAAAACAAACACATTTATGAGACTTCGAAAGCACGCTTGTCAGCTAATGGGGGAATTCCCTTCAATCCCATAATACTATGCGCAGGTACATCCGATCCTAACATCTGAATAAATGCAACACTAGACACAGAAACGGCCGTCAAAATAAATGTACGAAATAAAATAAAATGTGTACCTGTGTCTACGTGGAGAGGTGGGGTGCATTCCATTTCTGAAATATCCAAAGCTGTGGGGAATTTTCATGGATTGAAATTATTTAAACAGTAAACTGAAATGTTTTTTTTTTCAATTTTTTTCTTTGAGACAACCCTTCCATCGAAAATACACACCCCACAATATGTACGAAACGTCCTAAAATTTTATCAACAAAAAATCCAAAATGTCTATGTACGAAACGTCCAACACCCACATGATGGGTCCAAGTCGTTTCGTCCCCATGATTTTTTTTTCTAAGCAAAAGCAATCAACTAAGGTCGCCATTGGAAAGAATGTAACAACATAAAATTACCCCAAAAGGCCCTGACCTCAATATCTGGGGGACTTTTTTCAGGTCCCCAGCAGGCCCCGACCTCAACATCTGGGGGACTTTTTTTAGGCCTCAAACATTTTACTCAAGGCAAGCCCTGCCTTCTTACACTCAAAGGACAAATTTATACTTAGATGTTCTCTGTTGAGTCATGATTTCATTTGAATTTTCTGTACCGAGTTCATTAAAATCGATCTGAGCCAATGTTTATATCGGCTCAGATCGATTTTAGTGAACAAGATTCAGAAATTTCACATCAAATCATGACAAATTTGAGATTCTTTTTTTCACATCATGTGTAATTTAATCTTTTAGCAACTAACGTAATAGCTGGTCAGCAGTGTTTACAAAAATTGCTGGCCTTATTTTATTTTATTAGCTCACCTGACTGAAAGTCAGGGTGAGCTTTTCTGATCACTTTTCGTCCGTCGTCCGGCGTCCGGCGTCCGTCGTCCGGCGTGAAGGTGGTGTTTGGGTCTTTTTCTTCCAAACCACTGGCCGCATGTTAATGAAATTTCATGTGAGTAGGGGTTATATAGCGGCATTTTGATTTTTGGGCAAATTAGGTTTCGGCTCATATTGAGCAGAGGGGTGGGGCAAAAATGCTCCAATTCTTAAAAAATCTTCTTCTCAAGAACCAGCAATAGCAGAGACTTGATATTTGGTATGCAGCTTCCTTTTGAGGTGTAGACTCAAGTTTGTTCAAGAGAAGTTTGTAGGTCTATACTTGGCGATGTTATGGGAGGAGCAAAAATTTTGGCCCCACCCCAAATTTCTATTTTTTAAACCGAGAGGCCAATTTGAACCAAATTTTATGTGAGGGCTTATTGGGTCATAAGTACCTAATTTATGCAGAAATTTTTTTTCCTGTAGCCCCGTGGGAACCACAGGAGCTAAAAATAGAAAAAAATTAAAACGCCTATATCTCAAAAACTGCACGGCAGTGAGAATTTTTATTTGGTGTGAAGCTTTCTTGGGACCAACAGAAAGGATTGGTAAAAAAAAATTGCTATCGGTTTTATCATAGGGTACTTTTTCGGGACTCTGAAAAAGTGCTGAGTCAGTATTTTTTAACACAGTAGGCAATGGGAAAAAAATAAAGAATTGTTTTCTTCCAAACCACTGCTCTAAAAGCTTTCATATTTTACATATAACATCTTTGGAACATTGATTCACATATTTGTAGAAATCAAATTCCTCGGTCCATATTTGGGTTCCCTATGGGAACCCAAATGTTCAAATTAGTGCAATATGAGGGATATATTTTAAAAATCTTCTTCTTCGGATCCACAAATCAGAATCTTTTGATATTTGCTATGCATCATCCTTAGGGGGGTGAGATTGATGTTTGTTCAAGCCAAGTCCCTGAGTTCATATTTGGACTCCCTTTGGGAACCCAAATTGTAACTTAGTGCAATACGAGGTATATTCTTTTAAAATCTTCTTCTTCGCATCCACCGGTCAGAATCTTTTGATATTTGGTATACAGTATGCTTAGGGAGGTGAGATTCAAGTTGTTCAAGTCAAGTCCTTCGGCTCATATTTGGTCTCCCTGTGGGAGCACAAATTATAACTTAGTTCAATATGAGCAATATTCTTTAAAAAAAATTTTTTTTTCAGATCCACCAGTCAAAATCTTTTGATATTTGATGTACAGCATTCGTAGGGGGGGGGGGGCTGAGAGTGAAGTTTGTTAAAGCCAAGTCCCTTGGTTCATATTTGGGCTCACTGTAGAAGCCCAAATTATACCAAAATTTTTATTTTCCAAACCAAGAGGTCGATTTGAACCAAATTTGATATGAGGGCTTATTGGGTCACAAATACCTAATTTATGCCATAAATTGTTTTCCTGTCCCCCACGGCAACTACAGGAGCTGAAAAAATTTTTTTTTTTTGAATGCCCATATTTCCAGAACTACATGGCACTGAGAATTTTTATACAATGTGAAGCTTCCTTAGGGCCGGGAGAAAGGAATGGTGAAAAAAATGCCATTGGTTTTATCATAAGTACTTTTCCAGGACTAAAAGTGCCGAGTCATCATTTTTTAACACTGTAGGTAATGGGAATAACGTTGAATAATCTTCTTCTCCCAAACCACTGCTTCAGAAGCTTTTGTTTTTGGGTTCCCTATGGGAGCCCAATGTATAACTTAATTCAGTATGAGAAATATTCTTAAAAAATCTTTTTTTTCTGATACTCCTCTCAGAATCTTTTGATATTTGATTTTTAGTTTTCTTAGAAGCGGCAAATTGAAATTTGTTCAAGTTCTGGTTTATTGATAAAATTGGGCCCAGTAACCAATTCCTGCGTTCAAAGCCCTGTAAAGTGGGCAGTAATAGGCATAAACGATTGACCAAACCTGATATTATAATTATGCCTCTGTAATGATGTAGCCTTAGAAAGTGACCTTAAATTCCAATAAATAAATAGATAAATTATTGAGTACCCAATATGGGGATCTAACATATGAACACTCTGGGTTACTAAGTAGAGAAAACACTTTTATGTTGAAAAACTGATAATAACCACAAGGCAGAATCCCTTGCTATTTTGGTGATATGACTCGGCCAGTATCAGGTGAGCGCCCGTGGGGCCTCTTGTTTTTTTCAACATTGGCCTCCAAAACATAGCTTATGACCCTTCTTGGATCGACTCCAGGGCTCAAAATAAGCGGTGTCGTGTCGCTTTTTGCTATGAAAAACTTGCAAAAAGCTATACAATGCTCAATTATGTATAGCATTTTGCGATACAAGATAATCAACTGCAGCCTATTAGGCTGCAGTTGATTATCTTGTATCGCAAAATGTGAATGAAAATTTGCAAACAAAATTGAAAACTAGTTCACTGATAAGGCTTCCACGTTTAGACAAAATTGTAAACGTTTAAACGACTGTCTGTAAACGAAACGGAAACGTTTACATGTACCAACAATGCAAGTAATCAATATTTGATAGAAGTGTGTAATAATACACAGTAAGTTCATCATATCTTTGCATACAGGGCATACAATTTATGTTATTGAGACAGCCGATTTACAGTTCGTCCAAAAACGCCGTAGATGACGATCACAGCATGCAGATCCCGAAGGCAAAGTCGCTCGGTCTGTGGGGGTGGGGGGGGGGGGGGGGGGGGGATTCTGCCCCAGGTAAATTTTGAAATTTATGGGTGTATCTGAGCTCATTCTGGTGGATTCGGGGTGAAATTCCTTGTGTTTTTTCAAACAGTAATGTTGGAGCGAGTTGCCATGGCACACATTAGTGACAATACCGGACTTGAGAGTGGAGTGCAATGTCGCAAAAATAAACAGAGTCTACAAACCATGCTGCAGGGGAATCCAAATTTTCAAACACCACAAGTGCCAGTCTGTCAAACTCCATAAATCGATCCTCAGTTCATCCCATGTGTGAATAATAAATTAATAATCCATGTCAGGTGAACGAAATCATCGAGAACAATTGTGTATCACTTTGGGAATATATATGTAAATCCAAATAACTTAAAAAATCCCACACATGTTTCGAGGGAAACACCAAAGATAAGCACGTGCCATGCGGCTCATGTGACTGTGTCACATATGATATCACATGATTTGAAGATGATTTCGTTCGGTTACTGTGGTAGCGGCGCCAGTCAGAACCAGTACACAGTTTTTCTGAAGCATTACCAAAATATTGCATTGCAAAGTTGGAATTTTTTGTTGTTGTTTCTTTGACTTTCTGCATTAATCTGCAGATTTTGCAAGTGTTGATTGTGCCGATTGTAGCCCTGGCATACTTTACACTGTGTTCTGTACTAACTGTAGTGCTGATCCAATTTAACATCAATCCAAAAAGATGCGATTTCCTTGCACAGAATTGCAGACTGCAGAGATTCGCAACCCATCTCACCATCTTCGTGAATAAATGGGGGCGTGGGCTACTGGGCTACGTGTCAAGGGGTGGTTGCACACCGAGCAAGCGAGCATCGGCGCACAACCACCCCTCGACTCGTGGCCTGTGACCCCGTTCCCCCCCCCCCCCCCCATTTGGTGGAAAATATAATATATGTTTTGGTTTTTTTTATATATACAAAGGTTTATTAAGTCAAACAGTTCGTATCAAATACAAAACAAGCAATACGTGGATTTGTGTCCATATTACATCCTTTGATCCTTATTCTTTAATTTCTTTAACTACACTTTTCTGCAATGCCCCCAAAAAAGGAAATGTTAAATTGACCCCTTACCCAATGTAACGACCCAAACCTGCTAGCGCTATACACAAAAATTACTATTGATTATCATTTTTACTTTCGAAACATAGGTTATGAGTACTCATTGGAGCGAGGCTCAGCGAGCGCGTCAGACTAGTTTCAGTGAGGGGCATAACCTTTGTTTTGGAAGCAAAATATGAACTGTTTTAGTTACGCGAGAATTGTTTTACGGATATCGTGACTGTCGTGAATGTCGTCGTCTCAGGTCTGCTACTATGGTAAGTATGGTTAGGTATAATAGGTAAGGGGTTAACCCATTACCGGTCACAGTCACCTGTGGGTTCTGAACAACTTACATTTAGTGATTTATGCTACTGCTTCTACAGAGCCAGGATCAGAGTGTGAGCGCATTCAGCACAATGAACATCATTTGCCAACATTGGTTCAAGTTGCACCCTTAATCTGACCCAGTTAAAGGATGTTACATGAACAAACTTCAGCAAATGAAATTTTATCTGAGAGTAAGTTCAAAATGGAACCTAAAACATACAGTACGTCCCTCATACTGCTGATTGCTGAACTAAAAGTAAAAGACAGTATGTCTTAACACATCAAATAAATTTTCAATGAAAAGGTTGACATCTAACTTATGATTTCTTATCTAAAACTAAAAGTCATGGTCGGAAAGCAGTTCAAACTCCAAAGGACAGAAACGAGTGAAATTCAGTGAATCTAAAATAATTTCAAATTTCAATCTCATTATCCTGAATTATCCACAGGTGAATCCTGAGATGTGGCCCCGCTGGCCTGTAACTCTGGAAAAACTGGTAAATTTGGTAAAGGGATGTTTTCAAGTGGGTCTTTTAGTAACGCGGGAGTTGCGGTAGGAACTTGACTAAGACTTTTTACAGCTTGAACCCCTGGGACAACAGTAAAGTGATCTTCATGTCTGAAACGTCTGTTTAGAAATATTAGCTTATCCACCGAATCAGAATCTAATGAAGATCGTAGTTTAGTGACTGTCCCACCAGCAGTGGAAAACACTCGCTGAGAGGGAACAGAGGTTGCGGGCAGACACATGATTTTTCTAGCAAGTTTAGCAAGGTGTGGATACACATCTTTATGATTTTTCCACCACAAAAAGGGATTTTCTTTGGTTGGGACAGATTTTTCGGTCGAATACCGATCAACCTCCCTTTCAACAGAATTAGAGTCGACATCTTCAGAATCATCATTTGTGAAATATGACCCTAACAGAAAATGAATGTCATCTTGGTCAAGGCGTGAGCGTTTGCAGGAGTAGGGATTCTGTGTTTGTTTTTCTGGTCCAATCTGCTGAGTGTCCACTGTTGCCGTGGCTGTTGTTTCAACAATGCCCCCACCTAAGTCACCTTTCTGCCTATTCAGCTCAGACTTTACATTTATTAGAACTTTTTCGTGCTGTCCAGTTGAAAGAAATAAGAGTGAGTGGTATCTGAGATCCAAGAATGTTGCAGTCATGGTTGGCCCATTAAGAATGTCGTCACTGAGAAGATTGAACCTCTGTTGCAAATCATTAATGATAAACTTCTTAAATTGTTTTAATGGGGGGAGGTCACTCTCACAAAATTTCATGTGGTGGTTGATGATGCTGTACACTATAGGGAAAACCCTACTGACTGTTGGGTATTCTTCAGAACACATTATGCGTGTTGCCATGTACAGTGGTTTAAGGACTGGCACTAATCCCTCCATGACACCCCAATGGTCATTTCGTAAGTCAAGAATACGGGCATCAGAAACTTTTGTGATATTAGAATCATGAAGTATTGCAAAAATTGGCAATCGCTGTTGCAGAAGACGTTCTAACATATCAAAAGTTGAATTCCAACGGGTTGGGACATCATTTATTAACTGAGTAACAGGCGTGCCCATTTGCTTTTGTCTTTCATGAAGCTCTCGTGTTGCGACTACTGATTTTCTAAAATGGGAAACAAGTTTTTTTGCACCGACAATCATGCGCGAAATGAGGGGTATTGCGTCAAATGCCCCACAGATTGACAACTGCAGGGTGTGTCCAAAACACCTTACATGTTTAAATTGTAGTGACTCAACACAAACTGCCATGTTTGAAGCATTATCAGTTACTATCCCAATGACTACTTCTTCCTTCACCCCAAACTCAGTGCACAATTCTAAAATCTCCTTTGCTGTATTCAAGCCAGTGTGGCGTTCATGTACTTCGCGCGTTGCGAGTACTACATTTTTATATTGGAAATCATGCATAAGGTAATGAGCAGTCATTGTGAGGTAACCTTCCATTGCCATACTGGTCCAATGATCAGATGTTAGGGCTACACCGGTTTGGTCCTTAATGTCATTAATCAGTAGGGCCTTCTCTCTCTCGTAGCTATGTTTGAGATAGTTTGAAATTGTCTGCTTCCCTGGGACTTTGAATGAGGGATTCATTTCATAGCAAAAATCCTTAAATCCACCACCTTCAACGATGCTCAAAGGGTGCAGGTCATGCGCACACATGGCCACAATTTTGCCTGTAATTTTCTGCCACTTATCACTGTTCAGTACAGGGGTCTTAAATTCAGTTATGCACGACTGGCGTGTCCTCTGCTGTGATTCCGAATCTGACAGGACAGATTTGTGTTTATATTTTAAGTGGTTCTTCATCGTTCCTGTACTGCCGCCAGCAAATGACAGTAACGTGGAACACATGGTGCATTTCACTTTTATCCCGGAAGTTGTTTCAACTTTAGTGAAGAACCTCCACTCATCGCTTTTCAGCTTTTTATCGTCGGTTACTTGAGACGCCATATTTATGAAATTCGTGTTGTGAAGGGACTCAAGGGAAATTACTCTATTAAAACTTCATTCCGTGTACACGTTTACCAGAACTGTAAACGTTTAATGCCCATAAACGAAACGTTCACGTTTATACGTGTAAACGTGGAAGCCTTATTCACTGATGCTTTACGTCTGATTGTGGAACATTCCAGGCATAACTCAGATTAACTCTCCATCAAGCATCATTTGCAACTTCATATGTAAGATGAATTCTATTGGTATAAATTCTTCCTGTTTTTACATTGCATAAAATGCCCATTAAAAATAACTTCAAGCCCATCAAATTAAAAATCCCAACTTCCATTTTGAGAACTCTATTAAACAACCAAGACGCCATTTGAAAATATCCAAGTCCATGCAACCCTTAAAGGCATTTCAGTTAAAGAAAAACATAGTAAATGCTTCATGTGTTGCAGATCATTTGGAAATGCCCAAAAATGGATGGAAACTATTCTATCTACTTAGAAGAATTCAATACAATTTTAAACAGCATAACATAACTCTGGTACACAAAAATAGCTATGTAATTTTTACAAAATGCTATTCATTTTTATACGCCTGTTTTGAAGAAACGGGTCGTATTATGATATACTGCTGTCTGTCTGTCCGTCCATCTTTCCGTCTGTCTGTCCGGTCACATGTCGTACGATAACTGAAGAACGCTTTGAGAGATTTTCGTGATTTTTGGGAAGGTGGTGTATATCGATAGAGGGAAGCTCCCTTTCGTTTTGTGTCGCCATTCGATTAGTCATTCCAGAGTTATGGGACTTTATTACACGTCATACGATAACTCGAGAACGCTTTGAGAGATTTTCGTGATTTTTTGGTAGGTGGTGTATATCGATGGAGGGAAGCTCCCTTTCGTTTAGTGTCGCTGTTTGATTAGTAATTCCAGAGTTATGGGACTTTATTACTTAGAAAATTGTTGATTTTTTACACTTCGTACGATAACTCAAGAACGCTTCGAGAGATTTTCACTATTTTTTGGTAGGTGGTTTATGTTGATGGAAGGAAGCTCCCTTTCGGTTGGTGTCGCCGTTTGATTAGTCATTCCAGAGTTATGGGACTTTATTTTTCACATGTCGAACAATAACTTGAAAATGCTTAGAGCAATTTTCATGATTTTTTGGTTGCAAGTATATGTTGAGAGAAGGAATCTTCCTTTCTATTTGTGTCGCTGTCCGATTTGTCATTCCAGAGTTATTGGACTTTATTCATCAAAATATAGACAATTTTCCACATGTTGGACTTTGAGCAATTTTCATGATTTTTTGGTGGCAAGTATATGTAACCTGACAAGTACACATGTATACTCATATTGTGTGGTTCCCTCTTGTATTTAATAACGGGCGTATCATGCGCTCATGGCGCAGCTGTTTATTTTTTGGAAATGTGTAGCATTTTGCTACGCAAAGAAAAAAAGTTATTTTGAGCACTGATCGACTCATTCCAGTGAGGGGTCATAAGCTAAGTTTTCAAGACAAAAAATGAAAATATTTATTTAAGAAATGTTTTCTGCAAATGTCGTCTGCTACTTGTATTAGGTAGACAGTTGATGAAAAATAAGAGAAGTTTAATTCAGTTTGATTTCTGAAACCGGGAGCGCGGTGGCTCAGTAGATAGAGGTGCAGGCTGCAAGCCGAGAGGTCCTTGGTTCGAATCCCACCTGCAGCAACCGCGTTGTGTCCTTGGGCAAGACACTTCATCTCCATTGCCCGCGTGGGGGCACGATGACGCCGTGTACTGAGACGTACTGCACGTCGATGGTACGCATGGCTTCAACCAGTCTAACCCTTCCTGTGCTGCAGTTCCGAAGTTACGATGTTGGGGAGCTAGCAGCTGCTCGTCGTTGCTCGGTGGTTCTCTCTGGGTACTCCTGCTTCCTCCACCCTTAAAACTATCACAGTCATGATTAGCCATTGTGCATAAATATGTGACCTTAAACATCAATAACTAAATAAATAAATAAATATTTCTGAAACCAACTCACACACAATGTTACCACATCAATTTTGACTTCTGATAATGTCTTTCCCACATTAAACGTGTTGTGAATGATATTTTCCATAATGACTATGATTATGTGATTGTGATAAAATAAAATCCTAGATTTTTTTCTTTTTAAGGAACACATGCTGACGGTGGCACAAGATACGGTGTCCTGCTTGTTAGAATTCCAGAACTGCAGTTGGCTGGCATGCAGCATAATCAAGCTGCAGAAAGTTTGGTTACAGAAAGAAAAGAACTCAAAATACCTCGTCTTTATAAAGAAATGTTTTTTAACAAGGACTGAATCATCTTTTTATCGGTTGTTTAGGATAATTCCTCTATGTTACAGTGCTATCACATTTAATTTTTAAATTTTGATTTTACATTTATCACACACACCTATTAACCCTTTACCTAACGAATCGTCCGCATCCGCCCACGTAATATACAAATTGAGCAGTTGAGAAAATTAAATTTTTCAAAATATTTAAAGAAAACCATATCATGTGACCCCCTCATTGGAACGAGCTCATTGAGCTCGTTCCAATGAGGGGTCACATGATATGGTTTTGTTGACATTTTTTTTAAAATTTAAAAAAATTTTATTTAAAATAATAAATTTTGATATCGTCTGCGTTGGGTAAAGGATTTCCACTGTTCTACTTGTGCGATAAAAATAAAGTTGTATATCGCACATGTGGTGATACAAAACATGTTCGATTTTGTTTCCAATGTAAACAGAGAAGAAAACCATCCAAATAAATCATGTCAATCATTGGTCGAATGCACTGGAGTCGAGATTGCTTGGAAATTCCAAGTTCCTCATTTAGATGTGTTTACCCATGATATTTAAACAGTCAGATTCGAGATGAAATACCACACACAATCTGGTTAAGCCTTCATTTGCCTCTCAACCACAGTTACTGGAAGTTGTGGCTGCAACCACTTTTTTCACCAATAACAATGAATGCACCACGTCAATCCTGACCACGTGTTATACATACAGTAGTCTATATAATATAGATAAGTAAAGAAAGCCTATTTTGCCCTGACCGATTCCCCCTTCCCAGTTCATTTGTGAATTCGTCAATTGAACAAAGATTCATCAACACAGTTTTCTTGTACAGCTATCCACAGGGTATTTAACTTCATGTTTATCATAAATTAATAATCAAATCATCATTCTACGGCTTCTTTATTTGATAAAAAAAACTGTTTTCAACTTTTTTGCCCGCGACTAGATGCCATTGGAACAACAATGATGACATATTCTTTCTGATGTCTAAAAATACCATCTAAAAATGATTGCAGAATATTGAAATGGAGCAAGTTCTTGTCACCTGCTTTACAGTGATAGTCGGCAAACTTTTAGACTGCAGTCGTATGTTTTATGCTGTTTATGATAGAAAAAGGAAGTACTTAGAAGTTGGACATCTCTGCAGCAGTATCTGCTTGTGCAGAAAATGTGCAGCTGATGTTACGGTGAGTTCAAAGGAAAAATTTAAATATATAAATAAAGTCTACCCCCATTTATACACCTCATTAGTGTTGCTTATTTCGTTCTCTCAGGTTATTTGACTTTGGAAATGTGCCGCAGTCTAGAGGTGGTGCCCAACATTCCCCAGATGTAGGCATATGACCCCCCACCCAGGTGGGGGAGGGGTCTAGACAATTTATTTATTTATCGGTGTTGAAGGCCACATATTTTTGCACAATGGCTAATCATGACCACAGCATGAGTACCAACTCAAGAACAGGGGTGAGCGTTAATAAGCCATGTTGCCCATTTTAGAGAGGGTTTGCACCTCCCAAGCATTGGTGACCGGGTCCTATTTTACCAGTAAAACAAAGCCTGTTTCCCGCAGTGAACAGGCACTGTTTCACTTCCCAGGTTTCCCGCAGGGAGGGGTCTAGACAATCCCCGGGCCAACCATATGGTTTGGCCAGATGTGTATAATTTTTGGTTTAATTGGAGAAAAGTCGTAATAGGCTTATCCATGAATCTAGAGGAAAGAAAGCCAGTAACTACGAGCAGCCAACTTAACCCTTTACCTAACGTGAAAAGCAGACGACACATGCAAAAAAAATTCTTGAATAACTATTTTTTTTCATTTTTTGTCTCAAAAACATAGGTTATGACCCCCTCATTGGAACGAGCTCGACGAGCTCGTTCCAATGAGGGGTCATAACCTATGTTTTTGAGACAAAAATGAAAAAAAATAATGAAAATTAATTGGCGATTTTTTAGAATAGCGCTGACCGGTTTTGGCCGTTATGTTGGGTAAAGGGTTAACATAAACTACAGATTCTGAAGATATCTTCCAATGATATAACAATACCACGAGTTTATGAGTTTGGAAGGCGTTACGGTTTATTACCGGCCGCCGAGAGGAATGAATAAAAGCTTGAGGGTTTATTACCGGCCCGAGAATCATTCACCCAGCGCTGCGTCTGAATAGTCTCTGCTTACAAGCCATGCCCCCCTCCCCCCCCACCCCACCCCCACCCCCCCATTCACAAGCTTCCAGTTTTACGTTTCACTCATCATGCAAGTAACAGGTAATTTTTGATGTAGCCAGTTCAAGTTTGGCAGTTGAGGAGGAATGTAGCGAAACTCGACCCACCCTGCCCTGCTCTCACTTTGTGTCGAGTCTCTCGGCCCCGAACTCACTTACATGAAGTGAGTTCCGGCCGAGAGCCACGCCACAAAGCCAAACAAGGTCTAGCCATAGCACAGATTTGTTTTCGAGGGGTTAGTTACAAGTTCGCAATTTCAAACCGAAAATTAGTTAGCGTAATCAATCACCTAGAACCTCTACAAAATTATTCCAGACTACCCTGGCACCCGTGCTGTGCCGCTGTTCTCGGGCCGGACTCACTTACAATAAGTGAGCCCTTACCGAGAACCTCGCCACAACAGTCAACCAAGGAACAAACATCTTCCTATGATTCCAATCCACCCTTAAACCGTGTTTTGTGTTAAGATATATGTTAGGACTAGGACTCTGAAACAGAATAGGAATTAAAAATACAAAAAAAACCCAATTCCACTAAATTATTAGCAAATTTATTCACAAATCCCCAAATCGTCTCTACCCTCCCACAATTCAGCAGTACATTCAGATTTACATTCAAGTTGTACAGACCAACTCATTTCATTCACCCTTCAAGGTGAGATCATAATTCCTCATAAAATAGTTACGTCCCCTACTAAAGAGGGGGAAAAACCCTACAATCTGGCACTTATGCCGCCTTAAAATATGCACACCAGACTACATGACTACTACCCTTAACTAAAGAAGGGGAGTCCAAGATACGGCAATACCAAATATTTACTTTCACATGTCACCCAGCAGAAGGGTTACTTCATTATTTGTGACCCACCTACCCTCCTAAATATTGCTAAATATTCACTGGGGGTAGCGTTATCTCAGTATTCACGTCTGTACATTCAAGCTAATGCCATAAAAGGAGAGGGGGGGGGGGGTACAATCCATCGGGCCACCGAAACTCGCCCCAAGCCGAAAGATCACGATTAGGCCATAGCATCCTATCGCAACAGCAATAAGATGCCCTGGATCAATCGTGAATAATCCTAGAACCAATTTAATATAGCCTTTTATAACATATTTCGGCTTATGGCGAGGATCGGTAAATTACATAAAATATGACCGGCCCCGGCAGGGTACAACTACGGAGAAATAAATATTCGACTCACCTATAGGAAGCTCCACACGGTTCTGATCCACTAGACTCCGATTCAGAATAATATAATATTGCAGACGCAATTATTTCGTGCGAAGTCAACACTGCCGAGCACGAGAAACTACATGTCTCTCACAATAGTGGTCAATGAAGTAAGAACCACTGATCCATAACGCTATCAGTTAATGATCAGTGTAACAATTTAAGGCCACCTCAGAGTATTTTAGCACTTTCAATACTGAAGCGGGCAAACACACACTCGATATGTACACACAGACCCATACCTACATATATATATAATATACATACATAGATATAGGCCACTGTGCACACACCGTGTGTGTGTCCCTTATTGTACAATTCCACTTTTTCTTACAGGAAGAACACTTGCAGCAGCAAGCAGAAGGGGTCATGGGGAACGGCATTCCCCCAAAAGCGTCACTGGTCTTGCCTCCCCACCGACTCCCAAACGCATGCACAAATGCCCGCAGTGGGTTTTCTAGAAAGGTTTTTCTTCTTTTTTTTTTAAAAAAGTGCCCCCGGGAAAGATTTTTGTCAGACCCTGAGATATCTTTATCGGCCAAGTGCTTCGTCTGAATAATATGTTTCTACAACAAGCCTCGCCACTCGCAATCCATCCCCCCCCTCCCCTGCTCCACCTTTCAATCACCATGTAGTGGGCCTAATATACTATTATGATTAATATTGTTCAGCATTAAATTTAAATGTTGTCCATGTCACGATTCCTAACTGGCATTGTAAAAAAGAAATGCAATAGAATTTCCATTCTTATACAGGCCGTGAGATCACTCTCACCCCTCCCTGTCTGTCATATAGGCCTATAGCCTAGATCTAATACTCTTTCCTCCCGCCTATACGTATTCCTTTCAAAGCTTCCTGAATTTTCAACTTCAGACAACAAGGTAGCACTGCCTTAAATTTACCACCAGGTTTTTATTAAAATTCGGATAAGTTGGTTGTGTCTTGACAATAAGTAGAACTCGAGGACAGGGGTGCAACAATTGTTTTGCAGGAAAGGCTCTTACATTACAGCCCACATCCATTCTTCTGTTCTGTCGTCTGCAGCACAAGAACAACGCAGTGCGTAGTTTTGCTTTCCGAGTTAACTTTTGTACAACCTAGCAATGAAATGTCACTCCATCATTGTTGTTCCAATGGCGTCAGGTCGCGGGCCAAAAAAGTCTAACAGAGAGTTTTTTTGTCAAATAAAGAAGCCGTAGAATGATGATTTGATTATTAATTTATGATAAACATGAAGTTAAATACCTTGTGGATAGCCGTACAAGAAAACTGTGTTGATGAATCTTTGTTCAATGGACGAATTCACAAATGAACTGGGAAGGGGTTATCGGTCAGGGCAAAATAAGCTTTCATTACTTGTCTATATTATATAGACTACTGTATGTATAACATGGGGTCAGGACTGACGTGGTGCATTCATTGTTATCGGTGAAAAAGTGGTTGCAGCCACAATTTCCAGTAACTGTGCTCTCAACATAGCTTACGACCCCTTCATTGCAGTGAGCTGAATAAGATCATTCCAAGGAGGGTAGCTACCAAGGAGGGATCATAAGCTATGTTTTTGAGGCAAAAATAGTTTTGCGACTATTTTGGGAAAGAGTGCTGGTCATGACCATTGTGTTAACCCTTTACCTTACCTGAAAGGCAAGACGACACTTGTAAATAAAATTCTTGAATAGCAACTTTATTTCCATCTTTTGCATAAAAAAAAATGGCTTATGACCCCTCATTGGAATGAGTTCAATGAGCTTGTTCCAATGGGGGGGGGGGGGGGGGGGGGGGTCATAAGCTATGTTTTAAGACAAAAAATAATGAAAATTGAATAGTGATTTTTATGAATAGTGCTGGCCAGTTTTGGCTGTTATGTAGGGTAAAGGGTTAATGGGAAAAAATGTAAAAAATATTGCTTTTATTATATGACCATCGCAATTAGTTTCTGGATATCTCTGTACAGCAGGGTAGTATCACAAAATTTACTCTCTGTGAACATCAGGCTGAATTAAGGTCTCAAGCCAAAAAAGAAAAAGGAAGCTGGAAATTAAATTGGCACACTGCATGGGATAGCATCAGCAAATTCACCCTCAGGGGACCACATTTTGCAAATGACAGGTTGCTTATATTCAGGCTTGCTTGTAGTTGATTATATAGTTTTTACTTGTAAATTATTTGTGGCTTAATTCTGTTCAATATCACTACAGTGGAGCCCACTTGAGTTTATTTATTTATTGATTGGGGTTTAACAACACTTTGGACAGCCAGGGTCACCTCATGTCGGACAGTTTTACGTGTGTAAGATGGGGTACGCAGAGAGTAGCGCAGAGCAGCGATGATTAACTGTCAGACTACCATCGTACTAACACCACAGAAACAGGGTTAGCATTGGTTGAAGACAGGTACACCATTCACTGTGCAGTATGACTTGCCCTCATGTGTGCAATCAAGATTAAGTGCCTTGCCCAAGGGCGCAACGCATTTGCCCCTGATGGGGATCGAACTGTGGACCTTTCACTTTGAAATCCAATGCCGTAACCACTGAGCCCCCACACTTCCTATGCTTACTTAAACCTTTACCCAACGAATCGCCTGCATCCGCCTGTGTAATATGCAAATTCAAAAAAATGATATTTAAAATAATAAATTTTGATAACGTCTGTGTTGGGTAAAGGGTGAAATGTATATCTCATAATTAGATAACCCTGTTAATTCAATATAGGGAGCATGATGGCTCAGTTGTAGACTGTTGGACTTGTATGCTAGAGGTCCCGAGTTGATCTCCATCCGGGACGACCCACGATGTGTCCTTGGGCAAGGCACTTTATCCCGGTTGCCTACACGGGGGCAAGATGATGCCGTGTACTAAGGCGTACTGCACGTCGATCGTGCACATGTCCTCAACCGCTGTAAGTCTACTTGAGCGGAGCTTGAACAGAGTTAGAATGTTGAGGCACTGACAGTTGCTCATCGATGCTCGGTGGTTCTCTCCGGGTACTCCGGCTTCCTCCACCCGTAAAACTGTCACGGTCACGATTAGCCATTGTGCATAAGCATGTACCCTTCAACACCAATAAATAATAATAATAAGGCCATACAAAGTTGATTGTCTGTTTCTCAGGCCATTTTTTCCCAAAAAGTAGGCGGGCGGGCGGTCTTTTTTTTTTCTTTTTATTTTCTCCCGAGAGGTTGTTTGTGGTAATTAAACCCCACCCAAACGCCTGGTGGACCACGCAAAATTTCGCAAATATATTGGTTATTTACCGTAGGGGTGTTGGGTCATAAATGAAGTGGGGTTTGAATGTTTGTTTTTTCAGTGAAATGTGAAAATTATGACACAGGACGAAACGCCTCGTGGGTGAAACGTCTCGGGATGAAAGTTTTGAAACGTCTCTGGGATAAATTAAATGTTGAAGTGCCAACTTTCACAGATTTATTTTACCCCCCCCCCCCCCCCCCAAAAAAAAAATCCTTTCACAACCTGCCTAATAAAATCGTGAATCGCAATTTTTCCCCATTATATTCAAAATTATCACAACCCATTTGAACAGGCAGTTCATCCATAAATCATATTTTTCGGAAATCTGAAAATGAAATACAAAATGAATGTTTGCGTGTTTTTATTAACCAATTCGACCGCACATACCTGCCTATATGCAATTTATTTTCAACTATGACTGTTACTTTTATATCAAGCAACGGTTACTATTAGTTATCCAATTATCCTGCATCTCAAATGCATTTATTTAAATTAACTGGGAAACTCGTAACGGTTTCAAATAACAGTACACAAATTCCCAATGACGGTCCATTTACAATACAAATGTTACTAAAAATAAATGCCAGGAGACTGTGTTCCATTCAACATAGCACCTGACTTTGCAGACTTTCTGAGGGTTGGTGCGAATCAAACATGGTGCAAATCGACCATTCCCCTTTGTGACTGTTTGTTGTCAGACTGAAAGATGCCTCCCTTCTTGCTGTCATTATGACTTACCTTTTACAGAATAAAACACTTTCCGTCGTGAATATTGCTAAAACCCACCCACTTTATTAAAGTATGATGTAGAAAAAGCTTGAAGTGTGTTAATTTAAAATTTGCGAATGCATCGATATTGATTTACCGAAATGAGCACAATATCTCCAATTTTTAAAAAAAATTTTTGGTGTCATAAAAAGGTTGCATGCACACCAAAAATGGCCATGCGCGCGGGCCTGAGAAACAGAGGTTCTTTTTTATGGCCTAAATACTGGAATGTAATTTTCAAACCTGAAATCTTAAAGTACAAGTTAAAATAAGTTGTAAGATAACCACAATAAACTAAGTATACTGCTGCTCCTGCACTGATAAGATTAGAATCTGACATCATTTTCGGGAAAGCTCTCGGTGAGAGCTTTCCAGAAAATGATGTCAGCTTCTGGCCTTATCAGTGTTGGAAGAGAAAGATACATAGTGGTTATCCTACAACTTATTTTGACTTGTACTTAAGTACAAATTTCACCTGTTAACCAGACCTAGCATTTTCAGGAGAGCGATTTATTCGCTCGCCTACTGCTCTCCTTAAAAAAACTAAGGAGGGCGAAAACTAGCCCTCCTGGTCTTAGAAAATAATGATTACCATAACAACCTATTCCTAAACCCCACATCTTTTCAGGTCTCTACTATGTTAGTGGCCTCTGTGAGATGCCACACTGCTCCTCCCACACCTCCGGGCCTTGTCAAGGCCCAGAGGTGTGGGAGGAGCAGTGTAGCCGTCTCACAGAGATTACCTGGTTAGCAGCACCAAATAAAATGTACAAAGCCCACTAGGCAGAATTTATTAATAGTACAACTTCATTTTGCCACTTTTAGCTTTTGCAATCTTGAGGAGAGCTAATTGCTCCCCTACGCCATGCGAGGGGAGCGATTTTTTAGACCTCCTGCATTTTTAAGAAGGCTAGGCCTGTGTTAACCCTTTACCCAATGCACAGATTATCCAAATTTATTATTTGAAACATTATTTTTTCAGTTTTTTCTTTTAAGAAAACTATATCATGTTGAACAAGCTCAACGAGGTCTATCCAATGAGGGGTCACATGATATGGTTTTCTTGGAATGTTTGGAAATTTTTTTTTTCAACTGCTCAATTTGTAAATTTTGTGGGTGGATGTAGTTTGTTCGTTAGGTAAAGGGTTATTTGCATATAGGTTACCCAGTAAACTCCTGTTAATTACCCTGACAGTCACCAAATTCCCTGTGTTTATAAACCGACTAATAAATAAAAATAAATAAATAAATTAAATGGATAGATTCTAAACTTTATTTTTTCAAAAGTTTTCAAAATGTAAAAAATGCTTTGTGAAATATTTCAGGGGTCACCTTGAGTCATTACATTTTATAGCAAAACGTTACCTGGCATTCTGCAATGTTTTGTAGTTATTTAGGAACAAGCTAAGATTGGGTTCAAAAAAGAGGCTTAAATAAAAATAGATAGGGCTTAAAAAAAAATAAAAATCTGTTTCTCAGGCCCTCCTGCATGGTCCTTTTGGCTGCCGCATGCTCTCTTTTTATAACCTATCCAAACTAAAAAAAAACAAAATAGAATTGATTATATCTGATATTTTACCCAAGTTAATAAAATTGTCCCTTGAGTGCAAGAAGGCTTTGCAATGCTTTAGCATTGCAAAGCCTTCTTGCACTCAAGGGACGTAATACACCACCACCCATGCTATCAAGTAGATTATGGGGCCTAAAACATAAAACAAACCAAGAACATGAACTTTTTAATGGCAAAGAAATAATTACAAAAATAAAAAATAAAATAAAAAAACGCCCGCACGCCTGCTATTTTACAAAAAATGGCCTGAGAAACAGAATATCTACTTTGTGAGGCCTAATGGACAGAATTCTTATATATTTTTACACTGTTAACATTTGTTGGGTTTAAATAAGAGATAAACATCTCAGAAGTAATATATTTATAACTCAGGGATGTGGCAACAGGAGGGGGGAAGAGGAGATCCCTCCTCCCAAATCCTTCCAAAATGTTCAATACTTAAGAGATTTTAAGCTTCAAATCACCAACAGTTGAAAATTTCATGCTAAATGTGAGTAGACTTTATGGCTTTTTATCAGTAGCCATTTATAACAGACATTTAGTGATATTTGGTAGATTTTATGGCTTTTTATCGGTGGTTGTGGCCATTTCTAACAGACAGTGATATTTGAACAACATCTGATTGGATTTTCTAACTGGAGTTATTATTTCAACCCATGACTGCAACATCACACCATCTGTAATGCTAAACCATTGCAGATTGCACCTTATTACACTCAAAGAGGTAGATTCCAACTCCATAACCCCAAAAAGTTAAAAATCTGTTTCTCAGGCCCTCATGGTCCTTTTGGCTGCACATGCTCTCTTTTTTATAACTAATGTAAACTTTAAAAAATAAAAATCAAATGTTTTATATCTGATCTTTAACCCAAGTTAATAAAATTGATAAATTTATCCTTTGAGTGCATTAAGGCTTTGCAGTGCTTTAGCATTGCAAAGCCTTCTTGCACTCAAGGGATGGAATACACTATCACCCATGCTATTCTGTAGATTATGAAGTCTAAAACATAAAACAGACCAAGAACATGAACTTTTGATGGCAAAGAAATAATTGCAAAATACAAAAAATAAAATAAACCGCCCGCCACATACAATTTTTAAAAAAATGGTCTGAGAAACTGAAACTTTTGTGGGGCTTTATATATTTCAAATACAAGGGGAGAGGGTGTATTTGGATTTCTTCACCAGTTGAATATTTACTGATAGTTCAGTTGGAAAATTCTTACTTTCGTTTGGAGGTGGGGGTGGTGTGTGTTATACAAATGGTTTTCTCAAAAGGTTGGATGGATGTTTAGCTGGAGGGGGGGGAGGGGTAATTGGAGGAGGGAGCACATACCCCAGACGAAGACCCTCTAGCCATGTCCCTGAGAAACCTACTGTACTGTGATCAAAAAAGTGCATGGTAGAGATTTTCGACCAGATTGTGACCTGGTCATGGTACGCACAAAATTCTCTGTCCAGTTTCCTAGCTTCAACACTGTGGAATCTGACCAATCAAAAATGAAAATTGAGAACACTACATATGTGGTAATATTTTTAAAATTATACAAGCTTCCTGATTGTTCAGTAACCAGTGCATCCAGAATGGCACATTTAACTCCAATTGGGGGGTGTACAGTGGTCAACGGCGTGCTTGAGAATATCATGCAATAGCTAAAAGGAGTGTACAGACATTCTGTGGTACATTTTGCCGATTTCCCTTTCACCCATCTCCTCAGACATTTTCATCAGTAATAATAAACATTCAGACTCGCAAACAAAATGAGAACAATATTGTTTCATGAGAATATTCTGAATATTTTGGTTGTTATATTAACCTGAAATAAAGCGTGTACATACCCCCAATGTTCGATTTTACTGTCGAGAAGAGGGATTCTGTTGTGGTGTTTCTACACTACAGATCCATTGTGGTTTCAAGAAACATGCAATCTCGTTATATGAATTGTCTCTTCAATGAATAATATTAATTTAAAGCACTTGTACAAGTTTGAATATACTGTTCCGGATTCTCAAAGACACTGAACACACCACTGTATCAAATAAAACTCCTTTAAAGTCAACTTGTTTCCCCACAATAATAATGTCATGTCATTTCCTAATGTCCTTGTCAGTGAATTAAAGTCTCCCAAATGTCTTGAGTTCAATTAAAGGGAAATATCTCCAAATCATTCTTGTTCAACAGTAAACAAAGAATGCTTCTTTAAGTTTCTCTCATTATTACTTTTATCAAGGTTTTCAACCCTGGAATCCCTTCGGGGATTGTAAAGTGGAGCCCATTTTATTGGATATCTCTTAACTGAATAACCCAGTTAATTGAATATAATTTCCCAACACAAAACCATGTGTCATACCAAATTTGACTTGTTAATTGAATATAGATTGTAGAATAAACTCCTGCTAATTGAATAAAATATCTTGTAACCTGTCAAGAAATTACCCTGTCTCTCCACAGTTTTCCTTTTCCTTTGTTTATAGATCTATTTGCCCCCAGTACATCTAATACAGGCATTTAATCTATTACATCTTGTTTGACAGAGCTCATGAGCTCTGTCAAACAAGATATAATAGCATAAATGTTTATCTCTAGAATACAGGAAAGTTACACAATCCCTGTTAATTGAATACTGTTAATTGAATACTTTTAACTGGCAAAGTGGCTATTCAGTTAACAGGGTTCCACTGTAAAATAAAACAAAATTCGACACACTGAAGGGAAAGGGTAATACATTTGTCACACATTGTTTCAGCAGGGTGTACAGGACCGTACTACCCTTCTAAGATTTGTATTTTCTTCGGCTTTCACAGGCCTGGCATTCTGAAAAATGCAGGAGGGCAAAAAATCGCTCTCCTCAATCAGCTTAGGAGAGCAGTTAGCTTTACACAGCATTTTAAGTATCCAGTTGAATGAACACATTGAAACTGAAACCAACAGACTACATCAGTGATTTTATTAACTTTACTAAGGTAAAGCGAAATCACTTAGACATCTAGATATCTCACCCAACAACCGAACACACACTTGACAAGACCTGTGTGTGTACCCAAACCTGTTGTCCAAGAAAGTCATACACCTACCACTACCACCTTCAACCCCCCAAGGGGGGTTGAAGGTGGTAGTGGTAGGCGTATGACTTTCTTGGACAACAGGTCTGCTTGAATCTACAGTCACATCCTGGTGCAAGTGCTTCAAGTGACAGGATAGTAGTAATGGTAGTATATTATAGTGTCATTATTCCTTGAATAATTACCCCTCAAACTGTGATGTCAGTTGTTAAACTTGAAACTGACAGAAAAAAAAATATTGCTGTGACCCATTTTGCTTCAAATGATTGCAACTGTGTTTGGGTATGGTTGCAGCCATTACCTTTTACCACTAAACCACTTTCAAAATGAAATTACGTGATGGTATGTGACTTCGAAGTTAAATTACATTTTTGCTTTACAACAAAAATTTAATGTGAGCATAATACATGTAATCTCAATCATCCCAGACCAAAATATTTAGGAGGGCAATATTTCGCTCTCCTTAATTCTTTCAGGAGGGCAGTAAGGAGAGCTAAAAAATCGCTCTCCTGAAATTGCTAAGCCTGCTTTCAGTCTCGGAAAATACAGATATCAGAAGGGTAGTACAGTCCTGTACATCCTGCTGAAACACCGTATAACTAATATTACATTCATTTGTTTTTCTTGATGTAGGCATGATTTCACAGTATTTTATTTAGGAAATCTCACCCCTCAAGTGAAAGTGTCTTGCGATCCAATAACAATTTGATCACAAAAGACACTTGTATTTGTTATAGCACTATTTATATATAGATATATTTTTCATTAGATTAAGGGCTATTTATTTTATTTCCATGTACCGTTATATGTATACACAAATTACCAATCAAATTGTAATTATTCATAATGGCAGCTATATATATATAGACAAAACGTGATGTATGTTTGAATCGGTGGATGTTTTACATAATGAGTTGGAATGGCGTAATCATATTTCGCGAGAGCTGTAGGCTTGGGCAAAATATGATTATGTCATTCCAGTGAGTTATGTAAAACATCCACCGATTCACACACACACACACACACACCGCGTTCTGTATTTATTACACATCCCATGCATTAAAATTCATTTAAATAAACACATTTTCTTTCCGATGTTTAAACCCAAAGGTTAAGAGTCTGTTTGTTTTGACTGGAGCTGTACTGATCAAATGGATCGATAAAAAATCAAAACATTCTCTTGGGAACAAGTGTTTGTAGAAATTTGTATCGCTGTTTCTCTTCGGCTTGTGCCCATTCACGCCTAACCATTTGGTGGCTATTACTGTACCAAATAAAGTTGACCAATTTAGATATAACGGGATCCACAAACCGAGACGGCCATGGGACTGGGTTAATGTTCTGGTAAACTAATTTTATGTGAACCAACTTTACTTTGGACGTTTTCATTTTCAGACTACGTGACACATGGTCAATAATTGTATATTGAAATTTGGAAACTTTCTAATGACACGATGGGAAAGGAACTAGTATGAACGGTGCTGGGAAAAAAGTTCCAGCTTGTACATCACCCATTGAATACAGAATCATTTATGTCATTGCGACCATTCCGTGAAATACAAAGGTTTAAAATTGAATGGATGTGTAATAAATACACCTGCAGAGTGTTTATTGTTTCTTCTGTGAATATCTCAGCATTCAAAAGTGGAAAAAAAATCTTTACCTGTTACATCGGGGACGTGGTGGCATTGTGGTAACCGGTTCTCACCAGATTACTGAAGTTAAGCAAGATCAAGCCCGGTTAATCCTTGGATGGGCGACCGTCTGAGCGGTCGACTCAGACCCCCATGTTGTGTCAATGGGAAAGGCACTTAATCCTGATTGTCCACATGTGGGTGCGATGACGCCGTGCACTGAGGCATACTGCACGTCGATGGTGTGCATGTCTTCTACCAATCTAACCCTGTCTGTTCTACAGTGCGGAGTTACAATGTTGGGGAGCTGGCAGTTGCTCCTTGTCATTGCTCGGTGGTTCTCTCTGGGTACTCCGGCTTCCTCCAACCGTAAAACTGCTACAGTCATGAGACCTTAAGCGCCAATAAATAAAATAGACGTGTTACATCACAAAGATTACAGATGAGTATAGATTTCCTGGGAGTGGTCCCCATGGAAATCCTAGGAAGTAAAGTAGGTTTTGAATATTGTGGTAGTCAGGCAGTTATAATGGCATAATAGGACCTGGTAACCAGTGCCTGGGGTGTGAGTCCTTTACTTCTATAATAGGATCTGGTAACCAATTCCAGGAGTGTGGTCCTTTACTTCTATAATAGGACTTGGTAATCAGTGCCTGATGGGCGAGTCCTTCTATAATAGGACCTGGTAACCAATTCCAGGAGTGTGAGTCCTTTACTTCTATAATAGGACTTGGTAATCAGTGCCTGATGGGCGAGTCCTTCTATAATAGGACCTGGTAACCAATTCCAGGAGTGTGGTCCTTTACTTCTATAATAGGACTTGGTAATCAGTGCCTGATGGGCCAGTCCTTCTATAATAGGACCTGGTAATCAATTCCAGGAGTGTGGTCCTTTACTTCTATAATAGGACTTTGTAATCAGTGCCTGATGGGCGAGTCCTTCTATAATAGGACCTGGTAATCAATTCCAGGAGTGTGGTCCTTTACTTCTATAATACAACTTGGTAATCAGTGCCTGATGGGCGAGTCCTATAATAGGACCTGCTAATCAATTCCAGGAGTGTGGTCCTGTACTTCTATAATACGACTTGGTAATCAGTGCCTGATGGGCGAGTCCTTCTATAATAGGACCTGGTAACCAATTCCAGGAGTGTGGTCCTTTACTTCTATATAATAGGACTTGGTAATCAGTGCCTGATGGGCAAGTCTTTCTATAATAGGACCTGGTAATCAATTCCAGGAGTGTGGTCCTTTACTTCTATAATAGGACTTGGTAATCAATGCCTGATGGGCAAGTCCTTCTATAATAGGACTTGGTAATCAATTCCAGGAGTGTGGTCCTGTACTTCTATAATACGGCTTGGTAATCAGTGCCTGATGGGCGAGTCCTATAATAGGACCTGGTAATCAATTCCAGGAGTGTGGTCCTTTACTTCTATATAATAGGACTTGGTAATCAGTGCCTGATGGGCGAGTCCTTCTATAATAGGACCTGGAAATCAATTCCAGGAGTGTGAGTCCTTTACTTCTGTGAATATCTCAAGTAAAAAAAATCTTCATCTATTACATCACAACGGTTACAGATGTGTATAGATTTCCTGGGAGTGGTCCCCCATGGGAAACCCAGGAAGTAAAGTAGGTTTTGAATATTGTGGTAGTCAGGCCGTTATAATGGCATAATAGGACCTGATAACCAGTGCCTGGGGCATGAGTCCTTTACATCTATAATTGGACCCGGTAAACAATTCCAGGAGTGTGGTCCTTTACTTCTATAATAGGACTTGATAATCAGTGCCTGATGGCAAGTCCTTTTATAATAGAACCTAGTAACCCATTCTGGGGGTGTGAGTGTTTTACTTCTATGATAGGAACTGGTAACCAGTGTCTGGTGTGTGAGTCCTTTACTTCTATAATAGGACCTGGTAACCAGTTCCTGGGATGTGAGTCTTTTACTTCTATAATGGGACCTGGTAACCAGTTCCTATGGTATGAGTATTTTACTTCTATAATAGGACCTGGTAACCCGTTCCTGGGGTGTGAGTCCTTTACTTCTATAATAGGACATGGTAACCAGTGCCTGGAGTGTGAGTTCTTTACTTCAATAATAGGACCTGGTAACCAGTGCTTGGGTTGTGAGTATTTTACTTCTATAATAGGGCCTGGTAACCAGTTCCTGGGGTATGAGAATTTTACTTCTACAATAGGACCTAGTAACCTGTTCTTGGGGCGTGAGTGTTTACTTCTATGATAGGACCTGGTAACCAGTGCCTGGGGACAGTTCCTTTACTTCTGTAATAGGACCTGGTAACCTGTTCCTGGGGTGTTAGTCATTTTCTTCTATAATAGGACCTGGTAACCAGTTCCTGGGGTGTGAGTCCTTTTCTTCTATAATAGGACCTTGTAACCAGTTCCTGGAGCGAGTATTTTACTTATATAATAGGACTTGGCAATCAGTGCCCGTTGGCGAGTCCTTTTATAATAGAACCTAGTAACCAATTCTGGGGGTGTGAGGGTTTTACTTCTATGATAGGAACTGGTAACCAGTGCCTGGGGGTGAGTCCTTTACTTATATAATAGTATCTGGTAAGCAGAGTCTGGGGTTTGAGTATTTTACTAATATAGTAGGACCTGGTAACCAGTTCCTGAGGTGAGAGTATTTTACTTCTATAATAGGACCTGGTAACCGGTGTCTGGAGTGCGAATCCTTTACTTCTATAACAGGACCTGATAAACCAGTGCCTGGGGTGTGAGTCCTTTACTTCTCTAATAGGACCTGGTAACCAGTTCCTGTGGTGTGAATATTTTTCTTCTGTTATAGGACCTGGTAACCAGTTCCTGTGGTGTGAGTATTTTACTTCTATAATAGGACTTGGTAACCAGTTCCTGGAGTGTGAGGCCTTCACTTCTATAATAGGACCTTGTAACCAGTGCCTGGGGTGTGAGTATTTTAGTTCTATAATATGACCTGGTAACCAGTGCCTGGGGTGTGAGTTCTTTACTTCTATAATAGGACCTGGTAACCAGTTCCTGTGGTGTGAGTATTTTACTTCTATAATATGACCTGGTAACCAGTTCTTGTGGTGTATTTTACTTCTATAATAGGACCTGGTAACCCGTTCCTGGGGTATGAGTCCTTTACTTCTATAATAGTACATGGTAACCAGTGCCTGTGGTGTGAGTATTTTACTCCTATAATAGGACCTGGTAACCAGTTCCTGTGGTGTGAGTATTTTACTTCTATAATAGGACCTGGTAACCAGTTCCTGTGGTGTGAGTATTTTACTTCTATAATAGGACCTGGTAACCCATTCCTGGGGTATGAGTCCTTTACTTCTATAATAGGACATGGTAACCAGTGCCTGGAGTGTGAGTTCTTTACTTCAATAATAGGACCTGGTAACCAGTGCCTGGGTTGTGAGTATTTTACTTCTATAATAGGACCTGGTAACCAGTTCCTGGGGTATGAGTATTTTACTTCTACAAAAGGACCTAGTAACCTGTTCTTGGGGTGTGAGTGTTTACTTCTATGATAGGACCTGGTAATCAGTGCCTGGGGGCAGTTCCCTCACTTCTGTAATAGGACCTGGTAACCAGTTCTGGAGTAAGTATTTTACTTCTATAATAGGACTTGGCAATCAGTGCCCGATGGGCGAGTCCTTTTATAATAGAACCTAGTAACCCACTCTGGTGGTGTGAGTGTTTTACTTCTATGATAGGAACTGGTAACCGGTGCCTGGGGTGAGTCCTTTACTTATATAATAGTATCTGGTAAGCAGAGCCTGGGGTTTGAGTATTTTACTAATATAATAGGACCTGGTAACCAGTTCCTGAGGTGAGAGTATTTTACTTCTACAATAGGACCTGGTAACCAGTGTCTGGAGTGTGAATCCTTTACTTCTATAATAGGACCTGATAAACCAGCCTGGGGTGGGAGTCCTTCACTTCTCTAATAGGACCTGGTAACCAGTTCCTGTGGTGTGAATATTTTTCTTCTGCAATAGGACCTGGTAACCAGTTCCTGTGGTGTGAGTATTTTACTTCTATAATAGGACCTGGTAACCAGTTCCTGGAGAGTGAGGCCTTCACTTCTATAATAGGACCTTGTAACCAGTGCCTGGGGTGTAAGTAGTTTAGTTCTATAATATGACCTGGTAACCAGAGCCTGGGGTGTGAGCCCTTCACTTCTATAATAGGACCTGGTAACCAGTTCCTGTGGTGTGAGTCCTTCACTTCTATAATAGGACCTTGTAACCAGTGCCTGGGGTGTGAGTATTTTAGTTCTATAATATGACCTGGTAACCAGTGCCTGGGGTGTGAGTTCTTTACTTCTATAATAGGACCTGGTAACCAGTTCCTGTGGTGAGAGTATTTTACTTCTATAATAGGACCTGGTAACCAGTTCCTGTGGTGTGAGTATTTTACTTCTATAATAGGACCTGGTAACCCATTCATGGGGTATGAGTCCTTTACTTCTATAATAGGACCTGGTAACCAGTTCCTGGGGTGTGAGTATTTTACTTCTATAATAGGACCTGGTAACCAGTGCCTGGGTGTGAGTATTTTACTTTGATAATAGGACCTGGTAACAAGTGCCTGGGTGTGAGTATTTTACTTCTATAATAGGACCTGGTAACCAGTTCTTGGGGTGTGAGTATTTTACTTCTATAATAGGACCTGGTAACCAGTGCCTGGGTGTGAGTATTTTACTTTGATAATAGGACCTGGTAACAAGTGCCTGGGTGTGAGTATTTTACTTCTATAATAGGACCTGGTAACCAGTTCCTGTGGTGTGAGTATTTTACTTCTATAATATGACCTGGTAACCAGTTCTTGTGGTGTATTTTACTTCTATAATAGGACCTGGTAACCCGTTCCTGGGGTATGAGTCCTTTACTTCTATAATAGTACATGGTAACCAGTGCCTGGGGTGTGAGTATTTTACTCCTATAATAGGACCTGGTAACCAGTTCCTGTGGTGTGAGTATTTTACTTCTATAATAGGACCTGGTAACCAGTTCCTGTGGTGTGAGTATTTTACTTCTATAATAGGACCTGGTAACCAGTTCCTGTGGTGTGAGTATTTTGCTTTTATAATAGGACCTGGTAACCAGTGCCTGGGTGTGAGTATTTTACATCTACAATAGGACCTGGTAACCAGTACCTGGGATGTGAGTATTTTCTTCTATAATGGGGCCTGGTAACCAATACCTGAGGTGTGAGTATTTTACATATATAGTAGGACCAGGTAACCTGTACCTGGGTTGTGAGTATTTTACTTTTGTAATAGTACCTGGTAACCAGTTCCTGGGGCATGAGTATTTTACTTCTATAATAGGACCTAGTAACCAGTTCCTGGGGTCTGAGTCCTTAACTTCTCTAATAGGATCTAGTAACCCGTTCTTCGGGTGTGAGTATTTTACTGCTATAATAGGACCTGGTAACCAGTGCCTGGTTGTGAGTCTGTTATTGGTATAGTAGGACCTGGTATTGGACACCTTGGGTGTGGGTCCTTTATTGGTATAGGAGGAACTGGTAACCAATGCCCGGAGTGTGAGTCCCTTACTGGTATAATGGGGTGTGGTGGTAACTGTGCCTGGGTTGTGAGTATTTTATTGCTATAACAGGATGTGGTAACTGTGCCTGGATTGTGAGTCCTTTATTGGTATAGGAGGTCCTGGTAATCAGTGTCTGGGTTGTGTGTCCATTACTGGTATAGGAGGACCTGGTAACCAGTGCCTGGGGTGTGAGTGTTTTATTGGTATAGGCGGTCCTGGTAACCATTGCCTGGGTTGTGAGTCCTATAATGGTATAGGAGGACCTGGTAACCAGTGGCTGGGTTGTGAGTCCTATATTGGTATAGGAGGACCTGGTAACCAGTTGATGGTTTGTGAGTCCTATATTGGTATAGGAGGACCTGGTAGCCAGTGGCTGGTTTGTGAGTCCTATATTGGTATAGGGGTACCTGGTAACCAGTGGCTGGGTTGTGAGTCCTATATTGGTATAGGAGGACCTGGTAACCAGTGCCTGGGGTGGGAGTGATTTATTGGTATAGGAGGACCTGATAACCAGTGGCTGGGTTGTGAGTCCTATATTGGTATAGGAGGACTTTGTAACCAGTGGCTGGTTTGTGAGTCCTATATTGGTATAGGAGGACCTGGTAGCCATTGGCTGGGTTGTGAGTCCTATATTGGTATATGAGAACCTGGTAACCAGTGGTGGGGTTGTGAGTCCTATAATGGTATAGGAGCACCTGGTAACCAGTGGCTGGATTGTGAGTCCTATATTGGAATAAGAGGACCTGGTAACTAGTGGCTGGTTTGTGAGTCCTATATTGGTATAGGAGGACTTGGTAACCAGTGCCTGGGATGTGAGTCCTTTATTAGTATAGGAGGACCTGGTAACTCTTGGCTGGTTTGTGAGTCCCATATTGGTATAGGAGGACTTTGTAACCAGTGGCTGGTTTGTGAGTCCTATATTGGTATAGGAGGACCTGGTAGCCAGTGGCTGGTTTGTGAGTCCTATATTGGTGTAGGAGGACCTGGTAACCAGTGGCTGGATTGTGAGTCCTATATTGGTATAGGAAGACCTGATAACCAGTTGCTGGTCTGTGAGTCCAAAATTGGTATAGGAGGACCTGGTAACTCTTGGCTGGTTTGTGAGTGCTCTACATTTGGGCTTTTCAGGAATAAATGATTAGCTCAGACAGCATGATGTTATACTTATGCTTGGGCCATTATATAGCTGTAGCTGCTGAAAATGACCTAGAATACAAATAAATAAATCTCTAAAGTGTATATAGTAATTTTATTTCAGTTCAAGTGCTAAAACACTTTTTAACCCTTTACCCAACGAATTGCCCGCATCTGCCTGCGTAATATGCAAATTCAGCAGTTGAAAAAATAATATTTTTAAAAAAAATTCAACAAAACCATATCATGTGACCCCTCGTTGGAACGAGCTCATTGAGCTCATTCCAACGAGGGGTCACATGATATGGTTTTGTTGAAAGTTTTTGAGAAATTTAAAAAAATGGTATTTAAAATAATAAATTTTAATATCGTCTGCATTGGGTAAAGGGTTATAATGACTGGCTAAATCTTTTTATTTTATTTTCATAATATATTCATGAAGTCCAGTAGTGAAAATATTTGCTGGAAAGGTATGCCATACATTTCACTCAATTTTTACCATGTTATTAATTTATCACAGATCATTGTTAGTAAATTGTTATTTTATATTTAAGGAAGAATTGATAATTAATGTGCTCAATTGTTGTTGATAAGTATTTTTTCGTGAAAGCTCTCTTTTGTATTTACTTTTATTATACAAAATCTTCTGGGTGCGATTCATTGGAGTATTGCAATCCGCCATCAGTATATCGTCAACCGAGTGTTAGAATGTTCTATGTCCCATAGGGGACATAGAACATTCTAGTACTCAGGCGCGATATGTCATAGTATTATAAGGCACAAAATTACTCAAGAATACTTATTATACCCCACGCAACGAAGTTGCAGGGGGATAATGTTTTTGACTGGTCCGTCCATCAGTCCGTCAGTCCGTCAGTCAGTCCTACTTGTTTTCCGGACTTTTTTTCTACACTCTTCCAAATATTGAGCTGATTTTTGGTATGTTAGTCTGACATGGTGGCCTACAGATCAAGTTTGCATTTTGTTCCGCTCCACTGTTTCTTACCGAAATTACGGCCCTTGAACTTTGAAAAGTTCATCAAAATTACAGTTTTGCGGATTTTTTTCCTACACGCTTCCAGATATTGAGCTGACTTTTGGTATGTTAGTCTAACATGGTGGCCTACAGAACAAGTTTGGGTTTTGTTCCGCTCCACTGATTTTTACCAAAATTACGGCCCCATAGACTTTGAAAAGTTCATTTCAATTAAAATTAATTCTGCTTGAATTCTTTCAATACCGTTGAAACTACAGAACACTGTTTTCTGCAGTATTCCTAGAATCTATGTTTATTTTTAAAAAATTATTAGAGCTTGAAATATCGGGGCGCGTGGGTTTATGTGTTCTATATTTTTATTCTCAAGGTGGTTATGTAAAACCAAATTCACATGAACAGTTGGCAGGTTAGTTGACTTGGTCTCCTACTACTTCCAACTACTTCCAACTAATATATTGGTAAAATTATATCATGTACCCCCAAACACCACCCACCCACCCACCCCACCCACCCATTGAGGGGTCACATAGTATGTTTTTTCTTGAAAATATTTTTTTTTAATAATTCAAATAATCTATTTTCATATAGTGTGCATTTGATAAAGGTTAAAAGGATCTTGAGGAGGAGGAGGCCATTTCCACTGTTCTCAGTCCTTTCCAACAAGTCCCCCTGCCCTCCCCCAGCCATCCTCCAGGAGGAGTCACTTTTCAGATTTTGTGCAGTTATTCCCCTTGTTAAAGATGAAATTTCCAGCAAAACTTCTTGTGTGCTTAACTCCTCCTACATTTTTCACAGGATTTTTAGCTCGCCTGACTTTCAGTCAGGGGACCTGTAATGATCGTTCACCAACCGTCGTCTGTGAACATGGTGTTTGCGTCTTCTCCCTTCCAACAACCCCCCCACTGCAATTTCTTATCTTTTTTTCCAGAAATTCATCATTTTCTTTTCAGAATTTGATACAGGAGCTTCAGAAACCAACAAGTGCACACAGAGAAATTTGTTTCTCAATGCAGGAGAAAGGAGACATTTTCTTCTCGCAGCTTGCTTCAAACTTTGTTTCTGGATTGTAAATAGCTCACATAATGCATATTGACACACCTGCCGTGTGAATCACCTGTTTTTATCAAATCAAGTCTATTAATTTGAAATCGAATTGTAAATCAACTCAAATACGGGCATCTTGAAGTCCCAACTGATAAAGTATTCCAACTACATCATCAAGGCATGCCTTCATCGAAGGCAGGCCTTGATGGTGCAGTTGTAATATTAACCAGTAAGGATTTTTGTTCAAAAACAGAAACGGCTGTGAGATTTCTGTACTGGGCACTGCATGGGGCCAGCCGCCAGCAACCGTGAGTTCATCATCGATATTGTTTCACCAGTCACTACCATGGCTGAAAGCAACTTTAAAGTTGCTTTCAGCAGTGGAAGTGACTGGTGAAACTGGAATTAGCAATGGATCGTGGCATGGGTACAAATGCTTTTTATGTTAATACAGCAGGAATTACACTCAGTTTTTATTTTCAACATTATTTACGTATAATTTCTATCTGAACTGTATGTCTTGTGAGACAACTAAGATGATTGATACCGGGAGTGCGGTGGCTCAGTAGGTAGAGGTGCAGGCTGCAAGCCAAGAGGTCCTCAGTTCGAATCCCACCTGCGGCAACCGCATTGTGTCCTTTTGCAAGACACTTCACCCCCATTGCCCACGTCGGGGCACGGTGACGTTGTGTACTAAGGCGTACTGCACGTGGATGGTGCACCTGTCTTCAACCAATGCTAACCCCGCTTGTGTGGAGTTGGTATGCTGGGGAGCGGACAGTTGCTCGCCGTTGCTCTGTGGTTCTCTCCAGGTACTCCGGCTTCCTCCACCCATAAAACTGTCACTGTCATGGTTAGCCATTGTGCAGAAATATGTGACCTTAAACACCAATAAATAAATAAATAAATAAATAAATAAATATATTCACCTGGCCCTAGAATATCTCTTTTGTGTCATGTAGTATATTGGCTGTGTACAACGTAAATAAAAATTTTCATGGCTCGTGTAAAATATGCAATATGTAATGCACGATATCGTCTCCATCCAAAATATTTTCAACAGAATATGTTCCTGACTGTCATTAGTATGTAGTAAGCAGTCCCCAATTTCTCCCTCTCCCCAAATATTTTTATTATCTCCCACCGACAAAGTCATGAGAGGGATATTGAAATGGTGTTCGTTGGTCTGTCTGTCTGTCTGTCTGTCAGTCCATCCATCTGTCCATCCATCCATGCATCAGTCTGGGCACATATTCAGTAACTTAAGGGGTAGTAGATTTTGCCCAATACAAAAGATTTCCATTGTCGAAGTACTGAGTATTGTTTCCTTAAGTGGTAATCCCTTTGTCCTTATGTGGTAGGGGTTGGGTTTACAACAAAAGAAAAATCACATGAGGGCCAAATTTAAGGGCATCCATCCATCCATCCATCCATCCTTCACAAAACTTTGTTTGCTTAACCCTTTACCTAACATGAAAAGCAGACGACACTTGCACAAACAATTCTTGAATAACTAATTTTTTTCATTTTTTGTCTCAAAAACATTGGTTATGACCCTCATTGGAATGAGCTCATTCCAATGAGGGGTCTATATTTTTGAGTTAAAAAATGAAAAAAATAATGAAAATTAATTGGCAATTTTTTAGAATAGCGCTGGCCGATTTCGGTCTTTACGTTGGGTAAAGGGTTAACTCCTACATCTTTGTTACGAAGCTTGGGGGTGAAGTATCAATATGAAGTGTAGATGTGTGTGTGGGTAAGAATATTTGAAATGACAGATTTTGTGCAGTTATGCCCCTTGATAAATTTCAAGCAAAACTTCTTGTCCGCTTAACTCCTACATTTTTCATAGGATTATTAACTCGCCTGACTTTCAGTCAAGGAGCTATAGTGATCACTCACCATCCGTTATCCGTGAACATGGTGTTTAGGTCTTCTCCTCCCAAACCGCTGAACCAATTTAACTGATGTTTGAGATAATAGTTTGTTATGACATCGCATTTTGATTTTGTTCAAATCAAGTTGCCTTGCCCCTCGGTAGGGCCACGCCCAAAAAGTGTGCTTAAATCTTAAAAATGTTCTTCTCGTGAACCAGCAGTAGCAGAGACTTGATATTTGGTGTGCAGCTTCCTTTTGAGGTGTAGACTCAGATTTGTTCAAGAGAAGTTCGAGAAGCAATATTTGCCTTCGTTATGGGAGGGTCAAGAATTTTCGACCCACCTAAAATTTCTATTTTCCAAGCCGAGAGGCAGATTTGAACCAAATTAGATATGAGGGCTTATTGGGTCAAAAGTACTCAATTTATGTCAAAACAAAATTTTCTCGTTGCCCCATGGGAACCGCAGGAGCTAAAAATAGAAAAAAATTAAAACACCCATATCTCCAAAACTACATGGCATTGAGAATTCTTATTTGGTGTGAAGCTTCCTTGGAACCAACACAATGGAATGGTCCAAAAAAATTGCTATCGTTTTATCATGTGTACTTTTTGGGGACTTTGAAAAAGTGCTGAGTCAGCATTTTTTAACACTTCTGGGTAATGGGAAAAACATTGAAGACTACTTTTCTCTGTAACCACTGCTCCAAAAGCTTTCAGATTTCACATATAACATCTTTGGAAGATTGTTTCACAGGTTTATTGAAATCAAAACCCTGGGTCCATATTTGGGCTCTCTGTGGGAGCCAAATGTTTAAATTAGTGTAGTATGAGGAATTTTCTTTAAAAATCTTCTTTGTCAGATCCGGCAGTCTGAGTGCTTTGATATTTGGTATGCAGCATCATTAAGGGGATGAGATTCAAGTTTGTTCAAGCCATGTCCCTAGGTTCATATTTGGGCTCACTGTGGGAGCTCGAATTGTAACTTAGTTTAAAATGAGGAATTTTCTTTAAAAATCTTCTTCAGATCCTGCAGTCGGAATGTTATGCAGCATCCTTAGGATGTGAGATTCAAGTTTGTTCAAGCCAAGTGCCTGAGTTCATATCTGGGCTCCTGTTGGAGTCCAAATCATAACTATTAGTTCAAAATGAGGAATTTTTCTTTAAAATTCTGCTTCTTCAGATTCAGCAGTTGGAATGTTTTGATATTTGGCTTGCAGCATTCTTAGGGGGGTGAGATTCAAGTTTGTTCAAGCCCAGTCCCTGGGTTGATATTTGTACTCCCTGCGGGAGCCTGAATTATAACTTAGTTCAATATGAGAAATATTCTTCAAAAGTCTTCTTCATATCCACCATTCAGAATCTTTTGATATTTGGTATACAGCATCCCACTGGAGGTGAGATTCAAGTTTGTTCAAGCCAAGTGCTTGGATTCATATTTGGGCTCACTGTGGGAGCCTGAATTATAACTCAGTTCAAAATGAGGAATTGTCTTTAAAAATCTTGTTCTTCAGATCCAGCAGTCAGAATGCCTTGATATTTGGTATGCAGCATCCTTAGGGGGGTGAGATTCAAGTTTGTTCAAGCCCAGTCCCTGGGTTGATATTTGGACTCCCTGCGGGAGCCTTAATTGTAACTTAGTTCAATATGAGAAATATTCTTCAAAAGTCTTCTTCTTCATATCCACCATTCAGAATCTTTTGATATTTGGTATACAGCATCCCACTGGAGGTGAGATTCAAGTTTGTTCAAGCCAAGTGCTTGGATTCATATTTGGGCTCCCTGTCGGACCCCAAATTATTACTTAGTTCAATATGAGGAATATTCTTTAAAAATCCTTTTTTAGCTCACCGAAGGGAGCTCAACTTATCAATTGCTGTCCGGCGTCCGTCATCGTCGTGAACATTTTTCAAACGACTTCTCCTCTGAAACCACTGGTCTGATTTTCACGAAACTTCATGTGGATGTTCATTACTATACGGTAATTGAGGTTTGTTCAAATGAAATGGCCTCGTTGCTTGGGGGCTCTGTATGGTGCATAACTCATAGCACCGTATGAATTATAGAAAAATTATTAAAAAAATCTTCTTCTCCAGAACCGGTGGGCAGAATCATTTGATATTTGGTATACAGCATTATGGGGTGGATCTGATTCAAGTTTGTTCAAATTGACCCACTGGATTCATATTTGGGCTCAGTATAGAAGCCCAAATTCGAACTTAGTGCATTTCTGGCAAATTTCTTAAAAAAATCTTCTTCTCCAGATCCAGCAGGCAGAATCTTTTGATATTTGGTATGCAACAATGTGGGGTGGATCTGATTCAAGTTTGTTCAATTCGGCCCCCCTGGGTTCATATTTGGGCTCAGTATAGGAGCCAAAATTTGAACTTAGTGCATTTCAGGCAAATTTCTTTAAAAATCTTCTTCTCAAGATCCAGCAGGCAGACTCTTTTGATATTGGGTATGCAGCATGCTTAGGGGGGTGAGATTCAAGTTTGTTCAAGCCAAGTCCCTGGGTTCATATTTGGGCTCACTGTGGTAGCCCGAATTATAACTTAGTTCAAAATGAGGAATTTTCTTTAAAAATCTTCTTCTTCAGATCCAGCAGTCAGAATATTTTGATATTTGGTATGCAGCATCTTTAGGGGGGTGAGATTCAAGTTTGTTCAAACCATGTCCCTAGGTCCATATTTGGGCTCACTGTGGGAGCCCAAATGATAACTTAGTTCAAAATGAGGAATTTTCTTTAAAAATCATCTTCTTCAGATCCAGCAGTCGGAATGTTTTGATATTTGGTATGCAGCATCCTTAAGGGGGTGAGATTCAAGATTGTTCAAGCCATATCCCTAGGTCCATATTTGGGCTCACTGTGGGAGCTTGAATTGTAACTTAGTTCGAAATGAGGAATTTTCTTTAAAAATCTTCTTCTTCAGATCCAGCAGTCAGAATGTTTTGATATGTGGTGTCTAGCATCCTTAGGGGGGTGAGATTCAAGTTTGTTAAAGCCAAGTCCCTGGGTCCATATTTGGGTTCCCTGTGGGAGCCCGAATTGTAACTTAGTCAATATGAGGAGTTTTTCTTTAAAAGTCTTCTCCTTCAGATTCAGCAGTCAGAATGTTTTGATATTTGGCATGCAGCATCCTTAGGGGTGAGATTCAAGTTTGTTCAAGCCAAGTCCCTGGGTTAATATTTGGGCTCACTGTGGGAGCCCGAATGATAACTTAGTTCAAAATGAGGAATTTTCTTTAAAAATCTTCTTCAGGTCCAGCAGTTGAATGCTTTTGATATTTAGTATGCAGCATCCTTAGGGGGGTAAGATTCAAGTTTGTTCAAGCCATGTCCCTAGTTCCATAAAATTTGTCTCTCATGACTTCATTCCTTTGTAGTGTTGATGAACCATGTCTAGCTGAATGTGACCCCAAATTCTTCTTTGAACCACTTTGTTTGAATCACTTTGCCCGGTGAGCGATTAAGGCCGCTTGGGGCCTCTTGTTTTTAGATCCAGGTCAGAATCTTTGGATATTTGGTCTAAGCTTTTCTTAGGAGGAGCAGATGCAACTTGTTGAAATCAGTTCTCTTGGTTTATATTTAGTCTACTATGTCAGGTGTGTGCCCTCAGGCACCCTGGGGCCTCTTGTTAGCTCACCTGACTGAAAGTCAGGGTGAGCTATTCTGATCACTTTTTGTCCGTCGTCCGTCGTCCGGCATCCGTCGTGAAGGTGGTGTTTGGGCTTTTTCTCCCAAACCACTGGCCGCATATTAATGAAATTTCATGTGAGAAGGGGTTGTGTCTGCGGACACCGATTTTTTGTCAAATTAGGTTTCGGCTCACATTGAGCAGAGGGATGGGGCAAAAATGCTGCAATTCTTAAAAAATCTTCTTCTCAAGAACCAGCAATAGCAGAGACTTGATATTTGGTATGCAGCTTCCTTTTGAGGTGTAGACTCAAGTTTGTTCAAGAGAAGTTGGAGGAGCTATATTTGACGATGTTAAAGGAGGGGCAAAAATTTTGGCCCCGCCCCAAATTTCTATTTTCCAAACCGCGAGGCCGATTTGAACCAAATTTTACATGAGTGCTTATTGGGTCATAAGTACCTAATTTATGCCGAAATTTTTTTCCCCATAGCCCTGAGGGAACCACAGGAGCTAAAAATAGAAAAAAATGAAAACGCTCATATCTCCAAAACTACATGGCACTGAGAATTCTTATTTGTTGTGAAGCTTCCTTAGGACCAACAAAATGGAGTGATCCAAAAAAATTGCCATCGGTTTTATCATGGGGTACTTTTTGGGGAGTTTGAAAAAGTGCTGAGTCTGAATTTTTTAACACTGTGGGTAATGGGAAAAACATAAGACTACTTTTCTCCGAAAGCACTGCTCGAAAAGCTTTAAAATTTCACATATAACATCTTTGGAAGATTGTTTCACATGTTTATTGAAATGAATTGCCTGGGTGGATATTTGGGCTCTCTATGGGAGCCCAAATGTTTAAATTAGTGCAGTATGAGGAGTATTTTTGAAAAATCTTCTTGAGATCTAGCAATAAGAATGTTTTGATATTTGGTATGCAGCATCCTTAGGGGGGTGAGATTTAAGTTTGTTGAAGCCAAATCCCTGGGTTCATATTTAGGCTGAAAATTTGGGGTCCCGTTGTGGACTTCGAAATTTTGGACCAAAATCCGAAAAAAAAATTGTTTTGTTTTTTATGCGTTTCGGTCAATTTTAAGACAAAAAAAAAATTTTTTCCCTCTGAAAATTTGGGGTGCGGGTGGGACTTGGAAAATTTTTGACCAAAATCCGAAAAAAAATTTTTTTGTTTTTTATGCATTTCTGTCAATTTTAAGACAAAAAAAAAAAAAAAAAAAATTTTTTCCCCTGAAAATTTGGGGTGCGGGTGGGAATTTTGGACCAAAATCCGAAAAAAATTTTTTTTGTTTTTTATGCATTTCTGTCAATTTTAAGACAAAAAAAAATTTTTTTTTTTTTTTTCCCCCTGAAAATTTGGGGTGCGGGTGGGACTTAGAAAATTTTGGACCAAAATTCGAAAAAAAATTTTTTTTTTGTTTTTTATGCATTTCTGTCAATTTTAAGACAAAAAAAAAATTTTTTTTTCCCCTGAAAATTTTGGGTCCGGGTGGGACTTAGAAAATTTTGGCCAAAATCCGAAAAAATTTTTTTTTGTTTTTTATGCATTTCTGTCAATTTTAAGACAAAAAAAAAAAAAAATTTTTTTTTTTTTTCCCCTGAAAATTTGGGGTCCGGGTGGGACTTAGAAAATTTTGGACCAAAATCCGAAATTTTTTTTTTGTGTTTTTTTATGCATTTCTGTCAATTTTAAGACAAAAAAATTGGTTTTTTTTTTCCCCCTGAAAATTTGGGGTGCGGGTGGGACTTAGAAAATTTTGGACCAAAATCCGAAAAAAAAATTTTTTTGTTTTTTATGCATTTCTGTCAATTTTAAGACAAAAAAAATTTTATTTTTTTTTCCCTTGAAAATTTTGGACCAAAATCCGAAAAAAAATTTTTTTTTGTTTTTTATGCATTTCTGTCAATTTTAAGACAAAAAAAAAAAAAAGAAAGTTTTTTCCCCTGAAAATTTTGGGTCCGGGTGGGACTTAGAAAATTTTGGCCAAAATCCGAAAAAAATTTTTTTTGTTTTTTATGCATTTCTGTCAATTTTAAGACAAATTTGAGCTTATGCCATGGCCCGTCGTCTGTCTGTCTGTCCATCTATCCATCTATCCATCAACAATTGGATACGGCTCGGGCTAGAGGCCGTATTTATGAACTGATCTTTACGAAACTTCTTAGGTACCTTTGTTATGACCGTGGGACGAGAACGAGTGTTTTTGGGTGTAGTCCGAAATTCAAGATGGCTACCAGCCGCCATTTTGTACCGACGATGCAAAAATCTGTGTTTTTGTACAGAACTTCCATATGAAAGCTCTGATTTGAATAATTTTTTGTATGAATGTTTAGTACCATGGGATACATCACATATGATACAGGTTTTTTTCTTGTGCGTAAATTATGCAAATTAGACTAACTTTCATGTTTTTTGGTGTTGCTTTCAGCACTGTAAGTGCAAATGCCAATACAGCTCGGGCTAGAGGCCATATTTATGAACCGATCTTTACGAAACTCCTTGGGTACCTTTGTTATCACTGTGGGACAAGGACGAGTGTTTTGGGGGTCCGGTCTGAAATTCAAGATGGCCGATGGGAGCTATTTTGTACAAAATTTGGTGCAATCAGATTTTTGCACAGAACTTCCATATGATAGCGCTGATTTGAATAATTTTTTGTGTGAATGTTTAGTACCATGGGATACATCACATATAATACGGGTTTTTTTATCGTGCAGAAATTATGCAAATTAGATGAACTTTGATTTATTCAGTGCGACTTATACACTGTAAGTGCACATGTCAATACAGCTCGGGCTAGAGGCTGTATTTATGGACCGATCTTCACAAAACTTCTTGGGTACCTTTGTTATCACCTTGGGACAAGAACGAGTGTTTCTGGGTGCGGTCCAAAATTCAAGATGGCTGCCAGTGGCCATTTTGTACCAAAATTAGGTCCAATCAGTTTTTTGTCACAACTTCTACACAGCTCATATTTGTGAACTGATCTTCACAAAACTTCTTGGGTACCTTTATTTTCACCTTGGGACAGGAATGAGTGTGTTTTGGGGTGCCTTTGTTATCACTGTGCTATGAGAACAAATATTTTGGGGTTCAGTCAGACCCACTCTCGGACTCAAAGATTTTTTTCTAGTTTAGCATCTGACTGTCACCCACCTTTACAATACTTTACCTATACATTTGTTACAGGCAATGGTCAGTATTTATGTACAGACCGTTACAATACTTTATATGTACCTTTGTTATCAGGTCATTACCTAGATGTTTGTCATTGCTGTGTCACATACTATGCATGTATATGTCTTTGTCTTGACAAGTTGAGCTACAGTGTCATTGACACTTTCATTATTCAATAAAATCTTGAAAATCAATGTGGTCATATATGTGTAGGTGATGTGTAGTGACCATAGGGGTTGTGTAGGTTATGTCGTAAAATGCTGTTCTGGTACCTGTAATTGGTGAAAAAAGCGTAGGGGGGGGGGGGGGGAGGGGGGCATATCCTGGCTCTGCCACCCCAGGACTATCTTGTTCCAACAGAATATATATCTTCCTGATTGTCAGTAATATGCAGTATATGGTCTTTGTACAGTGTAAATAAGAATGTTTAGAGAAAAAGGAATTTTCAAGCATCAGACGCCCAGGTGTAGGGATTCATAGGCAGGATATCTGCAACCCTCTTATTTCTCCCAGAATACTTACTTGATAGTCATCATTATTGAGTAATATGGGCTGTATAAAATCAACAACAAAACATTTTTTGTGATAAAAGAACGTTCATGACTGACATGCATGTGGCACGATACCTCAGTGGGTAGAGGTTCAGACTGCAAGCCGAGTGGACCTCGGTTCGAATTCCACCTGCGACAACCACGTTGTATCCTTGGGTAAGACACTTCATCTCCATTGCCCTTGTGGGGGCATGGTGACGTGTGCTAAGGCATACTGTACGTTGATGGTGCACCTGTCTTCAACCAATGCTAACCCTGCTTGTGTTGGAGTTAGTATGTTGGGGAGCTGACATTTTCTTGCCCTTGCTTCTCTCTGGGTACTCTGGCTTCCTCCACCAGTAAAACTGATGTCATGATTAGCCATTGTGCAGAAATATGTGAACTTAAACACCAATAAATAAATAAACAAATAAATGACTGAGATGCCTGGTGTGTATGTTGGGTGAGGGGAGATATGCAGGGCCGGATATCTCCCAGAAGTTGTTTTTTTCATCAAAAATACCTGAGTGTCATCAGTATACCAGTACTATAAATATTGTGAAAGAAATTTCATGACTCAGAATGGCTAGATGCAGATAAGAAACACAGACTACAATATCTTTCCCTCACTGTCCACCATCATAAATCATTCACGAAGGTATATATATCCCTAAGTGTTGTCAATATGCATTATATGAGCTTCTTACAATCTAGAAATAATGTTTCAAGAAAAACAAATAGGTTCTGATTGTGTTTAACCCTTTACCTAACGAATCGCCCGTATCCTCCCGCGTAATATGCAAATTGAGCAGATGAAAAAATTTAATTTTTCAAAATATTTCAACAAAACCATATCATGTGACCCCTCATTGGAACGAGCTCATTGAGCTCGTTCCAATGAGGGGTCACATGATATGGTTTTGTTGAAATTTTTTGAAAAATTAAAAAAAAAATAACATTTAAAAAATAAATTTTGATATCGTCTGCGTTGGGTAAAGGGTTAAAGCAGATTGAGAAAAAAAAGTTTCTCCACAATGTGTACCCATCTCTAACCATGACCAACAAATTTCTCATTGTGTGCACTTGTTGATTCCTAATATCACAAAAAACTGTTACATCAAGTTAAGAAAACGAAATAAGGATTTTCTGTACAACGAAAAAACTTGTTTCCAAGTGGGTGGGTGGGTGGGGGGGGTGGGGGGTGTTAATTGAGAGTTGGGGAGATAAACTGTTCAATCTATTTAAATTTGTCAGAAAACTTGGTTTTGGTGGTGTTATTTTCAATTTTTTGAAAAGTGCAAATCAATTTGGTAAATGCTTATGTACAGTTGTTATGTTTAGTTTAAAGTTGACAAAGGCAAAGTAAGCATTTGCCATGGCATGTGTCAATGTCTTTCTGTTAACCCTTTAACCAATGTAATGGTGCTATTCACAAAAATTGCCAATTAATTTTTATTATTTTTTGTCTCAAAAACATAGGTTATGACCCCCTCTTTGGAAAAAGCTCTATGAGCTCATTCCAATGAGGGTCATAACCTATGTTTTTGAGACAAAAAATGATAACAATTAGTTATTCAAGAAGTTTGTTATGATGGGTAAAGGGTTACAAAATTTATTATTTTAAATATCATTTTTTAAATTTTTTCAAACATTTTCAGCAAAACCATATCATGTGACCCCTCTTTGGAACGAGCCTGATGAGCTCGTTCCAAAAAGGGGTCACATGATATGGTTTTGTTGAAATTTTTCGAAAAAATAATATTTTTCCAGCTGCTAAATTTGTATATTACGTGGGCAGATGCAGGCGATTCGTTGGGTAAAGGGTTAATCTACGCAATTCATTCAGCAGTTCTCTTTCCAATCAAAAATAATGAAAATTAATTGGTGATTTTTTAGAATAGCGCTGGCCGGTTTTGGTCATTACGTTAGGTAAAGGGTTAAAGTCATATACTTATGCACAATGGCTAATCATGACCATGACAGATTTTATGGGTGGAGGAAGCCGGAGTACCCGGAGAGAACCACCAAGCAACGAGGAGCAGCTGCCAGCTCCCCAACATTGTAACTCCGCACTGCAGCACACGCAGGGTTAGATAGGTTGAATACATCCGCACCATCGACATGCAGTAGCCTTAGTACACCGCGTCATCGTGCCCCCATATGGACGATTGGGGTTAAGTGCCTTGCTCAAGGACACAACGTGGGAGTCTGAATTGATCACTCAGATGGTCACCCATCCGAGGACTAACTGTGCTTGATGTTGCTTAACTTCAGTGATCTGACGAGAACCGGTTACCGCAATGCCACCGTGCCCCCACTCAACAGAATAAATTTATTAATAAAGAAAGATGTTTAACCTAGTCAGGGTAAAATATCTTTCCCTGAGGGTCGATTTTCCCTCCCCACACCACCCAATGATGATTTTTCTCCAACCACACCCTACATGACGTCATTGAATCAAAATACTTCACTTGTGATGAGTATTTACTATTCTACTCGACTGAAGAGAAAGACGAAATTTTTATTACTTTCCAGAGTGTGATTTACTGGGATTTCCGGGTTTATAAACGATAATTTCACAAGTGAATTATGCAATCAACAATTGTGTCATGTATCCGTGTGAGCAAACGAAGATACTTTGCTGAAGGTGCAATGGAGACTAACATGAAAAGCAGACGACACTTGCAAAAAAATTCTTGGATAACTATTATTTTCATTTTTTGTCTCAAAAACATAGGTCATGACCCCTCATTGGAATGACCTCGGTGAGCTTGTTCCAATGAGGGGTCATAACCTATGTTTAAGAGACAAAAAATGAAAAAAATAATGAAAATTAATTGGCGATTTTTGAGAATAGTGCTGGCTGTTTTTTTTCCATTTCGCTAGGTAAAGGATTAAATAATATAATTATCGTTAATAATGAAAGTAATAAAAAGAGTAATCGCTTGACAGGACTGGTTCTTTCGAGTTGAGGGACTGTATTGTAAAACACTCGTCCCTCACTACTAGATTGGCTTCCAGTTAAGGCACGTATAGTGTATAAAATAGCACTGTACGTCTACAAATGTCTTAATAATCTTGCCCCTTCACACTTCACTGATATGATCAGAATACGGACAGTTCAACAAGGCTTACGTTCTTCATCTGATATGGGCATTTTGCTCCACACTCCGTTTACTAAACGTAAAACATTTAAAGATCGATCTTTTGGCTGCCCATGTTGCCTGGAATAAGTTGCCATCAGCACTTAGAAACATTCGGGACCTAGAACACTTCAAACGTGACCTCAGAACTCATTTATTTGGAGAATATTTTAATTGATTTTACCTTTCAATTTGTACAGTGCCGCTGAATGTGGAAAAATCACAGATAATGTGCACTTTATAAGTCAATAAACATAAACATATTTCAAGTAACCAGTCCAGTCAAACGATTACTCTCTATATATTCAGAAAGAACATCAAAAAAGTTCAGTATACAACCAACTGTATATATACATATCACTACAGTGAAGTGATCTGGGTCATAGTATCACATTGAGTTGAGGAGGTCAGATCACTGGATCAAACGAGCTACTGCAGGCAGCGAGTTTTATCCGGTGATCTGACCTCCTTAACGAGTCGTGATGCAACAACCCAGATCACTTCACTGTAGCAATAAAAAGTTTATTATATGACTTATAGTTCAACATTGCATGACAATCCCAGCATGAACAATTCTCCCAACCTTTTTTTGGCAAATTGGATTGAAGTTAAAAAGAACTATTTTTGTTTACACTTATTTTTGTAACAGGTGCACACGTCTGGGAAATCCCCTGATGCGCATGAATATGTTAAAAAATATCATGAATACGATAAAAAATTTGGACTGCCATTCAAGTGCACCCATTCCAGCTGGGAGTAAAGTGCTCTCTGCAACTAGAACAGCTAATTATGCGAATTCGAACGCATGCGTAAATAGTCCATCATACTATAGTGATACGGAATTGGATTCCACTGGATTTCCCAGAGACCAGGAAAAGATTTTCAAACAGAAGTGATATTTAGCGGTTAAATTACAAAGTCGTATAATCAAATGATAATGAGCGGTGAATCACGACAGCGATGGGTTGAAATATTGAAGCAAGTTTTATCAAAATGCATTCTGGTGATGTCATTTTTATACGCCCGTTTGAAAAACGGACGTATTATGTTATGGCGCTGTACGCTGTCTGTCTGTCCATCCGGGGACAGTTGTATTCAGTGCTCTACAGAGCGTGATTTCAATTGGATTTAAAAAATATTTGATCTACTGTACAACCAGAATAAGATCTCGCGCAAGTTCGAATTTGGGTCTTGTTCAAACGTTTTCCTAGCAGTTATTCCCCCTTTAATACTTAGAAATCGAGCAAATTATGCTTTCCGTGCTCTACAGACCATCAACTTAATCAGATTCTTTTCAAATTTAATAGGCAGCTTCATGGCCATAATATCTTGCACAAGTTCATATTTGGGTTGTGTTCAGTTGTTTTCTTAGGAGTTATTGCCCTTTTCATACTTAGAAATCAAACAAATTATGCTTTCTTTGCTCTACAGTCCGTGAACTTAATTGGATTTTTTTGAAATTTAACCCTTTACCTAACATGAAAAGCAGACGACACTTGCAAAAAAAATTCTTGAATAACTAAATTTTTTCATTTTTTGTCTCAAAAACATAGGTTATGACCCCTCGTTGGAACGAGCTCGACGAGCTCGTTCCAACGAGGGGTCATAACCTATGTTTTTGAGACAAAAAATGAAAATATTTTGAAAATTAATTGGCGATTTTTGAGAATAGCGCTGGCCGGTTTTGGCCGTTACGTTGGGTAAAGGGTTAATATGCAGCTTCATGAGCATGGTATCTCGCACAAGTGCAAATTCGGGCCATATTTGTCGATTTCCATAGGAGTTATTGCCTTTTAATACTTAGAAATCAGGCAAATTATGCTTTCCGTGCTCTACTGACCGCGAACTTAATCAGATTCTTTTCAAATTTAATACGCAGCTTCATGGCCATAATATCTCGCATAAGTTCATATTTGGGTCGTGTTCGGTTGTTTTCTTAGGAGAAATTGCCCATTTCATACTTAGAAATCAATCAAATTATGCTTTCTGTGCTCTACAGTCCATGAACTTAATCGGATTCTTTTGAAATTTAATATTTGGCTTCATGAGCATGGTATCTCACCCAAGTGCAAATTTGGGTCATGTTTGCCGATTTCCATAGAAGTTATTGCCCTTTTCATACTTAGAAATCTGTCAAAAATACACCTCCTCTCAAAAAAAAAAACAAACAGGCGTATAATGCCCCGCTCTTGTTTAACCCTTTACCTAAAAACAAAAGCAGATGACACTTGCAAACAAGATTCTTGAATAACTACATTTTTTGCTTAAAAAAGTAAGCTCAATACAATGAGGGGTCAGAAGCTATGAATAATAATTATTGAATGGTGTGAGGGAAGGATAGGTAAGGGTATTTAATGAAAAATAAGCCCTGAATGGTGTGGGGGAAGGATAGGTAAGTGTATTTAATGAAAAATAATCCCTGAATGTTGTGAGGGGAGGATAGGTAAGTGTATTTAATGAAAAATAAGCCCTGAATGTTGTGAGGGAAGGATAGGTACATGTGTTTAATGAATAATAATCCCTGAATGGTGTGAGGGGAGGATAGGTAAGTGTATTTAATGAAAAATAATCCCTGAATGGGTGGGGGAAGGATAGGTAAGTGTATTTAATGAAAAATAATCCCCGAATGACGTGGGGGAAGGATAGGTAACTGTAATGAAAAATAATCCCTGAATGGTATGGGGGAAGAATAGGTAACTGTATTTAATGAAAAATAATCACTGAATGGTGTGAGGGATGGCTAGGTAACTGTAATGAAAAATAATCCCTGAATGATGTGGAGGAAGGATAGGTAAGTGTATTTAATGAAAAATAATCCCTGAATGGTGGGAGGGAAGGATGGGTAAGTGTATTTAATGAAAAATAATCCCTGAATGGTGTGAGGGAAAGATGGGTAAGTGTATTTAATGAAAAATAATCCCTGAATGGTGTGGGGGAAGGATGGGTAAGTGTATTTAATGAAAAATAATCCCTGAATGGTGTGGGGGAAGGATAGGTAACTGTCTTTAATACTATTTATGAAACAAAATGAGATGCCATCTTTGTATACAAAATGCAGACGATGATGAAATTGTCAGGCGATCATAAATATTGAAATTCATACAGACATGTTAATAAGTCTCACTATTTCAGAGGGACACTCACTATTTTCCAGAATAAATTTTTGTTAAATGAGCTGAAAATTTGGCATTTTAACATAAATCTCACCATTAAATTCAATAAATTCTCCTCTTTGAGCCAAAAAATAATGAAAATCTCACTATTTTGGGCTCAGAAATCTCACTATTTTGCAATTCATCAGCTTAACAACTTAACCCTTTACCTAATATGAAAAGCAGACGACACTTGCAATCAAAATTCTTGAATAAGCCCTAAAAAAATAAAAAATCTGTTTCTCAGGCCCTCTCGCATGGTCCTTTTGGCTGCCGCATGCTCTCTTTTTATAACCAATGTAAACTTAAAAAAAATAAAAATTAAATGGTTTATGTCTGATATTTTACCCAAGTTAAAAAAATTGATGAATTTGTCCCTTGAGTGCAAGAAGGCTTTGCAATGCTTTAGCATTGCAAAGCCTTCTTGCACTCAAGGGATGAAATACACCACCACCCATACTATTCTGTAGATTATGAGGCCTAAAACTTGAAGAAAGAACATGAACTTTTGATGGCAAAAAAGTAATGACTGAAATAAAAAATAAAATAAAAAATCGCTCGCCTGCATGCAATTTCACAAATAATGGCCTGAGAAACAGAAGATCTACTTTGTGCGGCCTAACTAGTTTTTTTCATTTTTTATCTCAAAAACATAGGTTATGAACCCTCTTTGGAACAAGCTCGTTGAGCTCGTTCCAAAGAGGGGTCGCAAACTATGTTTTTGAGACAAAAAATGAAAAAAGTAATGAAAATTAATTTGCGATTTTTGTGAATACAGCTGGCCGGTTTGGGCCGTTTCTTTTATTTAACTGGTTGTGTGCTGAATTATTTTTCAAAAGTGTTTTGAAATATGAATATTTTTTAGCTCACCTGGACAACAGCTCCATCCATCGTCCATTGTCCGTCGTCCGCCAAAACTATGTTTTGGGCTTCTCCTTCAAATCCAAAACCACTTGGCCAATTCAAGTGAAAGTTTGAGTGATGGTCCCATTGCTCAAGGGGAGTTTTACTAATCACTTTCCATCCGTTGTCATTTGTCTGGCGTAAACTTTACATTATCGACTTCTCCTCACAAACTCTTGGACCAAATTGAACCAAATTTGGTGTGGATATTCCTCATCATATGTGAATTTAAATTTGTTCAAATAAAGTTGCCACGCCCATGGGGGGCACTACAAGGGGCATAACTCTGACAGCACCCAAATTTTTTTTCCAAAATTCAAAAAATCTGCTTCTTCAGATCCACCAGTCAGAATCTTTTCATATTTGTTATACAGTGGAGCCCACTTAATTGGATATCTCTTAATTGTATATCCCTGTTAACTGAATATAATTTTCAAACACAAAACCATTTACCATACCTTCAATACAAATTTGATCTGTTAATTGATTGTGGGCTGTAGAATAAACTCCTCTTAATTGTGTGTAAATTTTTGTAATATGTCGAAAAAATCACTACGACACACACCAAATTCCCCTTATTTATCAACCTTTTTGGCCTCACTACATCCAATACAGGCATTTATTCCATTATATCTTGTTTGACAGAGCTCTGTGAGCTCTGTCAAACAAGATATAATAGAATAAATGCTCAGTTTACCTCCAGAACACAGGAAACTGACCATATCCCTGTTAATTGTATACTCCTGTTAATTGAATAATTTTCACTGGCAAAATGGATATTCAATTAAGAGGATTCTACTGTACAACATCTCTGGGGGAGGGGGGGTCAGATTCAAGTTTGTTCAAATCGGGTCCCTGCATTAATATTTGGGCTCTCTGTGAGAGCCCAAATTTTAACTCAGTGCAATATAGGGAAATTTCTTTAAAACTCTTCTTCAGATTCACCAGTCAGTATATTTTCATATGTGGTATACAACATCTCTTTGGGGGGGTCAGATTCAACTTTGTTCAACTTGGGTCCCTTAGCTAGTATTTGGGCTCTGTCCTGGAGCCCAAAGTTTAACTTTGCGTAATTTGAGGAAATTTCTTTAAAAATCTTCTTCTTCAGATCCACCAGTCAGAATCCTTTCATGTTTGGTATACAACATCTTGGGGAGTCAGATTCATGTTTGTTCAAATTGAGTCCCTGGGTTTTTATTTGGGCTCCCTATGAGAGACTAAATTTTAACTTAGTACAATATGAGGGAATTTCTTTAAAAATCTTCTTCAGATTCACCAGTCAGAAACCTTTCATATTTGATTTTCAACATCTCTAGGGGTCCAATTAAAGTTTGTTCAAGTGCCTGGGTTAATATTTGGGCTTCCTGTGGGAGCCAGAATTGGCCATGAAGAATTAGATTTTTTTTTTATTTAGTACCCTCTGGAGGTGTGTAACTAAGATTAATCCACATAGGATGTTATCAAGGGGCTCCATAGGGGAGCTTCACTTTTTACATTATGATTAACTGAAGAAAAGGCATGATGCTTGGAGTATTTTAGTCACTCCTGATGGGGCTCAAGGATTGACAATGGATCCTATGAAGATTGATTGCTTAATATTGATTCATTTTTGGACTCTGTTTATATTTGGTTCTGTTCAAGGTGAGCACTTCAGACCCCGAAGACCTCTTGTTTTAAAGATGCTACCACTAGGGGGAGACTGAGTATAGCAAGATATTTTTCATAATGATTGTTTTATTACCTTTTGGCACCCTCCAATAAATTGTAACAAAACAATTTTATATGAAAATATTCTGCTACTGAGCAACTGCCAAGCTAATACATACAGTGTTAACCCATTACCCAACGAATCAGCCGCATCCGCCCACGTAATATGCAAATTCAGCAGTTGAAAAAAATATTATTTTTCAAAAAGTTTCAACAAAACCATATCATGTGACCCCTCGTTGGAATGAGCTCGTTCCAACGAGGGGTCACTTGATATGGTTTTGTTGAAATTTTTTTTAAAAATTTAAAATATTATATTTAAAATAATAAATTTTGATATCGTCTGCATTGGGTAAAGGGTTAAGCCATTAAAGTGGCTTCCAGCACTTTCCAATGGAGACATGGTGGTGGCTTCTAGCACTTAACCCTTTACCTAACATGAAAAGCAGATGACACTTGCAAAAAAAATTCTTGAATAACTATTTTTTTTCATTTTTTGTCTCAAAAACATAGGTTATGACCCCTCATTGGAACGAGCTTGACGAGCTCGTTCCAACGAGGGGTCATAACCTATGTTTTTGAGACAAAAAATGAAAATATTTTGAAAATTAATTGGCGATTTTTGAGAATAGCGCTGGCCGGTTTTGGCCGTTACGTTGGGTAAAGGGTTAAGCTGTTAATGACATGAAAGCAGTCACACTGTAACATCTTTCACTTCATAAAACGTCAGACACTTTCTCCACAAAAGTCCATAATTGAATAATAATTTAAAAAATATTTTGTTGGAGATAAATTTATTATACCTTTTGACACGACATGGAAATGAACTCTCCAAAATTACTTTCAAATTCACTTTATTATCACTGGTACATTTTTAAAAATGGTATCAGCTTTAGTATCAAGAATTCCTCTCTGTTATCTTATCATCTCGATGTGTAGGTTTATTTGTCAAAATCTACTGTTGCAATATATTACCTCTTGTTTTATGATATATATTTTAATATTGTTAACTTGTTATGTATCATAGTGCCTATGGTAATAAAATCAGTCAAAGGTCTGAAGATTTTGTTGTAATTGTAAAATTAGGAGAATCTAAACAATCTACCATTAAAATGGGAAGAAATAAACCCATAAAACTTGAACTTACAGTTTGAATGCAAAAGTTTAATCTTGAGATTTCATAGCAAAACATGCCCTAGTCAACTCTTACAAGTCAACTTGTATCCCAAATTGTTTTTTGCATACCCAATTTGTACAAAACATGGCTGGAAACTTTTTTTTGCTGGGCCATGTTTTTTTGTATGCATATATTTTAACCAGAGCCTCCCCATATTTTTGCCAGCTATGTTTCTCTCGTACTGGTTCACTCGTACTGGTTCAATTTCAATGGATTTCGGATCATTTTTTGCAGTAAGTAAGTGGCAGCAAACACTAAAATGTATACAGTCTGTTAAAAAATTGGTTAACCCTTTACCCAGCGTAACGGCCAAAACCGGCCAGCGCTATTCTCAAAAATTGCCAATTTCATTATTTTTTCATTTTTTGTCTCCAAAACATAGGTTATGACCACTCGTTGGAACGAGCCCGCCGAGCTCATTCCAATGAGGGGGTCATAACCTATGTTTTTGAGACAAAAAAACCAAAAAAATTAGTTATTCAAGAATTTGTTTTGCGAGTGTCGTCTGCTTTTCATGTTAGGTAAAGGGTTAACTGAAATAGATTGTAATCTTACTGACATAGAAGTACCAATTCTAGCCCCAGGCAAGATAATCCACAGACAGTATAATTGCTGTTAACGTCTGCTAAAGCATACAGGTGAGGTCTATTTATCGTTACGACCAAAGCTAATAAATAGACCTCACCTGCATGCTTTACCGACATTTTTTAATGGCTCTCAAAGTGTGAAATCTTTCAAATACATCTGAAAAATCTCAAAATATCCTCTCGGATGCATGGAAATGGAGGTTTTGGGACCCTGGAATTTAAAATTTTTTTGCCATGGGCCGAACCGTGGTCGGCCCGCCATTCAACAACCATCTATTGCCCGATCCAGCCCCCCTCCCCCCCAACCCCCCCCCCCCCCCTCCCCCCACTTTGAAAATCATTCTGCCACCCCTGATGATCATGGATAGAAGATAGAATGAATTCAGGATTAATTGTAGTTCCAAATTTCTTAACTGGTGGAGTGCTAGAAGCCACTATCATGGCTTTCAAAAAATGAGGATACCAGAGCAAAAGGCAATATTTTCCTTACCTGTGTTTCATATTCAGTCAAACTCAGTCAAACGCAGATATTTTGTTTATAAAAATTTGTTTTATCACAAATTGTTGAAGAGTGCCTTTTGGGCACTCTTCAATAATTTGTATTGAAACAAATTTTGATGAATAAATTCATTTCACCAAAAACAATGTTGGCCTCAACCAGTTAATTTCCAGTGACCAATTATGTCTTTTTTTTGTATGATCATGTGCAGAAAAGAGAATAAGTTATGAATAAATTGTCTTCAAGTTTTGAATAAATTTCTAATGTCCAATTATGTTCTTTATGCCCCTGAAAAAAATTTTCGGAGGCATATAGTGTTTGTCATTTCTGTCCATCTGTCCGTCCTTCCATCAGGAAGATTTTGGTGTACACCCCATAACTCTGAGATGCTTCTTTGGATGTTGTTGAAACTTGGTGTACACTTGCTTATGGGTAGACAACGTGTCGTGCACAAAATTATTTTTTTTTGTTCGATGGAGGTCAAAGTTACAGATCAAGGTTAACTGCCCGTTGGGAAGATTTTCGTGTCCACTCCATAACTTTGAGATGCTTCGTTGGATTTTGTTATAACTTGGCATACATATTGCTAATGGGGAGACAATTTGTTTTTAACTGCGACTAGCAGCTCTATAAGTGGCAATGTGGTCTGTCAGTCTGTCGGTCGGTCTGTCAGTCGGTCTGTCTGTGACCAACGAGTTTCAAAACTCAATAACTTTTGAAATACTTGATGGAATGACTTTATATATGGCATGTAAGTGTATCTTATTGATGTCTAGCCACTGTTCAATGCATGTGTTGTTCCAAATATTTTTCTTGGAGTTATGGCCCTTGATGAACTTAGAATTTTGTGAGATTGCACCACCCGTCGCAGCTACGGCGTCGATGTCACGATTTTTTGTTTGATGGAGGTCAAGGTCACAGATCAAGGTCAGCTGTCTGTCGGGAAGATTTTCATGTCTGCTCCATAACTCTGAGATCCTTTGTTGCATTTTGTTAAAAATTGGCATACATGTTGCTTATTAGGTGACGATGTGTCGTGCACAAGTTTTTTTTTTTTTTCAATGGATGTCAAGGTCACTGATCAAGGTCATTGCTACGTCGGGTGCATAGTCACTTCCTAGTGACAATCTCTTGTTTTTTTGTATGATTGTGGACAGAAAATAGAATAAGTCATGAATGAATTGAAGTGCTAAGTTCGTAATTTCTTATGTCCAGTTATCTACAATGCCCACACCTGTCTAATATTGATAAAAGATTTACCATCATGGAATTCATTACTGACAGAAAGTCAGGGTGGGCTATACTGATCACTCATCCTCTGACGTCTGCCATCCATCATAAAGGTGGTGTTTGAGTCTTCTCCTCCCAAACTGCTGGACTGATTCCAGTAAAATTTGGCGTGAATGATGACTGAGGAGGAGCAATTCAGTTTTGTTGAAATCAGTACACTGCTGCCCCTCCCCCCCACCCCCAATGGAAGCATTGGGCAAAATTACCCTAAATTTAAAAAATCTGTTCAAGATGCGATGGACGGAATAAAGTTGATGTTTGGTATTCAGCTTCCTTTTGAGTTGTACAGTAAAGTTTTTTCAGGGGAAGGTTGAGGGGCAATATTTTCAGTTGTTCTAGCAGAGGCAAGTTTTTTGGTCCTGCACAGAATTTATATTTTCAGAACAGCCAATTTCATTGGTTATTTGAAACATGGATATTTTTCTCAAAGATACCACGCTACAAACAAGAGCACCCTTAGTTTTTGGCTCCATCAAACAAGATATAAAAGATTAAATGCCTGTATTGAATGTGCTGAGGCCAAATAGGTCTATAAACAAAGGAAAACTGGGGAGAGTCAGGGTAAGTTCTCTAGTGAGGTTACAAGATTTTTTATTCAATTAACAGGAGTTTACTTTATAACCTATATTCAATTAACAGGTCAAATTTGTACTGAAGGTATGGTAAATGGTTTTGTGTTGGGAAGTTATATTCAAATTATATTCAATTAACAGGGATATACAATTAAGAGATATCCAAATAAGTGGGCTTCACTGTACTAAAAAAAAAATCACCTGACATGGACAACAAAGTTATAAATAATTAAATAACTTCATTCCTCTGTAGTGTTAACTAGCTATAGATGCTAATTAAATCCTTCTTTAACCCTTTACCTAACATGAAAAGCAGACGACACTTGCAAAAGATTTTTTTGAATAACTAATTTTTTTCATTTTTGGTCTCAAAAACATAGGTTATGACCCCTCGTTGGAACGAGCTCGACGAGCTCGTTCCAAAGAGGGGTCGTAAACTATGTTTTTGAGACAAAAAATGAAAAAAAGTAATGAAAATTAATTTGCGATTTTTGTGAATACGGCTGGCCGGTTTTGGCCGTTACTTTTAACTGGGGTCATAACCTTTGTTTTTGAGACGAAAAATAATGAAAATTAACTGGTGATTTTGGAGAATAGCGCTGGTCGGTTTTGGCAGTTACGTTGGGTAAAGGGTTAAACAACTATTGTTAGGTGAGTGCCTCTGACCCTATGTTTCCTCTTGTTTTGTTTTTGTTTTTTTGTTGTTTTTTTTTTTTTGGGGGGTGGGGGTGGTCACAGATTAAAGTTTTTCCAAATCAAATCCCTGTGTTTATCTGCAATATGAGAAATATTCTTAAAAAAATCTTTCAACCCATCAGTCAGAGTTTTTATTCCCCCCCAAAAATTCGGGGGAATCTAGCCATGACGTCTGTCCGTCTGTCCGTGTCCGTCCGGGCGTAGACGGAATTCGTGTCCGCTCCATAACTTCTTACAGCCTTCAAGGATATTAATGATACTTGGTATTATTATTGCCCACAACCAGAGGGTGTGTCGCGAATAAGGTTGGAATGGCTATCAAGGCTTTTTTCGGGGGAATCAGCCACCCTTTGGTGGCCATCCTCTAGTTTTTTGATATTTGATATAAAGCATGCTTATGGGCTTGGATTCATGTGGTTATGGCATTGAACTTCAAACCGAAAGGTCTTTGGTTCGATCCCAGCCAGGAGTAACTTCATTGTGTCCTTAGGCAAGGCAGTTCATCTCGACTGCCCATGTGGGAGCTTGGTAGCGTTGTGTACTAAGGTGTACTGGACATCGATGATGCACTTGTCTTCAACCAATGCTAACTTTTCTAGTGGGGAGTCTGAAAGTTGCTCACTGGTTCTGTTCAGGAACTCCGGCTTGCTCCAACCATAAAACTCTCTGACTTGAGGTGACCCTGGCTGTCGAACGTGTCATAAAACCAGACCTGAAAATAAGCAGTCTGACATTTGCAGAATGAGGTCCCCAGAGGGTGAATTTGATGATGCTATCCCATATAGTGGGCCGGTGTTTGTGTGGGTGTATAAGATTAAGGTTTCTTCAAATTGGCACAAGGCTATACGAGGCCCTGGAGGTTGGTGGGAGTTCATTGGGTAAAATTTTTTTTCCCTGCTTTAAGTGTAGTTTTGAAGGTTTTTGCGTGATTAAATAAAAAAAATTCCTCTATGTTACCCAGTGGAGCTGTTTCAAATTTTGGGGGTTTTTTTTTGTCATTAAAATGAGATTTAAAACACCACCCCCCCCCCAAATCAGCACCCAACAGCCCTCCTTCCCTCAGGGTGTCAGTTAGGCAAATTATTTTGTTTGTTTTCTGGCAGTAAATCACTCAAATTCCCCTCAAGCTTCCTGTCAAGTAAAAAAAAAAAAAGAAATTCACCCAATGGACTCTCCCCCTACACCTGATTAAAATACAATGTTGACACATGGGGAGTTTTTATGATGCCCCCGTCCTCCAAAGGAGGATTTGGGGGTATCTGATGAAGCCCTCCTTCCATCCATCTGTCTGTCTGTCTGTCCAAGACCTCCAAGGAGGATTTGGGGGTATCTGATGAAGCCCTCCTTCCATCCATCTGTCTGTCTGTCTGTCTGTCTGTCTGTCTGTCTGTCTGTCTGTCTGTCTGTCTGTCTGTCTGTGGCTGGCTGGCTGGCTGGCTGGCTGGTCTGTCTGTCTGTTCGTACAAACATTTTAGATTGTAATTTCAAAGCCATCGGTCATATTTGGATTTCCTTTGGTGTGTTGATAGACCCGTATGGGTGAATAGATTGATTGATTATTTATTTAGCAGAGAGTGAGATAATATAGTGCACAAAAAAGACATACAAAACATACTGCTGGGAGAGGACATACCCGTAGCCAGATTGCCTGTCTACCTGTCGTCTCCCAATGAAGATACATGCATTTATTCTACACTAAACGATAGATTATCGAAGAAATTGCGGAAGGATAGAAATCGTATCCCCCACTGTGAAGATATTGAAATTTTCACTTTCACAGTATCAATCAAAATGGTGGCTTTCAAAGCATCACTTCAAGGTGAATATGAGCCAAATTATCACTGGAAATGATCAATTTGTTCTAGAAATGTATAATGAAAAGAAAATCTAGTGTTTTTGAGTGGATACTGATCATTTCCAGCAATACTTCAACACGTATTCACCCTGAATAGATGGAACCCACCAGTCCAAACATGGCCTGAAAGTCTGTAATATAAGTTTTTGGTTTGGTACGTTCTTTCAAAGGACGTACCAAACCAAAAATTATATTATGGACTTTCAGGCCATGTTTGGACGAGAAAACCGCCAACTGAATCAGACTGCTAGACGGTATCTGTTCCAAGTATCGATCAAATCACTTCTGCGTATCAGTGATTCAGTGTGCTGTTTACTTTCATGCATCAATTCATGGTTGAAATGAGTGGAATTATTGAATTCTTGTAAAAAGCTTATAATAGAAAGAAAATCTAGTGCTTTTAAGTGGATACTGACAAATGGATATTTTCGCTCATGCAAGCACTCGCGAAAAATAAACATTTGTATCGGTCACTCATGAGATCATTTTCGGTATCCACTCAAAAGCACTAAATATCCTCTATATATATTGTGTCCAAACCAAGCTGAAAAATAACAAAAAATATTCACTAGGAATGGGTTCCGTCCAATAATTTTTCTCAGAGTTATGGCCCCTTATCTCTCTTGACTTTTTTTCAACCTCAGTGTTGCATTCACTGCATGTTGGATTTGATTTATTTTGGGTATGCTCATGGATCCACTTTGCAAAAGAATATCCACAAATAATGGGGGTCTGTCCTGTTATAATGCCCCGACCTCCGAAGGAGGATTTGGGGGTATCTATTGGAGACCTTTGTCCGCTCATCCATCTGTCCATACAAATGTTTTGGATTATAATTTCATAGCCATTGGTTGTACGTGGATCTCATTTGGTATGCTGAATGACCCGTATGGGGGAACGGATATGCACAAGGAATGGGTCCCATCCAATAATTTTTCCCAGAGATATGGCCCTTTTTCACTCTTTCAACTTTTTCTGTCCCACAATACCTTTAAAGCTACTTCGAACATGCCTACGGGTCGGGGCCATGACCCACGCATTGCATAGCCCTTATGTTATTTTGCATAGCCTTTGTTTTATTTGAGTGCAAGGTTTAGGACCTTTTTTGTATTATTAGCTTAACTTGACAAAGTCAAGATAAGCTATTGCCATCACGCATGCGGAAGTCTGTTAGTCTGTGAGTCTGTAAGTCTGTTCACATTTTCCTTTAGCATGGGCTACACCCCGCAGTTCTTGTCTGATCGTCACGAAATTTCATATGCAGGTTTGGGGTCATGTCTAGATGAGAACGTCCCCTTTTGGTCGCGATCGGTCAACCGGTATGGCTGCCCAAGGCCAAAACCCCAAAACCATTAGCACAGTCTACAGGTCGTATTTATGAAGGGATTTCATTGTAACTTGGAAGGATGCATCTGTATAATGCCCAGATGAGAATGTCCCCTTTTGGTTGCGATCATTCAACCATGATGGCTGCCAGGGCCCAAAGCCCAAAAACCTTTAGCACAGTCAACAGGTCATATTTATGAAGGCATTTCATTGTAACTTGGTAGGTTGACTTCATATAATGTCTAGATGAGAACGTCCCCTTTGGACGCAATTGGGAAACTGACGGCTCCAGGGGCCCGAAGCCCGAAAACCTTTAGCACAGTCTACAGGCCATATTTATGAAGGGATTTCAATGTAACTTGATGGGATGACTTGTTTTGGAATAATTTCACTGTAACTTGGTAACTTTCGTTGATATACGTTAACTGTGAGGGCCACATACATTAACTGTGAGGTCATATTAACCCACCCCTCAGCTCTTTAGTACAGTGTGCACCTCATATTATTTTTATCAAAAACATAGCATACAGGGAACAGAAATGAACATATTCCCAATTATCACAATTCTTGTCTTATTTCATAATCCTTTCATAAACATTGAACATTATCCTTTTCATCAAACACAACACACAAGTTAAGCTACAGTGTCATTGACACTTTCATTGGAAATCTGGGCATTATTTATGTGGGAAGCATCTGAATGAATACTAGAAAAATCATCTGAAATGGACAATAGAGTTACAAATAATTAGGCTTGGTTTTCAGGCACCACCATATTGGTTTTGAACCACTCACCTCCACGCATCTTTCAAATTTTTATTGAATTTAAATTTTTGGCTCATTAAACAATATCAGGACTGGCATTCTTAAAAATGCAGGAGGGCTAAAAATCGCTCTCTTCACATGGCCTAGGGGAGCGACTAGCTATCCTCAAGCTTAAAGTGACAAAATAAAGTTTTACTATTAATGAATTCTGCCTTGTGGGCTTTGTATATTTTATTTGGTGCTGCTAACCAGGTAGTCTCTGTGAGACGGCTACACTGCCCTTCCCACACCTCCGGGCCTTGGTAAGGCCCGGAGGTGTGGGAGGGGCAGTGTGGCCATATTGCGCAGACCACTTACATAGCAGAGATCTGAAAACCTATAGGTTTTAGGAATAGACTGTTGTGGTAATCATTAATTCTAAGGCTATAGGAGGGCTATTTTTTGCCCTCCTCAATTTTTTTAAGGCAAGCAGTAGGCGAGCAAATAGATTGCTTTCCTGAAAATGCCCGGCCTGCAATACCCCCGAAAAATGCATGAGATACAATGAAAATGGGCAATACAACATATGTACATGAATTTCCTTCCAGTTTATATTGACCCATATTGATTTGTTAGTTCCAACTGTGAAATGTAAATTATTGATTGTTTATTGAATTGTGATTTTTATTGCCCTTGGAAAATTCTTCTCTGTTGTAATTCCAAAATGGCAAGATCAAACGAATTCCATGATTATTGATACAAATTGCAGACTCGGATAATTATGAACAGAATTTGATTGATATGATCTTCAAAGAGCTGTGGTTTCTCATTAACTTTTGAGTACAATTATTATATGTGTCTACAACTAGCAAATTCTCCTGCTGTATATGTTTTTCGAGTACAGTAGAATCCTCTTAATTGAATATCCATTTTGCAAGTGAAAATTATTCAATTACCAGGAGTATACAATTAACAGGGATTTTGGTCAGTTTCCTGTGTTCTGGAGTTGAACTGAGCATTTATTCTATTATATCTTGTTTGACAGAGCTCACAGAGCTCTGTCAAACAACATATAATAGAATAAATACCTGTATTGGATGTAGTGAGGTCAAAAAGGTTGATAAATAAGGGGAATTTGGTGCGTGTCACAGTCATTTTTTCGACATATTACAAAAATGTATATGCAATTAACAGGAGTTTCCTCTACAACCCATATGCAATTAACAGATCAAATTTGTACTGAAGGTATGATAAATGGTTTTGTGTTTGAAAATTATATTCAATTAACAGGGATATAGAATTAAGAGATATCCAATTAAGTGGGCTCCACTGTATTTGATAACAAGAAATCTCTTTTCCTTGGGTTTGTTTTTCCAAATTATTTGTTTGTTTTATGTTTTTTTAGTCAGGGGAGCTTAAGTGATTACTTTCTGTTTATCATCTGTCTGTTATCTGTCCCGTGTGAATTTTACATTATCAACTTCTCCTCATAAACCACTGGACTGAATTGAAGCAAATTTGACATGCATGTTCCTTATCAATTCAAGTTTCTTGGAATAAATTTACCACACTGACAGGGGTCCACCACAAGGGGCATTACTCTGATAGCACCCTTAAATTATAATTACAAAAGTGCACAAGGCATATAATTCCCCTCTGGAAGAGCTCTGGAATGGGCAATAAAGTGTAATTCCATTTTCCATGACGCATGCAATTTAATCCAAATTTCCCTTTTTCAGTTGTAGTGTTTTTGTATGTGCACCTTTTAAAGGGGAGGGGGTGGGGGGGGGGGGGGGGGGGGCGAGCTCCATCAAACAAGATATAATAGGTTAAAATTTTAATCTAATTATATCTGGTTTGATGCAGCTCCAGGGGCTTTATTGAACAAGATTTAATAGATTAAACACTCTTTTTAACACTAGAATAAAGGAAAAGACACAATTTCTGTTTACTCTTGACCCTTTACCTATCATGAAAAGCAGACGACACTTGCAAAAAAAATTCTTGAATAACTAATTTTTTTCCTTTTTTGTCTCAAAAACATAGGTTATGACCCCTCGTTGGAAAGAGCTGATTCCAACAAGGTGTCATAACCTATGTTTTTGAGAAAAAAAATTTAAAAATAAGGCCACACAAAGTAGATCTTCTGTTTCTCAGGCCATTATTTGTGAAATTGCATGCGGGCGAGCGTTTTTTTATTTTATTTTTTATTTCAGTAATGGCTTTTTTGCCATCAAAAGTTCATGTTCTTGGTTCAAGTTTTAGGCCTCATAATCTACAGAATAGCATGGGTGGTGGTGTATTTCATCCCTTGAGTGCAAGAAGACTTTGCAATGCTAAAGCATTGCAAAGCCTTCTTGCACTCAAGGGACAAATTCATCAATTTTTTTAACTTGGGCAAAATATCAGACATAAACCATTTAATTTTTATTTTTTTTAAGTTTAAATTGGTTATAAAAAGAGAGCATGCGGCAGCCAAAAGGACCACGTGGCAGGGCCTGAGAAACAGATTTTTTATTTTTTTAGGCCTAATGAAAATTAATTGGCAATTTTTTAGAATAGCGCTGGCTGGTTTTGGCCGTTAAGTTGGGTAAAGGGTTAAAGTACTATTTCCGACTTTCACAACACCAGAACAGGTGCCCTCACATGCCATCATAAGGAGGTCCTGTTGACAACACACAAATTACGTAGGCAGTGGTTTCTAGTCTTGGCTGCCTTGACTATAAATCGCTGCTAAGGCACTAGACGTATAAAGGCTGTGGGCTGGTGAGAATTCAGAACACTTGCCTAGGCCCTTAACCCTTTACCTAACGAATCGGCTGCATCCATCCGCGTAATATGCAAACTCAGCAGTTGAAAATTTTTTTAATTTTTAGAAAATTACAACAAAACTATATCATACGACCCCCTCATTGAAACGAGCTCATCGAGATCATTCCAGTGAGGTCACATGATATGGTTTTGTTTAAATAGTTGAAATATTTTGAAAATTTTGAAAAACGATATTTAAAATCATAAATTTTGATATTGTCTGCGTTGGGTAAAGGGTTAACTGTTTTCTTCTGTTAATTGAATATTTTTCAGAGGGCATAGTTAACAGCATTCCACTGTATCTATATTTATTTACAGACATTTCAATGACACTTCAAACTACCAGGGGAGCATGGTGGTTCGTTGGTAAGAGCATAGTACTAAAAACCAAAACGTCCACAGTTCAATCCTGACCCGTGCAATCTGTGCTATAGTACAATTCAAAATAAGTTGTAGACTTATCACTATAGACTATGTATCTTTCTCTTCATACACTGATTATAACAGAACCTGTCATCATTTTCTGGAAAGCTCTCATTGAAAATGATGTCAGATTCTGATTTTATCAGTGTAGAAGGAGCAGTATACTTACTTTATTGTGGTTATACTACAACTTATTTTGACTTGTACTGCATATCCTTGGGCATGACACTTAATCTTAACCCCCGCACACTGATGTCAAAATATCTAAATTTCAGGCAGAAAAGATTTCCCATAATGCAACTAGAAATTTAACCAATTCAATCAAACGAGATTGAATTGGTTAAATTTCTAGATGCATTATGGGAAAGAACAGCTTCCTGAAATTTTGGTATTTTGACATCAGATTGAAGGGGGTAAAATACCCACATGATGTCACGGTGATGCCGTGTACTGAGGCATACAGCATGTAGTTGATGCATGTTCCTTTTACCTAACGTAACGGCCCAAACCGGCCAGCGCTATTCTCAAAAATCGCTAATTAATTTTCATTATTTTTTTCATTTTTTGTCTCAAAAACATAGGTTATGACCCCTCATTGGAACGAGCTCGTTCCAACGAGGGGTCATAACCTATGTTTTTGAGACAAAAAATGAAAAAAATTAGTATTCAATAATTATTTTTACAAGTGTCGTCTGCTTTTCAGGTTTGGTAAAGGGTTAACCGCAGCTTCTTAATCTGCTTATGTTAGGTTTGTAAGTTGCCGAGTCTGACAGCTGTGGCCCACTGCTCAGTGGTTCTCTCTGGGTGCTTTGGCTTCCTCCACCTATCAAACTGTCTGGCACAATGTGACCTTGGCAGTTGAAAGTGCTATTAAGCCCCCCAAAACAACTAAACTAGGACTTTCATCTTATTAACCAATCACATGCCAAGTTTAATGTCGATTTCCATTGATTTAATGTCCAGTTCACAAAAAAGAATTATAAAAACAAATTTTCCTCAACACCATATCTCAGAACCCCTGACTGAAATGCACTGATTGGAACAAGCTCAATGAATGCATTTCAATGAAGGGTCAAAAGCTTTGTTTGAAGGCAAAAAAAATAAAAAATGTTAGTTATTCAAATCTTTTTTACAAGCATTGTCTGCTATTCCCGCTAGATATTTGGGTTAACCCTTTACCCCTTGCACACAATCTCAAAAATAATTTTTTTCAAAATTTGTCAAAATATTTTAAGAAACTCATATCATGCAACCCCTTATTGGAATGATCTCAATGAGCTTGTTCCAATGAGTGGTCACATGATATGGTTTTGTTGAAAGTTTGAAAAACAATTTTTTTTTCAACTGGTCAATTTGTAAATTATATGTGCTGGGGCAGCCAATTCGTTAGGTAAAGGATTAAGACACATGTACATATGGGTAGGGTGGCAAGTGGTGGAACTCCCTCCTTAATATTTACCCAGGGTGTCAGGGGGGGCTCCCTCCTTAATATTTAGTCAGAATGTCAAGGGGGGGGGGACCTCCCTCCTTAATATTTAGCCTGGGTGTCAAGGGGGAGCACCCTCTTTAATATTTAGCCACGCTGTCAAGGGGAGCTCCATTCTTAATGTTCAGTCAGGGTGTTGTGGGACAGCTCCCTCCATAATATTTACTCAGTGCCATGGGAAAGCTTCCTCCTTAATATTTAGTCAGGGCATAATGGGAGAGCTCCCTCCTTAATATTTAGTCAGGGTGTCAAGGGGGAGGGGGAATCTCCCTCCCTTATATTTAGCCAGGGTGTCAAGGCGAGCTCTATCCTTAATATGTAGTCAGGGTGTCATGGGGGAGCTCCCTCCTTAATATTTAGTCAGGGCATAATGGGAGACTTCCCTCCTTAATATTCAGGAAAGGTGTCAAAGGGGCACTGCATCCTTAATATTTAGGGTGTCAAGGGGGAGCTCCCTCAATATTTAGCCAGGGTGTCAAGGGGAAGCAAGGAGGAGCTCCCTCAATATTTAGGCAGGGTGTCAAGGGGGAGCTCCATTCTTAATATTTAGTCAGAGTGTCAAGGGGAGCTCCCACCTTAATATTTAGCCAGTGTCTCAGGTGGGGAGGGGGGGGGGGGAAGCTTCCTCCTTAAAATTTAGTCAGAGTGTCAAGAGGGACCTCTCTATTTAGCCTGGGTGTCAAGAGGGAGCTCCCTCCTTAATATTTAGTGTCATGGGGCAGCTCCCTCCTTAATATTTAAACAGGGTACCTGGGGGAGCTCTCTCTCTCTCTTTAATATTCAGTGTGTCAAGCGGGAGCTCCCTCAATATTTATTCAGCCTGTCAAGGGGGAGTTCCCTCCTTAATATTTAGTCATTTAGGGTGTCAAGGGGGGACCTCCCTCCTTAGTATTTGGCCAGGGTGTCAAGGGGGAGCTTCATCCTTAATATTTAGCCAGGGTGTCAAAGGAGAGGGAGGAGCTCCCTCTTTAATATTTAGTCATTTAGGGTGTCAAGGGGGATCTCCCTCCTTAGTTTTTAGCCAGGGTTTCAAGGGGATTCCCTCCTTAATATTCAGCCAGGGTGTCAAGTGGAGCTCCCTCCTTAATATTTGGTCAGGGTGTCAAGAGGGTCCCCCCTCATTAATATTTAGTCAGGGTGTCAAGGGGGAGCCACACCCTTAATATTTAGTAAAGGTTGAGCTTCCTCCTTAATATTTATACAGGTTGTAAAGGTGGGGGTGGGGGGGGGGGGGCTCCCTCCTTAATATTTTGCAGGACAAATTTTTTGATAGGGTCAAAATTTCTGGCAGATATCAAATGCAAGAACAGGAAGGAAGTAAACGTTTTCTGGGCAATCTGTATTGGTAGATATATTATCTAACATAAGGCCTAAAAAAATAAAAAAAATCTGTTTCTCAGGCCCTCCTGCATGGTCCTTTTGGCTGCCGCATGCTCTCTTTTTATAACCAATTTAAACTTTAAAAAAATCAAAATTAAATGGTTTATGTCTGATATTTTACCCAAGCTAATAAAATTGATGAATTTGTCCCTTGAGTGCAAGAAGGCTTTGCAATGCTTTAGCATTGCAAAGCCTTCTTGCACTCAAGGGATGAAATACACCACCACACATGCTATTCTGTAGATTATGAGGCCTAAAACTTGAACCAAGAACATGAACTTTTGATGGAAAAGAAGTAATTACTGAAATAAAAAATAAAATAAAAAAATGCTCGCCCGCATGCAATTTTACAAATAATGGCCTGAGAAACAGAAGATCTACTTTGTGGCCTAAAGCACAATATATTTTAACGCTACACAGGGTATTGTGAAAGAATAAAATACATTTTGGTAAGAATATAATACATTTTATTCAATATTTTTACAAATAGAGGTAACATTGAAAATATATAATTTTGCTGTACAATTGGAGGGAAAAATGAAAATCAGAAATATACAATTTTGTCATAAATCATGGTGGGGAAATTAGAAATCGGACATACAATTTTGTTCATATGTTGATCTGTAATAGTAATGAGGGGAGATTGCTGAACAATATTGTGAGATGGATATTTGTTTTTTTTTTCTGGTGTAACTCTACACAATGAAGTCAAATTTTCAAGCAGAAAATCTTTCTGGTAATTCCACTAGGAATTAACTCCTAGCACTCTGGTAGTATTTAAAAATTTATATAATCGATTCCATATTGTTCATACAGAATGAAAAATTTAACAAAATATATCTTGTTTGACAGAGCTCAATGAGCTCTGTCAAACAAGATATAATTTATTAAATTCTCAGTTGCATCATGGGAAAAATTTGCTGCGGAAAACTTTGGTATTTTGACATCAGTGTGCAGAGGGTTAAAACAATTCAGTCTTGTTTGACAGAGTTTGATACACCCTGTCAAACAATAAAGAACTTTGTTAACCCTTTACCCAATGAATTAGCCACATCCACCCACGTTATATGCAAATTCAGCAGTTGAAAAAATACTATTTTTCAAAAAATTTCGACAAAACCATATCATGTTACCCCTCTTTGGAACAATCTCATTGAGCTCATTCCAATGAGGTTGTTTAAAGTTTTTGAAAAATTTTAAAAAATGATATTTAAAATAATAAATTTTGATATCGTGTGCACTGGGTAAAGGGTTAAATTCCTAATTGCATTATGGGAAATATTTGCAGATTGAAGTTTGCAGTGTACAGAAGATTATGGTCACTAAAAAAAATTTGTTTTTGTATCATTTATTCTATGGATATGAACAAAAACAGCATCCAAGCCTGAAAATAATCTGACTGACATTTGCAGAATGAGGTCCCCAGAGGGTGAATTTGATGATGCCAATTTATCCTGTGGGTACCTCTTTCTGTTTAGTTTGGAGACCCTGATTCAGACTGAGGGTCACAGAGGGTAAATTTAGTGATGCTACCCTGCTGTGCAGGGTAGCATCACTAAATTCACCCTCTGGGGACCTCATTTTGCCTCTGGGGATCTCATTTTGCAGATGACAGTATGCTTATTTTCTGGCTTGACTGCATCACTCTTTACGCTTCTGAATATCACTCCCGACACCCAGGAAATTCATGGGACAGAACCTGGAATCAAAAGTTGAGTTGCGCAACCTTTGATACAAGATTTTAGTCTATGAATTTCCCGGGCATTAGCAAGCATTTTCAGAGCCGGTAACTGAGAAAATCCTGTTTGCATGATTGAACCAAAGCTCCCAACGGCGATGCTGGTCTTGGAAGAAATTGATATTCACCGTAATCTCATAAACTATGATAGGCCACCATAGATACGATGGCATATGAATTTCCCGGGTATCGTGATTAACTTTTAGAACCTGGTCCTGCAGAGCTTTTGAATTCATTTCTCGGTATTAACGCTTAGCCTACCCATAATGCAATTACGATTTTTTTCCAATTCAGTCTTGTTTAACCCTTTACCCAATGCAGACGATATCAAAATTTATTATTTTAAACATAATTTTTCAAAAATTTTCGAAAAATTTCAACAAAACCATATCATGTGACCCCTCATTGGAACGTGCTCAACGAGCTCGTTCCAATGAGGGGTCACATGATATGGTTTTGTTGAAATTTTTTGAAAAATAATATTTTTTCAACTGCTGAATTTGCATATTACGCGGGCGGATATGGGCGATTCGTTGGGTGAAGTGTTAATAGAGGTCAAACAAGAATGAACTGAATCCCTAGATGCATTATGGGAAAAATTTGCTGCTTGAAATTTTGAATTCAGTGTGTAGAGAGTTAAGACATGAGAGGCTACTTCTGGCCTGTTGCTTGTTCATGTTTGTCACATGAGGCAATCTCGCAATGAACTCTAACCTCAAGTCCCTCATATCTTCACCTAGGTGGTGAAAGATCTTGTGAGATAGTTGTAGATCGTATTATAGTATCAGGCCAGTCTTCACATTTGTTGTATGAAGCCTTGATGAGGTATTACCCAGGATGTGTGACAGGGTGTGTGTGTGTGTGTGGGGGGGGTTGTATCCACCCCCCCCACCCCACCCCCCACCCCCACCCCCAGCTAAGAGTATTTTTTTTCAATTGTTGGAAATTCTGAGGTCAAAAATGAAATAGTTGGAAATTCAATAAATTAACATTGTTCATGAAAAATATTAAAATTCCAACTAATGATGAGAAATTTTGATCTTTTATTTCCAACTGGAAACTTGAATTTCAAATTTCCTACTCTAAAATTGACATGGCCTCAAAATTTCGACTCTGACATCAATCTGGTAAATTTTCTAATCCAGACACATTATAAATGTTGCTTTTTCCGTTTCAGGACTAGTGAAAATTTTCAGAAGGGTTCATAACCCTTTACCCAATGTAGATGATTTCAAAAGAGCTTGTTCCAAAGAGGGGTCACATGATATGGTTTTGTTGAAATTTTTCGAAAAATAATATTTTTTCAGCAGCTGTATTTGCATATTACGCGGGCGGATGTGGGTGATTTGTTGGGTAAAGGGTTAAAAGATATCACCCAGCACTGCAGTGCAACCACCTATCGAAACCACTCACAGTTGGAATTTACATCGGTGCCCCCCCCCTCCCCCTCCACCCCCAGCTGAAACCCTCTAGCCACATCCCTGGTATTACCTCAAGTTCCTCATATGGGTATCCTCATATAATGAAATGAAAGTGTCAATGACACTGTAGCTCAACTTGACAAACCTGAAATGGTAAAATTGAAGATCATTGGTTCCAATGTTATTTGGTGAAACTTCAACATTACGGCATTGTGTGTGCATAATGTCAGAGCAATCCATGCTTTTTTAAATGTAAACTGTAAGGCTGGCTAAAGGAAGAATGCTGATACACAAATGCAGTAAGTTCGGAGGACAATGTAAATGGCAACTTCTTTCACAGAAATGGATCTACATGTAGAGATTTCACCTAATGAGCGTGCTAAGTCCAAAAACAATCCTACGATAAATGTGCCCTGTAGGTCATGTCAAAAAAGAATGTAAATGCACAAATGCAATAGATTCAAAGATTACTGCTAACAGCCACAGTTTTTGATAGAAATGAAAAGAAAGTCGACAGCTTCTATCTCTGTCATCCTGAATAAACATATGAAGTTTCAAAACAACCCGATAATGAATGCTCCCTCTGAGACATGACAAAGGAAGATGTTAATGCACAAATGCACTAAGTCGGACGGTCATTGCTGGTGGCAATGGTCTTTTTTTCTTTTTTATGGAAGTTCATAAATATACCCTGTAGAGAGTGCAAAAGGGATAAGTTGCTACAAAAATACACTAAGTCCAAAGGCTGGTGGAAATGAAAAGAAATCAACAGCTCACATCTAGAGGCCATCCAAAACATGCATAACAAATTTCAAAGTGATCCTTTCATAAATGTGACCGTGGGGCATGCCGGAGAAATATATTGCTGCCTGACAGACTAAACTAAGTTCAAAGGTTGCCAACTGCAACTATTTTTGATGGAAATGGAAGAAATTAATAGTTCCCATATAGAGGTCACCATGAACAAGCATACCAAGTTTCAAAGTGATCTGGTCAAATATGTGCACTGCAGGGTGTGCCAAAGGGAAATATTGATCCATAACTGCACTAAGTTCATCGAAGGTCGTTGCCAGAGGCAACATCTTTTGATGGAAATCAAAGAAAATTGATAACTCACATTTAGAGGTTACACCAAACAAGCATACAAGTTTTAATCCGATCTGATCATAAATGTGCCCTGTTGGGTATGACAAAGGAATATACTGATGCCTGACTAAACCAAGTTCAAAGGTCGTTGCCAGTGACAACACTTTTTGATGGAAATGGAAGAAAATCAATAGCTCCCATCTAGAGGTCACTCCAAACAAGCATGCCAGATTTCAAAGGAAACCAAATCATAAATGTGCCCTGTAAGATGTGTCAAAAGAAACATTTCTTGGCGGATATCGAAGAAAATTGACAACTCCCATCTAGAGGTAACCCCAAACAAGCATACCAAGTCTCAAACTGATCTGATAAAGAATGTGTCTGTATGGCATGCCAAAGGAATATATTGATGCCTGACTAAACTAAGTTCAAAGGTCATTGCCAGTGGCAACATTTTTTATGGAAATGACAGAAAATTGATAGCTCCCATCTAGAGGTCACCCCAAACAAGCATGCTAGGCTTCCAAGCAATCCGATCATAAATGTGCCCTGTAGGGTGTGCCAAAGGGAAATATTGAGGTTTGACTAAACTTAGTTCCGAGAACGTTGTCAGTGACAACATTTTTTGACAGAAATTGAAGAAAATCGATAGCTCCCATCTAGAGGTCACCCCAAACAAGTGTACCAAGTTTCAAAGTGATCTGATCATAAATGCAACCTGTCAGGTGTGCCAAAGGAAATTGTGGATGTACGTATGTATGCCAACGGACCAGAAGTGATGGTAATAGTTCAGCTTGACTTTGTCAAGTTGAGCTAAAAATTGACAGCTCCCATATGGAGGTCACCCAAACAAGCATACCATGTTTCAAAGTGATCCGATCATAACGTGCCCTGTAGGGTGTGCCAAAGGAATATATTGATGCCTGACTAAACTAAGTTCAAAGGTCAGTGCCAGCAGCAACATTTTTGGCCAGAAATGGAAGAAAATTGATAGCTCCCATGTGGTCAACCCAAATAAGCACACCAGGTTTTAATGCAATCCTATCATAAATGTGCCCTGTAGGGAGTGCCAAAGGGAAATATTGAGGTCTGACTAAACTAAGTTCAACTGCCATTGCCAGCAGCAACATTTTTTGATGGAAATGGCTGAAAATCGACAGCTTCCATCTAGAGGTCACCCCAAACATGCATACCAAGTTTCAAAGCGATCTGATCATAAATGCGACCTGCGCAGTGTACCAAAGGAAATTGTGGACATACGTATGTATGCCGGTGGATGAGAAATGACGGCAATAGCTCAGCTTGACTTTGTCAAGTTCAGCTAAAAATGGATTCTGCAGGCATGGACAGACAATATAAAGGATTCTGTTAAGTAGGATTCTGAGCTGATTCAGTGACAACTTTTTCTATACAACTGCTGTCAATAAATGATAGAATTCTTACTCATTTAACATGAAGCAGTTACTATTGTCTGCTGACATTTGGAAAGATCAATGAACAAAAGGGAAATCACTCTTCACTCTTAATGGTGAGGGATGGGGCTTGTTGGGTGAACTAATGGAATTATTGACAATTAATATGTCAAGTCCAAGATGGCCAGTGCGGCCATCTTTTTTAACAGAATGCTGAAAAATTTGAAAACCCCCATCTGGACATCATAACAAAGTGACATATAAAATTTGAAAAAGATCGGGTGAGAGGTGCAGCCTGTAAGGTCTCCTAATGGAACTGTTAACAATTTATATGCCAAATCCAAGATGGCCACTACCGGCCATGTTTTTCAACAAAATTCAGAAAAATTTGATAACTCCCATCTAGATATTACACCAAAACTACATATGAAATTTGAAAAAGATTGGGTGAGATATGTGTCCTGCAGAGTGGGCTAATGGAATTGCTGCCAATTTCTTTGTGAGATATGGGGCCTGCAGGGTGGGCTAACGGAACTGTTGACAATTCATATGCCAATCCAAGATGGCTGCTGGCGGCCTTATTTTGGAACGAAATACAGAAAAATTTGATAGCTCCCATCTAGACATCACACCAAAGCAATATATGAAATTCAAAAAAGATCAGGTGAGAGATGTGACCTGTGTCGACCCATGAATGTGGGTTGAACCGTAGTCAAGTTATCATCTGGAAACCAATTGTTTATAATTTACCATGTTCAAGGTCACTGTGACCTTTGACCAAGCAAGTCCAAAATTAATAGGGTTCTTCCTCTCACCGATACCAACCTACCTATGAAGTTTCATGAACATGGGTTGAACCATTATCAAGTTATCATCTGAAAACCAATTGTTTACTAACGCCCACCTGCCCGCCCGCCCGGACGCCATTCATCAAACTATAATTCGAGTTTGACTTTATCACAACTCAACTAATAAGCAACTTCTTGGTCAAAAAAGACCCTTAACTCTTGTAAAAATCATAGGACCAAACCCCCATTTGAACTTAACATTTAATTGGATATAACTGAGGAACAAACCAAGTTTGGTCCTGATCTATAAATCCAAACTCAAGTTAACTGGAAAACAAAATGCCAATGGACGGACGGACACACCATTTACTTGTTGGGTATTTTAAACTTAATAAGTAGTAGATAGTACAGTGGAACCCGGTTAATTGAATAGACACTTCGCCAATGGAAATTACTCAATTAACAGGAGTATTCAATTAACAGGGATTATGTCACTTTCCTGTATTCTAGAGATAAACTTGGCATTTATTCTATTATATCTTGTTTGACAGAGCTCCATGAGCTCTGTCAAACAATGTATAATAAATTAAATGCCTGTACTGAATGTACTGAGGCCATATAGGTCTATAAGCAAAGGAAAACTAAGGAGATCAGGGTTATTTCTTGGTAGGTTACAAGATTTTTTATTCAATTAACAGGAGTTTACTCTATAACCTATATTCAATTAACAGGTCAAATTTGTACTGGAGATATGGTAAATGGTTTTGAGTTGGGAAATTATATTCAATTAACAGGGTTATTCAGTTAAGAGATATCCAATTAAGCAGGCTATCCTGCACCGCAAAATGTATGTTTGAATAAAATATCGCGAAGTGTGAATGTATCGAAGTCGGCAAATTGGGTCATGTCAAAGGTCAAGTTGGATGTACTTCCTACTATAGGTGTAATTTTTTTTAACTACAGTAGATGGGGCATGGTGGCGTCGCGGTAACCGGTTCTTGTCAGATCACCGAAGTTAAGCAACATCGAGTGCGGTTAGTAGTTGGATGGGTGACCATTTCAGCGACTGATTTGTGCTCCCACGTTGTGTCCTTGGGCAAGGCACTTAACCCCGCTTGCCTACATGGGGGCACGATGACGCTGTGTACTAAGGTGTACTGCACGTCGATGGTGCGCATGTCTTCAACCAATCTAACCCTGCCTGTGCCGCAGTGCAGAGTTCAGAGTTACGATGTTGGAGAGCTGACAGTTGCTCGGTGGTTCTTTCCGGGTACTCCGGCTTCCTCCACCCATAAAAAACTGTCACCGACATGATATGACCCTGGCTGTCAATGTGTCGTTAAAACCTAATAATGAAAAAAAAAAAAGAAAAAAAAAAGAAAAAAAGCTACAGTAGAAGCTTTATACCAGTAGTGGGGTTAACTCTTTACCCAACGAATCGGCCGCATCCGCCCGCGTAATATGCAAATTCAGCAGTTGAAAAAATATTATTTTTCAAAAAATTTAAAAAAAAACATATCATGTGACCCCTCGTTGGAACAAGCTCGTCGAGCTCATTCCAACGAGGGGTCACATGATATGGTTTTGTTGAAATTATTTGAAAAATTGAAAAAAATGATATTTAAAATAATAAATTCTGATATAGTCTGTGTTGGGTAAAGGGTTAAAAGCTCAAATTTAACATACATGCTTTTCACGGGCAGTAACATAGGTGAGCTTGGTATAAACAATATTTCTTATAAAATTCTTCAAACACTTTCCATTCCAGGACCTGCACCTAAAATTATATTGATCATTTCTGACGTAAAGATCCCCGTTAACATTTTTTATACATGTTCTAAACCAATAATACAAGTTAAATGGTTTAAAAACATCCTGTGATTAACAAGAAAAGAACAAACCATCCATAAGGCCATTAAAAAAAAAGTCTCTGTTCTCAGGCACTGCCCACGTCACTAAATTTCCGCTGTGTAAAAACTTTTTAATACGGAGTCAAAAAATTTTTTTTAAAATTACGCCCAGCCAAAAAAAAATTTACTGTCGGTATTTTCGAATCGGAATTTTGAGCACCAGCACACATTTCCCTGTAGTATTTCAACTTCTTGTTCATGTTTTCCTCTGTATTTTGCTTCAGATTTCTTCATTCTCTGATTTATGGGTTCAATGTTAGTATGTAAGAAATTTGGAGGAAAATGCCCCTTTTATTGTTTCAAATAAGCACCAGACTGCACATAATCCTGCATTGGGGCGTTGTTGGCATGTCATCAACAGCCAAATTGATTGAAGCAGTTCGCAATATATCCAATAAGATAACAACAGTCCGGAGTTTGTAAATGATTTCTTCCCGAAATGTGAAGATATTTTTTAGGACATCTTTTTCAGATTTCAGAATAAAAAATCAAAATGAACAGGAGGCTCCCGGGGGCCTGAGGGCACTCATCTGACATGGTAACCTAAACCCTGGGAATTGATTTGAACAAGCTACATCTGCCCCTCCTAAGAAAAGCTTATACCAAATATCAGAAGATTCTGGATCTGAAAAAAAAAAGATTTTTAAAGAATATTCCTCATACTGAACTAAGTTATAATTCGGGCTTCCACAGGGAGCCCAAATAAGAACCCAGGGACTTGGCTTGAACAAACTTGAATTCCCTTCTCCATTTCTTTTGGACCGTTCCTTTCTGCTGTTTTGAAGATATGAGCATTTTAAATTTTTCTATTTTTTGCTCCTGTAGTTCCCATGGGGCGACAGAAAAAGTTTTTTTGGCATAAATTAAGTACTTATGACCCAATAAGCCCTCATATCAAATTTGGTTCACATCAGCCTCTCGGTTTGGAAAATAAAAATTTTGAGCAGGGCAAAAATTCTTGCCTCCCTCCCATAACGACGGCAAATATAGCCCCTCGAACTTCTCTTGACCAAATCAGAGTCTACACCTCAAAAGGAAGCTGCACACCAAATATCAAGTCTCAGCAAACTGCTGGTTCATGAGAAGATTTTTTAAGATTTAGGTATACTTTTGGACATGGCCCAACTGAGGTGCAGGGCAACTTGATTTGAACATAACAAACAAGCATCTCAAATTCATCTTAAATCAGTTCAGTGGTTTTGGAGGAGAAGACACAAACACCATGTTCACAGACAACGGACGGTGAGTGATCACTATAGCTCATCTGACAAAGTCAGGAGAGCTAAAAAAACCTCCTGCCTAGACTTTTTTCTTTAACCCTTTACCCAATGCAGTCGATGTCAAAATTTATTATTTTTTAATTACCATTTTTTAAATTTTTAAAAAAAATTTCAACAAAACCATATCATGTGACCCCTCTTTGGAACGAGCTCGATGAGCTCGTTCCACAAAGGGGTCACATGATATGGTTTTGTTGAAATTTTTCGAAAAATAATATTTTTTCAGCTGCTGAATTTGCACATTACGCGGGTGGATGCGGGCGATTCGTTGGGTAAAGGGTTAATGGCCTAAGCAATATAGAATGAATTAAGGCACAGAATATTTAAACAGAAAAGCACACATTCTTCCTAAATTATATATATAAAAAAAATAAAATAATTCAATCATTTAGTCTAAGTAAACACTGGCAAATAATGAATATTTCCACTGAATGCATATATTTTTATCAAACACAAAACTATTTACATAATATTATACATTTAATACAAATTCACCCTGATAATAAAATATGACTTAGAAATCTCGAGTCAACCCTTTATCCAACAAATAGGCCGTATCCTTCCACATAATTTATAAACTGAGCAGTTGAAAAGAAAATGTCTACAAAACCATCTTATTGGATATATAGCGAATGTGACACCTCATTGGAATGAGCTCAATGACAGGGTTCATACATAAATTGCTCACAAAGTTCAAGGGTTTTTCAAGAGCTTCTTTTTTTTTCAAGGGCATACATATACTATTCAGCTTGTTGTATGAGCTCTAAAAATCTAAGATTCATGTGACACGGATCTGACTTTGGAAGTCAGGAAGTACTGGTACCCAAAGTGTGATCTGTGTTACAGTAATCTTGGTAAAACGTTCCATACTTTTTTATGTTTTTTTTTAACTGAGCGACACAAGCGCAACAAACAAGCAAAAGGCGAGTACACATATATTTACAATGCCCAGGAAATAGCTTGGTATTCAAGGGTTTTTCAAGAGATTTCTGAAAGTTCAAGGGTTTCTCAAGGGCTAATTTCAAATTCCAGGGTTTGTCAAGAAAAAACTCATTTTCAAGGGTTTTTCAAGAGCTGTATGAAGCCTGAATGAGCAGTCACGTAATATAGTTTTGGTGACATTTTTTTCAAAACACTAGCAAAAAATTTCTTGAATAAATATTTTAAATTTCTGCCTAAAAACCTCCATGTTATGACCCCTTGATCCAATGAGGGATCATAAGCTATATTTTTGAGATAAAAAATAATAAAACTTCAAAGACAATTTTTGTGAATAGCACTGGCTGGTTTCGGTCATTATGTTGGGTAAAGGGCTTAATTGAACAAATATTTTTGCCATCTTGAAAGAAATTTATTGTGTATTCAAGGAAATATTAAAATTCATACCCTCTCCAATGAGAAACAAACAAAAATAGAAGAAAGAAAGAGGTGGAGATAATAGCCTTTGTGAAACCTTGGAAAACATTTCCATAAAAAATGAATAAATAAATTAATCTCTCAACATATTGCCCTTTACTCAACTGGAATAGAAAAAGAAACTGGTTGAATAATTAAAAACAAGAAGAATGTTACTAAGGTAACACATGCCCCCCCCCCCCTGTGACCTTCACCTGGCAGTTGTGGCGGAAACTATTATACACGACACACCTTCTGACTGTCCTTAACATTTGTAAAAAGTTTAACATTTGTACTATGATTCGTTTCTGAGTTATGGCTGAGACACGAATATTGGCCGATTTTTAGTGTGACCTTGAAATGTGACCTTGACCTTGAAGGTACGAACCCGGCTATGGTGTGTGACACATCCTCCCATGGTCCTTTATAATTGCGTGAAGTTTGATGACTGTAGCCCTAATAGTTTTGGAGTCATGCTTGAGACACGATTTCTGACCCTGAACATATGAAGGTCGATTGTGAGCTTCACATTGCAGATGCGGCGGAAAGTATTATACGCAACACACCTTCTGACTGTCCTTAACATTTGTAAAATGTTTAACAATTGTACTATGATTCGTTTCTGAGTTATGGCTGAGACACGAATATTGGCCGATTTTTAGTGTGACCTTGAAATGTGACCTTGGCCTTGAAAGTACGAACGCCGCTATGGTGTGTGAAACATCCTCCCATGGTCCTTTATAATTGTGTGAAGTTTGATGACTGTGGCCCTAACAGTTTTCAAGTTATTGGCTCGGACAAACACACAGACACACGCACTCATCAATCACTATATACAACCCGACTTAAGTAGGGATTGGGGGGAGGGGGGGCATAAAAATTCATTTTTTGCCACAATTATTTATTTTATTTATTTAATGGTGTTTAAGGTCACATATTTCTGCACAATGGCTAACCATTACCGTGACAGTTTTATGGGTGGAGGAAGCCGGAGTACCCAGAGAGAACCACCGAGCAACGGCGAGTAACTGTCAGCTCCCCAACATACCAATTCCACACAAGCAGGGGTAGAATTGGTTGAAGACAGGTGCACCATCGACGTGCAGTACGCCTTAGTACACAACGTCACCGTGCCCCCACGTGGGCAATGGGGGTGAAGTGTCTTGCCCAAGGACACAACGCAGGTGGGATTTGAACCGAGGACCTCTCGGCTTGCAGCCTGCACCTCTACCAACTGAGCCACCGCGCCCCCTTTTGCCACAATAAACAAAGCTCATGACCCCTCATCAGTACAAACTCAACAATGTGAGGATTCATATCATAATCTACCTTTGAACTTTGAATGGAGCTGGCTGGTTGTGGACAATACATTAGTTAACCCTTTAACCAACGCAGACGATATCAAAATTTATTATTTTAAATATCATTTTTTTAAATTTAAAAAAAAATTTGTACAAAACCATTTCATGTGTCCCCTCGTTGGAACGAGCTCGACGAGCTCGTTCCAACGAGGGGTCACATGATATGGTTTTGTTCAAATTTTTTGAAAAATAATATTTTTTCATCTGCTGAATTTGCATATTACGCGGGCGGCTGCGGCCGATTCATTGGGTAAAGGGTTAATAGAGAGTGATAGATTGTGTTGAAAAAATTGTGGTTATAATTAACCCTATGCACACTGATGTTGAAATCTCTGAAATCAACCCTTTACCTAACAAATCGGCCACACCCATAATTTTAAAATTTAGCAGTTGAAAAAGAAAAAGTTCCAACAAAACCATATAAAGTGATCCCCTCATTGGAATGAGCTTATGGTTTCGATGAAATTGTTTGAAAGTTTAAAAAAAAACAAAATAATAAAATTTGATATCCTGTGCATTTGGTAAAGGATTAACACTTTACCCAACCTGAAAAGCAGACGACACTTGCAAAAATAATTCTTGAATAAGTAATTTTTTTCATCTTTTGTCTCAAAAAAATAGGTTATGACCCCTCGTTGGAACGAGCTCGACGAGCTCTTTCCGAGGGGTTATAACCTATGTTTTTGAGACAAAAAATGAAAAAAATAATGAAAATTAATTGGCGATTTTAGAGAATAGCGCTCGTTCCAATGAGGGGTCATAACCTATGTTTTTGAAAAAAATAATGAAAATTAATTGCCGATTTTTGAGAATAGCGTTAGGTAAAGGGTTAAAGCTGCTAATTTTTCCCATAAAGCACTATAAAGTTAACCAATTGAATATTGTTTGAAAGGCTCAGGAAGGTCTGTCAAATAATACTGAATCACTTAAATTCCAAGTTGAGAAAGAAATTACTTCTTGAAATTGTATTTTTTAGACAACAGTGTGCAAAGAGTTAATTGGAGAATGCCTATAGATATTCTCTGTTGAACTGTAGAGATGATGCTAAGGGGTCTCGGATCGTGGATGGGTGGGGGTGGGGGTGGGGTCACCTCTAGATTTCCAAGTGCAAACCCCCCCCCCCCCCCTCCACTCTGGGAGGTAAAATTCGACTACCACTACATAAATCGGAATGGGAGATATTCCATGACATCACTGGACAAAAAATCAATATATCAGATGAAGACCGTGGTCATGCCATCTTGGATCATATTGTACTTCCATTTTTAAACAGCACCTCATTCGGAACATCGTGTGTTGCGCATGTGAAAAATCTAGAAAAATGAAGCGGTTTGTGTTTGTTTGCTGGTGAATAATTACAAAACCTCATTTTAAATATTTTACATGGTGACGTCAAACGGTAACAAATGCTATTCATGGCCATAAACACAGTAAAAACTATGTGAGCTCTCATCCCAAAAAAAGCATGAGGATTTTAGTCTTTTTGAAACATAGCTTGTTCTAATGAGGGGTCAGGGAAGCGCGGTGGGTCAGTAGGTAGAGATGCAGGCTGCTAGCCGAGAGATCCTCGGTTCGAATCCCACCTGCGGCAGGCGCATTGTGTCCTTGGGCATGACACTTCATCTCCATTGCCTGCGTGGGGGCACGGTGGCGTTGTGTACTAAGGCGTACTGCACGTCGATGGTGCACTTGTCTTCAGCTAATGCTAACCCTGCTTGTGTGGAGTTAGTATAGTGGGGAGCTGACAGTTGCTCGCCGTTGCTCAGTAGTTCTCTCTGGGTACTCCGGCTTCCTCCACCCGTAAAACTGTCACGGTCATGATTAGCCATAGTGCATAAATATGTGACCTAAAACATCAATAAATAAATAATATAATGAGGGGTCATAAGCTATATTTTGGGAAGAAACTTGAGAATAAAATTAAATTTGAATGGTTATAGCACCAGTAGTATATTGCTGTTATATGGGGTCAGTCTAAGCTTCGGATTTTGATTTGATTTTATCTCAATTTGATTCAAGTCACACTAATTTGGAAATTTGCGAATTGACTAGATATTCTCAAAATACTTACAAGTGTCTACTCATGAATTCTCCTATTGACAGGTCTCCTGTACAGGAGACCTCGTGATAGAAGACTTCAAGACGGTTCTGCTTCCGAAACAATTTAGATTCAGTTCTAGAATATTCCATTTGCCTTATCGACAGAAAGACGCAAATTGAAAAATAGAATAGTGTTCATTGATCTCCATATTGAGGTCAGTGATGACGTTACACTTCAGACAAAATTATGTCACTGGGATTCACTTTACTGAATACTGCTTGCGAAGTGGAACAGCTGTGTGTTTCGTCAACGTGAATTTGGTTGTAACTTTTGCAACAATTACTGGTGAATTAAATATCCCTCTTGGTGTAAAGGTTTATTATATTTTAAAATATGCTGTTCATCGTTTATTGAGATGCAGTTTTCCACATTTCACAGAAGTTAATCCTTTAACTTCAAGAGAGAAGCCTCGTCTCGAGCGTTCAGGAAAATCCCAATAATAGGCCACAAACCAGCCCAAGATGCCAAAAAGTGCACATAATTTAACTATTCGTTGAGTTAACTTCCCCAGTGACATTTTAGCATGCTGTGCATTATAAATACATTACAGGGCATTTAGTTGGCAGATATAGTGTCATATACTGCTCAGAGAAAATAATATTAGGTTCGGCTTCACCTCACCTAATATTGTTTTCTGCGAAGGGAAAACATGAAGCGATCGAAAAATGATATTAACCCTTTACCTAACGTAACGGCCAAAACCGGCCAGTGCTATTCTCAAAAATCACCAATTAATTTTCATTATTTTTTTCATTTTTTGTCTCAAAAACATAGGTTATGACCCCTCTTTGGAACGAGCTCGTTGAGCTCGTTCCAATGCGGGGTCATAATCTATGTTTTTGAGACAAAAAATGAAAAAAATTAATTATTCAAGAATTTTTTTTGTAAGTGTCGTCTGCTTTTCTTGTTAGGTAAAGGGTTAATGCCGTTGTTTTGGCAACAGCAGAATCACACGCTTGAATCAGGGGCCCTTGATATGCATTCGGAATAAGGGCCCAGATACATTAAACTTTAGTTGTGTAACAGTGCAAAAACGCCCTGATTGTGAGATAAAATATTTGAGTAAGACTGACAGGATTTGTAATTGTAAGAAAGTGGAGTAAACAGAAACTGATGAGCAGTGAGATTTCATTCAATTCAAAATCCTCTGCTTGAATTGATTCAACCTGAATTTTGTGATTTGCAGGGCCCTACCATTGGATAGGGCAAATGGATAATAACATGGATTCTGTTAACCCTTTACCAAACGAATCAGCTGCATCCGCCTGCATAATATATAATTGAAACATTGAAGAAAAAATTTTTTTCAAACAAGTGCAATGCCAAGGGTTGCTATTTCTCCCCCCACTATACGTGAAACATATGCGTGTCCCGGGTGAGACAGCAGGGTGGGATATTTCTTTCCCACCCACCCCACGTGACATACTCATTTACATATTTTATTAGGTCGCCAGAACTAAATAGTTCTAATGAATTCGTGTTCACAAACATTCAAACGCTTCTTAAATTGTGTTCGTTTATTACCTATTTATCTGTTCCTTGTTGATATAGACTCAATATTTAATTATTATTCAAATATATTAAACTTGATTTGTTTCAACCCCATGTTTCTCTGCAGATTTAATAATATCACTGCGCGAATTTATTGATCGATCAATAATCTCACAATGCCCTTTACATTAGAATTTGACACGCACAAATTCATTAATCCTTTAATGGACAGTGTTACAAATCAATTTTTTAGTATATACGTATGGTATATACCTAACTTTTGTACGATCTTTCCGATGAAATTGTTCGTTTTTCGAAAGGACTACGACTTGATAAATTGGGTATGTCAGCACGTGACCGCCAATTATCTATAATGACATAATTCTCGTGTGGGGGGAGAAAAATCATCCTTGATGTGTCTGAAGATGGGAATGGGGAAATCTCACCCTCGGGGGAAGATATTTCAACCAGACCCTCGGCAAGCCTCAGGTCTGGTTCAAATATCTTGCCCCTTGGGTGAGATTTCCCCATCCCACCTCCAGATTCATTGGGGATCATAACAGTTCCTCCCCTCCTTGCCAAGCATAGTTTCTAGTCATTTATCTTTGTTAATATTGAATTAATAAATATCTTATCTCCATTAAACCATAGCACCAATACAGCAGGGCCTATCAACCCAAGCCTCAGTTCTTTAGTACAGACTACACCTCAAATTCTTCTTGTTGGAAACACAGCATGTAGGGTACAGAACATAACATATTCTCAATTATCACAATTGTTGTCTTACTTCATAATCGTTTCATAAACATTGAACATTGCTGAACAAATGAAGGTCACATGCCTGTGGAGCTGTCACGGTTGTGCTAAAGGAATCTAGGTCACATGCCCAAGCAGTGGTAATGGCTGACCAATCATGACCAAAATAGGACAGTATCATCTAGACATCATACCATGTTATCCTACCAAGACAAAATGAAATCGCTTTGAAAATATAAACTGTAGGCCGTGCTAAACAAATCTAGATCACATGTCTCTGCAGCTGTCACTGTTGACCGATCACGGCCAGAATAGGACGTTCTCATCTAGACATTATACCAAGTCATCCTATTAATTTACAAGCTGTAGACTGTGCTAAAGGAATCCAGGTAAGGTGCCCCTGTGGCCGTCATGGGCGACTGCACCCGACCAAAATATGTTGTTCTCATCTAAACATTATACAGAGTCGTCCTACCATGTTACAATGAAATCCCTTCAAAAATACAACCTGTAGACTGTGCTAAAGGTTTTCAGGTTTCAAGTCTGCAGAGTCATCACGGTTGACCGATCGCGACCAAGAAGGGACGTTCTCATCTAGACATGACCTCGAACCTGCACATGAAATTTTTTGATGATCGAACAAGAACTGCAGGGTGTAGCCTGTGCTAAAGAAAATGTGAATAGACTCGCAGACTTCTGCACATGTTATGACAATAGCTTATCTTAACTCTGTCAAGCTAAAAAGAATGATGTGGCAGATTTCCATGGAGGAGGGAGGTGCCTGAGAAAATGTTTTTGTTTTTTTTATTAGCCCACTGTGCTTCAAAGAGCTCTCAACATCTCCCATAAACGCACACATTGTTGTTGATAAAATCTGGAGGTTATTCATAGATCAGCATTATAACAGTTCACAACAGTGTTATTATGTTACATGTTTTCCCAATCTGCTGAACACGCCACTCGTGGCTGGCTTAGTACTGACAGTACTATCAGCCGCTGAAGTGGCTGCCGACTTCTTTGGCCCCAGCCTCACTGAGATTCCACCTGAAATAAGAAATAACAAACTTAAACAGGAACTTGGGTTATGTTCTGATGAATCATGTTTTAAGAAATTTTGAACTTATAATTATAAAATAACGAATTTTACCTGGCATCCATACACAATAAATAAACAGAACAACATACGCGTGTGAGTGGGTTAATCGATATGGTACTCAAGACAGCGCAAAAGGATAAAACTTGTGCCATATCGATTAACACATTCACATGTACGTGTTGTTCTGTGTTTATTACATGCCTTCCTGTCTATTATTTATTTATTTATTGGTGTTTAAGGTCGCATATTTCTGCACATTGTCTAACCATGACCACGACAGTTTTACGGGTGGAGGAAGCCGGAGTACCCAGAGAGAACCACCGAGCAACGGCAAGCAACTGTCAGCTCCCTAACAGACCAACTCCACACAAGCAGGGTTAGCATTGGTTGAAGACAGGTGCACCATCGACGTGCAGTACGCCTTAGTACACAGCGTCACCATGCCCCCACGTGGGCAATGGGGGTGAAGTGTCTTGCCCAAGGACACAACGCGGTTGCCGCAGGTGGGATTCGAACCGAGGACCTCTCAGCTTGCAGCCTGCACCTCTACCAACTGAGCCACTGTGCCCCCGCCTTCCTGTCTATAAAAGCAGTTATTAAAAGGACACTTTTCATTTTGAGAATTATCAAGAAAGAGAACTTTACCGCCAACCAAATTTGCAAGGGGAACTCCTGTTACTATTTTGTCACCCGAGTTCCAATGTTTTCTATGTGCCTACTGGCACATAGAACACACTGGAACTCAGGGGACGATTTCCAGCTATCACTAGCAATTCAAATTGTAATTGTGTTGCATAATTCGTAGAAAATTCCAGTGAAATGTTGCTTCTATTTCAAAATAGTCTGTCAACAATTTCTGTTCTGCACATATGTGCGGAACAGATTTTCATTTTCCACATGGTTTAATGTTGCTGTAGATGGGGATTACATAGACAGGGTTCATACAGAATTAACATTTTGAAATTCAAGGCCTATTTTAGGCTTTTTTAGGGCCCGGCATATAAAATTTAGGGCCATTCATTAATTATTTAAATCCACCTGAATTTGCTAATTAATTCTTCCCCAAAACATTAAGTGTGCAAAAATCGTGACATCGACGCTGTAGCTGCGACGGGTGGTGCAATCTCACAAAATTCTAAGTTCATCAAGGGCCATAACTCCAAGAAAAATATTTGGAACAACACATGCATTGAACAGTGGCTAGACATCAATAAGATACACTTACATGCCAAATATAAAGTCATTCCATCAAGTATTTCAAAAGCTATTGAGTTTTGAAACTCGTTGGTCACAGACAAACTTGTTGGTCACAGACAGACCGACCGACAGATGGACCGACAGACCGACATTGCCACTTATAGAGCTGCTAGTCGCAGCTAAAAATTACAATGTTTCTTGATTGTTGTATTTTATTTGTTTTAATCCAACCCTCAAGTGAAATAAGGTACCATCTGCAATGCTTTAGCACTGCAGATGGCACCTTGTTGCACTCAAAGTACGAATTATTTGGGGAAACATAAAAACAAATATGACAATTATATATAGTTTCATTAATTACTACTACAGGAGCAAAATCACTTTCTATTACAGCTGTTTTTGGCTGATTACATGGTAAGTCTATCAGTGGTAGTGTATTGTCAGCAGGGGTAGAAACTTTTAGAGAACAGCAATGTATGTGTTGATTTGAACAAATCTGATTTGCAGAATCAGTTTAAAATTACTTCGAAACATACACAAAGTGCTGCTTAATATTCACTTTATTGACAGGCTCAATGAATAAAACAGTTACACTGCCAATATAACAGGTTCCCACATAGCAGATAGAATAAAATTTAAGGACTTTTCAAGGTACAGTTAAAACTAGAAGTCCTGTCACGAACTGTGTACTTATCTTGGCTTAATTGCGCGTAGGAATTGCGCGCAGTTGCCATATCGAATGGCATCCAAAGCACGATAGGTTCTCCTGGTTACTCATAGCAAACACAGGCAATGTTTCTGCCAATGGACCTCCGGGTTACCCAGAGGTCCATTAGCTGAAACATTGCTTGTGCACAGGCCATATGTACATAATTTAATGGCCTTATTATGGTCATAACGCGTAGATTAACGCGCAGATCAACGTGCTATTTGTGTGCATTTCATGACAGGACTTCTAGTTTTAACTGTAGTTTGCCAATGTTCAAAGGTTTTTCAAGACAATTACAGGTTTTAGGGCTTTTTAGGGCTTTGGTTGATAATTCAAGGACTTTTCGAGCCTGTATGAACCCTGAAAGACACAATTTCAAGCAAGCAAAACCTTGAGAAGAGCAAGCTACGAAAGAAATGTAGCATTGCATCCAGATGTGTTAATGTTACATAAAAGGTTGGGCTGAGCAGTATTCAAAACTGAATACAGGGAAGCTCACTTAATTGTATATCTCTTAATTGAATAACCCTGTTAATTGTATACAAGAGGCCCCAAGGAGCCTTAATCGCTCACCGGCCAAAGTGGTTCAAAGAAGTATTTGGGGTCACATTCAGTTAGACATGGTTCATCAACAGTACAAAGGAATGAAGTCATGAGAGACAAATTTTATGGAACTAGGGACATGGCTGGAACAAACTTGAATCTTATTCCTAATTTTGAACTAAGTTATCATTCAGGCTCCCACAGTGAGCCCAAATATGAACCCAGGGACTTGGCTTGAACAAACTTGAATCTCCCCCCTAAGGATGCTGCATGCCAAATATCAAAACATTTCGACTGCTAAATCTGAAGAAGAAGATTTTTAAAGAAAAATTCCTCATATTGACTAAGTTATAATTTGGGCTCCCACAGGGAGCCCAAATATGGACCTAGGGACGTGGCTTGAACAAACTTGAATCTCACCCCCCTAAGGATGCTGCATACCAAATATTAAAACATTCTGACTGCTAGATCTGAAGAAGAAGATTTTTAAAGAAAATTCCTCATTTTGAACTAAGTTATCATTCAGGCTCCCACAGTGAGCCCAAATATGGACCTAGGGACATGGCTTGAACAAACTTGGATCTCACCCTCCTAAGGATGCTGCATAGCAAATATCAAAATATTCTGACTGCTAGATCTGAAGAAGAAGATTTTTAAAGAAAATTCCTCATTTTGAACCAAGTTACAATTCGGGCTACCACAGTGAGCCTAAATATGAACCCAGGGACTTGGCTTGAAGAAACTTGAATCTCACCCCACCTCCTGAGCATGCTGTATACCCAATATCAAAAGATTCTGCCTGCTGGATCTTGAGAAGAAGATTTTTAAAGAAATTTGCCTGAAATGCACTTGAAATGCACTAAGTTCAAATTTGGGCTCCTATACTGAGCCCAAACATGAACCCAGGGGGCCGATTTGAACAAACTTGAATCAGATATACCCCACAATGTTGCATACCAAATATCAAAAGATTCTGCCTGCTGGATCTGGAGAAGAAGATTATCTAAGAAATTTGCCTGAAATGCACTTGAAATGCACTAAGTTCAAATTCAAGCTTCTATAGGAAGCCCAAATATGAATCCAGGGGGGCGATTTGAACAAACTTGAATTAGATCCACCCACAATGTTGCGTACCAAATATCAAAAGATTTTGCCTGCTGGATCTGGAGAAGAAGAGTTTTTAAGAAATTTGCCTGAAATGCACTAAGTTCGAATTCGAGCTTCTATAGTGAGCCCAAATATGAATCCAGGGGGCCGATTTTAAATAAACTTGAATCAGATCCACCCACAATGTTGCGTACCAAATATCAAAAGATTCTTCCTGCCGGATCTGGAGAAGAAGAGTTTTTAAGAAATTTGCCTGAAATGCACTAAGTTCGAATTCGAGCTTCTATAGTGAGCTCAAATATGAATCCAGGGGGCCGATTTGAATAAACTTGAATCAGATCCACCCCACAATGTTGCATATCAAATATCAAAAGATTCTGCCTGCTGGATCTGGAGAAGAAGATTTTTGAAGAAATTTGCCTGAAATGCACTAAGTTCGAATTTGAGCTTCTATAGTGAGCCCAAATATGAATCCAGGGGGCCGATTTGAACAAACTTGAATCAGATCCACCCCTCAATGTTGCATACCAAATATCAAAAGATTCTGCCTGCTGGATCTGGAGAAGAAGATTTTTTAAGAAATTTGCCTGAAATGCACTAAGTTTGAATTCGAGCTTCTATGCTGAGCCCAAATATAAACCCAGTGGGCCGATTTGAACAAACTTGAATCAGATCCAATGTTGCATACCAAATATTCAAATTCAGGCTTTTATACTGAGCCCAAATGTGAATCCAGGGGGCCGATTTGAACAAAATTGAATCAGATCCACCCCACAATGTTGCATACCAAATATCAAAAGATTCTGCCTGCTGGATCTTGAGAAGATTTTCAAAGAAATTTGCCTGAAATGCACTAAGTTTGAATTCAGGCGCCTATACTGAGCCCAAATATGAACCCAGGGGGCCGATTTGTACACAGTTGAATCAGACCCACCCCACAATGTTGCATACCAAATATCAAAAGATTCTGCCTGCTGGATTTGTAAAAGAAGATTTTTTAAGAAATTTGCCTGAAATGCACTAAGTTCAAATTTGGGCTTCTATACTGAGCCCAAATATGAACCCAGGGGGCCGATTTGTACAAACTTGAATCAAATCCACCCCACAATGTTGCGCACCAAATATCAAAAGATTCTGCCTGCTGGATCTGGAGAAGAAGATTTTTTAAGAAATTTGCCTGAAATGCACTAAGTTCAAATTCGGGCTTCTACAGTGAGCCCAAATATGAATCCAGGGAGCCGTTTTTTACAAACTTGAATCTTCCCCCCCCCCCCCCCCCCCCCCCCCCCCCCCCCCCCCCCCCCCCCCCCCTAGAGATGATGTATACCAAATAGGAAAGAATTCTGCCTGGTGGATCTGAAGAAGATTTTTTTGAATTTTGGAAAGAAATTCATGGGTGCTATAGGAATTATGCCCCTTGTGGTGCCCCCTGTGGGTGCAGCATGTTTATTTGTACAAGTTTGAATTGACATATGATGGGGAACATGCACACCAAATTTGGTTCAATTTGATCCAATAGTTTGGGAGGAGTAGTTGATAATGTAAAGTTCACGACGGACGATGGAAGGCAAGTGATAAATTAAGCTCCCTTCAGTGAGCTAATAACTTCCAAATACAAAACCATTTCCCATACTTTCAGTTCAAATTTGACCAGTTAATTGTTTATATATAAGACAAAAATAAAGTCATGTTAACCCTTAAGGGCAGTCCTGGTAATTCATCCTTGTTTCCTTGGCAAACAAATTGCTGTTGAAAACTGATGCTTCTATGGCAATTGCTGTGAAGCCTGTAGGATTGTGTAAACACCATCGAGGGCAGGGCAGAGTCCCATTTGCCATGTATATGTAGTATGCAGTGAAGTGAAAACTTTCAAGTAACTTACATGTGAAATTAGTTTGAGATACATGTGTATATAATCACAATCAATGTGCAGAATCTTTCACTCAATTAGATCATACCAATATCATGAACCATGTGAATGCTGAGAAAAAATCTTGGAAGTAAGCACACGACTTACTCAACCTGTATAGTATGAGTGAAAATAAGATGCAGCATAACCACAAACTAAGTACCTCTCTGATTCTGTGTTGATAACACCAGAATCTGACATCAGTTTCTGGAAAGCTCTTACAGAGCTTTCCAGAAACTGATGTCAGATTCTGGTGTTATCAACATAGAAGAAGCAGAACACATAGTTTGTAGTGGTTATGCTGCAACTTGTACTGTAAATTGTAAGATTAGCAATACAGTATAGTGCAACCCACATGGTTTGACCGTGTGTAACCTGGAAGTTGTGCAATTTCTGCAACCACAAGGCTTTCTGAAGAAGCCACCCTCGGCAGTATTTTTGCTGTGGATATTTTTCAATTCCCCGGCACAGCTGATTGCAGAGGGTGAATTACCAGGGCTGTAAGAGCTTGGACAGTGGTCTTTAATTCACACCTGACTGTGGCCTTTACATATCCAGCGGCTTAGCAGTGATTTCTAGTCAAGCCTAGGCTGCCTCTTAAGGCAGCCAAGACTTGACTAGAAACCACTGTCTAGATAATTTGTCTATTGTTAGCAGGATTTCCTCATGATGGCATGTTGAGGGTACCTGTTCTTTGGTCGTAAAACTCAGAAATAGGCCTTTAAGGGTTAACTGAACAAAAAATCCTGTAATTCCCCATGACAATAACCAAATTCCCATTATTTATAGGCCTATTTGGCCTCAATACATTCAATTGCAATCTTGTTTAACAGTGCTCTGTGAGCTCTGTCAAACAATATATAATATTTGTGTATTTAGATTTATTTATTGGTGTTTAAGGTCACATACTTATGCACAATGGCTAATCGTTACCTTGACAGTTTTACGGGTGGAGGAAGCCAGAGTACCCGGAGAGAACCACCAAGCATCAACGTGCAACTGTCAGCTCCTCAACATTCTAACTCTGTTCAAGCTCCGCTCAAGCAGGGTTACAGCGGTTGAAGACATGAGCACCATCGATGTGCAGTACGCCTTAGTGCACAGCGTCATCATGCCCCCATGTGCCTTGCCCAATTACACAATGTGGGTCATCCTGGACAGGGATCAAACTCAGGACCTCTAGCATAGAAATCCAACAGTATACCACTGAGCCACAGTGCTCCCGTTTATTTATTGGTGTTTAACATATTTCTACAAAATAGCTAATCATGACACAACATGACTAAATAGCTAATCATGACACAACATGACTATAAAGTCAAGTCTAACCAATTGTTATTAACCATGTTGCCCATTTTAGAGGACTTCCACCCCAGGCATTGGTGACTGGGTCCTATATTCCAGTAAAAGATATTGTTTACCATAGTAAACAAGCACTACTTCACTTCCTGGGGTTTCCCCAGGGAGAATTGTTTGTATTTATTTATTGGTGTTTAAGCTGACATACTTATGCACAATCGCTAATCATGACCGTGACAGTTTTATGGGTGGAGGAAGCCGGAGTACACAGAAAGAACAACTGAGCAATGACGAGCAGCTGCCAGTTCCCCAACATCGTAACTCTGCACTGAAGCACAGGCAGGGTTAGATTGGTTGAAGACATGTGCACCATCGATGTGCAGTACGCTTTAGTGCACGGTGTCATTGTGCCCCCATGTGGACAATTGGGGTTAAGTGCCTTGCAAAATGACACAACGCGGGAGTCTGAATCGATCGCTCAGAAGGTCACCCATCCGAGGATTAACTGGGCTTGACGTTGCTTAACTTCGGTGATCTATTGAGAACTGGTTACTGCAATGCCACCATGCCCCGAGCATTGTTTTATGAAACTGCATTTCCATTAGTGTACTGAAGCAGTGATTGACATGCACTTCGTCACAGGAGTTGTCAGTTTGGGACCACTTTGGGATATGATTAATTTGTTTTCTATTATTGACATGCACAATCGCCTTATGACATTGAATAAATCGTAAAATGTTATTTTTGTTTTATCCTTTACCCACAATGCACAGGATATCAAAATTTATTATTTTAATTATTGATTTTAAAGATTTTCAAAAAAATTAAACAAAACCATATCATGTCACCCTCAATGGAACGAGCTCGACGAGCTCGTTCCAATGAGGGGTCACATGATATGGTGTTGTTGACATCTTTTTTTTAATGCTTAATTTGAAAATTATTTGGGCAGATGTGGCCGATTCATTGGGTAAAGGGTTAATAAATATATAGCAGTACCAAGAGGGAACATGTTCTCAGATCAGTGAATGCATCAAAATGTTAGTTGAACAGAATTTGAAAGCAGCAAAGTCGGAATATTTCGGGAATGACAGAATAGAACAGGATACCCCACAATTTCAGGAATTAAATTCAAGAGCTTTCAAGGATCTTTTGGGGTTGAAATCAAGGATTTTTAAGAACCACATTGCACCACCACATTCAAGGTCTCTCAAGGGACACCAATATATACTATTAAAAAAAGTAGGGGATATCCAAACTGATGTTGATATTTTCAGAAAATAGAATTGGATATGCATGAATGGACACATCAATATGTTACCATGTTTAGTGTGGATCATGAATGTCACCGGCCCATGAAAACTTTGTGCAGGTTTTTTGCACAAGGGCCGCTTTAATGTCTGTGGGGTAAGTTTTGGCATTTTCATTTGTACTGGATGGGCTTTTTCAGAGGTCTCATCGCTTTTTTTTTTCTTGGGATAAACTTGTTCATCAATAGTTTCTGGTTGAAATGTAACTTTTGAGGTATGTGAAGACTGACACGTGACAAACGTTTACGTGCCATTGGCATGTTGGAAGCTGGCAATAGACAAACTGCAGTAGCTCAAATTCTCAACGTTACTCAATCCGTGATTAGCAGGTTGTGGTCACGTTACCGTCAAGACAGAATATGTTGATGACGTCGTTCAGATCGTCTTGGGTTGACAACTGCTAACCAGAATCGTTTCATCCAAACCACAGCATTACGTAACTGTCAATCAAAGTGCCTCAGAAATTGGACAGCAGCTGCATGGAGTGACGGATGTGTGAGTTAGTGGGCAGACTATCCGAAATCGCCTACACTGAAATTTGTACGCTAGACGATCTCGAATAATTCCACATTTAATTGAACAGCGCAGCAAGGCGTAATTGGTGTGGAGCACGACAGCACTGGGACAATTGTCAGTGGAGCAAAGTCATGTTTTCCGATGAACTGAGGTTCACTCTCGACTTCCACAACAGGCAAAAAAACAGAGTGTGGCGGTGGTGGCAGAACGAATGGTACAATGACGTAACCATTAGGCAGCACGATCGTTTTGGTGATGGATCAATTATGGTGTGGGGAGGCATATCCATGACAAGCAGAAGAGCATTACTTGTCATCCAAGGGCGTGTCACAGGGCAGTTCTACTGTGACAACATGTTAGCAGCTCATGTGGTGCCATTTTGTGATGTCATGACTGTTGGTTCATTTTCCAAGATGACAAAGCAAGAGCACACAAGGCCCGTGTCGCTACAAAGTTCTCCCAGGACCAGAACATCACTACACTGCCTTGGTCAGCACTAAGTCCAGACCTTTCACCAAACGAGCATGTCTGGGATATGTTTGATAGGTGCCTATGACAATGCCAACAACCCCCTACCAATGTCCAGGAACTCGCCGCTGCACTGCATGAAGAATGGAATAACATCATTCAAACTGATAATGGACGTTTGGTGAGGAGTATGCCATGTCCGATCCACGCTTGTCTTGCGAACAGAGGAGGATTTACAAGGTTTTGAGGTCTTGGACTGAATGTGGTAAATTCTCTGACTGACCATCCATGTCTTCTACAGCTCAGGGTGTGGAATGTGTGCTTGTCAGACACCCAACTATTGCTGAAATCATTCACCAGATGTCACAGTAGTGCTGTGCGGTATATAAAATTTTCAGTATGGTTTCGGTATTATAGGGAGACCGAAAATCATACTGAAACCAAATCAAAATACTGCTTATTTCGGTATTTATATTTTTCTGTGAAATTCACAGAAAGTCAACTCATCAAGGTGGATCGTAAATCTAAAAGCTTGTGGGCCGCATATTTTGATCGAATTGATAAGAAAATGCGTAAATGTGAACTTTGTAAGCAGACGTTGTGAATACATCAGTGAAAGAAATAAAAAAGGGACGGCAGAAACACAAAAACATGGCAAGTTGTTAACTTGGTACTTCCATTTCTGAAGAAATCCAGCTTGGTTCCAGTGTTTCCAACATTCTGGCTGATTCAATATATTTTCTGGAAATTACTGTGTGATTTATTCACAAAGGACATTGGGGGTCGGGTAGGTGATTGACTGGTTCACATTTAGTTGGAAATAATCCACTGGTTTTGAAAATTCAATACGTTGACAAATTTATACTGCCAGTGGTTATCGTGTCTTGACTATTTTTTTTATAGCATTTCATTCAATTCACCATTAATATACTACTAAAAGTTTGCTAAGCACCAAGTATATCCAACTACCTGTTTTACGTTTTAGTTGAAATATTGTAATGAAAAGTGTATATATTTTTTATTTAATTATATCTTTAATGATTTAAGTACAGAAATTAAGATTTTATTTGTGTTTGACATTATTTTTTAGCTTTTGAATACGATAACCATGGAATATGGATATTATTGGTAAAAGAGGAAATTTTTCAATTTGCCAAAAAGTTGACGCAGCGAACTGGTATGGGTTCAATATCGAGTATGAGACCCATTACTGTTAATTACAGCTTGACAATGCCTTCTCACGCTCCCAATCAGGTTCCTGGTGGTCTGTTGTGGGATGTTTTTCCATTCTTGGACCAGCATGGCACCAAGCTCCTGGATACTTCTTGGCTGGGCTGGACGCTCAATCCTCTCCCTCTGTCGGTACTCCCCGACAGCATTGGCAACATGAGGATGGGCATTATCGTCCATCAGAATGAATCTATCACCCACTGCACCTGCATAAATCTGACGTGGACATCCAGGATCTCATCAATATACCGCTGTGCAGTCAATGTACCATGTTCAAGGACACAGAGTTCTGTACGTCATCCCTGCTGATGCAGCCCCAGACCATGATTGACCATCCACCACAGCGGTCATGCTCAGCAAAGTTGACTACATGGATTCGCTCTCCTGGTGTTCTCCATACCCTAGAACGCCTATCTGTGTGGTCTAGGCAGTACCTTGACTCATCTGTAAAAAAGGACAGGTCGCCAATCTTCTCTGGTCCATCCAACATGGTCCATGGCCCATGGCGGTAGTTCTGGGACAGCAGAATGCAAATACATGGTCTTCTCGATCGGAGACCACCTTCGTGCAATCTTGCCCGGATAGTCTGCGTCGAAACATTTACGAAAAGTCTGCCTGTCAAGAGAGCTAATGTAAACACTGGGGACCATCTCAATACATTCCTCAATTATATCCACCAAAAATGTTACAAATATGTCACAAGCAAATTTCACAATGATGTGTCAAATGTTTGGTGCTTAGCAAACTTTGAGTAGTATATTTTAACCCTTTACCCAATGAATCGCTCGCATCCACCCGCGTAATATGCAAATTCAGCAGCTGAAAAAATATTATTTTTCGAAAATTTTCATCGAGCTCGTTCCAAAGAGGGGTCACATGATATGGTTTTGTTGAATTTTTTGGAAAAAATTTAAAAGATGATATTTAAAATAATACATTTTGAAATCGTCTGCGTTGGGTAAAGGGTTATGTTGCAGATAGTTTTAACTGATCATTTTATTAAAATATTAACACCCAATCATCTGCTTTAGCATTATCGAAATTCATTTGGTAGGGCTGAAACGGTTGGCTCATTTTCACAACCGACTAACCGATAGCTATAACCGGATAATATCTGGTTTTATTTAATGCTCAGGCATCAATTCACGCTGAAAAATTAAGTCATATTCCCCTGTCGGTCGGCAAAACGAAATATCAAAATGATATTTAGAAATCGATATTTCATCGTAGGTTCGGATGACGAATCACATGTACTTTAAATGAGTCAGCACATCAGTAATGAATTCCAGAGTCCCAAATACAAACGAATTCGAATAATTGATAGTGACAGTGACTAAATCAATTCATTAAATCAGCGGTTTCAAAGTTTGACTTTCTCATTCACCTTCCAGCGAAAAGCCGAAATCACTTTCAAATTTCTTCAGTTCAACTTCACACGTCTTCAGTGCATTGAGTTCAAAAAAAATAAAATGACGTGTCTTGTTATTGAAAATAAGAAAGTGGTGTTTTTTGTTATTGTTCTATTTCTTCGAAACACATTGCGATTATTTCAATTCGCCAGCCTTGGTAAATCGTAAAGTTAGGGGAGAAATAAGACGGGACTACTTTTTGTGCGGATATTCACACATTCCAATGGTTGGAGTTTGGTTGTTGTAATTTTTGTATGGACGCCGGTTCGGCACATAAATTTTGCGCCTTAATGGCAAATAAAGGCCACAAATTGGAGAGTTTGTAGTCGTAGAGCATTAAATAAAAAAAAATTCACGAAAATTTGATGAATACCGAAAATATCTCGTTCGTGGCTACAAGAAATATGAGGATCTTCACTCGCGACTGCGTCGCTCGTGAAGATCCTCATATTTCTTTGTAGCCACTCACGAGATATTTTCGGTATTCATCAAATTTTCGTGAATATCCTCTATATCCGTAGCCATTATTTCATTGAATCTGGGGTCAAAGCTATAGGAATTGGAAAGCAGTATTCTCAGAAACTATTCCATAGTGTGTGAACAAACGAACGTTGTTGAGTACTCAACAACGTTCGTTTGTATACACACTACGGAATAGTTTCTGTGGTTACTCAGAACTCATGGAAATTGCCGAATCATTAACGAAGTCTTGAATGACAAAGTCAATTATTTCTCAATATACACAGCGCTGCTTCGAGGTAATCTATCCCAAAGGAAAAGAGGCAGATTTACTACGTTTTAACAGTGGAATGACGATCACTATCGATATTTCAGATTACCGGTTGTTATTTTTTTGATCGGTTAGGTATTGGGAAAATGGTTAATTCTTTTGAAATCAAATGGATATGATCTTGCCACCCTAGATATTTATTGAAAAAAATTAAAATTTGTTTCAATAAAAAAAATGTCAGCTACAAAACTTTAAGATAACTGCTCATGTGGGGAGACTCAGACTGTGAACTAGTTAAGATTATGACTTACCAGATTTTTTAACAGTCGTCTTTTTGACTGATGAGCTTACACCTGTACTGCTATCAGCTGCAGACACCATTTTACCAAGACGAGCCTTCACACTTTTATCTTCAAACCTTGCATCATCAGATAGAATACCCTGAGTTTTGACGATAGGTTCTGAAGAGAAACATCAACATTATTAAAACTGTTGACCAATTTTGAGAGAAAGCCAATCATCAGCTATACAATGTGTTATTTTGACAATAACTGCATACTGTTTGATGATGATAGGTAGGTTTAAAACATGGCATTGTGTATGGGAGAATAGCCTGAGAAAAACTGAAATTTCCAGGCAGATTAATGTTCAAAGTCTGAAAATCCTTTACAAAAAAAAAGAAAAAAGGTTCCAATAAGACTAAAATCTTTGCCTGATGATTAGATGAAAGCTCACATACTTTTTCTATGTTTTCAGCTCCAGTAGCATATGTTACTGTTTGAAATCACCACCACACAAAATGTTTGAAATGATGTTGCCAGTTACAAAATTATTTCATTAATGGAGTGACATGCAAACAGGCCTGAAAATAAGCAGTCTGACATTTGCAGAATGAGGTGCCCAGAGGGTGAATTTGATGAAGCTATCCCAGACAGTGGGCCAATTTATCCTTTGGGTACCTCCTTCTATTTATTCTTGAGACTCTGATTCAGACTGAGGTTCACAGAGGGTAAATTTAGTGATGCTACCCTGCTATAGCAGTCTGCTTATTTTCTGGCTTGCTTGCAAACTGCTTCATTTTTCTAGATTTTTCAAGTATACAGCAGATGATGTTTCGAATGAAGTGTTGTTCATGTTAGATATCACTTTACGATTTCAACAAAGATGGGGTGACCTCAACCTTTACCTGATTTAATGATTATTTGTATCATGACATCATGTGGTACACAAGATATATAGTTACCAAACTTGTTATCATTAAAAGCTGCCTTATTCTGTGGGTTTTGGGCTACAGTTAAAACTAGAAGTCCTGTCATGAAATGCGCACAAATAGCACGTCGAACTGAGCATTAATCTACGCGTTATGACCATAGCAAGGCTATCAAATTCTGTACATATGGCCTGGGCACAAGCAATGTTTCAGCCAATGGACCTCCGGGCAACCCGGAGGTCCATTGGCAGAAACATTGCCTGTGTTTGATAGTTACTTGCAGCACTTAACTAGTTAATCATTCATTACTCATTGTTTGTTTGTTTGTTGTAAAGGGCTGAAAGCCACTCTAGTGCCTTTACACGACATGCATTAGATTGTCATTTGCTCAGCAATAAAAAAAAAAAATAACAAAATTGTTTTGTTAAAATTTATTGGAGAATACCAACAGCCACTCTCCAATAAATGGTAAAAAAATATAATTATTGCTAAACTATGGTTCCACATTCTGATAGAAAAGGGTTTTTGAAAAAATACTTTACTTTAAACAATATTTTATTTCCCTAGTTACAATATGTTGAACACTGAAACAATAAAAAGAATACATTTCATTTCATTTATTGATGTTTAAAGTCACATATTTCTGCACAATGGCTAGTCATGACCACGACAGTGGAGTAAGCCAGAGTACCTGGACAGAACCACCGAGCAATGGTGAGCAAATGTCAGCTCCCCAACATACAACTCCACACAAGCAGGGTTAGCATTGGTTGAAGACAGGTGCACCATTGACGTGCAGTTTGCCTTAGTATACAATGCCACCACGTGGGCAATGGGTGCCCACGTGGTGGCATTGTATACTAAGGCAAACTTACCCAAGGGCACAACGTGGTTGCCACAGGTGGGGTCCGAACCGAGGACATCTCGGCTTGCAACCTACACCTCTAACTACTGAGTCATCACGCCCCCTATTAAGAGAACAACAATACAATTAGAGAAAATGGATTCAGAAGCAGGCATTAAAAAAAATCCCTTTAGACAGCCTTGAAGGTGATGTTTTGTTTGCAAATGTAATTGGTTTGGTGTCAGGGACAACTTTACAGAGCAATTTGCCAGTACCTAGTTAATCCTTTACCCAACGTAACGGCCAAAACCGGCCAGCGCTATTATAAAAAATCTCCAATTAATTTTCATTATTTTTTCATTTTTTGTCTCTAAAACATAGGTTATGACCCCTCAGTGGAACGAGCTCATCGGGCTCGTTCCAATGAGGGGTCATAACCTATGTTTTTGAGACAAAAAATGAAAATAATAGTTATTCAAGAATTTTTTTTGCAAGTGTCGTCTGCTTTTCATGTTAGGTTTACAAAGGGTTAAACAGGAGAAATTAGCAATCTAATTATTTATTTGTTTATTTATTTATTTGGGTTTAACAACATTTTCGACAGCAAGGGTCACTTCATGTTGAACAATTTTACGGGTGGTGGAAGTCAGAGTACCCGCAGAGAACCAGTGAGTAATGGCAAGCAACTGCCATACTCCCCAATGTACTAACTCCACACACGCAGGGTCAGCTTTGGTTGGGGACAAATGCACCATCAGCGTGCAGTACACTTTAGTACACAGTGCTGCTGTGCCCACACATGGGTAATTGGAATTAAGTGCCTTGCCCAAGGACACAATGTAGTTGCCCCCGGTGGGGATAAAACAGTGGACCTTTTGGTTTGAAGTCCAATGCCATAACCACTGAGCCACTGTCCTCCCAAATATTTGGTTGACAGGAATTCCATTTTTGGTCTGGTGAACCACAGAATGGTGTCACCTTCAACCTGAAACTGAGCCAGCTGCAATTAGAAATCAAGAGACTGATCCAGTATAAGGGTGGACCATCCCAAGTTTGAAAGTGGGCCTGCCCAATCTTGAGGGTGGGGGCTGCCCCAAGGTTGTAGGTGAGGTTGGTGAGACAGCAGTTAGAAAACTGCTGGTTAGTCAGAATTTTGCCTGGGTGGTCGGGGGATCAAACTGCCCCTGTATTGAACAATAAATCAAAAGTGTTAAATTAATAAGGTACAAACCTGACTTCCTGGAAGCTTTTTTAGAAGTAACTTTTTTGACTACTTTTTTCTTCTTGGCTGGTGAACATGAACTTTTGAGTACACCTGCATAGGCCAATGGAGGAAAGCAAACTTTATCTGAATCATCGGAGTCTAGATCTTGTGATGTGGATGTTGCTGCTCTTTTAACAACAGTTTTACCCCCAAGTCTGTTGAAGACAGATGGCTGTAATACAAAGCAAAGTAGACCTAACCATTATATTTATTTATACTATAAGTTATCTCTGCCAACATATATGGTATATGGAGATTTAATACAAGGATGTGGGTTTTTAAACACTGAGACATCCAGGTATTAAACCTCCATATACCATACACGTTGGCGGAGATAACGTTTTTGTCCCATTAGAAACACAATACGAAGAAAGTGGAAATAAATTTGTGGACGCATTTCTCAGCTCCACAGTCAATTGGACCAAATTCGTGATAATTATTTTGTTTTTATAATCGCAGAAGACAACAGATAGAGTTACATCCCTTGGGTCATTAATGAAATGAGTAAACAGCATTTTGTAGACATAATGTCCCCTGAGTTTCAATGTGTTCTATGTGCCTACTGGCACATAGAACACATTGGTACTCAGAGGACAAATTATTTGCTCTTATTTTATTTTTATGATTGAATTTCGGAAATCGGATGATATTTGTGACTATTTTCGTTTTTTTTGGTTTGATTTTTATTTCGAGGCAAGCAAAAGTGGAAAGCTTTTGTTTAAACCATATACCCCCGAAGTTTCGTGCGCGCTTATACTCTGGATGTTGCATGCTCTCATATACCTTGGATTTTGGGTGCATCCTTTTCCATGGCTATTTGTCCAAGGCATCCTGACCAATCAAAAGACCAAATTTATCGGGATATGGGGACAAATTTATTTATTTATTGGTGTTTAAGGCCACATATTTCTGCGGAATGGCTAATCATGACAATGAAGGTTTGGAGGAAGCCAGAGTACCCGGAGAGCAACAGTGAGCAACTGTCAGCTCCCTGACATACTAACTCCACACAAGCAGGGTTAGCATGGGCTGAAGACAGGTGCACCATCGACGTGCAGTACACCTTAGTACACAACATCACCGTGCGGCCATCTGGGCAATGAGGGTGAAGTGTCTTGCCCATGGACACAATGCGGTTGCCGCATGTGGGATTCAAACCGAGGACCTCTCGGCTTGCAGTCTGCACCTCTACCTTTCTGTTCCCTGTATGCTATGTTTTCAATAAAAATAATTTGAGGTGTAGACTACTAAAGAACTGAGGGGTGGGTTAATGTGGCCATCAAAGTTAATGTATGTCAACCAAAGCAGGGTTCCTGCACCAAATTGCGAAGTGAATTCCAGGAGTTTCCGGGAGGTTCAGATCAATTTTTCAAGGAGTTTCTAGGAGTCAGCTGGGTGAAATTCAAGGGTATTCAAGGAGTATAAAGCAACCATGTGTTGGGAAGAAAGAAAAATGTTAGGAGTTAAATTAATCCAGTGAGCAACCGACTCAATTTTTCCAAAATTCCAGGAGTTTCCAGGAGGTGCTTCAAAATTCAAGGAGTTTCCAGGTCCTTGGGAGGGGGTTTTGAAATTCAAGGACTTTCAAGGAATTCAAGGAGGCGTGGGTCCCCTGCAAAGTTACCAAGTTACAGTGAAATTATTCCCAAACGAGTCATCCTATCAAGTCGCAATGAAATCCCTTCGTAAATACAGCCTGTAGCCTGTGCTGAAGGTTTTTGGGCTTCGGGCCTGTGTAACCATCACGGTTGACCCATCACAACCAAAAGGGGACACCCTCATCTAGACATTTTACTGAGTCATCCTACAAAGTTACAATGAAATCCCTTCATAAATACAACCTGTAGTCTGTGCTAAAGGATTTCAGGTTTTGGGCTCGGGCAACCATCATGATTAAATGATCGCAACCAAAAGGGAACGTTCTAATCCAGACATTATCTGGAGTCATCCTACCCAGTTACAATGAAATCCCTTCATAAATATGACCTGTAGACTTCTGGGATTGGTTATCATTTGTGAAGCATCATATTTTTCCATTCAGGATTTTCTGGCACTAGACATGAAACTACAAATCTATGAAATGGAATGAATTGTGGTGTTAGAAGCTATTTGAAAACACAGCCGTTGTGTATGTATTTTCTTCAGTTGTTGATCTCCATCCCCACAATGAAATCAATCTGAATTATTGAGTGTAAAACTGTACCTACTTTTGAGCTGTATACATATCCACGTGGGTTTCGAATTGGAAATGTGAATTAGAACAAAAATCAGTAATTAAATCATGTAAATTAATTGCCCTTTCATATATTCTATTCAATTTCATCTTGAAACTTAATTTAAATGGAGGTGGAATTTAACCCTTTACCCAACGAATCGGCCGCATCCGCCCACGTAATATGCAAATTCAGCAGTTGAAAAAATATTATTTTCAACAAAACCATATCATGTGACCCCTCGTTGGAATGAGCTCGTTCCAACGAGGGGTCACATGATATGGTTTTGTTGAAATTCTTTAAAAAATTTAAAAAAATGATATTTAAAATGTTAAAAAATTTATAGTAATTTATATATTTTTTATACTTACCAATGACCCAGACATAGCTGGTGCTAACTCTTAAAATATAGGGCCAAACACAAATTTTGCCCCCCAATCCCCAAAATTTGCATCTAAAACTAAAGAAAACATGTCCTGAAAGGCCCTCCACACTTCGCCCCTACTGCGCATGCGCAGTGTCAAGGACATTCCGAAATTGGCGCCATTAATCATTCTAATAACCAGTGCCTGGTAAGTGCTATGTACTCAGCGGGGAGGCAAGAGTTCCCAACTCCTGGGAGGGCCATCCCCGTCTGGGTCATTGGTAAGTATAAAAAATATATAAATTACTATAAATTTTTTAACATTTTTATACTGTACCAATGACCCAGACATAGCTGAATAGTAAAAAGGCTGGAGGGCCAAGGACATAGAGCAAAATGGAATACGCTCAATAAAATAAAATAGAGTCATCCCCTGTAGGGAAAAAGAAGTAATAGGCCTTACATGTATCTTTCTTATTTATGATAAATTAGAAAGATACAACACCTTCCAAAATTGAGCTTCAAACATCCATGTACTCTATTAATATCCAATATAATCCTTATACTAATAATTTTTAAAGTAAGCCAATAAATAAAGTAAGTCTAGAGAATAGAGACTCTTATACTCCTAAAAGTGTCTGAGGATTGCATAATCATGTCCGTTGACATATGCAATATTCAAAAGCTATACTTTAAAAACTAAGACTTGAATGAATTTTAAAAACCTAAACTTCTCACTAAACAACCATCCCAATAACAGCTCAGAATTACTAACTCCGGAGGAGGTATCCCCTTGTTTTCATAGTAAAACAGGTGACCCAAGGGAACACCCTCCCCCCCCCCCCCCCCCCCCCCCCCCCACTTTTTCTTGCCCTGGGTCAAATAGCCCAGAGCGAAGTGGGCAGCCGAACGGAGACACTGCCGAAACAGACAGCCTACCTAGCTATAGTAGCAACTGTTAAGTGAATGACATTCTGAGCAGTAGATAATAGACCTAACAATAGAGGCCTCCAGAAATGGACTCGATATTTCTGAGATAAAATTCATGAATGTGGATGGCTGAGCGCAATGAGCGGCCTTCAAAAATCTATAATAGCGACACTATTAATGTAAGCCCAAGAAGTAGAAGAACTCTTACTTCATGAGCCGAAATCTTAAGCACAACTGCTAAGTCAATGATATACCATAAGCAGTACCGATAGTTAATAGGATCCATTAACAATAAAATGGAGCGTAACGTCCTTCTACTAGACATCAAAGACAGAAGAAGCTTACGCCCATAGTAATAAACAGATATCTGTTTATAAATACATAAACTGTACCCGGAAAGAGTAAAGGCCTATGCCCATACGAAGACGGAAGGACCTTAAAATAATAGGTTCCGGATAATAGGAGCCTAACTCTTATGCAACAATCCAACCTAAATAGTAACGGAAGTATTGATTTCGAAACTATGAAAGTGAAAATCATCCATCGATAGTGCATGAAACTCACTGACTCTACAGTAAAAGAGAAACCAACAGAATTACTGTCTAAAAGGTCAGAATTTGAAAACTACTGTTTCCAGAGGCTCAAATGATTACTTATCTAAATAAGAACCGAAGTTAAAATCCGTATAGGAATTTAATCTAAAGATTCTAAGTCTATTTATCAAAAAGTTACTAACTGACTTAGATAAAGAGACAAAAGACTCAATTGTAAACTATCGTAGAGTGCATAGGTATGAGGTAACATAAACCTATAACCTAAATAATAACAGGCTGCAGTAGATCTTGTGAAACAAGTATACTAAAAAATAGCAATGAGTAGTATGGAGGGATCAACAATATGAACATAATGATCCCTACACCACGACAGAAGAGCCTCCACTTTAGCCGCATAGAATAGCGAAGAAGAGGATCTCCTATAGTAAGAAATTGCGTCCAAAGCTCGTCCAGTACAGTGCTTACAATGCAATACGGACCACACAACGGAATACATGAAGGTTGCGACCTTGCTGGTTGTGATAAAGATGACACGATTTACCCAGTGAAAAAGATCCTCACATAGAGGAAGATTTCACGTTAAGACCCACAGTAGACAAGAGAGTAAATTACTCATGATCTCTGTGAAGATAGAGATGCTATCAACAGAAATGTATTGTGGTTGTTTATCTTAGCAATACCTGCTAAAACAACAGCGCCGGAGGATACGCGTATCCTATCATTCCGTCCTATAGATCAATAGAGCGTTAACAATATTAGCTCAGAGATCTGGACAAGCCAACACATACGTCTGCAATTGATTAGCAAGCTGTGTCATAAATAAATCATCATTGGGCGCTCCCATAGATAGCAAATCTGATTGAATACTTGTTTGTTGAGAGTCCATTCTGACAGCAACAAGCGACCCATAAGAGAACGGGAGTCCGATAAAACAATCAGACGACCCGGAATATGACGGACCAAAACTGAACTTGGTGTACTATAACCAACAGACGGATTCTTTCCATTAAATTGAATAACGGAAACGAAAGAGTGCCTCCCTGGTTCCGGAGATACGCCACTACTGTCGAATTAAAGGACAGGAACTTGGGCATGCGTTTCTGAATAATGTTCATGCAATGACATAAAGCAAGCCTAAAAAACATTATTCCGCGGAAGAAAACTGATTGCTAAAAGACTGCGGAACCCAAAGACCCTGGCACTTCGAATCCGTAGGGATCAGTATTATATCCCAATCTGTTTGACTGGCAACCGTCATAACAGCCACACTCGGGTCCAGCAACTGCGGCGGCACTCTCTGAGTCAACCACCGAATGTTTGCCCCAGTCTGAATCTCTTGTAACCCTAGATAGACAAGGGAACGTGTAAATCGAGCAATTCATGGATTGCTGAAAAGTTGCCGTTGAAGAGAAGCTCCTCCGAGAACGAAGCGACTCTGAGAGAGTTCTTAACCTTACTATCCACGCGTGTGGATGTAGCTAGGGCTGCGTCACGTCTAACTAACTCCAATCAGCCACTGAAGGGCGGAGTTATACGTGAACAATTTACTGCCCTCAAAAGAAATTACATTGAGAATAATATCCCGTAAATCTTTTCTTGAAGACGTAATGATAACGCCTCAGTAAGGCGGGTTACGTATAATAAAGCGTCTAAGTTAAGTCTACTATACATAATGTCGTTCCCAACATTGAAATTGGAAAAGACATAAACGGCGAAAAAGAATATATGCAGTCTTTAATCACACCGTCTAGACGCATATGAACTCTCGGTATGCCCTGCTCTGCCAAAATAAACTATTTGTATAAATGATGAAATGGCAGAAATGAGCAACGCGGACAAGAAACTAAACTATCATGCTTAGTAGCAGGCTTGTATATATATATATATAGCGTCGAAAAATAAAACACATGTTGTAATGACAATATTGGACTGCGTCGGTAAGTCAGGGACAATGTCCCTGAACCGATCGAAAAATCCGAGTCCAATGACGCTATAAGTCTCTTATCCAAGATCGCAGCAATGAAGTCCGAAATAATAATCACTGGAAGATAATGCCAGAAGATATGAAAGGCATCTTCCGATACTACTAAAGGGAAAACTCGAAATCTTTCGAATCCCTTTCGCCATCCTGTCGGACCCTATAAAGCGTTCGGTCGTCCGTACCTGATGCAACCGCGGACCGCACCGACCCAGCGCCGTCGGATAATTCCTGATTCGACCGAGAAACTGTCAATTGCTGGGATGCTGCGAAACAACTGTGCTAACTCGGATAGCACGTCCGTCACTGAGGCCTGAGGAGAAGCGGTCTTACGATGCATTGCCGCTGGAAGCTCCGTGATCGTTACCCCGTGCATACTACCAATATGCGAGCGAACGGAGTGTATAGGCCTCGTGTCCCTTGGCTACCGGATGGCGCGACCTATTCGCCGTGGAATCACTGAATGCCGAAACTGATCGGATACTCGAGGTCACGTAGCCAATGTGCGGTCGTGTGCCCTGCTGTGAGGATGAGGAAGCATTAAAGACAGTCTCTCGGACTGTCAATATAACGGAGCGTCCCGACCAACGGACATATGCTCCGAATGTAAACTATCTGAACCACAACATGCGGTCCCCTATGTTGTTGGGCGAGAGAGGGACGTCTCTCGCTCACAGCCCGGACGGACCTGGACAAGCCAGGAACCGGACTAACAGGCTTCCTCCGATCTGTCCTCAATCTGCCGTCACTGGGTGAGTACTAAAGTAATTAAAGTGCTCGCATCACCCAAATCTCCTTCCTAGACCGCAACGGACAAACCCGGCAGCCGAACCATTCGATGAATGTACGCTACACCGGGTGAGCTAGCGAATGTCACTCCGTAGGCGATAGACATATTCCATGAGCACTTATTGCCGCTAACTCTTCATTAACTATGACGACAGAGGCACACTTTTGAAAGACATCTCCATAACTCTTCGAACAAGAAACCAGAAATGCTTGGTTAGCAAGCATAAAATAATAATATATATAGCGTCGTTCAATAATTCGAAAGTTTGTGTGACATTATTGGACTATGTCGGAACTGAGGGACGATGTCCCTGAACCGAACCAAAAATTTCTAAGTCCACCGACGCTATCAGTTTCTTATCCGGCATCGCAGCATTCTGGTCCGACGAAAGAAGCTGTAGAAGACCAAGTCAGATGACATACACAACAGCATATGTTGTTCCGAAAGGGAAAGCTCGAAATCCTCCGAATCCCTTTCGGTATCCCGTCGGACCGGATGAAACTTTCGGACGTCCGTACCCGCTTCCGCGGAGCGTCCCGACCCAGCATCGTCGGATAAAATATATGCGACAGATTCAGTTGATGCTGGGATGCTGCGATAAACTGTGCTATTAAGGAAAGCACGTCCGTTCCCGAGGCCTGTGCAGTAGCGGTCTTACGATGCATTGCCGCCGGAAGCTCCGTGTACGTTGACTCCCGCACACTTCCTATGCGAACGTCCGGAGTCTGCAGGCCTCGTGTCCCTGGCTACCGGATGGTGTGACCTGGTTGCCGAAGAATCCTTGATCGGCGAAGCTGGTAATATATCGGCGGTCACGCAGCCAAGGTGCGGTCGTGTGCGCTGACGAGAAGAGGAAGCCTTAGCAGTCTCAGCGGACTGCCTATACAACGGAGCGTCCCGAGCGACGGACGTATGCTCCGCTTACGACACATTTTGTACCACAACATCTGGGGCCAGATGTTGTTGAACGAGAGAGGGGCCTCTCTCGCTTGCCGTCCGGATGGACCGGAGCGAGCTATGAACCGGACAAAAGGCTTCCTGCGTTCTCCCTCCGATCCGCCGTCACTGGGTGTGCATTAGGTTAATTTATAGTGCTCGCATCACCCCAAAATTCCTTCTAGACCGCAACGGACGAACCCGGCTGCCGAACCATTCGGTGAATGGACGCTACACCGGGCGAGCTAGTGGACGTCAAAGGCCGTCGAACCTACTAGGGTCCTCTTAGGCAATTGGCGTATTTACATGAGCACTTTTCCGCTAGCCCTTCATTAATTGTGACGACGGAGGCACACTGTTGGAAGACATCACAGATACATCACCCTAATCTTGATCGTCTGAAATAGAAATTGATAAAGTAGAGTGACCCTGCGGGGAAAGGACCGGAGTGTCCAAATCCCCAACAACATACCGTGACATACGCTTCCCATATTGTCATCGAAATCATACGATACAGAACAGGAGTTAATGCGAGTACACTGACCACATATAGAATGATAATAAAGTCAGAGGAAGACTTCCTCTTAAAACAATTGATCAATATCCTTTCAATGTGAAAAGAAAACAAGTCCTGGTAATCGCACTAACCCCTGGCAATCAAAATACATAATAATAATATGATCCATTAATATAGAAAAAATAATTGAAATCAAAATATTTTGAAAAAATATTTTTTCAGAACAGCCCAAGTTTCTGAAAAGTAACGTTGAGCCCCAATGGATCCCAAGCCTAAGTGTGGACAAAAATTTTAAAAATATTTTAAACAATTTATTCAACACTTACGAACAATAATAATGTATCTAGTTATGATTAAAATAACATCAAGATATTATTTTTTAGAAATCCCCCCCTCACACAGAGGGCTGTTGTAAATGTAAACAATGAGTGTAAAAACACTAAAATAAGACTCCAGGCACCCAGGCCCGAAATCAGTTACCAAAAATACACTATCTGATGCAAAACAGAGACTTCCAGGGAAGAAACTGCAGAACATCAGATGGTAGATGCAGAACACAACGCCTAACCACCCGTAGGTGAAGACGTAAACATGGGGAAAGAACAGAATTCATTCTGTTATTCAGCTAAAACTCCCAAGAAAATTTAGTAATAATAATTACAAAAACTATGCCAAAAGCATGGGAGAATAGCAAGGGGGGACTTAAAGGACAGGGAGAGAGGAAAACACTTAAAAAAACAGTGTAACTAAATAATCAGAATGACAACAAAATGGCTGCTGCCTTGAAAATAGGTAACTTAACATAATTTCATTAAAAAATTTTAAGTTACAGCCCTGATAATATTCTGTCACACATTCTTTTCCTCTCCTCCTTCTCTATCCTCCTTAGAATCACCATTTCACTAATATTTATGTGTCTGGCATCATTTAAACTGAGATTTATAAGCACAAAGATCAGTCAGATGTTAACTGATGAAGGGCCAAACTTAGAATGATAAATGGCGCCAATTTCGGAACGTCCTTGACACTGCACATGCGCAGTAGGGGCGAAGTGTGGAGGGCCTTTCAGGACATGTTTTCTTTAGTTTTAGATGCAAATTTTGGGGATTGGGGGGCAAAATTTGTGTTTGGCCCTATATTTTAAGAGTTAGCACCAGCTATGTCTGGGTCATTGGTACAGTATAAAAGTTAAAAAATTTATAGTAATTTATATATTTTTTATACTTACCAATGACCCAGACATAGCTGGTGCTAACTCTTAAAATATAGGGCCAAACACAAATTTTGCCCCCCAATCCCCAAAATTTGCATCTAAAACTAAAGAAAACATGTCCTGAAAGGCCCTCCACACTTCGCCCCTACTGCGCATGCGTAGTGTCAAGGACGTTCCGAAATTGGCGCCATTTATCATTCTAATAACCAGTGCCTGGTAAGCGCTATGTACTCAGCGGGGAGGCAAGAGTTCCCAACTCCTGGGAGGGCCATCCCCGTCTGGGTCATTGGTAAGTATAAAAAATATATAAATTACTATAAATTTTTTAACATTTTTATACTGTACCAATGACCCAGACATAGCTGAATAGTAAAAAGGCTGGAGGGCCAAGGACATAGAGCAAAATGGAATACGCTCAATAAAATAAAATAGAGTCATCCCCTGTAGGGAAAAGAAGTAATAGGCCTTACATGTATCTTTCTTATTTATGATAAATTAGAAAGATACAACACCTTCCAAAAATTGAGCTTCATACATCCATGTACTCTATTAATATCCAATAATCCTTATACTAATAATTTTTAAAGTAAGCCAATAATAAAGTAAGTCTAGAGAATAGAGACTCTTATACTCCTAAAAGTGTGTGAGAATTGCATAATCATGTCCGTTGACATATGCAATATTCAAAAGCTATACTTTAAAAACTAAGACTTGAATGAATTTTATAAACTTAAACTTCTCACTAAACAACCATCCCAATAACAGCTCAGAATTACTAACTCCGGAGGAGGTATCCCCTTGTTTTCATAGTAAAAACAGGTGACCCAAGGGAACACCCTCCCCCCCCCCCTTTTTCTTGCCCTGGGTCAAATAGCCCAGAGCGAAGAGGGCAGCCGAACGGAGACACTGCCGAAACAGACAGCCTACCTAGCTATAGTAGCAACTGTTAAGTGAATGACATTCTGAGCAGTAGATAATAGACCTAACAATAGAGGCCTCCAGAAATGGACTCGATATTTCTGAGATAAAATTCATGAATGTGGATGGCTGAGCGCAATGAGCAGCCTTCAAAAATCTATAATAGCAACACTATTAATGTAAGCCCAAGAAGTAGAAGAACTCTTACTTCATGAGCCGAAAACTTAAGCACAACTGCTAAGCCAATGATATACCGTAAGCAGTACGCTAGTTAATAGAATCCATTAACAATAAAATGGAGCGTAACGTCCTTCTACTAGACATCAAAGACAGAAGAAGCTTACGCCCTTGTAATAAACAGATATCTGTTTATAAATACATAAACTGTACCCGGAAAGAGTAAAGGCCTATGCCCATACGAAGACGGAAGGACCTTAAAATAATAGGTTCCGGATAATAGGAGCCTAACTCTTATGCAACAATCCAACCTAAATAGTAACGGAAGTATTGATTCCGAAACTATGAAAGTGAAAATCATCCATCGATAGTGCATGAAACTCACTGACTCTACAGTAAAAGAGAAACCAACAGAATTACTGTCTAAAAGGTCAGAATTTGAAAACTACTGTTTCCAGAGGCTCAAATGATAACTTAGCTAAATAAGAACCGAAGTTAAAATCCGTATAGGAATTTAATCTAAAGATTCTAAGTCTATTTATCAAAAAGTTACTAACTGACTTAGATAAAGAGACAAAAGACTCAATTGTAAACTATCGTAGAGTGCATAGGTATGAGGTAACATAAACCTATAACCTAAATAACAACAGGCTGCAGTAGATCTTGTGAAACAAGTATACTAAAAAATAGCAATGAGTAGTATGGAGGGATCAACAATATGAACATAATGATCCCTACACCACGACGGAAGAGCCTCCACTTTAGTCGCATAGAATAGCGAAGAAGAGGATCTCCTATAGTAAGAAATCGAGTCCAAAGCTCGTCCAGTACAGTGCTTACAATGCAATACGGACCACACAACGGAATACATGAAGGTTGCGACCTTGCTGGTTGTGATAAAGATGACACGATTTACCCAGTGAAAAAAGATCCTCACATAGAGGAAGATTTCACGTTAAGATCCACAGTAGACAAGAGAGTAAATAACTCATGATCTCTGTGAAGATAGAGATGCTATCAACAGAAATGTATTGTGGTTGTTTATCTTAGCAATACCTGCTAAAACAACAGCGCCGGAGGATACGCGTATCCTATCGTTCCGTCCTATAGATCAATAGAGCGTTAACAGTATTAGCTCAGAGATCTGGACAAGCCAAGACATACGTCTGCAATTGATTAGCAAGCTGTGTCATAAATAAAACATCATTGGGCGCTCCCATAGATAGCAAATCTGATTGAATACTTGTTTGTTGAGAGTCCATTCTGACAGCAACAAGCGACCCGTAAGAGAACGGGAGTGTGATAAAACAATCAGACGACCCAGAATATGACGGACCAAAACTGAACTTGGTGTACTATAACCAACAGACGGATTCTTTCCATTAAATTGAATAACGGAAACGAAAGAGTGCCTCCCTGGTTCCGGAGATACGCCACTACTGTCGAATTAAAGGACAGGAATTTGGGCATGCGTTTCTGAATAATGTTCATGCAATGACATAAAGCAAGCCTAAAAAAACATTATTCCGCGGAAGTTAAACTGATAGCTAAAAGACTGCGGAACCCAAAGACCCTGGCACTTCGAATCCGTAGGGATCAGTATATATCCCAATCTGTTTGACTGGCAACCGTCATAACAGCCACACTCGGGTCCGGCAACTGCGGCGGCACTCTCTGAGTCAACCACCGAATGTTTGCCCCAGTCTGAATCTCTTGTAACACTAGATAGACAAGAGAATGTATAAATCGAGCAATTCATGGATTGCCGGAAAGTTGCCGTCGAAGAGAAGCTCCTCCGAGAACGAAGCGACTCTGAGAGAGTTCTTAACCTACTATCCACGCGTGGATGTAGCTAGGGCTGCGTCACGTCTAACCAACTCCAATCAGCCACTGAAGGGCGGAGTTATACGTGAACAAACTACTGCCCTCAAAAGAAATTACATTGAGAATAATATCCCATAAATCTTTTCTTGAAGACGTAATGATAACGCCTCGGTAAGGCGGATTACGTATAATAAAGCGTCTAAGTTAAGTCTACTATACATAATGTCGTTCCCAACATTGAAATTGGAAAAGACATAAACGGCGAAAAAGAATATATGCAGTCTTTAATCACACCGTCTAGACGCATATGAACTCTCGGTATGCCCTGCTCTGCCAAAATAAACTATTTGTAAAAAAGATAAAATGGCAGAAATGAGCCACGCGGACAAGAAACTAAACTATCATGCTTAGTAGCAGGCTTGTATATATATATAAATATATAGCGTCGAAAAATAAAACACATGTTGTAATGACAATATTGGACTGCGTCGGTAAGTCAGGGACAAAGTCCCTGTACCGATCGAAAAATCCGAGTCCAATGACGCTATAAGTCTCTTATCCAAGATCGCAGCAATGAAGTCCGAAAAATAATCACTGGAAGAAATGCCAGAAGATATGAAAGGCATCTTCCGATACTACTAAAGGGAAAACTCGAAATCTTTCGAATCCCTTTCGCCATCCTGTCGGACCCTATAAAGCGTTCGGTCGTCCGTAGCTTGATGCAACCGCGGACCGCACCGACCCAGCGCCGTCGGATAATTCCTGATTCGACCGAGAAACTGTCAATTGCTGGGATGCTGCGAAACAACTGTGCTAACTCGGATAGCACGTCCGTCACTGAGGCCTGAGGAGAAGCGGTCTTACGATGCATTGCCGCAGGAAGCTCCGAGATCGTTACCCCGTGCATACTTCCAATATGCGAGCGAACGGAGTGTATAGGCCTCGTGTCCCTTGGCTACCGGATGGCGCGACCTATTCGCTGTGGAATCACTGAATGCCGAAACTGATCGGATACTCGAGGTCACGTAGCCAATGTGCGGTCGTGTGCCCTGCTGTGAGGATGAGGAAGCATTAAAGACAGTCTCTCGGACTGTCAATATAACGGAGCGTCCCGAGCAACGGACATATGCTCCGAATGTAAAATATCTGAACCACAACATGCGGTCCCCTATGTTGTTGGCTTCCTCCGATCTGTCCTCAATCTGCCATCACTGGGTGAGTACTAAAGTAATTAAAGTGCTCGCATCACCCAAATCTCCTTCCTAGACCGCAACGGACGAACCCGGCAGCCGAACCATTCGATGAATGTACGCCACACCGGGTGAGCTAGCGAATGTCACTCCGTAAGCGATAGACATATTCCATGAGCACTTATTGCCGCTAACTCTTCATTAACTATGACGACAGAGGCACACTTTTGAAAGACATCTCCATAACTCTTCGAACAAGAAACCAGAAATGCTTGGATAGCAAGCATAAAATAATAATATATATAGCGTCGTTCAATAATTCGAAAGTTTGTGTGACATTATTGGACTATGTCGGAACTGAGGGACGATGTCCCTGAACCGAACCAAAAATTTCTAAGTCCACCGACGCTATCAGTTTCTTATCCGGCATCGCAGCATATGTTGTTCCGAAAGGGAAAGCTTGAAATCCTCCGAATCCCTTTCGGTATCCCGTCGGACCGGATGAAACTTTCGGACGTCCGTACCCGCTTCCGCGGAGCGTCCCGACCCAGCATCGTCGGATAAAATATATGCGACAGATTCAGTTGATGCTGCGATAAACTGTGCTATTAAGGAAAGCACGTCCGTTCCCGAGGCCTGTGCAGTAGCGGACTTACGATGCATTGCCGCTGAAAGCTCCGTGTACGTTGACTCCCGCACACTTCCTATGCGAACGTCCGGAGTCTGCAGGCCTCGAGTCCCCGGCTACCGACCCAGCGCTGTCGGATAATTCTCGATCCGACACCGTTTCTGTCGGCTGCTGGGATGCTGCGATAAGCTGTGCTATGTGCACAAGAATGTCCGGCGTCGAGACCTGCGGAGGCGCAGTCTATCGCTGCTTCGCCGAGGGCAGCTCCGCATCAGATGGCTCCCGCATACTTTTCCTATGCTAACGTCCGGAGTCCATCGGTCTCGAATCCCTGGCTGCCGGATGGTGTGACCTGGTCGCCGAAGAATCCTTGATCGGCGAAGCTGGTAATATATCGGCGGTCACGCAGCCAAGGTGCGGTCGTGTGCGCTGACGAGAAGAGGAAGCCTTAGCAGTCTCAGCGGACTGCCTATACAACGGAGCGTCCCGAGCGACGGACGTATGCTCCGCTAGCGGCACATTTGTACCACAACATCTGGGGCCAGATGTTGTTGAACGAGAGAGGGGCCTCTCTCGCTTGCCGTCCGGATGGACCGGAACGAGCAATGAACCGGACTAAAAGGCTTCCTCCGTTCTCCCTCCGATCCGCCGTCACTGGGTGTGCATTAAGTTAATTTTATAGTGCTCGCATCACCCCAAAATTCCTTCTAGACCGCAACGGACGAACCCGGCTGCCGAACCATTCGGTGAATGGACGCTACACCGGGCGAGCTAGCGGACGTCAAAGGCCGTCGAACCTACTAGGGTCCTCTTAGGCAATTGGCGTATTACATGAGCACTTTTCCGCTAGCCCTTCATTAATTGTGACGACGGAGGCACACTGTTGGAAGACATCACAGATACATCACCCTAATCTTGATCGTCTGAAATAGAAATTGATAAAGTAGAGTGACCCTGCGGAGAAAGGACCGGAGTGTCCAAATCCCCAACAACATACCGTGACATACGCTTCCCATATTGTCATCGAAATCATACGATACAGAACAGGAGTTAATGCGAGTACACTGACCACATATAGAATGATAATAAGGTCAGAGGAAGACTTCCTCTTAAAACAATTGATCAATATCCTTTCAATGTGAAAAGAAAACAAGTCCTGGTACTCGCACTAACCCCTGGCAATCAAAATACATAATAATAATATGATCCATTAATATAGAAAAAATAATTGAAATCAAAATATTTTGAAAAAATATTTTTTCAGAACAGCCCAAGTTTCTGAAAAGTAACGTTGAGCCCCAATGGATCCCAAGCCTAAGTGTGGACAAAAATTTTAAAAATATTTTAAACAATTTATTCAACACTTTCGAACAATAATAATGTATCTAGTTATGATTAAAATAACATAAAGATATTATTATTTAGAAATCCCCCCCTCACACAGAGGGCTGTTGTAAATGTAAACAATGAGTGTAAAAACACTAAAATAAGACTCCAGGCACCCAGGCCCGAAATCAGTTACCAAAAATACACCATCTGATGCAAAACAGAGACTTCCAGGGAAGAAACTGCAGAACATCAGATGGTAGATGCAGAACACAACGCCTAACCACCCGTAGGTGAAGACGTAAACATGGGGAAAGAACAGAATTCATTCTGTTATTCAGCTAAAACTCCCAAGAAATTTTAGTAATAATAATTACAGAAACTATGCCAAAAGCATGGGAGAATAGCAAGGGGGAACTTAAAGGACAGGGAGAGAGGAAAACACTTGAAAAAACAGTGTAACTAAATAATCAGAATGACAACAAAATGGCTGCTGCCTTGAAAATAGGTAACTTAACATAATTTCATTAAAAAATTTTAAGTTACAGCCCTGATAATATTCTGTCACACATTCTTTTCCTCTCCTCCTTTTCTATCCTCCTTAGAATCACCATTTCACTAATATTTATGTGTCTGGCATCATTTAAACTGAGATTTAAAAGCACAAAGATCAGTCAGATGTTAACTGATGAAGGGCCAAACTTAGAATGATAAATGGCGCCAATTTCGGAACGTCCTTGACACTGCGCATGCGCAGTAGGGGCGAAGTGTGGAGGGCCTTTCAGGACATGTTTTCTTTAGTTTTAGATGCAAATTTTGGGGATTGGGGGGCAAAATTTGTGTTTGGCCCTATATTTTAAGAGTTAGCACCAGCTATGTCTGGGTCATTGGTACAGTATAAAAATATAATAAATTTTGATATCGTCTGCATTGGGTAAAGGGTTAACATAATATGAGCGCAATTCACCTATTTTTGCTCTGAATGTCCGCCACTGGTGACAGTCAACACTTAAAATTCGACACTAAACTGCAAAAAAAACCCTTTGTTTTATTTTTCGGTATTTAAACTGAAACTGGTCTCATTGCGTGAGTGATTCAGTGATTATCCTGAACATTCCAGGACTGCAATTTGGTCTAAGACTATGGCCTGCCTGCATGGAGTTTCATTCCTATTGCAGTACATGGATGTGATCAGTAGACTTTGACTCAACATTTGATCCTCAATTAGCAACATGGAAATTCTGTAGTCATTTCCACACTAAAACACGAAACTGAAACTGGTCTCATTCTGGGAGTGATTCAGTGATTATCCTGGACATTCCAGGACTGCAATTTGGTCTAAGACTATGGCCTGTCAGTATGGAGTTTCATTCTTATTGCAGTACTTGGATGCAATTAGTGGACTTCCACTCAACTTTTGATCCTCGATTAGCAACTCAGAAATTCTGGAGTCGTTTCCACACTAAAACACAGAAAAATCCAATCGAAGTGCGTGACTTTAATATTACAGTGGAGCCCACTTAATTGGATATCTCTTAATTGTATATCCCTGTTAAATGAATATAATTTTCAAACACAAAACCATTTACCATACCTTCAGTACAAATTTGATCTGTTAATTGCATATGAGTTGTAGAGTAAACTCCTGTTAATTGTGTATAAATGTTTGTAATATATCGAAAAAATTACTGTGACATGCACCAAATTCCCCTTATTTATCAACCCTTTTGGCCTCACTACATCCAATACAGGTATTTATTCTATTGTATCTTGTTTGACAGAGCTGTATGAGCTCTGTCAAACAAGATATAACAGAATAAATGCTCATTTTACCTCCAGAACACAGGAAACTGACCAAATCCCTGTTAATTGTATACTCCTGTTAATTGAATAATTTTCACTGGCAAAATAGATATTCAATTAAGAGGATTCTACTGTATTTGAATATATAATTTTATTAACAAGACAGGTAACTCTTTTAATGAAATCTGTGACATGTATGATAAACATTGTGTTACTGGAGAAAGTGTCATCTCAGTATAATACAAAAAGATTAGAAGTGAAAAGTAAGAAATATCATTAGAGACTCATTTGAAAGCCTTTCCCATAAACAATCTTCATTCCAAATTCCATTAAGATCCAATAACCCAAACCTGTGATACGAGGTGAACAGACAAAAAAATAGCCTGTTTTTGTATATTCAATGGGCCACAACTCACAGAAAAAATATTCCAACAACAAAACGGCTGATACTCCTCAAAGATCTCATGATAGTGAACATCTGTATGAAATTTCATCGAAATCTGAGCTGTAATATTGAGGTTATAACGCAAACAGACATCTGAGTGTGGACAGACAGATGTACGGATGCAAGCACAGACTCAGGGATCCATGCACAGACTCATGGATGCACGCACAGCTGCAATCCAGTATACCCCACTTTTTGAAAAAAAAGTGGGGGTATAAAAAGTTGTAATTCTGGGACTGATCCACGTACAGTTTGATCTTGCTTCCCTAAACATGCCACGTTATTTTTATGTAACTGATAAACAAGTTAAAATAATCACCGAGTTTGCCAAAGGAAAGCATTCTGTGCTAATAGTATGTATTTGACAAATTTCTTTTCCCTGCTGAACTTGGAATGAAGAATTAATTATTTATTTATTTATTATCTATTTATTGATGTTTACGGTCACATACTTATGCACAATGGCTAATCATGACTGTGACAGTTTTACGGGTGGAGGAAGCCGGAGTACCCAGAGAGAACCACCGAGCAACGACGAGCAGCTGCCAGCTCCCCAACATCGTAACTCTGCACAGCAGCACAGGCAGGGTTAGATTGGTTGAAGACATGCCCACCATCAACATGCAGTACGCTGTAGTACACGGCGTCATCGTGCCCCCATGTGGACAATCGGGGTTAAGTGCCTTGCCCAAGGACACAACGTGGGAGTCTGAATCGATCGCTCAGACGGTCATCCATCCGAGGACGAACCGGGCTCGACATTGCTTAACTTCGGTGATCTGACGAGAACCGATTACCACAACGCCACCGCGTCCCCATGAATGAAGGATAGTGCTGAAGGTTGTCTTTGAAGACTGTCATGCATGCAACATTCAAAGCTATTGTATTTTCTGCTAACCCATTGCACATTAACACTTTGAACACAGGTGGCATCATCCATGTCAGTTCAAAGGCAGCAACTGGAAGAGTCCATATTCATTATTTGGGGGTAGACCAATCAATATTTTCAACCCCATATCAATGAGAATACAGTATTTATATTTATTGGTGTTTAAGGTCACATACTTCTGCACAACAGCTAACCATGACCACAACATGTAGATAAAGTCACGGTCAGTCAATCGTTTGTAACCCATGTTGACTATTTTAGAGGACTTACACACCAAGCATTAATGACTGGGTCCTATTTTACCAATGAAACAGAGCTTATTTACCACAGTAAACAAGTACTGCTTCACTTCCCAAGGTTCCAACGGGGGAATGAGCATAAAGCTTTGCAAAACAAGAACTATGGGACTACAGGACATATGCCTGACTGCAATACCACACCTGCAATATCATGGATAGCATTACAGAAATGAAACATTTATTACTGGGTGACGGATGAAGGATGATAAATTACAGACCATTGGAGCATTATCATAAAAACCATTAAGTGTCACCAATAAGGTACCCTCAATTATAAAGCACTGGAAAGTTTGTAAGTTGACAAAGGGCAATAATTCTGTGAAAACATTTTTGTTCTGCAAACTTTACAGATGTTGCATATAGACCAGGCCTCTCCATACCAGGCGAGCGTTTGCTCGCGCGTGCCTCATTCTCATCTAAACATTTTTTAAGGAGAGCTCCTCGGCACTCGCCTCGAGCTGTCAAAGTACTTCATAATCGCAAATGTGGATTCCGTCTGACAATAAACTGACCTCGGGAAATTTGGAAGTATTTTTAATTTAAATGTTTGAGTGCGAAGTCTCACACAACGTCGACTTCTAATTTTCTATTTAAATTCTGCATTTTGTCGCGACTCATGTTTCAGTAGCAGTCTGGTACACATCCTACAATGAATGTATACAAATTTAGAATAGGATTATAGGATGTTAGTAATATCCTATGTTTGAAGTTTTGGGTTTGTTAACTTCGTTACTACATAGTACTACATACTAATTAAAAAAAACTAATAAAGAGTTAAGTTGACATTTAACTTGATAACTGACCAGCTGACAACCCTTTTGCACCCCCCCCCCCCAGACCCCCTCCCCACCCCCTCCATTTGCATTCAAGGCAATGTGAAGTGTGCCATTGTGTCTGTAACTCTGCATGGGGAAAAGGTTGTTTTAATGGACAATTTATTGGTCTCTAGACTCTAGAGTCTAGACTCTAGATGTGTGCAGGTTTCCAATCCACTGCCATTGCCATGTATGTCAGATTGGAAACCTGCACACATCTAGACTCTAGAGACCAATAAATTGTCCACTTCATTAAAAGTTAAACAAGCTTTTTCCCATTGTTGGAATATACTCGCCTTAATGACCAGAAGGAGAACAACTCACCACTCACCTAATCATTCTATCAGGAGAGTTCCTACCCACACCCCTGATTTTTTTCTTACGGAGAGGCCTAATATAGACATCCAGAGTCATCTGGCCTTCTAACATAGTAATGTGATGAATGCAGTTTTGCATGGTACAAAATTTCAAATGGCTGCCTTGAAAGTTGTGAGTGTAGTGTATGATACAAAACTAGGACAGACTGATGGACATAAGGAATACTATATACCTCTGCCAAGTATACAGGGGTATAAAAATAATTTTGAGCTTACCTCAGATGTTGTTTTCACCAATGTACCTGTTCCCAAACCTGTGACAGTCACTTTTGTATCTGCCCCTCCAAGACGCTCAAATACTGAAGATTTCCTACCTGCAATGGAAGAATTTTTTTAAAGTTTTCAACATTTTAAAGCTTAAAAATAAAAAATGAAAGTGTCAATGACACTGTAGCTCAGCTTGACAAACTTGAACTTGGTAAGTTATAAATGAAATGGCAAAATTGAAGATCATTGGTACCAATGTCTTTTTTTGCCAGTGGCAACATTTTTTGACAGAAACCGAAGAAAATCGATAGCTCCCATCTAGAGGCCTCCCCAAACAAGCATGCCAGGTTTCAAAGCAATCCGATCATAAATGTGCCCTGTAGGGTGAGCCAAAGGGAAATATTGTGGTCTGACTAGACTAAATTCTAAGAACGTTGGCCGTGGCAACATTTTTTGACGCAAATGGAAGAAAATCGATAGCTCCCATCTAGAGGTCACCGTAAATAAGCATACCAGGTTTCAAAGCAATCTAATCGTAAATGTGCCCTGTAGGGTGAGCCAAAGGGAAATATTGTGGTCTGACTAAACTAAGTTCTAAGAATGTTGGCTGCGGCAACATTTTTTGATGGAAATTAAAGAAAATCGATAGCTCCCATCTAGAGGTCACCCCAAACAAGCATGAAAGGTTTCAAAGCAATCTGATCATAAATGTGCCCTGTAGGGTGTGCCAAAGGGAAATATTGAGTCTTCTGACTAAACTAAGTTCTAAGAACATTGGCCGCGGCAACATTTTTTGACGGAAATTGAAGAAAATCGATAGCTCCCATCTAGAGGTCACCCTAAATAAGCATACCAGGTTTCAAAGCAATTAAATCATAAATGTGCCCTGTAGGGTGTGCCAAAGGGAAATATTGTGGTTTGACTAAACTAAGTTCTAAGAACGTTGGCCGCGGCAACATTTTTTGACGGAAATTGAAGAAAATCGATAGCTCCCATCTAGAGGTCACCCCAAACAAGCATGCCAAGTTTCAAAGTAATCTGATCATAAATGCGACCTGTGAGGTGTGCCAAAGGAAATTGTGGACGTACGTACTAACGTACTAACATACTAACGTACGTACGTACGTACGTACGTACGTACGTACGCCGACGGACGAGAAGTGATGGCAATAGCTCAGCTTGACTTTGTCAAGTTGAGCTAAAAATGATAACATGTATGGTTGTGTTATAATGTAAAACATTCATACAGCATGTTTTCTGAGCATAACAAAGGCTACATCTTGGGCAAAAAACCCCAAAATATATGAATATCCTTTCCCTCATGCTGATCTCTCACTATACCAAATGAAATCAAATTCCGATGATCCATGCTTGAATTATAATGCAAAATGTTCATACAGAAAGTTTTCTCGATGTAACAAGGACCATAACTCAGGTATATATACATGGAGAAACACACAATAGGTGGATGTCCTATTCTGCCATGATGGTCTCTCACCATCCCGAAGGTCATAAAAATCTGCTTACAATTGATTTACTTATAATGCGAAATGCTTGTATGAAATGTTTTCTCATTGTAGTAAGGGCCATAACTTTGGTATGCATGGAAAAACCGCACAATATATGGACATCCTTTCCCCAATGCTGGTCTCTCACCATACCAAATGACATCAAAATCCAACAACCAATGCTAAAGCTATAATGTAATATTTCATATGTAAAGTTTTCTATATGTAACATGGGCCATAACTCTGGTACATATATGTGGACAAAACATGCAATATATGGATATATATATGGATATCCTTTCCCTCATGCTGGTCTATCACCATACCAAACAACATCAATATCAAACAACTGATGCATAAGTTATCAGCTGTGGTAATTCACCCTCAGAAATCAGAAGTGCCGAGAGAAATGCCGTGGAAACGAAAAATATCCACAGCAAAAATACTGCCGAGGATGGCTTCTTTAGAAAGCCTTGTGGTGGCAGTAATTGCACAACTTCCAGGTACACGAGGAATCAAACCAATGTGGGTTGCACTATGCTGTATTGCCTATCTTACAATTTACAATACAAATTGCAGCATAAGCTCTAGAAACTGTGTTTTGTTTCTTCTATGTTGATAACACCAGAATCTGACATCGAGCTTGGAAAGTCGAGCTCATTCCAATGAGGAGTCATAACCTATGTTTTTTGAGACAAAAAATGAAAATAATAGTTATTCAAGAATTTTGTTTGCAAGTGTTTTGTCACTCATTTATATCAGTAACAAGGCAATTACTCGTTCCAATGAGGGGTCATAACCCATGTTTTAGAGACAAAAAATGAAAAAAATAATGAAAATTAATTGGCGATTTTTGAGAATAGCGCTGGCCGTTTTTGGCCGTTACTTTAGGTAAAGGGTTAAAAGATGATATATTTTACTGAATGAAACCCTCTATCTGAAATGTGTACCCGATATTTCCCCAGGAGCCCAGGGGCACATTTATATATATCCCAGGTCATCAGGGTTCAAATGAAACCCTATATCTGAAATGTGTACCCGATATTTCCCCAGGAGCCCAGGGGCACAGGTGTATATACCCCAGGTCATCAGGGTTCAAATGAAATCCTATATCTGAAATGTGTACCTGATATTTCCCCAGGAGCCCAGGGGCACAGGTATATGGGTTCAAATAAAATCCTATATCTGAAATGTGTACCGGATATTTCCCCAGGAGCCCAGGGGCACAGGTATATATATACCAGGTCATCAGGGTTCAAATGAAATCCTATATCTGAAATGTGTACCCGATATTTCCCCAGGAGCCCAGGGGCACAGGTATATATATACCAGGTCATGAGGGTTCAAATGAAATCCTATATCTGAAATGTGTACCCGATATTTCCCCAGGAGCCTAGGGGCATAGGTATATATATCCCAGGTCATCTGGGTTCAAATGAAATCCTATATCTGAAATGTGTACCCGATATTTCCCCAGGAGCCCAGGGGCACAGGTATATATATCCCAGGTCATCTGGGTTCAAATGAAATCCTATATCTGAAATGTGTACCCGATATTTCCCCAGGAGCCCAGGGGCACAGGTATATATATCTCAGGTCATCAGGGTTCAAATGAAATCCTATATCTGAAATGTGTACCCGATATTTCCCCAGGAGCCCAGGGGCACAGGTATATATATCTCAGGTCATCAGGGTTCAAATGAAATCCTATATCTGAAATGTGTACCCGATATTTCCCCAGGAGCCCAGGGGCACAGGTATATATATCTCAGGTCATCAGGGTTCAAATGAAATCCTATATCTGAAATGTGTACCCGATATTTCCCCAGGAGCCCAGGGGCACAGGTATATATATCCCAGGTCATGAGGGTTCAAAGGGTTAATACATATAATAAAAAACCTATCCTTTTCATCTGAAGTCAGATCGAGAATATTTAATAATTACAGACATTGTCCAAAGTTCTCGAAAAAAGTAATGTAAAACCGTTTATCCCATTTTCCATCACAGCATGCACATACTATATTAGTTTCAGTTTGGATTCAGATAAAAAATGCTCTACAACCAATAACACAGCTTATTCAAAATGTAGCCTTTTCCAATGACAAGCCCTCCAAGGACTGCACACTGTCAATCTTCTTTGATTTGTCAAATGCCTGTGACACTAAAGATCATTCCATATTCTTAAAATAAAATATTCCTGCTAGAGTTATGGAAATGGAAGCCGAAAACACAAAAGTATGCCCTGATAATCCATTCCTAATGATAGGCTTCAAAGGCAGGCTCTGACATTATTTCAAAATGCAAGGGCTGGGAATTCATGTAAGCTTGTTCAATATTTACAGGGCTTGCATTTTAGAACCGTGACCAGGCTGATGAATAGGCCAGGTAAAAAGGGCCACCAGGCCTGATTTGTACTGTTCAGGGCTGATTTCTCAGCTTACATAAACTGAGGCAGATGCATTTGCCGGCTTGATAGACTGGCGACCAGGCTGACTGATCAGCCTGGTGAGAATTGTTTTGAGGCTGATTACCAGGCTTGGGCTGATAAGGTGAAAATGCAAGCCCTGTATTTAAATGAGTATGAGGTTTAGTAATGTGAGCGAATAAAAAAAATGTTGTCTAATTTCTTTTTGATGGAGTAGCAGGAGAACAAAATAACTGTTCACAAAGTTTGTGAAGGCCTGTTGATCTGGTGTTAATTAATCTATTTTTATTATTTCTCATGATCAGATGAAAACAACACAAAAATCTCATACCAATAGGATCTGATAGCCTTCTATTGTCCATAATTTTCTTTGTTTTTGCTGTTATTCCTTGTGGCATTGTTACTTTATATCTACCCTCATGTTCTGGAAACACTCTTCTAGATTTGGGAACAGGAACTTCCTCTTGAAGTCTTGGTTTCAATCTTATAATACTGGGAGAAGGGCTGGGCTCTGTTGAGAGAAATAAGGCCGTTCAAAAAGATACCTGCTTCAAACATTTATTCTCATTTTCTATGGTACACCTGACCCGATCAGTTCTAAACTTCAAACAAGAAATGTGACATGTGTTACACATTGTCTTGTTGTCTTAAGATTTAATGCATAACTCCAGGTTTAATACTACAGGTACTGTGAGCAAGCTCACAAAATGATACCCCCCCGCACATGTCAGAACGGAATTATATTGCTTCATGCATATCTTCATAGGGAGTCCAACCATTGTGTAAAGTTTCATGAAAATTCTTCAAATGGTTTAGGAGGAGTTGCGCTTATAAGGATGGACAGACGGTCGCTAAGACAGACAGGGTGATTCCTATATACCCCCCCCCCCCAAACTTTGTTTGCGGGGGGTATAACAAGCCTTTTAGGTATGCCCATGATATCGGTATCAGTTTATAGGCCTGTCGATTTGAGACAAACGGCCGTTTGGGTCTCATGGGGGTTGCCTAAAATGAAAACTACACGAATGAAAAATGGGTCACGCTAAAAATTGTTGCCAGGTCACACAAATTTTCCGCCAAGTTGAATGATCTAATAGGAATTAATGGTAGAGTGATGTTGATCACAACCAATCATGTGCTGCACGGGTGTTTCCATCCGCCTGAAGTCTCGCTGCTCTGTTGGCCAATTATTGGCCAACAGAGCAGCTATACTTTAGGCAGATGCAAATGCCTATGCTGATGATTGGTTGGTAATCAACATCAATTTAAACTGTTGATCATCTTAAGATATAACATAGGTACAATATCAGGAAATGGCAATAATTCATGTCTCTGCCACAAATAGTTATTATGGATGAAGACTTCTTAGTTTCCCAATGTCGAGCCAAAGTCCTATTTGAATGTAAATTATGCATGACTTTTACAGAGAAATGCCACAAAAGTTAAAAAATTTATAGTAATTTATATATTTTTTATACTTACCAATGACCCAGACATAGCTGGTGCTAACTCTTAAAATATAGGGCCAAACACAAATTTTGCCCCCCAATCCCCAAAATTTGCATCTAAAACTAAAGAAAACATGTCCTGAAAGGCCCTCCACACTTCGCCCCTACTGCGCATGCGCAGTGTCAAGGACGTTCCGAAATTGGCGCCATTTATCATTCTAATAACCAGTGCCTGGTAAGCGCTATGTACTCAGCGGGGAGGCAAGAGTTCCCAACTCCTGGGAGGGCCATCCCCGTCTGGGTCATTGGTAAGTATAAAAAATATATAAATTACTATAAATTTTTTAACATTTTTATACTGTACCAATGACCCAGACATAGCTGAATAGTAAAAAGGCTGGAGGGCCAAGGACATAGAGCAAAATGGAATACGCTCAATAAAATAAAATAGAGTCATCCCCTGTAGGGAAAAGAAGTAATAGGCCTTACATGTATCTTTCTTATTTATGATAAATTAGAAAGATACAACACCTTCCAAAAATTGAGCTTCATACATCCATGTACTCTATTAATATCCAATAATCCTTATACTAATAATTTTTATAGTAAGCCAATAATAAAGTAAGTCTAGAGAATAGAGACTCTTATACTCCTAAAAGTGTGTGAGAATTGCATAATCATGTCCGTTGACATATGCAATATTCAAAAGCTATACTTTAAAAACTAAGACTTGAATGAATTTTATAAACTTAAACTTCTCACTAAACAACCATCCCAATAACAGCTCAGAATTACTAACTCCGGAGGAGGTATCCCCTTGTTTTCATAGTAAAAACAGGTGACCCAAGGGAACACCCTCCCCCCCCCCCTTTTTCTTGCCCTGGGTCAAATAGCCCAGAGCGAAGAGGGCAGCCGAACGGAGACACTGCCGAAACAGACAGCCTACCTAGCTATAGTAGCAACTGTTAAGTGAATGACATTCTGAGCAGTAGATAATAGACCTAACAATAGAGGCCTCCAGAAATGGACTCGATATTTCTGAGATAAAATTCATGAATGGATGGCTGAGCGCAATGAGCAGCCTTCAAAAATCTATAATAGCAACAATATTAATGTAAGCCCAAGAAGTAGAAGAACTCTTACTTCATGAGCCGAAATCTTAAGCACAACTGCTAAGCCAATGATATACCATAAGCAGTACGCTAGTTAATAGAATCCATTAACAATAAAATGGAGCGTAACGTCCTTCTACTAGACATCAAAGACAGAAGAAGCTTACGCCCTTGTAATAAACAGATACCTGTTTATAAATACATAAACTGTACCCGGAAAGAGTAAAGGCCTATGCCCATACGAAGACGGAAGGACCTTAAAATAATAGGTTCCGGATAATAGGAGCCTAAGTCTTATGCAACAATCCAACCTAAATAGTAACGGAAGTATTGATTCCGAAACTATGAAAGTGAAAATCATCCATCGATAGTGCATGAAACTCACTGACTCTACAGTAAAAGAGAAACCAACAGAATTACTGTCTAAAAGGTCAGAATTTGAAAACTACTGTTTCCAGAGGCTCAAATAATTACTTAGCTAAATAAGAACCGAAGTTAAAATCCGTATAGGAATTTAATCTAAAGATTCTAAGTCTATTTATCAAAAAGTTACTAACTGACTTAGATAAAGAGACAAAAGACTCAATTGTAAACTATCGTAGAGTGCATAGGTATGAGGTAACATAAACCTATAACCTAAATAACAACAGGCTGCAGTAGATCTTGTGAAACAAGTATACAAAAAAATAGCAATGAGTAGTATGGAGGGATCAACCATATGAACATAATGATCCCTACACCACGACGGAAGAGCCTCCACTTTAGTCGCATAGAATAGCGAAGAAGAGGATCTCCTATAGTAAGAAATCGCGTCCAAAGCTCGTCCAGTACAGTGCTTACAATGCAATACGGACCACACAACGGAAAACATGAAGGTTGCGACCTTGCTGGTTGTGATAAAGATGACACGATTTACCCAGTGAAAAAAGATCCTCACATAGAGGAAGATTTCACGTTAAGATCCACAGTAGACAAGAGAGTAAATTACTCATGATCTCTGTGAAGATAGAGATGCTATCAACAGAAATGTATTGTGGTTGTTTATCTTAGCAATACCTGCTAAAACAACAGCGCCGGAGGATACGCGTATCCTATCATTCCGTCCTATAGATCAATAGAGCGTTAACAGTATTAGCTCAGAGATCTGGACAAGCCAACACATACGTCTGCAATTGATTAGCAAGCTGTGTCATAATAAAACATCATTGGGCGCTCCCATAGATAGCAAATCTGATTGAATACTTGTTTGTTGAGAGTCCATTCTGACAGCAACAAGCGACCCGTAAGAGAACGGGAGTGTGATAAAACAATCAGACGACCCAGAATATGACGGACCAAAACTGAACTTGGTGTACTATAACCAACAGACGGATTCTTTCCATTAAATTGAATAACGGAAACGAAAGAGTGCCTCCCTGGTTCCGGAGATACGCCACTACTGTCGAATTAAAGGACAGGAATTTGGGCATGCGTTTCTGAATAATGTTCATGCAATGACATAAGGCAAGCCTAAAAAACATTATTCCGCGGAAGTTAAACTGATAGCTAAAAGACTGCGGAACCCAAAGACCCTGGCACTTCGAATCCGTAGGGATCAGTATATATCCCAATCTGTTTGACTGGCAACCGTCATAACAGCCACACTCGGGTCCGGCAACTGCGGCGGCACTCTCTGAGTCAACCACCGAATGTTTGCCCCAGTCTGAATCTCTTGTAACACTAGATAAACAAGAGAATGTATAAATCAAGCAATTCATGGATTGCCGGAAAGTTGCCGTCGAAGAGAAGCTCCTCCGAGAACGAAGCGACTCTGAGAGAGTTCTTAACCTACTATCCACGCGTGGATGTAGCTAGGGCTGCATCACGTCTAACCAACTCCAACCAGCCACTGAAGGGCGGAGTTATACGTGAACAAACTACTGCCCTCAAAAGAAATTACATTGAGAATAATATCCCGTAAATCTTTTCTTGAAGACGTAATGATAACGCCTCAGTAAGGCGGATTACGTATAATAAAGCGTCTAAGTTAAGTCTACTATACATAATGTCGTTCCCAACATTGAAATTGGAAAAGACATAAACGGCGAAAAAGAATATATGCAGTCTTTAATCACACCGTCTAGATGCATATGAACTCTCGGTATGCCCTGCTCTGCCAAAATAAACTATATGTAAAAAAGATAAAATGGCAGAAATGAGCCACGCGGACAAGAAACTAAACTATCATGCTTAGTAGCAGGCTTGTATATATATATAAATATATAGCGTCGAAAAATAAAACACATGTTGTAATGACAATATTGGACTGCGTCGGTAAGTCAGGGACAAAGTCCCTGTACCGATCGAAAAATCCGAGTCCAATGACGCTATAAGTCTCTTATCCAAGATCGCAGCAATGAAGTCCGAAAAATAATCACTGGAAGAAATGCCAGAAGATATGAAAGGCATCTTCCGATACTACTAAAGGGAAAACTCGAAATCTTTCGAATCCCTTTCGCCATCCTGTCGGACCCTATAAAGCGTTCGGTCGTCCGTAGCTTGATGCAACCGCGGACCGCACCGACCCAGCGCCGTCGGATAATTCCTGATTCGACCGAGAAACAGTCAATTGCTGGGATGCTGCGAAACAACTGTGCTAACTCGGATAGCACGTCCGTCACTGAGGCCTGAGGAGCAGCGGTCTTACGATGCATTGCCGCAGGAAGCTCCGAGATCGTTACCCCGTGCATACTTCCAATATGCGAGCGAACGGAGTGTATAGGCCTCGTGTCCCTTGGCTACCGGATGGCGCGACCTATTCGCTGTGGAATCACTGAATGCCGAAACTGATCGGATACTCGAGGTCACGTAGCCAATGTGCGGTCGTGTGCCCTGCTGTGAGGATGAGGAAGCATTAAAGACAGTCTCTCAGACTGTCAATATAACGGAGCGTCCCGAGCAACGGACATATGCTCCGAATGTAAAATATCTGAACCACAACATGCGGTCCCCTATGTTGTTGGCTTCCTCCGATCTGTCCTCAATCTGCCGTCACTGGATGAGTACTAAAGTAATTAAAGTGCTCGCATCACCCAAATCTCCTTCCTAGACCGCAACGGACGAACCCGGCAGCCGAACCATTCGATGAATGTACGCTACACCGGGTGAGCTAGCGAATGTCACTCCGTAAGCGATAGACATATTCCATGAGCACTTATTGCCGCTAACTCTTCATTAACTATGACGACAGAGGCACACTTTTGAAAGACATCTCCATAACTCTTCGAACAAGAAACCAGAAATGCTTGGATAGCAAGCATAAAATAATAATATATATAGCGTCGTTCAATAATTCGAAAGTTTGTGTGACATTATTGGACTATGTCGGAACTGAGGGACGATGTCCCTGAACCGAACCAAAAATTTCTAAGTCCACCGACGCTATCAGTTTCTTATCCGGCATCGCAGCATATGTTGTTCCGAAAGGGAAAGCTTGAAATCCACCGAATCCCTTTCGGTATCCCGTCGGACCGGATGAAACTTTCGGACGTCCGTACCCGCTTCCGCGGAGCGTCCCGACCCAGCATCGTCGGATAAAATATATGCGACAGATTCAGTTGATGCTGGGATGCTGCGATAAACTGTGCTATTAAGGAAAGCACGTCCGTTCCCGAGGCCTGTGCAGTAGCGGACTTACGATGCATTGCCGCTGGAAGCTCCGTGTACGTTGACTCCCGCACACTTCCTATGCGAACGTCCGGAGTCTGCAGGCCTCGAGACCCCGGCTACCGACCCAGCGCTGTCGGATAATTCTCGATCCGACACCATTTCTGTCGGCTGCTGGGATGCTGCGATAAGCTGTGCTATGTGCACAAGAATGTCCGGCGTCGAGACCTGCGGAGGCGCAGTCTATCGCTGCTTCGCCGAGGGCAGCTCCGCATCAGATGGCTCCCGCATACTTTTCCTATGCGAACGTCCGGAGTCCATCGGTCTCGAATCCCTGGCTGCCGGATGGTGTGACCTGGTCGCCGAAGAATCCTTGATCGGCGAAGCTGGTAATATATCGGCGGTCACGCAGCCAAGGTGCGGTCATGTGCGCTGACGAGAAGAGGAAGCCTTAGCAGTCTCAGCGGACTGCCTATACAACGGAGCGTCCCGAGCGACGGACGTATGCTCCGCTAACGACACATTTGTACCACAACATCTGGGGCCAGATGTTGTTGAACGAGAGAGGGGCCTCTCTCGCTTGCCGTCCGGATGGACCGGAACGAGCTATGAACCGGACTAAAAGGCTTCCTCCGTTCTCCCTCCGATCCGCCGTCACTGGGTGTGCATTAAGTTAATTTTATAGTGCTCGCATCACCCCAAAATTCCTTCTAGACCGCAACGGACGAACCCGGCTGCCGAACCATTCGGTGAATGGACGCTACACCGGGCGAGCTAGCGGACGTCAAAGGCCGTCGAACCTACTAGGGTCCTCTTAGGCAATTGGCGTATTACATGAGCACTTTTCCGCTAGCCCTTCATTAATTGTGACGACGGAGGCACACTGTTGGAAGACATCACAGATACATCACCCTAATCTTGATCGTCTGAAATAGAAATTGATAAAGTAGAGTGACCCTGCGGGGAAAGGACCGGAGTGTCCAAATCCCCAACAACATACCGTGACATACGCTTCCCATATTGTCATCGAAATCATACGATACAGAACAGGAGTTAATGCGAGTACACTGACCACATATAGAATGATAATAAGGTCAGAGGAAGACTTCCTCTTAAAACAATTGATCAATATCCTTTCAATGTGAAAAGAAAACAAGTCCTGGTACTCGCACTAACCCCTGGCAATCAAAATACATAATAATAATATGATCCATTAATATAGAAAAAATAATTGAAATCAAAATATTTTGAAAAAATATTTTTTCAGAACAGCCCAAGTTTCTGAAAAGTAACGTTGAGCCCCAATGGATCCCAAGCCTAAGTGTGGACAAAAATTTTAAAAATATTTTAAACAATTTATTCAACACTTACGAACAATAATAATGTATCTAGTTATGATTAAAATAACATAAAGATATTATTATTTAGAAATCCCCCCCTCACACAGAGGGCTGTTGTAAATGTAAATAATGAGTGTAAAAACACTAAAATAAGACTCCAGGCACCCAGGCCCGAAATCAGTTACCAAAAATACACCATCTGATGCAAAACAGAGACTTCCAGGGAAGAAACTGCAGAACATCAGATGGTAGATGCAGAACACAACGCCTAACCACCCGTAGGTGAAGACGTAAACATGGGGAAAGAACAGAATTCATTCTGTTATTCAGCTAAAACTCCCAAGAAATTTTAGTAATAATAATTACAGAAACTATGCCAAAAGCATGGGAGAATAGCAAGGGGGAACTTAAAGGACAGGGAGAGAGGAAAAACACTTGAAAAACAGTGTAACTAAATAATCAGAATGACAACAAAATGGCTGCTGCCTTGAAAATAGGTAACTTAACATAATTTCATTAAAAAAATTTAAGTTACAGCCCTGATAATATTCTGTCACACATTCTTTTCCTCTCCTCCTTTTCTATCCTCCTTAGAATCACCATTTCACTAATATTTATGTGTCTGGCATCATTTAAACTGAGATTTAAAAGCACAAAGATCAGTCAGATGTTAACTGATGAAGGGCCAAACTTAGAATAATAAATGGCGCCAATTTCGGAACGTCCTTGACACTGCGCATGCGCAGTAGGGGCGAAGTGTGGAGGGCCTTTCAGGACATGTTTTCTTTAGTTTTAGATGCAAATTTTGGGGATTGGGGGGCAAAATTTGTGTTTGGCCCTATATTTTAAGAGTTAGCACCAGCTATGTCTGGGTCATTGGTACAGTATAAAAATATGAATATAATAGATCTCAAGCTTTAAGTGCATGATCATATGGAATTCGCAACAGAAAAGTAATCGTCGTTGACAGTGTTGTATACGACACTGTCAACGCCGATTGTTTTTCTATGGCGAACTCTGTGGGTTTTTTAAAAATTATTTATCTGTTGCATTGTTTGATTCGAAGGTAAGCTCTAAGCTTTATTGCAAGCATCAGGGACACCTGGCTAAACTATATATTGCCGAAACACGGCAAAACTTTGGACAAAGTTTCAAACTCCACATAATTTGGGATAAATTATCTTATTTGGGCACAGTATTTACCATTGTTAGCTGAGAAGAAATTTAAAGGCCTGTTTATAACAGTTTTGTACGTACATGTATGCATGTATTATGCTAAGTTTACATTCAAATAGACCTTTGGCTCGACACTGGGAAACTAAGAAGTCTTCTCGAGTTAGTCGAGTAAACTTATGTCAAAGGGTGGTGGGAACCAGTGATAATGGTGAAGCCCGATAACAAGGGGTTGTAAACTATCATTTGAAGATGGGGGAGCTGAAACCCAAAACAGACGCCAAGAAGAAGAAAATGCTGGTGTTTTTTCTCCAACCATGCAGGCCACATCCATATTTGCCATTGTGCCCAAATTTGACTGATCTAAAGGTCTGGTTATAAAATGTTTTCACAGTATTTCATCAGGAAGGAATTGCCAAGGCTATTTAAATCATATCAATTCCAAGGACTAGAGCTGTAGGTTTTTAAGTTTCTTGTTTGGTTTCGGTTTTTCAGGTTGAGTAAAACCTCGGTTCGGTTCGGTTTTCGGTTTGTTCATGAGGCCAAATAAAATTCAATAAAAGTCATTCTATGTGTCTGGAATCATAACTGAATGGCAGTGAAATTGAATGAAACTCAATGAATGCCTGAAATAAGCTATAATACATGAAGAATCAGGAAGGCTAATATAATAATTACCAAAATATACAGAACTTTTATTGTGCTTGGCCATTTTTCGAGGTCTGATACCTACGCGCAACTTGAGAAAAGCTGCGAACACAACTAAGCTGAAATGTAGGAATTTCACAGAATGCAGCCATTCCAGAGTAGTGAGAGTAGCCAGACACTGCCAATGGCAGTGTCTGGGTACCCTCACTACTCAGGGATGGCTACATTCTGTGAATTTCTGCAGCAAGAGAGTATTTTTATAAAAACGAAAAACCTTAGATTACGGGATGTCGACGGTTTCAGTTTTGGTTTTAAAAAAAAAAAAAAAAACCTCGGTTCGGTTTCGGTTAACCTACAGCTCTACCAAGGACCCCAAGAGATCTGCAGGGTTCACAAATTCTTTCCACCACATACATTCTGAGTGGATCCCTGGAATTATGACAAAATTTTCTCAAACTTGACAAGCTTTATCAACACAGTGGATCTTCAAGTCACAAGAAAGGTCCCTTCGCAATTTTCATGGACTGAATTTCTCCAGTAGTTTCCAAATTTTGACTTATACATAGTTTGGGATGGAGGGACAAATGGATGCATGGATAGACAGAAAATGGACAGAAAGAGAAAAACAACCTAATGTGACTAAGATACGATTTCTTTGTAAAATAACACAATAATACTAATTGGAAGTATCAGTGAGATAATATTAATATGTGCTTTCTTCGTAAAATACCACATTAATATTAATAGAAGTATCAGGGAGATAATATTAATATATGCTTTCTCTGTAAAATACCACAATAATATTAACTGAAGTATCCAGGAGATAAAAATTTTGTATTAACTCCCTTCACTCTGATGTCAAAATAAGCAAATTTCAAGTAGCCATTTTTCGCATAATGCAACTGGAAATTTAACCAATTCAATCTTGTTTGACAGAGCTCAATGAGTTCTGTCAAACAAGATTGAATTGGTTAAATTTCTAGTTGCATTATGGGAAAAATTTGCACCTTGAACTTTAGATATTACGACATCAGTGTGCAGGGGGTTAATATGAGAAAGAAATAAGGGTTGATCTTCATGATAGACTGTTATTCCTTGAATGATACTTTAGAGTTATTCCCCTATACAAGTTTAATAACTATTTTCAACAATAAAATTCCAGGACTCACTCAGTTATAAAATTCCATGACTCTTTCACGACTTTTTTCATAACTTATTTCCAATTATTCCTTCTCTGTTATTTTTGTTTCTTATTGGATGGGTTTGGTCCAGAAATTTTGCTATGTTACTTACCAGTTTCAACCGAGACCATGGGTGAACCTGGTTCATTCATTGGAGCAGCCAGAGGATCACTACCAGTACCTAAATAATGATCAACAAATCTACTCGCTGCTGAAAAATACAAATAAACAAATAGTTACTCACTAAACATTCAGAGTCCATATTAATCCCTTTAGGGGGCGTGGTGGCATCGTGGTAACTGGTTTTCACCAGATCACCGAAGTTAAGCAACATCGTACACAATGAGTAGTTGGACGGGTGACCACTTAACCCTTTACCTAACATGGAAAGCAGACGACACTTGCAAAAAAAATCTTGGAATAACTAATTTTTTTCATTTTTTGTCTCATAACCTATGTTTTTGAGACAAATAATGAAAAAAAATAATGAAAAATAATTGGCGATTTTTTAGATAAGCGCAGGCCGGTATTGGCCATTACGTTGGGTAAAGGGTTAAGCGATTGATTCCTGCTCCCGTGTTGTGTCCTTGGGCAAGGCACTTAATGTTGATTGCCTACATGGAGCACGATGACGCTGTTTACTAAGGTGTACTGCACGTCGATGGTGCGCATGTCTTCAACCAATCTAACCCTGCCTATGCCACAATGCTGAGTTCTGAGTTACGATGTTGGACAGCTGACAGTTATTTGATAGAGATTACAGAGACATGCACTACACATGGCTTCTGTATTAAATGTTCTCAGTTCAATTCTAAGGTAACATTTCTTATTCTTTGTGTGTTTCTTCTCCGAAATAAATTCCCAATTAGAGCCTTTATGACGCAATTTTTTCCAACTGCATGGGCCCCCGGATCCTTTCCCAAAGAAGGCAGATGGTTCCCTGACTTTATTCTGACCTGTAGGTACCACAAGTTAAAAGATTCACATTCTGTGAATGTGCTTCATATTATCTTTGAATGATATTATTTTTTATCATATGACTCATCCTTTTTGTTCACTTTAAAGCATTTGATATTTTGTTTTCATATTAATCAGTGATATATAAAGCCTTCCGTCAATTTCATTAGGCAATTCCAAAACTAGACAATTTGATTGGCTGAATAAAATACAACTGGGCCACATTTTCATAATTTGCATAATTAGAGTTGGGAGCTTTCATTGGTCAATTTCAAACTGGTCAATTTGATTGACTAAACAAAATACAACTGGGTCACATTTGCATAATTTCAGAAGGGAGAATTTAAGTTATCTGTCCTATTTAAGGTGGGTTATATTGTATTAATCTTTTATCTACACGAAAATCGCCATTCATTTTTTTTATACTTTCACTTTTTGCACCTGACCTGACATGAAATTCCAGGCTTTTCCAGGCTATATACACCCCAAACTCAAGGAGTTTCAAGGCTAATAGAAAGTTAAATTCAAGGTTTTTCCAGGCTTATCGTAGTTGAACCACTCAAACAATCTAAGACGTATTTCATTCATCTCAACTCGGCACGCAATGCTTTATTTTTCAAGGTTTTTCCAGGCCCAGGGAGCCGACTCAAGGCTTTTCAAGGCCTTGAATTTCATTTTTGAAATTCCAGGCCAGCGGGAACCCTGCATTGGGACGAGCTCGATGAGCTCGTTCCAATGAGGGGCCATAACCTATGTTTTGGAAGCAAAAAATGAAAATTTTTAGTTATACGAGGATGATTTTTCCAAGTGCCGTCTCCAACTCAAGTTAGATGATGGGTTAAAAAGTCATACTAAGGGGCTAATTTGTGCGTGTATGTGTCATATAATAAATAGAATATGAAATGAGTGTTTTTCTCATATAATATTTATGAAACTCGTCCGAATTTTCCGCTTGTGCTCACCAGAGGCTCGCCAAAACGGAAAATGCTTCGACTCGTTTCATAAATATTATATGAGAAAAACACTCATTCCATATCCTCTATTTATTGCAATTTTCTCTGACTGCGACCTGTATGATCTCCACATCTTAAAATCTCATATTTTATGAGAACATGGAAGGAATTCAGAATCTGAATTTGACAGTCTATTAGATGAACAAGCCATGGTTTGGAAATTTTTACCTGTTGATCGCTTTGGAACCGGTGATGACCTAGCCGGTCGTGCAGAAACCAGATTTGATGTACCCTTCAAAACTTTGTCTCTCGAAAGCTAAAAAGAAAGAGAAAATTCTCAATATAAATATCCATGATGCAAAATAAGACAAACAACAGTAATGACTATAGTTGGAGCATGTGGCTCAATATATAGAGATGCAGGCTGCAAGCCATGAGGCCTGCGGTTTGAACCCCACCTGGGGCAAACACGTTATGTCCATGGACAAGACACTTAATCCCAATTGCCCACGTGGGGGCACAGTGGCATTGTGTACCAAGATCTACTGCACGTCGATAGTGCACTTGTCTTCAACCAATGCTGACCCTGCTTGTGTGGAGTTAGTACATTGGCGAGTGTGACAGTGGTTCTCTTCCGGTACTATGGCTTCCTCCACCCATGAAACTGTCCTCCACCGAGGTGACCCTGGCTGTCAAAAGATCCATTAAACCCTAATAAATAAATAAATAAATAAATAAATAAATAAATAAATAAATAAATAAATAAATAAATATAGTTGACTGATTTTAACTCTCATACTGTTGTGTATTTTCAAGATATTTTTCATTAAATCTAATCATGGCTGCTAGAAAGCATTCATGACTAGATTTGATGAAAATGTCATCGACATTTAACTCTAGAAATCATTGGTGAAAAAGTCCATTTAATTTTCAGAAGGAAATTTTGATTAAATGAGCCCAAATTATTTTTATTTCAGTAGCAAGAGAAATTCTGCCCTGGGTAGGAGTATCTGCCAGCAACATTCTCTGCCACCACTTACTGTTGAGATATGTGAGTCTCGGGTGAGATACCTGCTTGAACCAGATCTTACCCACACAAAAAAAACCATCGTCGTTTGAATATTTATTAACTGGTAAAGTGCTAAATTATTTTTGGTTATCAAAATTTGTTCATATGTCTTTGCCTTATTGCAGTTTAGGCAACAAGGCAAATCCTTACAGACTAAATAATTTCACTTTAAAGACGATATTAAACACATCCACGGAGTATGAAGCCTTTAAGTTGCAGCAATCTACAGAATAGCATGGGTGGTGGTGTATTTTGTCCCTTGAGAATTGCAAAGCCTTGTTGTATTCAAGGACAAATTTATCAATTTTATGAACTTGGGTAAAACATCAGACATAAACAATTGAATTTTAATTTTTTAAAAGTTTGCATTAGTTATAAAAGGAGAGCATGTGGCAGCCAAAAGGACCATGTGGCAGGGCCTCAGAAACAGATTTTTAAGGCCTCAATTATAATATTTATAGAAAAGTACTTTTCATCACATTTTATAGAATGGTAATAATAATATTATTATCCTCAGATAGATCTTTCACACCCAGGACTGGCATATGTTAATGGCTTGATGGTGGGAGAAATATTCTTTCATTATTTTGATATGGGTTAACTCTTAACCTAAGTATTTTTAAAGATATTTTTTTTATCAAATCTGGTCATGGCTGCTTTATAGCAGCCATGACTAGATTTTATGAAAAAAATCATACAAATTTAACTCCAGAAATCATTAATGAAAAAATTCATTCAATTTACCAGAAGAAAATTTGATTAAATGAGTCTAAATTATCTTTATTTCAGTAGCAAGAGAAATTGTGTCCTGGGTAGGAATATCTGCCAGCAGCATACGGAGAGTTAAAGACTACACAAATCCAAGAACTACAGGTACATGTAAATTAAATGACTTTTAAATCCTCAGATGGAAGATGGAACTTACCCCAAAAAATAATCTCAAAAAATGGGGTTTTTTTCAATTTTTTAAGATACTTCATCAGATGCTTCAAGAGTCCAATGAGGTCTCAAAAGCTATTTTATTTCAATGATAAATGTTAAAATAATAAAATCTGAGTGATAATTTTTGTGACTGCTATTTTAGGCAATAACATGGAAAGAGTTAACACTTTCTACAAAATGCACATATCAAAACTTGTTATTTTAATAGTTTTTGCGAAAAACATTTCACAAAATTTAACCCAAACCATATTATGCGACACTCATTTAGAAGGAAAGTTAAAAAATTTATAGTAATTTATATATTTTTTATACTTACCAATAACCCAGACATAGCTGGTGCTAACTCTTAAACATCTAGGGCCAAACACAAATTTTGCCCCCCAATCCCCAAAATTTGCATCTAAAACCGAAAAAATCATGTCCTAAATGGTCCTCCATACTTTCCCTCCACTGCGGTGCATGCGCAGTGTCAAGGAGGGCTCGAAATTGGCGCCAATTATCATTCTTACAAGCAGTGCCTGGTCAGAGCTATGTACTCAGTGGGGAGGTATGAGTTTCCAACTCCTGGGAGGGCCATCCCCGTCTGGGTCATTGGTAAGTATAAAAAATATATAAATTACTATAAATTTTTTAACATTTTTATACTGTACCAATGACCCAGACATAGCTGAATAGTAAAAAGGCTGGAGGGCCTAGGACATACAGGAAAATCCAATAAGCTCAACTATATAAAATAGAGTCATCCCCTCGAGGAGAAAAGGAGCATTAGGCTTTACATGTATCTTTCTTATTTTATGATAAATTAGAAAGACACAATACCCTCCATAATTGAGCATAATAACATTCATGTTCTCTATTAACATCCAGTATAACCCTTTATACTAATTATTTTTAAAGTAAGCCAATAAATAAAGTTAGTCCAGAGAATTGAGACTCTTTATACTCTTTTAAAAGTGTCCGAGGATTGTATATTAACGCCCGTTTGACACGTGACATATACAAATGCTTCACACCGAGCTACACTTTAAAAATTTGACATGAATGAATTTTTACACTTTAAAACCACCCCGGTAACGACTCAGAATTACTGACTCTGGAGGAGGTATCCCCTTGCTTTTCACTATAAAGCAGGTGACCTAAGGGAACACCCTCCCCCCCCCCTTCCCCTTGCTCTGGGTCAAATAGCCCAGAGTGAAGAGGGCAGCAGGACGGAGTCACTGCCGGAACAGAAAGCCTGCATAACTATAGTTGCAACTGTTTAGTGAACGACATTCTGAGCAACAGATAACGGACCTAAACAATGCAGGTCTCCAGAAATGGACTCAATATTTCTGAGATAAAAATTCGTGAATGTGGATGGCTGAGACCAATATGCAGCCTTCATTAAATCTGTAATAGCAACACTATTTGCGTAAGCCGAAGATGTAGAAAGAGCTCTTACTTCATGAGCCGAAATCTTAAGCACAGACTGCTGAGTTGAAGATAGATTATCATAAGCAGTACGGATAGTTAATTGAATCCATCTAGCAATAGAATGGACCATAATGTTTTCGTCCCTTTCTGATAAACTGAGATCTTTGTTTATAAATACGTAAAGCTCTAACAGGACAGAGTAAAGGCCTATGCCCAACTGAAGACGGAAGGGCCTTAATAACAATAGGTTCCGGATATTTATTAGGAGCCCGATTCTTAGCCAAAAATCCAACATTAGTAGTAAAGGTAATAGTGTCCCCGACACTACGATAGTGAGAATCGTCCACCGATAGTGCATGAAGCTCACTGACTCTTCTAGCAGAAGAGAAATCGAAGAGAAATGCTGTCTTATACGACAAGAATTTGAAATCTACTGTCTCAAGAGGCTCAAATGGCTTTTCTTTTAGTTTAAGAAGAACCCAAGCTAAATTCCATTTAGGAATTAATCTAAGGGTTCTAGGTCTATTTATCGAGAAGTTTCTAACTAATTTAGATAAAGAGACATTAGATCCAATTTGTAAACTATCATGGTGTGCATAGGTATCAGATAACATAGACCTATAACCTTTAATAGTAACAGGCTGGAGTTTGATCTCGTGAAACAAGTATACTAGAAAGTTTGCAATGTCTGGTATGGAGGGATCAAAAATATCAACAGAATGATCCCTACACCAACGACGAAAGACCTTCCACTTAGCCGCATAGTTTAGCGAAGAGGAGGTCCTCCTACAGTTAGAAATCGCGTCCACTGCTCGTCCTGTAAAATGCTTGCCGTGCAAGAAGGACCGCACAACGGAAATACGTGAAGGTTGAGACCTTGCGGGTTGTGATGAAATTGACGCGATTTCCCCTGCGAAAGAAGATCCTCTCGTTGAGGAAGTTTTCGCGGTAAGTCCCACAGCAGACACCTGAGTAGATTTATCCATGGTCTCTGTGGAAACAGAGATGCTACCAACAGAATTTCGCATTGTGATTGTTTTATCTTTAGCAATATTTGCTGAATCAACAGCGCTGGAGGATACGCATATCCTATCATTCCGTCCCACGAGATCGATAGAGTGTCTACTGCATATGCTCGGGGATCCGGACATGGTGACACATACGTCTGCAACTGATTGTTGAGTTGTGTCGCAAATAAGTCTATCATTGGCCGCTCCCATTGGTAGCAAATCTGATTGAATACCTGTTTGTTGAGAGTCCATTCTGACGGCAACAAGCGACCCTTCCGTGAAAGGGAGTCTGCTAATACATTCAGACGACCCGGAATATGACGGACCGAAAGCAGAACTTGGTGTTCTAGAACAAACAGAAGGATTCTTTCCGTTAAATTGAATAACGGAACGGAATGAGTGCCTCCCTGGTTCCGGATATACGCTACTACTGTCGTATTGTCAGACAGGATTTGGACATGTGCTTTCTGAATAATGTTCATCCAACGACGTAGTGCAAGCCAAATTGACATCATTTCCTTGATGTTTATGTGCTTGCCTAGAAACTGCGGATCCCAAAGACCCTGGCACTTTGAATCCGTTGGGATCAATGTTGCACCCCAACCTGTTTGACTGGCATCCGTCATAATCGTAAAACTCGGATCCGGCAACTGCAGTGGAACTCCCTGAGTCAGCCACTGAATGTTTGTAGAGATGAGACGATTAATCGGTGTAACATCGGTACTCGGCCGATAAGCACCCATCGGTTCACCACCGGCACTCATGATTCAACATCGGCCCTCGCCGATTGTCGGAAACTCAGTGAAAGTGAAAGTGTTATGGATGAACTTTCTTCCACTTCATGGGACAACCAGTGGCAAACGATCGGTACGTAACTCGTCTGTTACTGATACCATGTAAATGATGGTTCGTGAAAGAAAAGGCAGAATATTATATTAAAGATTCTGATTGTGTAACTGTGTACTGAGTTGTTTTTTGTCCATCATGTGAATACGGACTCTCTTCACTGCCCAAACTGTACTTCATTCTGCAAAATGTTGCAATATTTCTTTCAACTACGCTCATCGTCTCATTAAATATATATTGGACAGATAATTCCTCCATATTAGTAATCCATGTTAATTGTGAAAGGTTTGGGTGCAAAATGTTTAATATCGGGCCATTCGGGGTGGGATTTATCAACACGAAGCCACTGAATTTTTCTCATGTTGAATTGTGTGGAGCACATGATAAAAATAGATAATGCAGTGCAACGTCATAACTCGTGTGACACAATCCCATATATGGGTTTACCGAAAAGAAACTCCCACTTTAAAACGTGTGGTTCCAACAACGGCTTTTGATTTTCACAAAACATTTTCTTCCAAATAACTGATAGTTGACTTCAAAGCCTGTGTAGGGGACGATTCGGCAAAGACCCGACTTTGAAATGAATTGTTTCCATTGTTGATGTAAACCGCATCAAAGGTTCAGAACACAATTTACCGTGACGATGCACATGATGAGTTCTCGACTCAGTTGTTAGCTGTTTATTTTAAATCGAAAATATTCTGCACTGATGGGGCTTCATTGACAAAAAATTAACCCTTTGATGTCTGTTATTTAATTTATTTAAGTGAGTATTACCATACTGACTAGTGTCGAAGCCCAGGGGGTGCTTGCAGTGGATAAATTGCAAAGTGGTGGTGATGGGGGGTGGGGGGGGTGGGGCTTAGTGTTTGCAAGTCGCGTTGGGATGCGTCGGAAATTGTCGATATAAGACAAGTAAGTATCCACTGGGTATGTTACGTTTCTTTGGAAACCACCTACCAACTTTATAGAATTTGCTTTAAAAATTCTCATAATTATCTTGTACATACAGTTCAGATTTCGGGTTTTAATCCTCAATTTAATGAATAAAACAAGCAGAAAACCATTGCACACTCGAAAGTGGCAGTGTTCTTTTACAATGAGTTGTGCCCCGCATGAAAGTGGCAGTGTTCAATCAGTATCTTTCTGATGATATTCGACCACTGTGAAAACTATATGTTGTGGGCGTGTTTCAGACAACTATTGACAGCAACCTGCACTCTCATTTGAAACAAGTGACAGCTTCCAAAAACGAGGTTGACAAAAAAATATTAAAATAAACAAGTCAATTTTGCTTGGGATAATTTTTTAATAAAGACTTATTACACTGAACACAGACATAATGTATTACACAAAAGACGAATTTAACAACACAAAAATCTCAACTCCCAAAAATATACATAATACAGTATTACAGTTCTGTTTGGTAAGTACAGTGTTGCAACAAGTCATCTGTTTTTCCATTTGATGCCTGCAAATTTGACGTCTTGTCTCAAACAACTTTCGTCCAATTTGAAACTTGGGGGTGGGCTTTGACTCAAGTAGGGCACCCTGGTTCACAAATCTGAAAAAGCGGGGGGTGGGCTTCGACACGAGTATGGGCTTCGACACGAGTCAGTATGGTAAAAGTGTGTTATCTTCCGGGTTGATGGGGATTCTGATTACTGTAAATCACCCAGTTTCTGCAGTCAGCTTGAATAATAAAGAAACCATCTGACATCAGCATTCGGTATCGGCTGATTGTTGTCTAAAATAATCGGCATTCGTCTTATGGGGCATTTTACTAATCGGCTCATCTCTAAATGTTTGCCCAAGTCTGAATCTCTTGTTTCACTTGATTTGACAAGAGAACGTCTATATCGAGCAAATTCATAGATTGCTGAAAGCTTGCCGTCAAAGAGAAGCTCTCCGGAGACCGAAGCGACTCTGAGAGAGTTCTTCACCTTACTATCCACGCGTGAAGATGTAGCTAGGGCTGCGTCACGTCTAACCAACTCCAGGTTTGCCACTGAAAGGGCGGAGTTATACGTGGAATAAGCTACTGCCCTTGAAAGAAGTCTCAATGAGGATTGTATATCCTGGAATTCTTTCCCTTGAAGACGTAATGATAACGCCTTAGTAAGGTGGTCTGCATATGATAAAGCGTCTAAGTTAAGTCTGGTAGACATTATTGTCATTTCCAACGTCGTGGTTGGAATTGACTTAGACAACGGTACAGACAATTCCAAGTCTTCAGCCTCGTCGTCTAGACGCAGAGGAACTCTTGGTATGCCCTGTCCTGCCGTTTCGAATTTATTCCTTGAATTGATGAAAGGCAGATTTAGAGCATTTGCGGACAAGAAACCAGACTTGCCTGTTTTGGTAGCAAGCTTATATATAGCGTCGTTCAATAATTCGAATGTTCTTGTGACATTATTGGACTGTGTCGGAAACTCAGGGACGATGTCCCTGAACTGATCAAAAAATTCTGTGTCCAATGACACTATCAGTCTCTCATTCGGCATCGCAGCATTCTAGTCCGATGGAACTACCTCTGGAAGATAATGCCGGATGAAATCTACGGCAGCTTATGTTGTTCCGAAAGGGAAAGCTCCAAATCCTCCGAAACCCTTTCGTCATCCTGTCGGATCCTATGAAGTTCTCGGTCGTCCGTACCTGATGCTTCAGCGGAGCGTACCAACCCAGCGTCGTCGGATAATTCCTGATCCGACAGAGATTCTGTCGTTTGCTGGGATGCTGCGATAAGTTGTGCTATTTGGGATAGCACGTCCGTCACTGAGGCTAGTGGAGTAGTGGTCTTACGTTGCTTTGCCGCTGGAAGCTCCGTGTACGTTGACTCCTGCATACTTCTCTTATGCGAACGTCCGGAGTCTACAGGCCTCGTGTCCCTGGCTACCGGATGGCGTGACCTGGTCGCCGTGGGATCCCTGATTGGCGAAGCTGGCTGGATATCCATGGTCATGTAGCCAAGGTGCGGTCGTGTGCGCTGCCGTGAGGATGAGGAAGCCTTATCGACAGTCTCTCCGGACTGTCTATATAACGGAGCGTCCCGAGCGGCGGACGTATGCTCCGAATGCAAAATGTTTTGTACCACAACATCTGGTCCCAGATGTTATTGTACGAGAGAGGGACCTCTCTCGCTCGCAGCCCAGATGGACCTGGACGAGCTAGGAACCGGACTAATAGGCTTCCTCCGTTCTCTCCTCTGATCCGTCGTCACTGGGTGTGCACTTTGTCTTTTTATAGTGCTCGCATCACCCAAATCTCCTTCCTGGACCGCAACGGACGAACCCGGCTGCCGAACCATTCGATGAATGGACGCTACACCGGGCGAGCTAGCGGACCTCAACGCCGTCGATCCTACTAGGGACCTCTTAGGCAATTGACGTATTTCCATGAGCACTTTTGCCGCTAGCTCTTCATTTAACTGTGACGACGGAGGCACACTTTTGGAAGACATCACGGAAACTTTTGCAGACAAGAAACCAGACTTGCCTGTTTAGTAGCAAGCTTATATATAGCGTCGTTCAATAATTCGAATGCTCTTGTGACATTATTGGACTGTGTCGGAAACTCAGGGACGATGTCCCTGAACTGATCAAAAAATTCTGTGTCCAATGACGCTATCAGTCTCTTATCCGGCATCGCAGCATTCTGGTCCGACGGAACAACCTCTGGAAGATAATGCCGGATGAAATCTACGGCAGCTTTATGTTGTTCCAAAAGGGAAAGCTCCAAATCCTCCGAATCCCTTTCGCCATCCTGTCGGACCCTATGAAGTTTTCGGTCATCCGTACCTGATGCTTCAGCGGAGCGTACCGACCCAGCGTCGTCGGATAATTCCTGATCCGACAGAGATTCTGTCGTTTGCTGGGATGCTGCGATAAGTTGTGCTATTTGGGATAGCATGTCCGTCACTGAGGCCTGTGGAGTAGCGGTCTTACATTGCTTTGCCGCTGGAAGCTCCATGTACGTTGACTCCTGCATACTTCTCTTATGCGAACGTCCGGAGTCTACAGGCCTCGTGTCCCTGGCTACCGGATGGCGTGACCTGGTCGCCGTGGAATCCCTGATTGATGAAGCTGGCTGGATATCCGTGGTCACGTAGCCAAGGTGCGGTCGTGTGCGCTGCCGTGAGGATGAGGAAGTCTTATCGACAGTCTCTCCGGACTGTCTATATAACGTAGCGTCCCGAGCGGCGGACGTATGTTCCGAAAGCTAAACGTTTTGTACCACAACATCTGGTCCCAGATGTTGTTGTACGAGAGAGGGACCTCTCTCTCTCGCTCGCAGCCCGGATGGACCTGGACAAGCTAGGAACCGGACTAATAGGCTTCCTCCGTTCTCTCCTCTGATCCGTCGTCACTGGGTGTGCACTTTGTCTATTATAGTGCTCGCATCACCCAAACCTCCTTCCTGGACCGCAACGGACGAACCCGGCTGCCGAACCATTCGATGAATGGACGCTACACCGGGCGAGCTGGCAGACCCCGTCGATCCTACTAGGGACCTCTTAGGCAATTGAAGTATTTCCATGAGCACTTTTGCCGCTAGCTCTTCATTTAACTGTGACGACGGAGGCACACTTTTGGAAGACATCACGGAAACATCACCCTGTTCTTGTTCCTCTGAAATAGAGATTGATAAACTAGAGTGACCCTGCGGAGAAAGGACCGGCATGGCCTTTTCCCCGCAAACAACATACCGTGACACACGTTTCCAATGTTTGTCATCCCAATTGACACATACTGAACAGGAGTTAGTGCGAGTACACTGACTACAATTAATGCAATGATTATGAAAGTCAGAGGAAGATTTCCTCTTATTACAATTTGAACAATATCCTTTCATTGTGAAAAGAATACAAAAAGTCCTAGTACTCGCACCAACCCCTGAAAACAAAGATACATAATAACATGATCCATTAACATAGAAAAAATAATTGAAATCAAAAAAATTTTTTGAAAAAATATTTTTTCAGAAAAGCCCAAGTTTCTGAAAAGTAACGTTGAGCCCCAATGGATCCCAAGAAGCCTAAGTGTGGACAAAAATTTTAAAAATATTTTTAAAAAATTAATGCAACACTTACATATAATAATAATGTATTTTGTTATGATTAAGCTAATACAAAGACAAGAAATCCCCCTGCACAGAGACTGTGTTGTCAATGTAAACAAGAAGTGTACAAACACCAGAAACATGACTCCAGGCACTGATAACCATGGCCCGAAATCAATTACCAAAAACACACTATCTGATGCAAAACAGAGACTTCCAGGGAAGAAACTGCAGAACATCAGATGGTAGATGCAGAACACTACGCCTAAACACCCATGGGTGAGGACGTAAACATGGGGAAAAGAACAGAATTCATTCTGTTACCCAGCTAAAACTCCCAAGAAATTTTAGTAATAATATTACAAAAAATATGCCAAAAGCATGGGAGAATAGCAAGGGGGTACTTAAAGGAAAGGGAGAGAGGAAACACTGAACAAGCAGTGTAACTTTATAGCAAGAATGACAACAACAGGCCCATGCCTCGAAATTAGGCAACATAACATAATTTCGTAAAAAAATTTTAAGTTACAGCCCTGATTATTTCCTGCCACTCATTTTTCCTCTCCTCCTTCTATTTCCTCTTTAGATCCACCATTTCTCTAATATTTATGTGTCTGGCATCATTTAAACTGAGATTTACAAGCACAAATATCAGTCAGATGTGAACTGATGAAGGGCCAAACAAAGAATGATAATTGGCGCCAATTTTGAGACCTCCTTGACACTGCGCATGTGCAGTGGAGGGAAAGTATGGAGGACCATTTAGGACATGATTTTTTCGGTTTTAGATGCAAATTTGGGGGATTGGGGGGCAAAATTTGTGTTTGGCCCTAGATTTTTAAGAGTTAGCACCAGCTATGTCTGGGTCATTGGTACAGTATAAAAATATATTTTTTCCTGAAAAGTAACGTTGAGCCCCAATGGATCCCAAAAAGCCTAAGTGTGGACAAAAATTTTAAAAATATTTTAAAAAATTAATGCAACACTTATGTATAATAATAATGTATCTTGTTATGATTAAGCTAATACAAAGACAAGAAATCCTCCTCCACAGAGACTGTTGTTAATGTAAACAAGAAGTGTATAAACACCAGAAACATGACTCCAGGCACTGATAAACATGGCCCGAAATCAGTTACCAATAACACACTATCTGATGCAAAACAGAGACTTCCAGGGAAGAAACTGCAGAACATCAGATGGTAGATGCAGAACACTACGCCTAAACACCCATGGGTGAGGACGTAAACATGGGGAAAAGAACAGAATTCATTCTGTTATCCAGCTAAAACTCCCAAGAAATTTTAGTAATAATATTACAGAAAATATGCCAAAAGCATGGGAGAATAGCAAGGGGGGACTTAAAGGAAAGGGAGAGAGGAAACACTGAACAAGCAGTGTAACTTTATAGCAAGAATAACAACAACAGGCCCATGCCTCGAAATTAGGCAACATAACATAATTTCGTAAAAAAAATTTAAGTTACAGCCCTGATTATTTCCTGCCACTCATTTTTCCCCTCCTCCTTCTATTTCCTCTTTAGATCCACCATTTCTCTAAAATTTATGTGTCTGGCATCATTTAAACTGAGATTTTCAAGCACAAATATCAGTCAGATGTGAACTGATGAAGGGCCAAACAAAGAATGATAATTGGCGCCAATTTCGAGACCTCCTTGACACTGCGCATGCGCAGTGGAGGGAAAGTATGGAGGACCATTTAGGACATGATTTTTTCGGTTTTAGATGCAAATTTTGGGGATTGGGGGGCAAAATTTGTGTTTGGCCCTAGATTTTTAAGAGTTAGCACCAGCTATGTCTGGGTCATTGGTACAGTATAAAAATATTGCTCTCCGATGTGTTCATTTTTCTTTTTTTCTCAACTACTCAATTTGTACATGAGTAGATGTGACCGATTCATTAGGTAAGTATTAATCCTTTCCTGACATAGTGGCCATATTTAGCCAGCATTTAATACAAAAACTAACATCTCAATTTTTTTTTTTACATTTTGCTCCAATACAACCATATATCTCACATGTACATGTGCACAAGTATTACCCCGCATTGTGTCCTTGGGTAAGGCACTTTTATAACGGTTGCCTACATGGGAGCACAATGACACCGTGTACTAAGGCATACTGCACGTCGATGATGCACATGTCTTCAACCGCAGTAACCCTGCTTGAACGGAGCTTGAACAGAGTTAGAATGTTGAGGAGCTGACAGTTGCTTGTTGATGCTCAGTGGTTCTCTCTGGGTACTCCGGCTTCCTTCACCTGTAAAACTGTCATGGTCACGATTAGCCATTGTGCATAAGTATGTGTCCTTAAACATCAGTAAATAAATAAATACTTCTCATTGGAACAAGTTTATCAAGCTTGAAAAGAAAAAAAAAAAATTTCGAGATGTTCTGTTTTAATTTGAAACTCAGTTATTCAAAAATTCTTACCGACCAAATTCAATCATTAGTCTGGACTGTGACCTTTCAGTCGATATTCTCGCCTTTCCTTTCTCTGTAGGAAAAGGGGTAGTGTGGGGCTGTAATTGTAAGGTCACGTTAAACCTTCAGTTGAAACTAGAAGTCCTGTCACAATTAGGGCAGAAAATGCTCGTTAGTTAATGCACACCTTACTTCAGAAGAATGAAGCAGTCTGAAATACAAGAGGGTTTCACTGTGCAAAGCAAAATATATTAGCGAGGTCAGTAGTGAAATCACGAACTGAACCGATTAAACAAAAAGAAAATATTGAGACAACAGTATGTGGAGAAGGGTGGATTACTACTAAATCGTTGTGCGATAAATTTTTCACTTGGCAATTATTTACAATTTCTGAGGACGAAACACAAGAAACACTTGCAAACTTCCATCACATGGACCACCGGGTTGCACCCGGTGATCCAAGTGATGAAAGTTTTTAAGTGTTTCTTGTACTGTTATGGACAATTATAAATACTTAAGGAGTGAAGAATAAACATATATGGCACTGCGATTAAGTAGTAATCCACTTTCTTCATTCTGTACATGCAGTGGAATTCTAATATAGATTTACATCATTACATGTAAATGTATCCCAGTAGAGTTTAGGAATGATGTTAATGATCTCTATTTGCTAGTACAGTTAAATCTAGAAGTCCTGTCATGAAATGCGCACAAATAGCATATAGTTCTGTGCGTTAATCTACGTGTTATAACCATAGTAAGGCTATCAAATTCTGTACATATGGCCTGCGCACAAGCAATGTTTCAGCCAATGGACCTCCGGGTAACCCGAAGCAGGGTTGGGGCGAATACATTGTAAATGTACTGAATAGAAATACGAATACTTTGAAATTTTATGAATACGAATACACAAATTTCAAATGTATTTGAATACGAATACGAATACTTTACAATGTATTCATAAATACAAATATGAATACTTGAATACTTTTCAAAATTATTTCTTGTAAATGGATGATAATTTGATCATTCTTATTGAGATTAAGGGTATAAGGGATTATAGGTGAAGAATTAGTTTTTCAGAGGGAGGATCTCTTAATCCTTTAGAATCCAATCAGCAGACATAAGTTGGTATTAATGACAAACAAAAGAAATAAAAAAAAAATTTCAAATATCAATTTATTTAGAAAACAATTAGCAAAATGTGCACAGTACTCATTCAATGTTATTAATTGGATAATGGAGTCGTTTAGGGATTAAAAATCAATACTTTGGCCAGACTGATATCCTTTGTCCTAAGAATAATCTGTACAATTACAATGTTCAATTTACAGTGAAACAATATTTGAACAATGAAGAGTTTGCTATCAAAAGGCAGATAAATAATTGAACTTTCCTTCATGTGTAGTATGAAGTTTGATGTACTATTTGATGGACCTGATATGAATGTTGGACAGTGCTAACATTGAACTTTTATAGTACCAGATGGATTATCTACGGGCGTTACTACTTTCTAATAGAGATAATCACAATATTTTTTTTCAAATACTGTATACATGTGTATTAAAAACAAGAAAAGTATTCAATAAGTATTCACGAATACACCTCAAATTTGACTGTTTTGGAATACGAATACTTTAAAATTGCATGAATACTGAATACATTCGAATACTTGAAAAAATGTATTGAATACGACAGAATACCCCAACCCTGACCCGGAGGTCAATTGACAAAAACATTGCCTGTGTTTGCTATGAGTAACCAGGAGAACCTGCCGTGCTTTGGATGTCATTCAATATGGCAATTGAGCGCAATTCCTACGCGCAATTAAGCCTAGATAAGCGCACAATTCGTGACAAGATTTCTAGTTTTAATTGTAGCACGTTGATCTGCACGTTAATCTACGCGTTATGACCATAGTAAGGCTATAAAATTCTGTACATGTGGCCTGTGCACAAGCAATGTTTCAGCCAATGGACCTCCAGGCAATTAAGCCTAGATAAGCACACAGTTCGTGACAGGACTTCTAGTTTTAACTGTATAGAACTGTACAGAGATGGGCATGTATCCCAACAGAGGTTAGGAATGATGCTAATAATATCTATTTCCTAGAATGCATTTTACAATTGGACTGCTGCTTTCTACAGGAACTGAGATATGCTAATGGTGCAATTATGTGCAATTAATGTTTCAGCCAATGGACTTCCAGGCAATTAAGCCTAGATAAGCACACAGTTCGTGACAGGACTTCTAGTTTTAACTGTATAGAATTGTACAGAGATGGGCATGTATCCCAACAGAGGTTAGGAATGATGCTAATAATATCTATTTCCTAGAATGCATTTTAGAATTGGACTGCTGCTTTTCTACAGGAACTGAGATATGCTAATGGTGCAGTTTGACAGGGACAAAAGTTCACTTACTCAATGTGATATTATGCCAAAATAGTACTCAATACAGTGACATGACAAGGTAAAAAAGTGCTGAAATGGTTAGCTGGATAATCGGTTTGCAACCAGTTATCAGCATAACTGTTTGGAAAAGCTGGCAACCCAATAACTGCTATACCTATAGTTTACGGGATAGCATCGCGAAAATCGTATTTGACCGCAGGATGTTAGAATTCTTTTGCTGACGCAAGTATTGTCAAAGCTACCAAACATTTGTTGATTTACAATGATGTGGATTTGATGTAACATGAAAGGGTTAACGTGTTGGAATATTGAATGAACAGTTATTTTGGTCGCTTGGGCTGTCTCGGTTAAATGTCTGTTACTCTAACAAACTGCCAAAAGTTGAGTGCACTGCAGATTGTTTTCTGCGTGGGCAGCCATGAGCATGTGTCTGTCAATGTAACAGAGTCTTCTACAGACAAATTTGACATTCTTCTCTTTGATGAGGTTTTTTTTTTTTTGCGCGCCAAAGGTGCGCAGGGACGATTTGGGGAGCAAGCCCCTTTCGACCCTCATTGGCTGTTAGTTTTTGTAGGATGTTGAGGCGTGGTAGAGGAGGAAAAGGAAGAAGGGAGGAGGCCTACCCCCTCTTGGGCTTTTTGCGGCTCTTTTTCTTAGGTGGCAGTTGGCTTGGTGATATGGCTGGTGGTGGTGCAGAGTTTAGTGGCTGGATTGTGTCTTGATGAGGTGTTGTTAATTGCAGGTTATATAATGCTGAAAAAATCCCTGTGTGAGTAATGCTGCTTCCAAAATAAATTGACTGTTCGGTAATTTACCAACATGTTTCAGAAAAACCATGTTTTGATTTTATTAAACTGTTTAAAAGTATGAAAATATGTCATTAAAAAAACCTATTTTAAAATCTAGCATTTCAAAAAAAAATTTTCAGTGGTCAATGTCGGGCAATGTTGGTCAATAGGGCATATAAGGCCACACAAAGTACATCTTCTGTTTCTCAGGCCATTATTTGTAAAATTGCATGCAGGCGAGCGTTTTTTTATTTTATTTTTTTATTTCAGTAATTACTTCTTTGCCATCAAAAGTTTATGTTCTTGGTTCAAGTTTTAGGACTCATAATCTACAGAATACCATGGGTGGTGGTGTATTTCATCCCTTGAGCGCAAGAAGGCTTTGCAATGCTAAAGCATTGCAAAGCCTTCTTGCACTCAAGGGACAAATTCATCAATTTTTTTAACTTGGGTAAAATATCAGACATGAACCATTTAATTTTTATTTTTTTCAAGTTTAAAGTGGTTATAACCAAAAGGACCATGTGGGAGGGCCTGAGAAACAGATTGGGGGGGGGGGGGGGGCTAATAATTTCTTCTTTTTTTTGAAAATTAATATTTTTTCAACTGCCGAATTTGTAAATTACGCAGGCGGATGCAGCCGATTCCTTAGGTACATGTAAAGGGTTAACCAACAGGCATTTTCTGTGCTAATTGTGACAGAACTTTTAGTTTCAACTGTACTTATTTTTTATTTCGTTTTAGGTACCTGAGTGTGTACAGCTTTTGCATGTTTCAATATAGATATGACATCACCGAGCACTGTTATTCCCATGTCATGCAAGTACTCTTTATTTAAGTCCATAAGCATGTCTGGCTGTATTCTGTTGTCAGTAAATGTCACAGCGTAATTGGCCGCATCACCAGCTGGTATTCCAGACTCTTTGAAAAATCCAATCCAGTACGAGGTCACAGAACCTGTAACAGAGCAAGATGTAAATTTATAAAGCCTACAGCTGAAACGGTTTTAAAAAGGGTTTTCTAGATCGATTAATCACATGGATTAACACTGGTTTACCGATTAATCACTTGTCCCAATTAGAGCTGTAGGTTAACCGAAACTGAACCGAGGTTTTTAGTTTTTTTAAAAAACCGAAACCGTCGACATCCCGTAATCTAAGGTTTTTCGTTTTTTATTAAATACTCTCTTGCTGCAGAAATTCACAGAATGTAGCCATCCCAGAGTAGTGAGAGTACCCAGACACTGCCAATGGCAGCGTCTGGGTACTCTCACTACTCTGGGAAGGCTACATTCTGTGAATTTCCGACATTTCAGTTTAGTTGTTTTGCAGCTTTCCTCAAGTTGCGTGTAGGTGTCAGACCTCGAAAAATGGCCAAGCACAATAAAAGTTCTGTATATTTAGGTAATGATTATATTGGCTTTCCCGGGGGCGCGGTGGCTCAGTTGGTAGAGGTGCAGGCTGCAAGCCGAGAGGTCCTCGGTTTGAATCCCACCTGCGGCAACCGCGTTGTGTCCTTGGGCCAGACACTTCACCCCGATTGTCTACATGGGGGCACGATGACGCTGTGTACTGAGGCGTACTGCACGTCGATGGTGCGCATGTCTTCAACCAATCTAACCCTGCCTGTGCTGTGGTGCAGTGCAGAGTTCAGAGTTACGATGTTGGAGAGCTGACAGCTGCTTGTCGTTGCTCGGTGGTTCTCTCCGGGTTCTCCGGCTTCCTCCACCCGTAAAACTGTCACGGTCACGATTAGCCATTGTGCATAAGTATGTGACCTTAAACACCAATAAATAAATAAATAAATATTGGCTTTCCCAATTCTTTATGTATTATAGCTTATTTCGGGCATTCATTGAGTTTCACTCAATTTCACTACCATTCAGTTATGACTCCGGACATAAGAATGAGTTTTATTGAATTTTACTTGGCCTCATGAACAAACCGAAAACCGAACCGAACCGAGGTTTTTCTCCACCTGAAAAACCAAAACCGAAACCGAACAAGAAATGTAAAAACCTACAGCTCTAGTCCCAATAGGTAGTTGAATAATTGCTCTACCATTGATGGTTGTGATTTTCAGCATTAACCCTTTCCCAATGTAACGGACAAAACCGTTCAATGCTTTATACAATGAAAGTGTCAATGACACTGTAGCTCAACTTGACAAACTTGAACTTGGTAAGTTATAAATGAAACAGCAAAATTGAAGATCATTGGTACCAATGTTATTTGATGAAATTTAAACATAACAGTATTGTGTGTGCACAACGTCAGAGTAATCTAGAGGTCACCCCGAACACACACACACACCAAGTTTCAAAGTGATCCGATCATAAATGTGCCATCATAAATGTGCCCTGAAGGGTGTGTTAAAGGGAAATATTGAGGCCTGACTAAACTAAGTTCAAAGGTCAGCGGCAACATTTTTTGACAGAAATGGAACAAAATCGGCAGCTCCCATATAGATGTCACCCCACACAAGCACACCAAGTTTGCAAGCGATCCAATCATAAATGTGCCCTGCAGGGTGTGTCAAAGGGAAATATTGATGCTTAACTGCACTAAGTTTTTACTAAGTTCATCGAAGGTCATTGCAACATTTTTTGATGGAAATCAAAGAATCAATAGCTCCCATCTAGAGGAAACCCCAAACAAGCATACAAAGTTTCAAACCAATCTGATCATAAATGTGCCCTGTAGGGCATGCCAAAGGAATATATTGATACCTGTCTGAACTAAGTTCAAAGATCGTTGCCAGCGGCAACATTTTTTGACGGACGGAAATGGAAGAAAATCGATAGCTCCCATCTAGAGGTCACCCCAAACAAGCATGCCAGATTTCAAAGCAATCCAATCATAAATGTGCCCTGTAGGATGTATCAATGAGAAATATTGAGGTCTGACGAAACTAAGTTCTAAGAACGTTGGCCATGGCAACATTTTTTCACGGAAATGGAAGAAAATTGATAGCTCCCATCTAGAGGTCATCCCAAACAAGCATGCCAGATTTTAAAGCAATCCAATCATAAATGTGCCCTGTAGGGTGGATCAAAGGGGAATATTGAGGTCTGACTAAACTAAGTTCTAAGAACGTTGGCCGCGGCAACATTTTTTCATGGAAATGGAAGAAAATCGATAGCTCCCATCTAGAGGTCACCCCAAACAAGCATACCAAGTTTCAAAGCGATCCAATCATAAATGTGCCCTGTAGGGTGTGCCAAAGGGAAATATTGAGGTTTGACTAAACTAAGTTCTAAGAATGTTGGTCGCGGCAACATTTTTTGACGGAAATTGAAAAAAATCGATAGCACCTATCTAGAGGTCACCCCAAACAAGCATACCAAGTTTCAAAGCGATCTGATCATAAATGCGACCTGTGAGGTGTGCCAAAGGAAATTGTGGACATACTAACGTACGTACGCTGGCGGACGAGAAGTGATGGCAATAGCTCAGCTTGACTTTGTCAAGTTGAGCTAAAAATCTCCATTCAAATTTAATTATGCTTTAAATTTTCGTCTCAAAAACCTAGCTTACATGTATGACCCCTCATTGGAACAAGTTCATTGAGCTCATTCCAATGAGGGGTCATAAGCTCTGTTTTTGAGACAAAAATTTAATTTTTTTTTAGTAATTCAACACTTTATTTTATATTAATTGTCTGCAACCTGCATTGGGTAAAGTGTTAACAATGACCATTTCCAGCTTATTTATTCATTTATTTCTTTATTTATTGGGATTTAACATCACTTTTCATCAGCCAGGGTCACCTAGTGTCTGACAGTTTTAGGCAGCGCGCTATACATGTATGATCACCTGTTTGAATTACCTTAACACAAGTGGGGTTAATGCTCATCAAGCATCAATAACATGTGCGCATGGCCTTATGCAGTAATATACAACTACATGGTACAGTCACGGTGTTGGTTTCACTTTCAAAAGAATTTCGGAAACTATGTCACAACTTCAAACAAGCCGACACATCAACTGTCGATGCCACAGAGCGTCCCAATTTAAACATGATGCACCATGAGCTCCACCAAAGAAGAGATAAGAGAATAAATGCTTAGTTTATCATTAGAATAAGGAAATAATATTCCTTTTAAATGAATACTTCTGTTAACTGGATATTTTATCAAAGATAATCAATTAACCTTTTACCTAAGTCCTAAAAAAATGACGTTTGGTTCCGCTAACCCTACCTACCTCTCACAAAAGTAGCCTACGCATCCATTCTATTTCCATCATCAACAAACGTAAAAAATTTTTTAATTCACACACTGTTTAAATATGTATTTAAATGTGTTTTGGTTGTTTTTACAACCCACCTGTCATTTACTGTTCATAAAATAATCAGTAAAACAGAGGAAATATTGATGAGAAATTGGACCATCCCTATTGGTTGAGAATTTCACCCTGAGACAGAATGAAAATCTTTATTAATCATTTTTCTTTCACAGTGAAGAATAATTTGCTCCAAAAAATGGCTTTGAGCAAACTAAAAATGGTTAAGCAAAAAGATTTTGCTTAAACCTTTTGGGGTTACTGAGCATACAACAGAGTTGGGCGGTTTTCAAATTTCTTGTCGGTTTCGGTTTCATTCAAAGAGTCGAGTTTTTGGTTTCGGTTTTCATTGTACAAACATAACAATATATTGCATTTGCATGTAAGAAAATGTATTTAGCGCCAGTCTGTGTCAATGGGACTCCCTATCTAGTTCAACTCATCTGTGTAATATCCTTTTCCGGTACTCTGATTTCCTGAGCACAATGTATTTGCATAAATTATCTCAAGAGTTTCAAGTTTGAGAACAAAATTAGCCCCCCCCCCCCCCTTCTCCAAATACCTGTGTTTAGGGTAACCCGACACACCCTAAAATACTATGCCGACCATAAAAATTTTATCGAGTAAAAGTTGCTCATAAGCCTCATATAGGTCATTGTAACCCGAAATTTCCATCCAACTTCAACTGTGATTTTGATGCTGGCTTTGGAGTTCATGGTTTCAAAATTACATGCAGAAATAAATATATTTGTCATTATAAATGTGGAACAAGTGACAAGTTTCAGTTCAGCAAAGGAAATTGCATTTGATAAACAGATGAATGTTTAAAACACGATGCGTAAGAAGTAATTTTGTCACCTTTTTCGTGGTAAATGCCATGCTCGAACGCAATACCAATTACTGCAGCTGTTCAGAAAAAGGGGTATCGCGACTCTGAACTTCTGAAGTTTGAAAATAGGTTAATTTTAGGTTGTTTATCTCTTTATTCTGAGAATTGAAGACCTGATTAGAGTTTTTCAACACTGAAGTTGAAAACCGCGACGACAGTTTTCTGTAATTGTTTCAGTCTCGGTTTTGATAACAAAACCGAAACTGAACCGAATTTTCGGATAACCGCCTGTCTCTAGCATACAAAATTTTAATTTTCATACACCTGCAAATTGCTCCAGAAATCTGAAACATACCCAGAAACTAGGGTGTCAGACTTGCCTCTGGAAAAAGATTTGGTGCAATATATCCATGGGTTTGCCTGTGTGGTATCCCTTGGTGATGCTGACCGCTACGTTCAGTGTGGTGATCTCAGGGGAGAGTGGAAATCTCCTTTGAGAAAGATGTATAAAATTGTTACAATAATAAGTCAGAACTGCAGTATGGGCTTTTGCCTGTTGTAGCCAAACCATATGGGAAGGACTAATTGCACACAATAATTAAATGGCATGACAAATGTAAAAAAAACAATATAACATAAAAAATGAACTGGAATCTAGGTCCTTGGAGAAAGTGGGAGGAAAGTTAATGAATCCTGACAAAATATAAAAAATAAAGAAATAAAATGTAATCCCTACCAACCTACCCTACCTGTGGAATATCCGTTAGCAGAAACAAACAACTTTTTTTTTTTAAGCCTAACATGAAAAGCAGAGGGTGCTGGTCAAAATGTCGCCAAACCAAACTCAGATGCCAAAGGCGTCTGCCGCATGTGCCAAAGGCACGTGCGTATAGATGAGGGTCTGTGGGGATTCTCCCCCGGAAAAATTTTGATATTTAGGCGCTCTGTGGTGGCATTCTGGTCACTAAAATGCTGAATAACTGAAGTGGAACATATGTATTTTTTCCTCCTACAATTCTCTAAATTCCCACGGGACACACAAAACTACATCTGGTCGGTTTCATAAAAATACAAACCCAAAACAACACAAAATCCACAAATCCTGACAGTGACCGAGACGCTTGACCTCAATTTTTTTATACAACCTGATACGTGCCAACGTAAATAATTGGAAATGCAGAGAGAACGAAACGAAATTGGTTTTAGCGTTTAAAAAGTGTGCTTGAGCTTTACTTACAACCGCTCGCGGTAATATTCGAAAAGAACGATGATGTGGACATGTGACATCATGCATGTGCAATTACATCATTTATCGCTTGAAATAAAAGCCAGTGATTTCGGACCAAACACGACAATTTGAGTCCGAACTTTTATAGGTGACGTTTCGGATTTGAACTTTGTTTCCCCCTCTCGTCTTGGGTTATAAAGTATCAGGTTATCGCCAGTAATAGTAAGCATAGTATACAACATAATTATGCCTATATTACGTGGAAACAAAGGATCCTGAGTGTCGTTACGATATAGCATTGTAATCGACATTTTAACCACTAGCTTTTCAGACTGATCATAGTATGATCAGCAGGGGGAATGGGTCCGGTCGACGGACCTGCAGCCGGTCTAGCGGAAACCCTGTCTGATATAAACAGAGTCCAAGAATGAATCTACATTAAACAATCCATCTCCATAAGATACATTGGCAATCCTTGAGCACCTCTGGAGTGACCAAAATAGTCCAAGCATCATTTCTTTTCTTCAGTTGATCATAATGTAAAAAGTGGAGTGAAATTGATATAACCTACGTGGATTAATCTTAGTTACACATCTCTGGAGGGTACATGTGCAGTTAAAACTAGAAGTCCTGTCATGAATAGTGCGCTTATCTAGGCTTAATTGCACGTTGGAATAGCGCGCAATTGCCATATCGAATGGCATCCAAAGCACGGCAGGTCCTCCTGGTTACTCATAGCAAACACATGCAATGTTTCTGCCAATGGACCTCCGGGTTACCCGGAGGTCCATTGGCTGAAACATTGCTTGTGCACAGGCCATATGTAAAGAATTTGATAGCTTTACTTGGGTCATAACGCGTACATTGACGCGCATATCAGCTTGCTATTTGTGCGCATTTCATGACAGGACTTCTAGTTTTAACTGTACTTCATAAAACATTTCTAATTCTTCAGCTACATGGCCAATACCGGCTCCAATAGGGAGCCCAAATATTAACCCAGTCACTCAATTTGAACAAACTTGAATCTCACCCCCTGGAGATGATGTATACCAAATATGAAAGCATTCTGACTGGTGGATTTGAAGAATTTTTAAAGAAATTTCCTCATATTGCACTAAGTTACAATTTGGGTTCCCATGGGAGCCCAAATATTAACCCAGGCACTCGATTTGCACAAACTTGAATCTGGCCCTCTTTTGCACGAATTCGATCAAGATCCCGATTCCGCATCGATGAAATGGTCTATTCGTTTCGGCGCCATTATCGGGTTATTGTTTTTACTGTTTTATATTTAGACAAAAACATGGATGATATTGAAACATTCGTTGACGCTTTGCGAGTCTTCAGATATCGGTAATTAAAGAATAAAACAGTTTGGATCAATAAACTCTGCCCAAATGTAAGGAAATATGTGTACTATCCAGGGACCAGCCGTGAGGGCGACTAGGGCGATTATGTCGCCCTTCTAAGCCCAAAGTTGCCTAGAAAAATAGTCAGGGCGATTGCAAGTCGCCCTCTAAAAATTGGCCAAAACGAGAAAAGGCTGAACTGAGTGATGCGAGGTTTACATGAAAACAAGTATTTTCAAAAATCGAATGTGCTCGAGTGTGATAAATGGGCATTTTAATTCATCAAATAAACGTCCATTTATTTGAAATCACACGACAATCAATTGTCCATTGTCGCTTTTGGCGGATTTTTTCATTTCTATTTTGTTGCGTTCCAGTCGGAGCTTCAAGTGTCGAAACGAAAATAGGTGACTTACGCGACTCAACAAAACAACCCAGTTTGAAAGTAGGTTATGTCGCTTAGAATGCCAAAAATGTATACACAACGGACGTATTTTATAACACATTATTTTTCATTTTGATTTGCTGACAACTGTTAACTGTTGGGCTGTCTATTCCCAGAAAAACACGAATGGAATTGAAACACATGACAAAAAGCTTTAGTGATGTCAAGAAAAGCTTTGTACAGGACACAAGTGTGCATGTGGACGATCTTGAAAAAGGGTCCTCCTAAACATCGGAATGACATGAAATGACGCGGAATGACACCGGAATGCCATAAAAATGATGCGGAATGACATTTCTTTTACAAAATACTCGACCCCAGAATGTATTTTGTTTATTAACTAACAAAGTACCTCCCAAGCAACCTTCTTACATCTGGTCCTGTTCACACTTTCAGACTTAGGAAATTATTAGCTTAGTAGACTTTGTTGAAAGCAGGGACCAGCCGTGAGGGCGACTAGGGCGATTATGTCGCCCTTCTAAGCCCAAAGTCGCCTAGAAAAATAGTCAGGGCGATTACAAGTCGCCCTCTAAAAATTGGCCAAAATGAGGAAAGGCTGATCTGAGTGATGCGAGCTTTGCATGAAAACGATTATTTTCAAAAATCGAATGTGCTCGAGTGTGATAAATGGGCATTTTAATTTGTCAAATAAACATCCATTTAATGAAATCACATGACAATCAATTGTCCATTGTCTCTTTTGGCGGATTTTTTTATTTCTATTTTGTTGCGTTTCAGTCAGAGCTTCAAATGTCGAAACGAAAATAGGTGACTTACGCGACTCAACAAAATAACTCAGTTTGAAAGTCGGTTAGGTCGCTTAGGATGCCGAAAATGTATACACAACGGATGTATTTTATAACACAGTGTTTTTATTTCGTTTTGCTGACGACTGTTAACTGTTGGGCCGTTTATTCCCACAAAACACGAATGGAATTGAAACACATGAAAAAATCTTTAGTGATGACAAGAAAAGCTTTGTACAGGACACAAGAGTGCATGTGGACGATCTTGAAAAAGGGTCCTCCTAAACAACGGAATGACACGAAATGACGCGGAATGACACCAGAATGCCATAAAAATTATGTGGAATGACATTTCTTTTACAAAATACTCGACCCCAGAATGTATTTTGTTTATTAACTAACAAAGTACCTCCCAAGCAACCTTCTTACATCTGGTCCTGTTCACACTTTCAGACTTAGGAAATTATTAGCTTAGTAGACTTTGGTGAAAGGCAACCACAGGAGGGTGCTGGGGGATTGGCATGAAGAAGAGGGGAAGGGGTCATGGAGGAGAGGGTAGCAGTGGGGGATTTTCAGTCAATAATTACTTTGTGATTTTTTAACCTGGCATAGATGCCTCATAGACAACTGAACCTGGATTATTGGGACATTAATGGAGGACCACAAATTGAAAATATGAAAGGGCGGCGGGGGTGGTACATGAATATTCTTAATTTTCCCCACTTGCCTTTTAAGTCTCCCTACATGACTCTGCAGTCTCCCTACTTTTTCTGGAGGGAGACATGGAGTCTCCCTAAAATTTCCCCCTAGGCTGGTCCCTCGTTGAAAGGCAACCACAGGAGGGTGATAGGGGATTGGCACGAAGAAGAGGTGAGGGGTCATGAAGGAGAAGGTAGCAGTGGGGGATTTTCAGTCAATAATTACATTGTGATTTTTTAACCTGGCACAGATGCATCATAGACAACTGGACCTGGATTATTTGTACGTTAATGGAGGACCACAAATTGAAAATATGAAGGGGCGGCGGGGGTGGTACATAAATATTCTTAATTTTCCCCACTTGCCTATGAAGTCTCCCTACATGACTCTGCAGTCTCCCTATTTTTTCTGGAGGGAGACTTGAAGTCTCCCTAAAATTCCCCCCCTAGGCTGGTCCCTGGTACTATCGAATGCAGCCAGTAACAAGAGCGACAGCTTGATATATATTCCTATTCTTGAGTTCCCATAAAAACTTGATGAGAACTTTTTCTACAGAATTGAATGGGAAGAATCTGAATGTAGAGGGGTAGCCACTACGTTCAGATCGCTGAACTACTACTAGTCGACTAGTCGTTTGAACCCTAGAATAGATAACATATAATTTGGATCAATTCACTCTGCACAAATGTAAGGAAATACCTGTACTATCGAATGCAGCTGGTGATAAGGGTGAAAGTTTGATATATATTCCTATTTTTGAGTTTTGGGTTCCTATAAAAACTTGATGGGGAATTTTACCACAGATTTGAATGGGTAGCCACTATGTTCAGATAGCTGGTTGTCGGCTTATTCGGACCTTGGCTCATTCGGACCTTGGCTCATTCGGACCCTGGCTTATTCGGACCGCCGGCTTATTCGGACTCTGGCTTTTTCGGACCTCCGGCTTATTCGGACCCCCAGCATTTTTTCCCCGAGATTTATATCTCAGGGAGGGGAGACCTGGCAGCAGGTGGAGATTTTCCTCGCTGTTTGCAACTCCCACTGGTAACAGAGGCAAGCTTTCGTGCGTATCGTGTCACCCGCAGCCAGTTCTAAATTTAGGTCACAGAATGCCTGGCTCACCCCATCACAATGATGTAATCTTTAACCCTTTCGATAGACACGCCCCAGATTATTTAGTTTTCCTTTTGAGGACGCGATGCGCATTGAGTTCTATTATTAATTCGCTGTCTTGAAGTCTATTTAGAGTTTTGCTATCAAGATCTTTTAAGCGCATTGCTATAGTGTCTATTTTTGCTATCTCGTGAAGTTGTTTTATCGATCTCCACATGGGCTTGCGCAGAGCCACGCGCAAGGCATGATTTTGGACCTGTTGTAGTTTTTCAATGTTGGTTTTATTCAGGTCACTTGTTATTATGGCCCCATACTCTAGTATTGGGCGTATATATGATTTGTAAAAAAGATTGAGGAGAATTTCTTTATTGGCTCCCCAATTTTTACCTCTGATCATTTTCTGGAAATTGATGCGTTTAGTGGCTTTGACAGTGACTGAGTTTATGTGATTGTTTAGATTGAGACTGCTATCCAGGTTGAATCCCAGAAACTTTGCCTCATTACTAGCTTCAAGTTTATGATCGTAAAGCTTAAGCTCAATATTAGGGACAGGCTTTTTCCTTTGTTTTTTATAGAAAGTGATTCTTTGGTGTTTTCGTGGCATTTAACTTGATGCGCCACAGAGTGCACCAGTCTTGTAGGTCGCGGATGGTATCCTGCAGGCGGTTTTGTATTATAGACTTACTGGCCGTCCACATTCCTTTGTCGTCTGACAATTGAGATAGTTCAACATGGTTCTCCCCTAGTTTGTCAATGTCATTCACGTATATTTTAATAGAAGCAGGCTGAGGACCGAACCCTGTGGAGTGCCCGCTTCGAGTTTTACCTCGGCTGACACTTCGCTGTTGACCCTCACTTTGATTTTCCGATCAGATAAAAATGATATGACCCGTAGAATTTTGGTAGGTAGCCCCATTTTAGCTAGTTTGTATCTCATGCCATTGTGCCAGACTGAGAGAGAATGCCGTATGTGAAAAAAAATCCCAATATATAAGATATGAATTGACACCTATGTAAGTGATAACAACATCTATGTAGAAACACATCTATGAAGTGGAAACACTAATCATTGGTGTGATTGTTTGTATAGGATAGTTAATCAACTCATCAGTGACTGATGATTACTGTGTTTGTATAGTGTAGTCTTTTATCTTGGAAATAACATGGTGATCACAATTCATATCAGGAAAAGATTTTTGTCACCTTTTCTCAACAAATACTTGTCAATATTGTCATTATATATATGGAGGTCCGAATAAGCCGGAGGTCCGAAAAAGCCAGGGTCCGAATAAGCCGGAGGTCCGAAAAAGCCAGGGCCCGAATGAGCCAAGGCCCGAGAGAGCCAAGGTCCGAATAAGCCGGATACCAGATAGCTTAACTAGCGAAAATAGGTGACAGAAGAGAGATATTTGCAAATTCTAATCCTACATGAGTAGATATTTGTCTTAACAGGGCCGTGTCATATTAAGGTTTCTTCTGATTATGGAGTGAAATATCGTTAAATATGATGAGATGGCTAATTAAATGAATCTTTTGAAGGTATTATATTTCGTACCCGTTGTCTCCATTCGATCCATTTTGAAGAACCCGTTCGTTTGATCTATCAACAAGCTAAAATAACCTACTCCGACGTGCACCGCTATGACGAAACGGACGTGGATTCCCACATCCACGCAAAAAATTACACAACAAAATAATGACCGGACAAATGCGACCTATGGCTTGTTTCTGCTGCAATGTGTGTGAGTTATTATTGGAAAATTACTCATTCATAGGAAACATTAACAAATTTAGCACATTCAATCTTCTTCGGCTCATCATTGTAATGAAATTGGTAGCAATATTGAGCTAGGCACTCACCAGGTATCGATTCCATCAGTAGGCTATAGGAGAAATTGTAAACCTCTGATCTCTATACAATTGGCATACTTGGATGCTCATTGGTCGCATATAGAAAAGTGCACCACTGGCTCGCCATCTTAGAGGGAGTGGTGGTGGGGGTGAGTTGTTGCTATAAATAAATGCCCCAAAATAAAATTTTCCAGAAGGTTTTCAATTACCCGACGCCTCGCAACGCCGAGCGATTTTTAAAAAACAGATTTGGATGTCTGTGAAAAATGAATATATTGATGATGCCACGCTCTTTTCGTGGCAATAGAGGAGATCAACATTCGCCATATTGGGACACGTGTTCCCAAAAGAAAGCATACATGGAATTATTAACAGACGCAACCAAGGCCAGAAAATAGAGGACGTGAACTCGATTCAGCATCAGATATGGAGATATTGATAAATTATACTTTTGATCATTTGTGTTAAAAGTCATTTTTACAGTAAATATCAATTTTAATATTATTAATATAACAATAACATGATTTTGAAGGGCATTACAGTGTATTAACGGCTCAACAGAAATGGTTAACAGTCCAAGAGTTTATTAGCGGCCCGCGACGAAGTCGAGGGCCGCTAATAAAGGGCTGTTAACCATTTCTGTTGAGCCGTTGATACACTGAGTTACCATTTCGAAAGTTCAATAATCGAAATGCATTGTTATAAATAAAGTATTGTCAATACGAGTGCCATTGATATTTGCATAGTTGAGTTATACGAAAGGGAACGAGGGACATATGAAGTGATTGACGGTAACCGCCATCGCTGGCCCTTTATTTCGCTCTGCACATGTTTATAGTTTTAAAAACGAATGTGACGTGTGCGTCCCCCAGGACCAATCATGGGACATGGTGATGAAGTCTATACAAACTGATTATTTACACATATCTTAGTTTTTGATTTGAAAAAAACCCAAAACAAACAGGAAGCAATATTGGAAATTTGAAACAGTGTTACCAGTTTTCTTGCTAGGTAAACCAAATGGCGTTTGGTGAAGTGAAAGCTGACACTCACGTCAGCAAACATAATCGATTGGGAATAGCTGTCACGTTGATTAACTTAACGCCAACTTAGGTGTGTGTGTGTTGGGGGGGGGGGGGGGGGTGGCAAATAGAATTTTCTCGCTGACATTCCAGTAATCATGTTGCATAGAGAACAATGGTGTAAACTGACATCAATGGCAAGGAATTTTTTTTTTTTTCGACTTCTATAATGTTCTGAAATTCGGCATACACCAGTACGTTTATGGTGGTGAGCAGCGGTTCTTCAAAATGAATTTCTAATCTTAAATTTCCCCGTTTCACCAAATTGAAATGTTGACCATGAGACAGGTCTGGTGTCAGGTCGAAGACGAAGAGCGTGTACCCTTTTATGTACTCCTCTCTGTCGATGTGATTTCCTTCGTTCTTGTACATTTGACCAGTTCCTTGAAACAAGGTAGCATAACACCTCACCACTTCTTGTTGATCGAATCGCGGTTGTAAGGGCTTTGCTGGAATCTGTTGTCCATCCACATACAATGCCAGGTAATTGATGCTGTAATTTTTAAAGTTAAAGGGATTCTTTGAAAAGTTTCCATTGAAAGCGTCGTTGTCCACACAACCCACGACGATACGTTTAGGAAGTTGGCCTAAAAATAAATTTTCTTGTGTGATGCTCAGATTTCCCTTCGGCACCGAGAACACTTTGGTTTCTACTCTGTCAATGGGATATTTCGCAGTTGCCTTTTCCAATGCTTTAGTATGAGCCACTCTCACAAAAGGGCTGAGTCTCTACTTTCTCACAAAAAGGGATACGTCTTGGATTTTGATTTTGAATGTTTCCCCATCGGCCATTAAGGCAAATGCATCTTTTGACCTATTCATTTTAATGTGAATGTTAACTCCATTTAGGAGATAACGTGTTTGAAAGAACATGTCCAAATGTAACCTCCCAGTCATATCCACGACTTTACTTTTAGCCGTAAACTTTTTTCTTGTGGCAAATCCCTTGTTGTCATCCGTCCTATCATCCATGTGTCCCTCTGTGTCCTTGTACCAGAGAGCACCAGTCAGCTATGACTTTTTGGCATCGGAGCCATAACTTAACAAAGTCTCTATGTATGCTCTGTAGTGGTAAGTATTATTGGACGGTGACACCAGTTTCTCGTTTAGACTGATGTCGACCTGGTTGAAAAGAGAATGCAGCCAGAGATTGACGGGACCCACCTTTGCGTCGTTTGCGATAGGTCCACCACTGGAATCGACGATACATGCTTTCACGTATAGATAAGTTTGAGCCAAGTTCAGATAGTCGTCCCCAGATCCAGAAATGTTAAATTCTATCAGTCCACTATTCCCTATGTTGGCCAACGGTCGATGTTCTATCCATTGACCATGTTCTACACTAGTCTGTGTGGGTGGTATCGAAAATAAGTTGAGTTCGCTATTGACACACTCACAGGATTTTTCGTTGATCAAAGACATTATGCACCCAGAGCGTCAATTGTCTTAACAGTTCGCCTTCTTTTTATCGATCTGCCGGTTTTGCGCGGTGCTGCCCTATTTATACCTCTGCGGCCGGGAGGATTCGACCCACCCACCACTTCGTTCAGAGCATCGATTCCAGCTTGTTTAAGTCTCTCGATAGCTGCCTGTTTCACATTTTTTCCTCTGATGACATCTCCAGCAAATGCGGCTCCTTTTTGCAATAACTGTCTACCCATGGTTTTGGCTGTCGTTTTCAATAAGGGAAGGACTGCATTCTTCAGTCCTCCAAGTAAACTACCCAGCCCATGACCCATCTGTATTTGTGATCCCGAAAAAGCTGGCAGACCGCTACCAGCCTGTTTCGTGTAATACTCTTCGTATAATTTAGCATTACAACAGTAAAGCATTGTTTTTTCAAAGAAAATTCAAAGATCGGCGCTTTCTGAAATGTAGTGTCACTGTCACTTTCCCAAGTTCAAATGGCACTGTGGCTCCCGTGTCGTCCCTTATATACAACTGCACAGTGCTGAAATTCTTCCTTTCAACCGGTACATAGTGCACGTTTTCAAAAGTTTTGGAAATGATGTTTCCATATTTTCCTCTCACGGGTACGATGCGAAGTAACGGCACCCTAGTATCCCCCACTACCTGATCACGAACTAAGTCACAGTATACGTAGAATGAATAGAATCCTTGGTTGACATCGGCGACTCGAGAAGATTCAAAAACTCCCGACTTGAACACACATTCGTTAAAACCAAATATGTTTTGCAGAGTGGGACTCAGTGTGAGTACGACCCCTTCTCGTACATTGATTCGATCTTTACCAGTGACCTCGTCTAATTCAAGCTCTATCTTATCGTGACGCGGTAGCAGCAATTCTTTAACGCCAACTACCGACTTACCCAGGATCACCTTTCTATGTCCGTTGATCAACTTCCTCCATCTCCCATCAGTGTTATAGTGTATTACTACTCTTGGTGGCTTGTACCATGGCTATCATTTTCTGTCATGTTCAAGTGTCTTCTACTATTACTGAGGACCGACCTGTCTCATCCTATGGATTTCGAAGGTTCTACACCACTACTACCGACTTATACATGGTCATCGCCCTCTCTCCTAAGATGATCTTCCACTGTCTTCATCCAGTACTAGGGTGTTCTAACTACTCATGTTGGTTTGTATCATGGCTGCCATTATTTATCGTGTACAAGAGTCTTTCACTATTTCACCGACTTGGCATCCTATGGTATTTGTAGGCCCTAGACCACTACTAACGACTTATCCATAGTGGCCACTGTCTGTCCGATGATCGACTTCAACTGTCATCAATACTATTGCGTTCTACTAATCATGCTGAAATAAACCGTGGCTACCATTATCTGTCCTATACAAGGGTCTTCCACCATTACTCCCGATCTGCAGCACTACCGCAGGCTTGCCAACTTTCTCGGCATTTGCCTTAAACCAAGTCTGAGTAGACTTCACTCATCCAAATCCGCATCAATCAGTTCCCTGAACTACAGTACAAGTCAAAATAAGTTGTAGGATAACCACTATAAACTATGTATCTTTCTCTTCCTACAATAATAAGACCAGAAGCTGACATCATTTTCTGGAAAGCTCTCAATGAGGGCTTTCCAGAAAATGATGTCAGATTCTGATCTTATCAGTGTAGGAGCAACAGTATACTTAGTTTATTGCGGTTATGCTACAACTTATTTTAACTTGTCTTGTAGTAAACAGGAGTCTGATTTCTTCCTGCTGACCGTCTATACAGCACGACATATGCACCATATAGACGTATACTATAAGTACTGAGCTGGTTGTACCGAGATATTCTTATGTGATAATGCAGAGTGTGTCTCACAATATATAGCACAAGAAATTTCGGTTCATAAATACAGCCTCCAGCCCTAGCCGTATTGACATGTGCACTTACAGTGTATAAGTCGCACTGAATAAATCAAAGTTCATCTAATTTGCATAATTTCTGCACGAGAAAAAAAACCCGTATTATATGTGATGTATTCCATGTTACTAAACATTCATACAAAAACTTATTCAAATCAGAACTTTCATACAGAAGTTCTGTACAAAAAACTGATTGCACTAATTTTGGTACAAAATGGCTGCTGGTGGCCATCTTGAATTTCAGACTGCACCCAAAAACACTCGTTCTCGTCCCACGGTGATAACAAAGGTACCAAAGAAGTTTTGTAAAGATCGGTTCATACATACAGCCTCTAGCCCGAGCCGTATAGAAGTTGTGTACAAAAACCTGATTGGACCTAATTTCGGTACAAAATGGCCACTGGCAGCCATCTTGAATTTTGGACAGCATCCAGAAACACTCGTTCTCGTCCCAAGGTGATAACAATGGTACCCAAGAAGTTTCGCGAAGATCAGTTCATAAATACAGAATCAAGCCCGAGCCGTATTGAAATGTGCACTTATTGTGTATAAGTAGCACTGAATAAATCAAAGTTCATCTAATTTGCATAATTTCTGCACGAGAAAAAAACCCGTATTACATGTGATGTATTCTATGTCACTAAACATTCATACAAAAATTTATTCAAATCAGAACTTTTATACAGAAGTTCCGTACAAAAAACTGATTGCACTAACTGAAGTACAAAATGGCTGCTGGTGACAATCTTGAATTTCGGACCGCGCCCAAAACCACTCGTTCTCGTCACACGTTGATAACAAAGGTACCCAAGAAATTTCGTAAAGATTGGTTCATAAATATGGCCTCTAGCCCAAGCCGTATTGGCATTTGCAGTTACAGTGCTGAAAGTAACACTAAATAGATCAAAGTTAGTCTAATTGGCCTAATTTATGCACGAGAAAAAAACCCGTATTATATGTGATGTATCCCATGGTACTAAACATTCACACAAAAATTATTCAAATCAGCGCTTTCATATGGAAGTTCTGCGCAAAAATCTGATTGCACCTAATTTTGTACAAAATGGCTGCCAGCGGCCGTCTTGAATTTCAGACCGCACCCCAAAACACTCGTTCTCGTCCCACGGTGATAAGAAAGGTACCCAAGAAGTTTCGTAAAGATCGGTTACAAAATACGGCCTGTAGCCCGAGCCGTGTTGACGGCGCGACGGACGGGCGACGCCGGGCCATGACAATACCTCAAATTTGGCTTCGCCAAAGTTGAGCTAAATATAATTCCCTAGTTATTTTAGCAAACCGCCCACCTATCCATTTCAGGACTTTATGAATTGAATTTGGTTCGAAATATCATTGCCCAACAGAAAAAAACAATTTTTTGGCTGAGTTTGATTATTTTGTTTTATCAGCATGGACAGCTGCATTCATCATATTTCACGTTGAAGGAATAGAGTTTAACCCTTTACCTAACACGAAAAGCAGACGACATTTGTAAACAAAATTCTTGAATAACTATTTTTTTCACTTTTTGAATCAAAAGCATAGCTTATGACCCCTCATTGGTACGAGCTCAACGAGCTCGTTCCAGTGAAGGATCATAAACTATGTTTCTGAGACAAAAAAAAAAGAAAAAAGTAATGAAAACTACATGATGATTTTTGTGAATAGCGGTGGCCGTTTTTGGCCGTTACGTTCGATAAAGGATTAAAACGGATTTCTTTCTCTCCTATTTTAGTTTCTAATCTGTAATTCTGTAGAAAGTAAGACATATAAAAACAAAGTTATAACCCCTAACACAATTTCAGCGAGGTTCTATTTATAGTAACAATCACGTGACATTCAACCTTTTGACTGCAACGTCTAAAATCAATTGGGGTCTTCATCGTTCATATACGGTAACTTTCTGCAAGTTTGATTGATCTGTGACAAACAAAACTAAAGTTATCGCCAGGAACTAAAAGGTGCTATATTTAGTAACAATGACCTTAACCTACGGTCACTGCAAAAATCGATATACGATTCCTTTCTCTCCCTATGGGGTACTTCATCTGTTAATCAGGATAACGTGTGAAATATAACACACGTCATAGCATAAAATACAAAGTTTTATTTATAGTAAGTCATACGCCTACCAAGAATACCTACCTACCATACGTCCAAGAAAGTCATACGCCTACCACTACCACCTTCAACCCCCCTTGGGGGGTTGAAGGTGGTAGTGGTAGGCATATGACTTTCTTGGTCAACAGGTCTGGGTACACGCACAGGTCTTGTCAAGTGTGTGTTCGGTTGTTGAGTGAGACATCTAGATGTCTAAGAGATTTCGCTTTACCTTAGTAAAGTTAATAAAATCACTGATGTAGTCTGTTGGTTTCAGTTTCAATGAGTTCGTTCAACTGGATACTTAAAATGCTGTGTAAAGCTAATTGCTCTCCTAAGCTGATTGAGGAGAGCGATTGTTTGCCCTCCTGCATTTTTCAGAATGCCAGGCCTGATTAAATTTATCGCCCTGAAACATAAAAGTACTATTTTAGTAACAGTGACCTTGACCTTTAGTAGACAAACCCGAAAAGCGATAGGGGTTTCCCATCCCGCGAGGGTACTAATTCTCTAAATTTGGGGGACCTGCGTTGAATTGAAGTTTAGTTCACCCGGAAATCAATTCTTTACGCCCACCAGGAAAAAAACACCTTTATCAAACCATGAGTCTAGTTTGACTTCGTCACAACTCAACAAAAAAGCTGAGGAAGGAGTTCTTATGCCATCCGTGCCCCTCCCCCTCCCCGACCATCAGTATGCTGTAGGGTTAGGCTAACGAATTCATGTATGAAACAGAGGAAATGTTACTGCCATGTATAATATTGTTTATTTTAAATGTTCTATTCTTTGCTGGAAGATTAACAATACATACATTTAGAGCTTACATGAATGGTTTGGAATAAATGAAAGAAACAAGACAAAAAGCGAAAAGAACAGCTCGTATGGGCTCATAAAATGAAAAAGGTAATACGAAGAAATAACAAAACTGGCATTACCTCCGCACAAATTTAACATTATTATAAGTTATCTCCGCCAACATGTATGATATGTGGAGATTTAATACCTGGATGTCGGCTTTTAAACGGTGTTTAAATGAGACACTCAGGTATTAAATCTCTATATACCATACATGTTGACGGAGATAACGTTTTTGACCCGTTTGAAACACAATAGAAACACAGTGGAGAAAAATTTGTGGACGCGTTTATCACGCCCCGCAATCAGTTGGACAAAATTCGCGAATGATAGTTTTATTTTTACAAAGACAGAAGACAACAGATTGAGTTACATCCCTTGGGTCGTTAAGGAAACGAGTAAACAGTATTTTGTTGACATATCGTCCCCCGAGTTCCAATGTGTTCTATGTGCCTACTGGCACATAGAACACATTGGAACTGAAGGAACGATATTTGCTCTTATTTTATTTTTTTCAAATCATTTCATTTAATTATTCGACTATTTAATTTATAACAGCAAAATATGATCGAATTGTCAGAAATCTGATAATATTTTCTATATCGAAGCGAGCGGACGCGAAACGCTCTCGTTTAAACCATATACCCCCGATGTTTCGCGTGCCCATATACCATGGATGTTACACGCTCTCATATACCTTAGATGTTGGGTGCACCCTTTGCCATGGCTATTTGTCCAGGGCATTCTGACCAATCAAAAGACAGAATTTATCGGGATATAGGGACAAACAAAAATATCTGATAAGAAATCATATTTATTGGGGGATTTTCGCGTGTACACAGACCGTCGCATGGATGCGTTGAGCACTTATCCAGGTCTATGTCTGGTGTAGACACAAACTCAAGTCGTTGTCTCCCTTCGTAACTCGAGTTTACGAAGGGGGGAAACTGCTTGGAGTTTGGTGTTATCACAGATGTGTGACGATTGAGTGTAGATTGAGTGAGGTGGGTTTAGGCAGTGGGTTTAATGGCGCCGCCGCAAACAATACGATCTAACTATCTATTACGAAATAAAGATGCTCCGAACTATTTTTATACATGAAAGACTGACAGGGAGCGCGGTGGCCCAGTTGTTACAGCACTGAACTTCAAACTGAAAGGTCTATGGTTGCCAAGGGCAACTGCGTCGTGTCTTTGGGTAAGGCATTTCATCCCGATTGCCCACGTGGAGGCACTGTGGTTCTGTGTACTACGGCGTACTGCACGTCAAATGTGCACTTGTCTTCAACCAATGCTTTTGTGGAGTTAGTATGTTGCACAGTCTGACAGTTGCTCGCCGTTGCTTGGTGGTTCTCTCCGGGTGCTCCGGCTTCCTCCACCCGTAAAACTGTCCAATACAACAGTAGGAGTGGTTAAATAAAATCAATACTTTCCAAAACTTTAACAGAGTCGGTGTTTTTTTTTTAACTTTAAAAACATAATTTACAAATCATGATAGTTGATAACAAACTTTTATCACATGACTGTAAGTTTTCTCGTTTAACCATTTACCTGGGGAGCGCGGTGGCTCAGTGGTAGACTTGTGGTGGTTGCAAATGCTTATATCAGTAGTTGAATATTCGGAAGTCGGGGGGGGGGGGGGGGGGGGCTATAGATGGGATTCAGCCCACCTTCCCAAACCAAGAAACTCTGGCCATTTCCTAGAAAAGCACAGGTGGAGATTATCTAGCTCGAATTCTTCTACTAAACACAAAGCAAAAATCAAAATCTAGGCCAACGTACATTTGAGTCTTAACATGGGCTTTTAAAGTCTTGAAGCCAAAAACTGTTTACAAACGTTTGGCTGTGTGGTAAAGTCCTTTCGGAAAGCCTTTCCACCAGTCTTCATACCCCAAGCCTATTTCTTCGCTAATCTTCTCACCATTCGTCTCAGCTGGCAAATCTATTATTGCCCAATCAACAGATGGTGATACTGTGTTGGTTGTCTTGTTGTATAAAGTTGCAAAAAAGCCAGCTATAAATTTAGTGTTGTGTTCCACTCCATTGTCATTAACTTTCACAGGTACTTCTACAACAGACGGTGGGACATCGTCTGTGCCGATCCGACACCACTCTCCAGTTTGGGGATTGGCTTTCTCTAAAACGTATTTTCCAGTCTGATTGAATGGCATAAAAACATTCAACCAACCAGTACAGTAATCCGGGCCTGATCCCATGCTTTCAATGTGACAAACTGTACGCCAGAAATGTTTGTCAACTTGGCCATTATAGGAATCTTTGAACTTCCCCAATACGTAATCAAGAAGATTGGACCATTGCTCTAAAGCTGGTTGCTTTAAATTTCGTAGTTTCTTAACCTTCATCTGTAGCTTCTCCCAATCTTCAAGATTTCCTTTGAGAGTTATTTTAGGTATACCACACGATAAGTAAATGCCGTAACTAAAGTATTGCTGGAATATTGCCATCATGGTGACCTTAGCCGCGGTGGCTACTTCTTGTGTTGTTGTAGAGAAGTTTGGTATTAACCATTCTCTTGTTTCGACTTTCGTCTTACTGTCAACTTGGTATATTAGGTCATCTATCAGTTTGTCCCAATCTGCCGAATAGATATTACCACCACCTCGTGCCACTAGTTCTATTTTCCCTTCATGATCCACGAAGACTTTTCTCATTTCCTCTGCGTGAGCATTAACAAAGAGACTCAGAGATGTCGTAATGGCCATCCATATGTCATCAGGTCTGAGTACTAGATGCCGGTGATTATTATAGGCCTCATAAATAGTGCCAATAAAACCATTCTCAAAACTTGGTCTCAGAAGTGTGCCATTGGGTTTTGTTGTTATGATTATCTTTCCTTGGTTTTGTTGAACAATACTTGTGTCATATAAAAACGCATGAAAGTCTTCCACCCCATATTTACTTTCACGAAATGTCAGCTCAGGGTTAAGATCAAATGTAACACCTTTATCAGAATCAGCTACGTTCCCGGCAGATCCAAACGCGATGTTCTGAAACACAAAAAAGCACTGATTACAGATCCGGTAAAAAAAGAATGTGTGTGGATATACTAATTTTTACTTAGTTGAAAAGAATGAGATATTGGTAGGAGCGTATGGTGCTCGTAGCTGGAACAGTTTCGCTGAATTATTCAGGCAGGGGCAGGGGGAGGGGGGTCTGGAAAAAATCTGATGACACTGGGTCTAAAAAAAATTTTTTTCCGCCTGCCGGGGACCCACCACCCCAAACCTGTAAATTTTTTCAACCCCTCCCGAGGGGACCCACCCACCATATTTCATTCCGGAGCTCAAAACACTGAAACCTGGCCAATTATCAATGGTCCGTTTTCTATGCTATTGTGCATACCCAAATTTTAGTTTGTTCTGCATAAACTAATACAAGGGAAGTAATTCTAAATTGAAATTCAACCTCATGTTATCAATCCATGTAAAATGATTTAACAAAGTTAGCAAAACAGAGATTTGTCATATAAATTGTGTTAAGGTGAAATATTTTATGAGACACATTCTACACCCTGCAATTCTTTATTAGCACCATATACCTTTGTTACATAATATAATTTGATGCTCAAATTAATGTATCCTATTTCCGAGGCAATGCAGACATCACTACATGTGAGATGTGATACCTGAAGCTGAGTGAGGGCTGAGATCAGGGGTGCAGTGGAGAATGTCAAATAAAATGTAAAATAAAGCAATCGGTTTGTATCATGACAAATCTGACATATTCAGAACTTAATCTTATGTTCACCAGTCTGGAATATTTAAAATTTACTTGTTGGGTAGTCCTCGCTAGACTTAGTTATGCCAATTGTCCCGGCAAACATGTCCACATTGGCCTCTGATTGATCTACACATTTCCGAATTAATTTTTTCAAAGAGTTAACTTCTTAACCAAGTCACGGTTGAATATGTTTTTGTTGATTTTAGTTCAGTTTACATTTTATATAAACTAATCAAAATGAATATGATAGTTTTTACTTTTTACATGTGGAGAGATGAGCTGTGGGCTTAGGCAAACTCAAATGAGTTGGTTCTAAAGACTATATAGTAAAGACATATTTTGTTAAAGTATATTAATAGCTGAATTCAGTAGGGTAATTCTACATGAGTCAGTTTGGTTGAATTGAAAAAAAAGTGTTCATAACAAAACTCAGTTGCAGATTATTCAAATTTGATCGGTGTATTTTAACGTTTCTAATGTCCACTTCAGTTGTCGACTTTGCGAATCTTCACTAAGAACAATTTGACTCTTCTCAGCTTGCCTAGAAAAGAAAATCGGTCAGCTTCGCAACCCCACCCCCCCCCCCCCCACCCCTGCCTTAATTGTTTAGCGAATCTGTGCCAGCTGATTTGGGTTAATTTTAAATTCAAATGATTTTAGAGTGAAGGCATGGCTTGATGACGTAGTTCGTATCTTTGTTAGTCGGTGCCAGCTGTTTTGGGTTCATTTTAAATTCAAATGATTTTAGAGTAAAGGCATTGCTTGATGACGTAGTTCATATCTTTGTTAGTCGGTGCCAGCTGTTTTGGGTTAATTTTAAATTCAAATGATTTTAGAGTGAAGGCATGGCTTGATGACGTAGTTCGTATCTTTGTTAGTCGGTGCCAGCTGTTTTGGGTTCATTTTAAATTCAAATGATTTTAGAGTGAAGGCATGGCTTGATGACGTAGTTCGTATCTTTGTTAGTCGGTGCCAGCTGATTTGGGTTAATTTTAAATTCAACAGATTTTAGAGTGAAGGCATTGCTTGATGACGTAGTTCGTATCTTTGTTAGTCGGTGCCAGCGGATTTGGGTTAATTTTAAATTCAAATGATTTTAGAGTGAATGCATTGCTTGATGACGTAGTTCGTATCTTTGTTAATCAGTGCCAGCTGATTTGGGTTAATTTTAAATTCAACAGATTTTAGAGTGAAGGCATGGTTTGATGATGTAGTTTAGTACTGAAATGGTTAACCAGATAATCGGTTTGAAACCAGTTAGCTACCTAAACAATTAGAAAAATCGTCAACCGGTTATCCAAAATATCGATAGTGATCGTCATTCCACGTTTAAAACGTAGTAAATCTGCCGCTTCTCCTTTGTGATAGATTACACATCGAAGCCGCGTTGCATATTTTTCAACAAGTAATCACTTGAGCATTCAAGACTTCGTTAATGATCGGCAGGTTCCGTGAGTAATGAGTAATCGCAGAAACTATTCCGTAGTGTGTATACAAACGAACGTTGTCGAGTACTAGACAACGTTCGTTTGTATACACACTGCGGAATAGTTTGAGAATACTGCTTTCCAATTCTTATAGTTTTGATCCCATATTCGGTGAAATAATGGCCACGGATAACCGGATATTATCCGGTTATAGCTCTAGGTGGTTACGAAAATGAGCCAACCCTTTCAGCTCTAATGTAATTCGTATCTTGTTAGACGGCATTATAGTTTAGTAACTCGAGAAATTCGGTTGTGGATTGTTGTGACGCATGGGTTTCTTAACATCTCGTTTAGTAAGTTCGTACCGGGTTTAAATTGGCAATGCAGGGAACGAATCGACCAAAGAACATCATTTGCATGAGACTAATGTGTGTGACGTAAGACCAAGGAGCAGTCTTTCATTATTAGTAGTAGGAGATGTACGAAAAGGACCTGGTTGACCAGAGGAGGCTTGGAGGAGGACGATCCTCCTCGGCGTAGGGGAGTCAAAGGAGGTCATGGGGAGGCATGAAGGATGTAAGGGTGCGATCATATTAAAAAAAAAAATTAAAGGTTTTAATAACTTTAATTCCCATCACGCAGTACCCCCACCCCTCTACCCTCGTTTAAACTGAATTTTAATTGGCAGGATTTAATAACTTCAAACACTGTTCGAACAGCTGAATGACGTAATCCCCCTAACAATTCGTCCCCTGAGTTCCAATGTGTTCTATGTGCCTACCGGCACATAGAACACATTGGAACTCAGGAGTCGATTGAAAGGAGGTAGCAGATAATTCAAAAATATCAACTGCGATGACGTCATACCCACAACCCATCACCCCCTCCCATCCCCCTTATGCTGATACATTTATAAATATTTATGACGTATGATCATTTTGATGAAATGGGTAATTAATTTTAAATTAAATTGAAAAACTTGGTCTTCAGTAAGTTTCGTTAAAGAATCTATCAAATGCATACTTAATTTAAGGTAGGCTTTTTAAATTTATAAACAAACATTTATAAAAACAAAATATAAGTTCTAACGTGTTTTCTTGAAAAACAAAATGGCGCAGCAGTTTGTGAGAAATACCTTCCAGTTACCTACAATACATGCATATGGCATGCCTCGATAAGGCAACATTGGATTGTGTCAGAGCGTGTAATTGGGGGATCTATTGTGTTTTTGAAGAATTGGGCACCTACCCCCTTTGTTTTAATACATTTAAATATCAGTGAAATTTAAATGGCGGAGGCTCAGATGGCATCTAAAACTTAAAAGTTGAAAAGCACGTCCTGACATGTTTTTTTGTTTGTTTTGTAATACAACTCATTCATTAAGGTCTGTCGCTTGCAAAAACGCTCTTTGGCTGAACTGTTGTTGCAATCAATACAAATTATGTTCAACAAGTTCCACTGCTTTTTTCTTATAGAAATAATTACTCTTAATTGACAAAGTCAAGTTAAAATAATGTCCAGTCACCGTTTTTCTCAAAGGTGATAAAATTAAGCTCAGCCATTCAAAGAGTAGGGGGTCATGTGTTCAATCGCAACCCGTCAAATTTCATCTAGTGTTTCCAATCGCAACAGTCAAGATTTATTCAATCTAGACGTAAATATGGAGAGAATTTCATGTTCCGTTTACGACAGGACCTTTTCGGCAGCCTTTGCTTACCCCCTAAAGACACGAAAGAACTTCCATTCCCCACATGCCCACGTGGGGGAACGGTAGCGTATGTACTAAGGCGTACTGCCCGTCGATTGTGAACTTGTCTTCAACCAATGCTAACCCTGCTTGTGTGGAGTTAGTACGTTGGGGAGTCTGACATTTGCTCGCGCTTGCTCGGTGGTTCTCTCCGTGTACTCTGGCTTCCTCCGCCCGTAAAACTGTCCGATAGGAGGTGACTCTGGCTGTCGAAAGCGTCGTTAAAACACCAATAAATAAATAGCCATTCTATCGCAAACGATATGAAAAAAATCGACCCAAAAGTCTGTCAAGCAAGAGGCTCCACGGGGCCTGAAGCGCTCATCCTGAACAGAACCCGATACAAACCGAGGCCACGAATGAATCTACATTAAGCAATTAATCTCCATTGAATCCACTGTCAATCCTTGAGCCCCAGAGTAGTGACTAAAACAGTCCAAGCATCATGCCTTTTCTTCAGTTAATCCTAATGGAAAAAGTGGAGCTCCCCTATGGCGCCCCTTGATATACAACCTATGTGGATTAATCTTAGTTACACACCTCCAGAAGGTACTTAATAAAAAAGTTGCTAATTCTTCAGCTGCATGGCTCCTTATAAAATTAACTTGGAATTATGTTTCTATTTTTAGCACACATTGAGTCCCACGATAGCTTGGGTAATTTTTTTTTATATTCAAATATCTGTTTCCCACTTATGCTGCATATCAAATTTTGTTTGTTAAAATCGGACTAAGAGTTCTAAATAGTGAACTAAAGATGTTGTATACCAAATATGAAAGGATTCTGACTGGTGGATCTGAAGAAGACTTTTCAAGAGATTTCCTTATATTGCACTACTTTAAAATCTGGGCTACCATACGGAACCTACATATGAACCCAATTTGTATAAACTTGAATCTGAGTCCCCTAGAGATGTTGTATACCAAATATGAAAGCATTCTGACTGTTGGATTTGAAGATAATTTTTAAAGATTATCCCCAGGATTGCACAAAGTTAAAATTCGGACTCCCGCAGGGAGCTCAAATCTTAACCCACGCACTCGATTTGAAGT